>OY726524.1:36852056-38052056 GCA_963383655.1 Bathymodiolus septemdierum | reverse complement strand
ATATTTTTGTACTAGTAGTTCTTTAATATATATGAACCAAAAGTGTTTTTTGATAATTCCAGTGTAGATCGATCCCGGAGATCGTTGTTTTAGTATACATTGATTTTTATTTATATTTTCATTATTTTGACCTTTGCTTCAGATTATCTGATATCCCCGATGTATGAAAGTTCGTCACCCTAACGATTCTTCTATAATTTCTATTATCATAAACATTTGATTATATTTTGGTTTGGTCTGATGTCATTTATGCACCATAAAAACGTAAACAATGAGAACTAGGTCAAAACCATATCGGATATTTCTCAAATAAAATTCAGCTTGTATCGTCTTTTGAAGTCAAACAAAAGATTAAAGCATTGATCTATGATTAAAGAAATTAAATTTGGCAATGAAAGCTATCTAATTAAAACAGTTATGTAATCAAAACAGAAATGAAAATAATCATCCCGTTAAGTTTATCTGTGATTTATTGATAAAGGGACTTAGTTATCAGAACAAAAGTTATTTACAAATATTAATGAATTGCCTCTTTGATGTCCATTTAATTAAAGACGATTAAAGAAAAACACAAAAATTTGTATAAACAACGTCTACCGGTACATGTAAAAAAATTGTTTAAAAAGTTTTAAATTCAATCAAATTATTTTTATTATTCAGTACCGAGTACCGAGATGTCCAGTACTGAGTACCGAGATGTCGCATATGTTCAGTACCGAGATGTCCAGGTCCCGAGATGTCCTGATACCCTATGGACATGGGGCATTGTCGTCCTGGAGCACATAAGAATCATCCGGAAAATGACGGGCAATAACCGGCCATAATTGACTATCCAAAACTGAAATATACTTCTCTGCATTTATATTTCCATTAACTTGACATAAAGTACCGACACCATACCATGTGATACAACCCCATATCGTTACGGAATCTTTGGGCGCACATTCAGCAGTCATACATTCTGGATGGTATGCTTCATGAGTGGTTCTCCACACGTAAACCCGATTATTCTGGCCAATAACAATTAGTGATTCATCACTAAATTTAATATGTCTCCAGTTTTCATTTAGAGTCCATCTTCTTTTCTGTAAGCACCATGTCAATCGCTTTTTTCTGTTAATTTCTTTCACAACCATTCGCTTTTTCACTATTCTCCTGTAAATACGTGTTTTTGTGTAAATATCGCTGAACGGTCCTTTCACTCACACTATAATCTCCATTTCTGATATTAAATTCAGTTGCTATATCCTCAGAACTTTTCCACGTTTTTTTTTCACCAAGCGCTGCAATCTGGCTTCACTCCGAGCAGACATTTTTCTTGGCTGTCCAGAACGACAAGCTTTTTCAAAACTTTTCCGTTCGTTATAAGTCTTGATAACTGACCTGCAGGTACTTTCAGATATTGACAACATCCTGGAAATTTCACTAATCTTGTGACCATTTGACTTCATATTAACAATTACTTCTTTCTTGTCCGGTGACAATTCTTTCGACTTTTGACCCATCTTTGTTTACATAGGAAAAATACTTTTGGCACGAGACTGTAGATACAATAAATTTCAAGTCTGAAATAACATTTTCATTGACATTGTTAGGACATGTAGGGTGGGAATATAAATTAACAATTAAGTGCAATAATTTATTTAAAAGCTGTTTGGAACAGGAAAACACAGCCGCAGCCACAGGCCAGCGCATGCTTTAGCAATATTCTTTTGCTACCGTTATCGTTATTTCAACATGTATACCATCATAATTTTTCAGCTGTGATTCGTCAGACACTGAATTGGCCACAATGTTTTATCGTATAAATGTTGTTTTGTTCTATTTTTATCGTTACTTCAATAATTGTCCATTATCATGTTATAGACTAATTTATCAGTAACATCACTTGAATTTTTTTTAAATGATGCAGTGTGTTAAATCCATAATTACTAGCTTGTTGAAATTAAAACAACAACTAATTTCTGCAAAAAAAAATTCTGTTCTCAAATTCATGCATTTACACTGACTAACAATCTACAATAGTAATCTCAGCCTCCCCTTATTCTCTTATCCATCAAATGCATTGGAGCTATTCAACAGACCAATAGGTATGTCTATTGTCAGAATCATATGGCTCAACATGATAATTACCAACCAATACATACTCTATACAACATTATGTGATAAAGTTTGTCTGTGATTTGCGACACATTTGTGGTTTTATCTGAATACTCTGGTTTCATTCACCAATAAAACTGACCACCACGATATGAAAGAAATATTGATGAAGGTGGCATTAAACACCATAACCCTAACTCAACCAATACATACTGCAGTTCTGATTACACTATCCAGTATCAAAATGATAAATATAACACATGAGGGGATCACCCCTCCCCTCATTCCAACCCTTCTTGTATGGGTATGGGATCTATTGGGAGAATGGTATATGTCAATAATGGTAAGAATTGTTCTTATACATTGCTTAGCAATTTTTCTATTGCCTTTTGAGTGCTCTCCCAATTGAGGAGTTGTGCAGCCCTACCAATTACAATGTAAATTCAGTCTTGTGTGGCCACGCACACATCTAAAGTAGTTGACTCAAGCATAATTATCTTGAAAATATCAATAAGATTAGTCCACAGTTTTTAAGGATATAATTATTAGTCAGTAAACACTCCTGAACAAAATCTAAAACTCATTTAGATGTACATTTTGTACATACCAAACAGAATGTGTGTGGTTCTTACCATTTTCAAGATATAAGGGGGTAAAATTATTAGAATATTTCTTTGAACTCTGATTGTTAAGAGTTTTTTGCTTTAAATTCTTTATGAATTTCTTAGATAAAATTAACATATTACCTGTAAGAAGAGTTTGAAGATACCAAAGGGGTAATCAGAAGCCGTGAATTGAAGAAGGACAGATAATATATTATTGGCCAAAGAAAAAGGACAAAAGGATAAACAACGATCTACAAATCGCTACACAGAAAGCACGAACCCCACTAGTACTTAATGACATACCTAAATACTATTTGTGATCTAATTAATTTATTTTGGCATTTCAGGATATGTGTTTTGGTCGTTGTTCCAAGGTCTAGGGCCAATGATATGGTTCTATCCATTGAATGAATTAGAAGTGTCAGGATATGAAGTTTTTGCACTGACATTTTTTGCTCCAGTTTTAACTGGTATTCCTTGTGTACTAAATTTCATACAAAACAGATGGGTACTTGGACTAATTCGACTGGCATCTGTGGCCAGTCTGGCCTCATTCCAGGCACCAACAACTTTATTAAGACTAGCAATACTTGCTTTTGGGACAGGAGCTGCAATGCTAGTGTTTACTGCCACTCTTTGGAGTCCAGACCCAAGGATCAGGTAAAGGACCTTAGTCTAAAGTAAAAAGTTTCATCATCATATTGTATTATTAATGCTGAATGAAATTAAACTTTATTTAGCTACATGTATATTCCAATTGTCATTTTCTTGAACACTCCTTCTTTACTTCACACCCAATGCTTGTTAATGAAATCACAATTTTTCATAGCAATATATATGCAATATATGGTGTCGGCCTGATAGTCCAAAAGCCCAATGGTCCGAAGACCTGATAATCAGAAAGCCCAATAGTCCGAAGGTCCAACAGACCAAATGAGTTTCCAAAAAATCGTGATATTCAAAGACGATTCACTGGAAATGCTTGAAAACATGGTGTAAACCGTTTATCGAGCTCCTGTCGGAATAAAAAAAAAAAAAAAAATTATTTTGGTTTCAGACTATCAAATCTTCAGACTTTCGTGCCTTCAGACTATCAGACCTTCGGACTATTGGGTCTTCGGACTATCGGACCGTCACCCAATATATATATATATGCTTCTGATAAGCGTGAAATATGTGAAAATCACATAATGCAAATTAAAGCAGAACACAAGAATCATGGAAAAAAACAAGAAGGATTGCAGGATTGCCCCTCTTCAATGACACATTCATTATAAGGGACAAGACAGATTGAGTATATTATAATATATGTACACCTTATGTATATCTCTTTTGCTTTTCATTGGTAGATGTCACAATTTCTGGGGAATAATCTTTGGATTTTTGGGATTTGTGAGTAGTAGAGTATGGTTTGTTTCCTTTGTACCAACATGGTGGGATGGTTTTACAAACTCTATCGTTATAACTGTGGGTGTTATATCTACAGTACAGCATATTATTGAAGGTATGTATAAAGCTGAAACAGTATTAAAATTGTGTTATTTCAATTCATTGATAATTTTCTACAACAAGGTTCTACTGTACATTTTGTATATTCATGCCTGCCAACTCACCAGATTTCGGCGGGTCACACCCGAGAATTCCACCTTTGATCCGATGAAAGTGTACTATAAATTCCGATATAAAGAGGTAGAGCCTTCGAGTCATCCAACTTTTGAGCACCAGTTTTCTCCTCATACTCAATAATCATCCAACCAAGACCTTTACTAAAGTAAGAAAAGATATGGATGTAAATGGACATGAGAGACTATTCAAGATTACACTTAGACATAAATTCAAGTATTTAGGAACAGCCCTTATATTGCTGTTCTGCATTTCACAGTCACAGTAGGGTCTTCAACAATTAGCAAAACTCATACTGGTACCCTAAATTGAGTGTGAAGCAGCCTCTAGCCTGCAACTGAGCGGTACTCTTTACTTCTGCCGATAACTACTACAGTACAGCCGACAGCATACTCTGATAAATGCTGAGCATAATCTGGATGCTGAGCCAAGCTCAGCATTTTCGCTGATGGTCTGCTAATTAACCCCAAGGTAATAAACAGGGCCATAAAATACCTGGTCAGTAGTATCTTGTTGATTTCACAGGTGATCTACAGGTAAATATATACACCTGTTTGTGTTACATAACACACTAGGAAATAGAAAATGCAAATATCCCCGGTAAAATGCAAATAATTAAAGATTACCAGTTATATTAGCGTTTACCAGTTAAATTAGCGAATTGTCTTGTTATATTTGCGTTTTACCTTTTAAATTTGCATTGTCGTGGGATTTTAGCGTTTTTCCTTTTATATTTGCGTTTTTCCTTTTAAATTTGCATTGTCGTGGGATTTTAGCGTTTTTCCTTTTATATTTGTGTTTTTCCTTTTAAATTTGCATTGTCGTGGGATTTTAGCGTTTTTCCTTTTATAATTGCGTTTTTCCTTTTAAATTTGCATTGTCGTGGGATTTTAGCGTTTTTCCTTTAATATTTGCGTTTTTCCTTTTAAATTTGCATTATTGTGGGATTTTAGCGTTTTTCCTTTTAAATTTGCATTGTCGTGGGATTTTAGCGTTTTTCCTTTTAAATTTGCATTATCGTGGGATTTTAGCGTTTTACCTTTTAAATTTGCATTTTACCAGTTAAATCGCATGGTCATCTAAATCACCCGCCGAGTAGAGAGATTACGTAATACTGTAGTCGTCACTAGCTCATTGAATATGACAATCTATAGTATTATATTATCGTGTATTTATACGTATTTATTTATTTATATATTATTATTATTTATGTCATACTAGTCTGGCCCTTAATAAATTTAGTGTATTCAATACACAATAATCCATCAATTGTTGGTATTTGATTTTCATGTCGTATTTTAACTTAATGCGATGATTATTAGGAAATGTGACTTTAAATGTATTAAAATATTAGCAAAGTGTGATACACGTACAGAATACGTATACTGTTGTCACTTCACTATTACTTGTTTATCATGCGAGAAATACATTAACCTTGTAATACCTATGCTGAGACTATTTACTAAAAAATGAATTAAGTATATATTAAACTATCGGTCTCTATTAAGCTATTTATGTCTTGTTTTATAGCACAGGATTGTGTATGTACAGCGTCAAAGTTATTGTGCTTTAAAAGTTCTGATTATTGTAATGAGACACCTTAATGAACAATAAATATTTTTGTTTATGATATAAAACAAATAATCATAACCCTATGTAGACGCCGTTTACATAACATACGCGCCCTTGTCCGATCCAACAGAAATATGCAATTTACATGTAAACACTATTTTGTCAGTTAATTAGATTGAACAATAAATACAGGATTTTTTTTTCTTCAAATGTTTATATAACGAAATCGATATAAATTATTTTCCAGTTTATTTAATATAAAAAGTTGTTTTACACGTTTACTGTGAGATGTATTGCAACCGCCATTTTTTTACTACACATAGCCAGAAATGATAGGTGATTTGCTTATTTGCATATTCAAAATGGCGGCTCAAAGATAATTTGGATTTTAACATATAGTTGAACGGGAAACTTTCTGTTAGCTTGGGCCGGACAAATTTCCGGGATAGAAAATCAAACTATGCACCGGTTTGAACAATATCTCAAAATATTACAGCTGTACCATGAAAACTCAAGGTTCCCACCCAGTTTCAAATTTTGAAGCGTAAGCACCATTCAAAAGCATTGTGAAGAAGTGAAAAAATGCATCCTGCACGGCTTTCAAGACCTTAAAGCACTTTTCTTGCAATCCCCATTCTAGTTGCCGGGACAAATTCGGTCAGTTCCGGTAACATTGTTGAGGAATCTTTCTTCGATAAATATTTTGCTGAAAAATTAAAGGTTCCCACGATAATTTAAAAGAGGGCTTCACAAGTTTTTTTTACCTTTCTAGTAGAGATTCAATAGGGGTTCATGCAAAAATATTTACTATTTCGTAAAACTGCTTCTGCTAGACATAGCATTATTTGAGTAAGCACCGCATTCCATTGTAAATGTAAATAAACAATTAAAAAAAGGCTCCACAAGGGTATTTTTTTTATTTCGACAAAACAACAGAAAAAGTAACTACAATACAATTGGTAACAATACTGCCGATATATAAAGTTCAAAAAATTTAACAATATATATACTAAGCGATTTCAATGACATACTAATACTTATGTGGGGCAGAAATTGAAAAAAAATGCACATTATTTTTTTTATTTACATATTTTTATTTCGTGGAAAAAAAAGGGGGGGGGGGCAGTGCATTAAATATATTTTCGATCTTTTACACACATCATCGGATTCCTAATAAACATATGATGACAATTAATTTTGATACGATCACAAATAATTATGAAGTTATTTATGTGATCAAAACTGTGATGAAATATCATTTAAAAAAATAGATACGAGTTTTCATCAGCCTCTTCCAAATATGGTTCAACGTTTATTTGCTGACGTCATAAATGACGCGATTTGGTTTATGAATATTCATGAGCAAAATCACCCATGATTTCTGGCTATGAACCACGTGCGCATGCTCGTGTTTGATGGAAAGCTATAGCTATATTTAGATATTTTGTGGTAATCATTTTATATTGTAAATCGATGATCCACCCTGTGATTTTTTTCAACAAGATACATTTTTTATAGTATATATTTTATTATAAAATACAATATTGAACTGATTTTCGATAACACTTCAATCATTGAATATTGATTTTTTCGAATGTTGAATATTTTATCCCCAGAATTGCACCCCCCCCCCTGTTAGTATACTTTTATTGCTTTATTTAAAAAAAAAATAACACCAAGAACATCGATGATACGAGTCTTCTTATTCAGAAATAAACCTACAGCAAAATAAAGGTATACATTTTTTTGTACTGTGAACAAAATCGTCATTTTTATCTAGATTTATCGTCCGAAAAATACGGTACTCCTCTACTATACTAATTTGGATTAGGTGATTGGAATTAGGTGCCATCATCAAAATAAAGATTAAAAAATGTATTTCATGATAATGATGGCTGATTAAAATTGTTTGTCATGCATTAGCAGTCAGTTGTCACCAATATACAGGAAGAGACCCTACTGGGAAGCCATTCAATGAAAATAACAACCTGACCATATTGTTAAATAAGAATAAGAATTAGATAAGAAATTAAAATTTATAGAAGGCAAGGATTTATATAATTAACACATTAAGTCACATTTCATTTATTTAGCTTGGGTCAGTTATCAATTAAAAAGACAAAAATGGTTTTAAAAAAAATCTGTCTAATAAGTATTTACCTAAATAACGATATCATGACGTATAATAATTTCTCACCGTAAATGTATTTATTTTATTAAAATATTTATACACATATATAAGAAAAAAGATATAAATTTATTTTTTAAGTACAAATAAATTGGAAGACGGCTTGAAAATCGAAAACGTAGAATAGTTATCTATGTTTATAAGTCTTAGTAAAAAGAGTCTTGAGCAACGTTTTTTTTTCACACCTGTGATAGGTGTATTTGTATATCATGAATGCACGATGCGACAACATGCTGAGATGGGTGATGTTTTGACAGGTAAACTGTAAAAAAAAACCTGTAGAATACACTAATAAAATATTATTTCACCTATATCAGGACTCCGCAGACTGCCAATTTTCAAGAAGAAAAAAACGGGATTATGACCCATTCGCCATGAACAAAATAAAACTTAAATTTTACTAAATAATTTTAATCCAAATTTGCCTTTGTCATGCATTTGCAGTCAGTTGTAATATACAGGATGTAACCAATATACAGGAAGAGCCCCTACTGGGAAGCCATTCAATGAAAATAACAACCTGACCATATTGTTAAATAAGAATAAGAATTAGATAAGAAATTAAAATTTATAGAAGGCAAGGATTTATATAATTAACACATTAAGTCACATTTCATTTATTTAGCTTTGGTCAGTTATCAATTAAAAAGACAAAAATGGTTTTAAAAAAAAATCTGTCTAATAAATATTTACCTAAATAACGATATCATAACGTATAATAATTTCTCACCGTAAATGTATTTATTTTATTAAGATATTTATACACATATATAAGAAAAAAGATATAAATTTATTTTTTAAGTACAAATAAATTGGAAGACGGCTTGAAAATCGAAAACGTAGAATAGTTATCTATGTTTATAAGTCTTAGTAAAAAGAGTCTTGAGCAACGTTTTTTTTCACACCTGTGATAGGTGTATTTGTATATCATGAATGCACGATGCGACAACATGCTGAGATGGGTGATGTTTTGACAGGTAAACTGTAAAAAAAAAAAAACGTAGAATACACTAATAAAATATTATTTCACCTATATCAGGACTCCGCAGACTGCCAATTTTCAAGAAGAAAAAAACGGGATTTACGGATTTATGACCCATTCGCCATGAACAAAATAAAGCTTAAATTTTACTAAATAATTTTAATCCAAATTTGCCTTTGTCATGCATTAGCAGTCAGTTGTAATATACAGGATGTAACCAATATACAGGAAGAGCCCCTACTGGGAAGCCATTCAATGAAAATAACAACCTGACCATATTGTTAAATAAGAATAAGAATTAGATAAGAAATTAAAATTTATAGAAGGCAAGGATTTATATAATTAACACATTAAGTCACATTTCATTTATTTAGCTTTGGTCAGTTATCAATTAAAAAGACAAAAATGGTTTTAAAAAAAATCTGTCTAATAAATATTTACCTAAATAACGATATCATAACGTATAATAATTTCTCACCGTAAATGTATTTATTTTATTAAGATATTTATACACATATATAAGAAAAAAGATATAAATTTATTTTTTAAGTACAAATAAATTGGAAGACGGCTTGGAAATCGAAAACGTAGAATAGTTATCTATGTTTATAAGTCTTAGTAAAAAGAGTCTTGAGCAACGTTTTTTTTCACACCTGTGATAGGTGTATTTGTATATCATGAATGCACGATGCGACAACATGCTGAGATGGGTGATGTTTTGACAGGTAAACTGTAAAAAAAAAAAAAACGTAGAATACACTAATAAAATATTATTTCACCTATATCAGGACTCCGCAGACTGCCAATTTTCAAGAAGAAAAAAACGGGATTTACGGATTTATGACCCATTCGCCATGAACAAAATAAAGCTTAAATTTTACTAAATAATTTTAATCCAAATTTGCCTTTAAAGAAATAAATGTATAAATTAGAATTATTTACCCGGGTTCGTTCGCCCTACATTTGGCAAACACATAAAAGAGCAAACGCACCCGATATCGTAAACCGGCAACTGTCTGCAGCAAGTGAAAGGGCCTTGGCATCGATTGTCGCGAGTACATAGGGACATATTAATATTCACTTCTAGTGCACTTAAAACATGGGTACTGCATGTTAATACATTTTATTCATGGATATTATTGTATCCATTGTTGACAGCCGTTAACATATCTATGCTTTCCGTACCACTGTATATCACTCATTTACTTCAGCTTTACTATGATACGCATGTTTCTTTATGCACAAATTTATTGGTTAGCAGAATTTGGGGACGTTTCCTGTTTAACTATCTGAGAGTGGAGACTCTCACTCCGACCTGGGAGGATTTGGTCGGACAATTTGGTCGGACATTTGTCGGTGTGAAGTCCGACAAAACTCTCTGTCCGACCTGAGTGTTTGATCGTTGATACACTTGGAGGGATCTGTATATTATGTAACCTTGTACATGTCAATAAAAAAAAAATGTCGAATGTAAAAATACGGATGAAAACACATAAATTGACGCTACATTGTAGGAATAATGACATTCTTTTCTTAAGAAAGGATAAATACAGCAAGCAAGCTTGTTATACATTTAAATTTCACCCCGAGATCACACTATTACTAAAACTAGGATGTCAACAAACAACACGCATAACCAACAAAACACATGACGCTATCAAAAAAAAAAATAAAAAAATATCGTTAACTAATGAAATAGAAAATTGAAGTACAACTTTTTTAAAAATTTTATTGGATAAAAATACAATAATGAATGGAGTATTTGATCTGAGCTCTTCCTGTCCAAAAATATGTAGAAGAATATTCGATTATTAGCATCGTGTTATCGGTTTTCGTGCTATTATCGATTTTCAGATATAGCGATTAACAGTGTTAACCCTTCATTCATATGACGATTGGAATTTTCAAAGAATGCCTAGTTAAATATTTCTTTGTACATAAGATTGTTTTTAAAGTCATTCTTGTATTTTAATATACTCTCGATTATCTGGCAACTTTTGCTGTCAGTAAAAAAAAATGGCGTCATCTGTTTTCGTATGAAGTAAAAACAGGGCCGATATACGGGATGGAAACGAATATAAAATCCGGAAATGGCTGGTTTTAAAATTTCATGGTTCTGGCCATCTACCAAATCATATTACATCTAAATAAAATAACAGAATGTTTGAAAATGGCCACTTTCAAAATTGTGTTTACTTTTGATGTTTTTCTTAGTACTGAAACCACAATGCACTGCAAAGTGACATGTATTTTATATAAGAAACAGGCATATTTCAGTCAGCTCTTTTGTTTACAAGTACGATCAGTGACCCCATGACAGTTACATGATAGAAAGAGCCGGTGCCTGAGAGGCAGACGACATAGTAAGTTCAATTTTATATAGCCCTTCTGGATTTTTTTCCAGCTACTTTATAAATGAAGTAAATTTTTAGCATTACAAAAAGTACGGTTCAGTAGGTAGGTTCACTGTTTTTGGTACTTGCGTCCTTAAAAGCAAACTTTAACATCTTTTATGAATTTATTACACAATCACTTTTTGCAGATTTACGTTTTGTTTCTATATACTTATGGCAAAACAAACGAATCGGAGAAAACGATCCGTCTTTAATGAGACACATTTACAAAAGATTTTTTTCGAAAATTGAAGAACTACGAAATTATGTGAAAAAAAACCAGACATCGGAACAATGTCATGAATTCGTAAAAAAATAAAAATAGGCCTATGCTACGGAGTAAAATTGTTTTAATGCTATTATTTATAAGATCGCACTTTGTAATCGATCATTCATGCACTACAATAAAGCTACACATAAGCTCTGCTTCTTAGCTAAAAGCACAGAAAGTTACAGGATAGGGAGCCATAAAATTGAGAGGATTATGTAAACATATAATTTGTAATAGTTTTCATTTGACAATTACAGACGATGCGTATTATAAATACTTTTAAAGTATATTATACAAAACTTCAGGGTACATCTCTTACGTAATATAATAATTTGTTTATGGAAATACCATATTCTTACTTGCCAACAGTAAAAAGATTAATCTGTTTTCATAGCGGTTATTTCTGATTTGAACAAAGCGTAATATGTCTGCGTAAAGAAAACATTTTTTGTTTATTTTAATAACGTCTTTCGAACTGGCGGACCCTTCTGATTAATCTCAGAATAGTCATAAAAAATATGATTGTTGTTTTTATAAGGAAAAATTGCATATGAATGTTTTTTTGTCTATTTTGCTTTTTGGGGTTTGCAAGAAGAATGTTCTACCCTGCTCTGTTCACCCTGCTTTACTTCATAATTTTGGTTGTTGCTATATCATTCTGATGATGCACAAAAAAAATCAAGATAAAAATGAACAATCCAATATAACTTACGATCAATGTTAATCTCAAGATTTTTTTGTAAAAATAGCCCCAGAATCATTGCTGCATCAGGTGCGGATCCAGGCTCTTGTTTGCCAATTTTTACCCAATTTATACACGAATTTTACTAAATTGTCGAACACCCCCTTGCTCCGCCAGTGTGCTTTAATATGCACCCATTCCTAATGTATACTTGATCACCTATTAGAACCTTTAAAACGTGTATTGCATCTCCTATTCTAGTCACGGGTACCGTTAAATGGTCACAAAATGTGTATTGCGTTTCTGATTATTGCCAAAGATTGTGACACATGTATTCATGAATTCGGTCAGAGTCCCGTCGACCGGATGTAAGATGACACTTGTATATTCTGCCTGGCAATATTAGGTACCCTGCTGAGTGAACCGGTGTGAATGTACCTGTTGTTTTCAGAATGAAAATAAAAATAAGTAAACACGCCTTTCACTTCTTATTTCAGGAATTATTTGCCTTAATTTATTGAGGAATAAAATATTTCAAATTAAAATATGGTCTCTCGCTTTAACGGCGTTTACATAGGGATATGATTATTTGTTTTATATCATAAACAAAAATATTTATTGTTCATTAAGGTGTCTCATTACAATAATCAGAACTTTTAAAGCACAATAACTTTGACGTTGTACATACACAATCCTGTGCTATAAAACAAGACATAAATAGCTTAATAGAGACCGATAGTTTAATATATACTTAGTTCATTTTTTAGTAAATAGTCCCAGCATAGGTAATACAAGGTTAATGTGTTTCTCGCATGATAATCAAAAACAAGTAATAGTGAAGTGACAACAGTATACGTATTCTGTATGTGTATCACACTTTGCTAATATTTTAATACATTTAAAGTCACATTTCTTAATAAACATCGCATTAAGTTAAAATACGACATGAAAATCAAATACGCAACAATTGATGGATTATTGTGTATTGAATACACTAAATTTATTAAGGGCCAGACTAGTATGACATAAATAATAATAATAAATAAATAAATAAATAAATAAATACGTATAGATAGATACACGATAATATAATACTATAGATCGTCATATTCAATGAGCTAGTGACGACTACAGTATTACGTAATCTCTACTCAGCGGGTGATTTAGATGACCGTGCGATTTAACTGGTAAAATGCAAATTTAAAAGGTAAAACGCTAAAATCCCACGATAATGCAAATTTAAAAGGAAAAACGCAAATATAAAAGGAAAAACGCTAAAATCCCATGACAATGCAAATTTAAAAGGAAAAACGCAAATATAAAAGGAAAAACGCTAAAATCCCACGACAATGCAAATTTAAAAGGAAAAACGCAAATATAAAAGGAAAAACGCTAAAATCCCACGACAATGCAAATTTAAAAGGAAAAGCGCAAATATAAAAGGAAAAACGCTAAAATCCCACGACAATGCAAATTTAAAAGGAAAAACGCAAATATAAAAGGAAAAACGCTAAAATCCCACGACAATGCAAATTTAAAAGGTAAAACGCAAATATAACAAGACAATTCGCTAATTTAACTGGTAAACGCTAATATAACTGGTAATCTTTAATTATTTGCATTTTACCGGGAATATTTGCATTTTACCGGGGATATTTGCATTTTCTATTTCCTAGTGACAGGAAATGGGCATATTTGGATTTCAGTGATTTTGATGTGTAGAAAAAGGACTTTAATACATTTAACTGTACCTTGAAAATTTGTCAATAAAATAATATTTTCAAAATTTAATATTTTGTGATATTAGCATCAGCTAACAATTTAAACAAATAATTGAAATGAAATCATAATTTTGTGTTGGATATATAAGAATTTTTAACTGAAAATATGGCAAAGAAGAACAAGATTAATTGTGATGCTATTTTAATCAATAGATTAATTAATTAAGATTAGATTTAACATTTTAAGAATTTTCTTTCTATGTAATGTGCATGTGTGTACATGTTAGTCGTGTATTTAAGAGGTTTTTTTTGTTTTTTTTTTCAACTTTGACAAAAATGTTATAGTTGTTCTTTTATGATACATGTATTTAAAATTGAATTTTTTTTATTTTGTTATTAATTTTATCTGTTTTTGCAGAGGAATAATATATTTAATTTGCTTTATCAATTTAATCAAATGAATGTAATCCAATTTCAAAAATATACTTGTTACTATAACTATGTTTCGATTTTTTTAAATCTACATATACAGTGTTCATACCCTATCATGAAACTTTTCTCTTACTCCAAAATTATTCAATCGGAACATTGAGTTTATTGGAAACAAGTGTTCTGATCTGCCTTATTTCAAGTATTAGCATGAAACTTCGTACAAGGATGTTTTATAAACTCAATGACAAATGTCCAACAATAATTTGTTCATACAACATATGTTATTGTTAATTAAGAGTAATGAAATATATTGAAATAAATCATCAGATTATTCTTTTGTTATAAAAGGGATAAGGGTTAGGGTTATGGTGTTTAACGCCACCTTCAACAATATTTCAATTATATCGTGGCGGTCAGTTTTATTGTTGGAGGAAACGGGAGTACCCGGAGAAAACCACCGACCTGCCGCAAGTCACTGACAAATTTTATCACATAATGTTGTATCAAATACACCTTGCCTGTGCGGGATTTTAACTCACAATGTTAGTGGTGATAGGCACTGATTGCATAGGTAGTTGTAAATCCAACTACCATATGATCACGAAAACAACAGCACCCTGTTACAAAATGATTTATTGTGAAAGAGATGAAAATAATTTACCGGTAATGGACATAATGTATTTACTAACATAGTTTTTTCTCTAAGGTAACGATATACCTAGATCTGAATCGAAAGAATCTCTTGTCAAGATTGAACGGCCATATTGGTTGCCAACGGCAATTGGATTTGGTAGTTTACTGTGTCTGACACATTGGTGCTTTGGAGAATCTTCACTGGTGCTGAGATGGGCTGTGAAGGGATACCCTGAGACAGGACCAGCACCATACCCTTGGGGGTTAGTAAAAATATAATTACAGTTTTCTACCTGACAGACTGAATTCACATACAGTTATGAGTAACAAAAAGTTTGTACCCATAATCTTTCTACATTCACATGTCAAAAGTCTCTCGGACTAGAATATTTCCATATATATTTCATATAAGACTACTTATTTTAGAATTATGTATCCTGAAGTTATTCCCTATCCAGTTTTCTTGATTTTTTTCAACTATGAAATTAGAATTAATTAGGTTTGGTTGGTTTGGTTTATGGTGTTTAACACCACTTTCAACAATGTTTCAGTTATATCATGGCAGTCAGTTTTATTGATGGAGGAAACCATGAACAAGGTTTGAACTCACAACTTTAGTAGTGATAGGCACTGATTGCACAGGTACATGTAGTTATAAATCCAATCACCATACGATCATGACCATGACAGAACCCAGAATTAATTAGAGATTGCATTTTTTGTATCTCCACATTTCATATAATTTTGTGAACTTTTATTTATAAACATTTATAATTTAAGCACAAATGTAAAGTTTCGACATCACATTTCTGTTTTTATTATATAGTACTTAATATTATTTGATGAACAAAAATTTAACTTTGCATTTCGTGTTTAGATTCTACAAAATTTTTAGAACTACAATTATATAAAAAATTAAAAGAAGAATAAACTATATTTATTTCTGCTTTTAATACTGAAAATTTCATGAAAATTGAGCAAGAAATTACTTGACATTTTTTTTTTTTTAATCATATTTTTATATGAAAATATACAGTCAAGCCTGCCGATGTTGGTCACCTCTATTAAGCAGTCACCTGTATTAAAATGTCATCTTTTTCTTGTCCTGTCATAGAAAATTTCATATGAATTAAGCCTCTTTTAAGAAGTCACCTGTCTTATAAGACCATTTTTTCTTTGTTCCAAAGGTGACCACATAATGCAGGTTTGACTGAACAAAAATGTATAAGGAAATATTTTATTGCAGAAAGACTTTTGACTCATAACTGTACGTTATAAATGAGAAGGTATTTTTCTCAAAAGATATAAGGAGTGGAAGGGATCATTTGTTTTGGATAAAAAATGACCATTAATGATTATTGAAATTTCTCTATAATTTATTTTAACCAATTTAACAATTACACCACCAATGCAGATACAACCTCAATGGATTATATGTTTATGATAGTAACATTGTCATATAATCTAGTGTGCTCGTCTCAAGTGCAGTAGATCATCGGTTCGAGTCACGATCGGTTCAAATCAAAGACTAAAAAATTGGTATTTGTTGCTTCTCCGCTAATCATGCAGCATTAAGGAGAAAGAACAAAGACTGGTTGTCTCGGAATCAAGATAATATGTCCGAGTTGCGAGACATGTCTATCCACGGACTGTTGTTTCAGCACTATAAAATTCCAACTAAGTGTGTTGGTCTAGTACAAAGCGGACATCATCTCATTGAAAATTAACTTTCTATCCAACGAAATCCCCATGTTAGTCGTGGTTCATATTTTCAACCAATCTAATCAGCGATGAAACTACTACATCTTTAGGTATTAAAACACTGGTTCACACCAAGAGCTTGTTGTCTGAATGGTGAATATTATTTAACTGTCTTGCATGTGATTGAATTGTCAAAGATGAATGAAAGATTACATGACACATTACATTACAATCCCCACCCAGGAATTTATCAAATGTTAGTGTATTTCCTAAGAAACAAAATTGAAAAAAAAAGATACAAGAAATGTCGGATTTTAATTAAGTCAATTGTCGAACAAACTACCATGCTATCACAGTAACAAATGAAACTGCATGGTTCATAAATATGCTGTGTATTTACAAAACATGGTATTATTTTTTGTCACTGTAAATTGTGTTTGTTTTATTACAGATCATTGGTATTGATAGCTTTAGGATTTGGAGTAGCAATCTCTTCTTGGAAAATGATCACAAAAACAAAGACATGGTGGTTTGAGGGATTAATCTCAATATTAGTTTTGTATTATTTTCCCACATGGATTGGATTCATGGGTGGGTATTTTGTATTATTTTCCCTCATGGATTGGATTCATGGGTAGGTATTTTGTATTATTTTCCCTCATGGATGGGATTCATGGGCAGGTATTTTGTATAATTTTCCCACATGGATTGGATTCATGGGCAGGTATTTTGTATTATTTTCCCACATGGATGGGATTCATGGGTAGGTATTTTGTATTATTTTCCCTCATGGATGGGATTCATGGGTGGGTATTTTGTATAATTTTCCCACATGGATTGGATTCATGGGCAGGTATTTTGTATTATTTTCCCACATGGATGGGATTCATAGGTAGGTATTTTGTATTATTTTCCCTCATGGATGGGATTCATGGGTAGGTATTTTGTATTATTTTCCCACATGGATGGGATTCATGGGTAGATATTTTGTATTATTTTCCCACATGGATGGGATTCATAGGTTGGTATTTGATATTAGGTTTGATAGTTTCATGATAAAGAGAAGCATACAGTCGAAGTTGTAAAGATTGATTATTTTACTTCAAAATAACCAAGCATTCAAGTTATCCAGTATACATTGAGTTAGTGATTGTTGATTATCCAGCATACATTGATTGAGTCATTGTTGGTTATCCAGCATACATTGATTGAGTCATTGTTGGTTATCCAGCATACATTGATTGAGTCACTGGTTATCCAGAATACATTGATTGAGTCATTGTTGGTTATCCAGCATTCATTGAGTGAGTCATTGTTGGTTATCCAGCATTGAGTGAGTCATTGTTGGTTATCCAGCATACATTGAGTGAGTCATTGTTAGTTATCCAGCATACATTGAGTGAGTCATTGTTAGTTATCCAGCATACATTGAATGAGTCATTGTTGGTTATTCAGTATACATTGAGTGAGTCATTGTTGGTTATCCAGCATACATTGAGTGAGTCATTGTTGGTTATCCAGCATACATTGAGTGAGTGATTGTTAGTTATCTAGCATACATTGATTGAGTCATTGTTGGTTATCCAGCATACAGTGAGTGAGTGATTGTTGGTTATCCAACATACATTGAGTGAGCCATTGTTGGTTAATGCCAAGTGAGCAATTCGTCGGCTATATCACGGTGAGAACAAAATACATTTCGATTAGATCAGATTATAATAATGATGTCTGCCTTGTCCTAGACCAACATGCTGAGTTGGATTTTTTTTTATAGTTATAGCTCACTGAAACAACAGTCCAGGAATAGACATGTCACTCCACTCAGATACTACTCCTTATTGCTGCATGTTTAGTGGAGAAGCAGTTGATACCAATTTTATAGTCTTTTGTTATCCAAATCGGGGCTTGAACCCACGATCTACTATATGAGCTGAACTAGCTTACTATTACAGTCCTTGAAATGAAAATTTGAATTTTCTGGTTCGAATCATATTTTTGAATTTATTTTCTAAATAAAAACTGGAAAATTTACTGGTCCAAGCCAAATTTTACTAGTTTTGGGCCACTAATACATCACTGATGCTGTCACCATAAATGGAGCTAAATCTCACCAAAAACTACTTCTAACAGACCAAATGTTTACTTTGATATATCAGAAGTTTCGACTTATTCAAGTTTAAGATAAAAAATGTTTGACTACTATTTTTTCACTTCTCAAACTAAAATGTTGATGGCTTAATCTTTACCTTCAAAATTGCTCAACCAAATGGAACCAAACTTGGGAGAGATGGTCCTTTGGAAGAGGAGATTCCCAATTGTACAAATAGAGAATTGCTATTACAGGGTCTAAAAAGGGGAACATTAAGTAAATCTTTAAAAAAAAAAATTCTTATGTACTAGCAATAGAAATGCTACAATATTTGCAGTGCAACATAATTGAGATAAATAGATTAAGATTTGTGCAGATTTAGGTCCCAGAATCTAAAGGGCCTGAGCCCTGGGGAATCAAAGGTTAACAGTCTGAAATGATGAAATTTAAAAAAGGATTGATTTTAGAACGTGTAATGGTATAAACTGAGCAAATGTGTCCTAGAGATTTCCTAAATTGGGGCTTTATTTAAAGTTCAGTTAAACAGAATTACGTTTTATTCAGGGGTTGGTCTAGACAGATTTCACTATACTAAATTGTCCCTCTCAATAGAGGTCAACCCTCTTATAAGGTCACTAATTTATTGCCATTGTGTTGTTTGCCTTCATATTTTTTAGTTTATATTTTACATATTATTTAGTTTATATTTTATATATTTTTTAGTTTATATTTTACATATTTTTTAATTTATATTTTAAATTTTGTTTAGTTTATATATTACCTATTTTTTAGTTTATATTTTACATATTTTTTCATTATCAGGAGGACTGATTCTCGCAGTTTACACGATGTCAATATGGCCAAAGATGACAGATAGGTTGACCATGTGTCCTCCAGCAAGGTCAATGTTTGTTGTCATGGTAACCTATATGGTACAGATATTTTTCTTTGTATGGACAGTAGCATATAACTTTGTACCAGGAGGAGTGTACACAAGAGAACATACAGACTACCTTATAGTTTTTATAATGATAGGCCTCTTTATTGGAATGTTTATCGGTAAGTATTTTTAATATTTTCTAATGCATACATGTACAGCCATTCAATGAACAAACTCCTGCTTTACACTAACCTCAGCAGCACAAGGTAGCTGACTTAGAGGCTCTGATTGTTTACAAACTCCTGCTTTACACTAACCTTAGCAACACAAGGTAGCTGACTTAGAGGCTCTGATTGTTTACAAACTCCTGCTTTACACTAACCTCAGCAGCACAAGGTAGCTGACTTAGAGGCTCTGATTGTTTACAAACTCCTGCTTTACACTAACCTTAGCAACACAAGGTAGCTGACTTAGAGGCTCTGATTGTTTACAAACTCCTGCTTTACACTAACCTTAGCAACACAAGGTAGCTGACTTAGAGGCTCTGATTGTTTACAAACTCCTGCTTTACACTAACCTTAGCAACACAAGGTAGCTGACTTAGAGGCTCTGATTGTTTACAAACTCCTGCTTTACACTAACCTTAGCAACACAAGGTAGCTGACTTAGAGGCTCTGATTGTTTACAAACTCCTGCTTTACACTAACCTTAGCAACACAAGGTAGCTGACTTAGAGGCTCTGATTGTTTACAAACTCCTGCTTTACACTAACCTTAGCAACACAAGGTAGCTGACTTAGAGGCTCTGATTGTTTACAAACTCCTGCTTTACACTAACCTCAGCAACACAAGGTAGCTGACTTAGAGGCTCTGATTGTTTACAAACTCCTGCTTTACACTAACCTTAGCAACACAAGGTAGCTGACTTAGAGGCTCTGATTGTTTACAAACTCCTGCTTTACACTAACCTCAGCAGCACAAGGTAGCTGACTTAGAGGCTCTGATTGTTTACAAACTCCTGCTTTACACTAACCTCAGCAGCACAAGGTAGCTGACTTAGAGGCTCTGATTGTTTACAAACTCATTTACACAGGCAAAATAGCGAATGAGCACATTATAAGAAAAAACCTCCCTTGGTAGCTCTCTGTGAGCTATTATCATCACTTTGTGTATGTTGTCTGTCATTGTCATCTGTAAACTTTCTTCACATTTCAGTCTTCTTCCTCAAAACCACCTGGCCTATTTGGTAGGAAAGTTCATTAGATGATACTTTACAAAGTTTTAGTTTTTGGTGCAGATTAAAAATTCAACATGGCTGCCAGGACCAAAAAATGTGCACTGATTGGCTGAAATTTCTAAAATCTTCTTCTCAGATACTACTGCACAGATATGATTATGATATTATAGGAGTATAGATGATTCTGTTCTAGTTTTGAGTCGTTGTGCCCATCGAAAATATCAGATAGCCTCCACCACAATTATTAACATAGGGCCTATGGGAAAATGAATAATAGGTTTTTCTAAGTAACTACAAACATGATTGCACCCAAACTGTATATGAATGGTCATTGGATGGTGTCTTAAATTATGTGTTCAGAAATTCAAGATGGCTGTGGGTTAGGATTAATGGTGTTTAATAACACCATTTTCAACAATATTTCAGTTATATTGTGGCAGTCAATTTTATTAGTGGAGGAAACCAGAGTACCCAGAGAAAACCACTAACCTGCCACAATTATTTAGGCTCTCGTGTGCCTTTGGTTACAATATATGTTTACCTACATACATTTGTATTTGAATAATGAACTACTTACAGATGAAAAATTAGATTATAAAAGAAAAAAACGACCATACACACTTGCACAAAAAATAAAAATATGTTTATCATAGTTTTCATAACAATTTACTAAATCTCCTGTTTATCAATGTAAATATTTTGTATATGTAAACCACTTTCCTAAGTTCAAATGTCACTGAAAAAAAAGACATTTATCTATTCCTTTGTATATACATTTCTTTCTATTATTTTCACCTACATATCATTGATGTGTATATAGTGGTGTGTGTATAACATCCATGTGTGATGAGTCGCCTACAATTATTCTTGGTCATTAAATAGTATACAGAAATTTAAACTTTGTCTGTATGCATTAATGAAATGATATGTTCACAAAATACTAAAATTCCTGCGATTTCTTTATAGCGGGTATGACAGACCGTCAAACATTTATATAAAGAAGTTAGTAATTTTCTCTTTATAATTTGGTTTTGTTATTTAAAGCATGCATCATTAAAGATTAAGAGCAAAGATTAGTTGACTTGGAATCAGGATAATGTGTCAGAGTGGAGTGACGTGTATATCTGTGGATTGATTAGTTAACTTGGAATCAGGATAATGTGTCAGAGTGGAGTGACGTGTATATCTGTGGATTGATTAGTTGACTTGGAATCAGGATAATGTGTCAGAGTGGAGTGACGTTTATATCTGTAGATTGATTAGTTGACTTGGAATCAGGATAATGTGTGCGAGTGGAGTGACGTGTATATCAGTGGATTGATTAGTTGACATGGAATCAGGATAATGTGTCAGAGTGGAGTGATGTGTATATCTGTGGATTGATTAGTTGACTTGGAATCATGATAAATGTGTCAGAGTGGAGTGATGTGTATATCTGTGGATTGATTAGTTGACTTGGAATCAGGATAATGTGTCAGAGTGGAGTGACGTGTATATCTGTGGATTGATTAGTTGACTTGGAATCAGGATAATGTGTCAGAGTGGAGTGACGTGTATATCTGTGGATTGATTAGTTGACTTGGAATCATGATAAATGTGTCAGAGTGGAGTGATGTGTATATCTGTGGATTGATTAATTGACTTGGAATCAGGATAATGTGTCAGAGTGGAGTGACGTGTATATCTGTGGATTGATTAGTTGACTTGGAATCAGGATAATGTGTCAGAGTGGAGTGACGTGTATATCTGTGGATTGATTAGTTGACTTGGAATCAGGATAAATGTGTCAAGAGTGGAGTGACGTGTATATCTGTGGATTGATTAGTTGACTTGGAACCAGGATAATGTGTCAGAGTAGAGTGACGTGTATATCTGTGGATTGATTAGTTGACTTGGAATCAGGATAATGTGTCAGAGTGGAGTGACGTGTATATCTGTGGATTGATTAGTTGACTTGGAATCAGGATAAATGTGTCAAGAGTGGAGTGACGTGTATATCTGTGGATTGATTAGTTGACTTGGAAACAGGATAATGTGTCAGAGTGGAGTGACGTGTATATCTGTGGATTGATTAGTTGACTTGGAATCAGGATAATGTGTCAGAGTGGAGTGACGTGTATATCTGTGGATTGATTAGTTGACTTGGAATCAGGATAATGTGTCAGAGTGGAGTGACGTGTATATCTGTAGATTGTTGTTTCGGGGAGTTTGCGCTATAAACATTCAACATAACGTGTTGGTCTAGTACAAAGCAGACACCATCATCATCATCTCATTGAAATGTAACCTTTTCTCACTATGATGGAGCTTTGAAAAATTGCTCACTGGGTGTTAAGCAATAATCACTCACTCACTCTTTCTCGTGAGTCTGGACTTCTGAATTGTTTATGTCAAATGAACAGAGTTACAGCTATATTCATGAACTGTTATAAAATGTACAGTACAGTCAGAGACATGCCATGATAAATCACTGTGATTCACATATCATTCATCTTGGTGATTTGGATATATCTTTTGTTCTATTTAATATATCTTCAAAATGTCTTTTACATTTAGAGTGTTACTTACCATCACCCAAAAGGTATATCAGAATAAGTAAATAGATTAAACAGACTAAAAGATATATCAGTATCACTAAGAAGAGTGATATGTCTATCACAGTGATTTATCATGGTATGTCTCTGACTGTACTGTATCAGTATCACTAAGAAGAGTGATAGGTCTATCACAGTGATTTATCACACTATGTCTCTGACTGTACTGTATATACCCGGTAACTGGTAATCTATTATTCTTTGGTATTATTTTTGTTTTTGATCTAAATATATTTATATAATTTATATTTTAGGAGGAGATTTTAAGAGTTATACATCTTTTCCACTCATAAATAAACAACCAATACCATTCTACAGAGTTAGACTATGTAAGTTATATAAATGGTCAATCTGGATAACATCGTATTGTGTACTGTTTAGTTAAATACATGTTTACTATCCCACTGAAATCATCTCTGTACACTAATTAACATACTGCTTTGCATTTTACATTAGGGACAAATTGTATGCAATGTAATATATAGTCTTGGTCGTGTTCGAATGATAGTTGGAGTTACAACTACCTGTGCAATCAGTGCTATCACCACTAACTTTGTGAGTTCGAATCAAGCTCATTGTGAGGTGTACTCGATACAACATTATGTGATAAAGTTTGCAGTGACTTGCTACATGTATGTGGTTTCCTCCACCAATAAAAAAGACCACCACAATATAACTGAAATATTGTTGAAAGTGGCGTTAAACACCATAATCATAACCCTATAACCTTAGAGGATAAGAGTGTCAAGAATAAAAG
The DNA here is from genome assembly GCA_963383655.1 of Bathymodiolus septemdierum. NCBI lineage: Eukaryota > Metazoa > Mollusca > Bivalvia > Mytilida > Modiolidae > Bathymodiolus > Bathymodiolus septemdierum. Next base: position 38,027,597 of record OY726524.1, on the reverse strand, counting down.
GTGGTACTCAAATTTCCATTTAAGTACTATTCTAAGCTTACACTTTTCTGAGAAAATAGGTCAGTAAGAGATATACAGTGAAATATAGTCACATAAGACAGGTGGTCGCTTAATACAGGTTTATTGATATGAAATGCACTGTGAAGGAAAATTAAGGTCACATAATACAAGTTATTGCTTAATAGGGGTGGTCACTAAAGCAGGTTTGACTGTAGTTTACACTTATGTGAGAAATTAGGTCTGTAAGAGATAGTCAGAGGTTTTATTTGTGTATTCTAGTTTCCTCAAAAATCTTATTTTTTTAACAAACTGCATATTCTGTGTCGTTGTAATTGAAGCTTCAAGTTTTAAATCCCCATTAATTGTTTATTTTCTATAGAGCAATTAAAAACACCTTGATTTCCATTTATTTATGTACCATCCAATTTTCCAAATTCTGTGTATATTAGACAAATAAATGAAATCCACAAGTTATTTCATAATATGCATATGTTTTGTTGTATAGATGGCTGGGTTACTTGCTAACTTCCAATTTCATTCAGATGATCTTGTTCAAGACAAGGATGTTTCTATATCTATAGGAATTATAGTTATGTACGACAAAACAAAATCCATAATCCACTTCCTGGTTATTTCCCCATTCATGACTTTTCTCCGGGTTTGTAGCTATAGTAAGCGTTTCGGAGCACCTGAATTTGTTCCCGGTTTTTAGTGGGGTTCGTGTCACTGGATCTTTAGTTCTCTGTGTAGTGTTTTGTGGATCATTGTTTGTCCCTTGTTTTTTTTTGTGTTGTGTTGTCAGTCCTTCTTTGATTTATGAATTCTTATTACCCCTTAGGTATCTTCAGACTCTTCATATGTAATGACTATTTGATTTCAGTTACAGTTATTATTATCGGTGCAGGACTGATAGGATACGGAGTGAGATACAATGCCAATCAGATTCGACCTCCAGAAAAGGTATACTTAACCTTGTTTTATGTATATTTATGTAAATTGTATATTAACACAGCTGAGAACTATCCTCTCATCTACATTATTCAGAAATAACCAGCAGTATCAATCAATCAATCAATTTCAGTTTGTATCTTATATATAGCTACTGTTGGTTGTTCTTTCATGAAAACCCCCCACCCCTTTTGTCCCCACGGTTTCCTTTATAGAGTATTGCTGCTAACAAAGAAGCTACTGAACCAAGGGTTCCTACGACCTAGTGGTTAAATTGAAATCATCATTCCGTCATTCCGAAGTTTTACGGTTGCCACCATGACTTCGTTAGCCGTTACAGAGTATTTGTGTCACAAATGACCACAGATATGTTCTGTTTGTCGTAATCACAGTCTGGTCCTTTCCTCATTCATGACTTATCACCGGGTTTGTAACAAGAGTAACATGATGGGCGCAGAACTCAGGAGAGCCTCTAGTGTCTTTAGATTTTCTATCAAGTTTCTTGTCTGCACTTTTCAAATAGATTTGACCTAGCTATGGTTTTTCCAAGATAAAAAAGAGTCAAAGAATGACAAAAGATAACAAAGTTCAAAATGATAATTTTATTTTATTTGTCTGCTGTGTTTTTTCCTTTGTATTCCTCTGAAAATTCCTGTTTGGAATATTCCAACAGATTTGTTGTAACCTTTAGTCTTTCAGAGATATGAGGGGGCCAAACGGAGCCAACACCCAAAATACAGATGATCTTTTTGTTTGATACCTAAATCATTATACAAAAATAGTGTTGTGTGAAATATCATAAAAATGAGTATGGATTATCTCCCTTTATAAGCATTCATTTGTGATGTAATTTTTTCCCTGGAATTACCGTTGTAAAACTTTCTAGAAGGAGTTTTGTACTTGTATTCCAAAATCGTCCAATCAAAACGTTATTTCCAATAAAGACATTGGTTTGATTGGACAATTTTGAAGTTCAAGTATGAAACTCGCTCTCGAAAGGGGGCTGTCGTGGTCGTGATGGTATGGTAGTTGGATTCACACCTACCTGTGCAATCAGTACCTATCACCACTAACGTTGTGAGTTCGAATTCTGTTCAGGCAAGGTGTGCTTGATTCAACATTATGGGATAAAGTTTGTCAGTTACTTGCAGCAGTTCGATGGTTTTCTCCGGGTACTCCAGTTTCCTCCACCAACAAAACTGATCACCACGATATAACTGAAATATTGTTGAAAGTGGCATCAATCACCATAACCCTAACCCACTCTTGACAGTTTTATGACCGTGAGTTCTGTAGAGAGCTAATTACACCTTATTTCTACAAGAACCAGAAACAATGTATGAACAAATAATTTTAAAGGTAGTAAACTATCTTTTAAAAAAATTATAAAAACCTCAATATATAGTCAATGAAATCAATGTTGTCTAACTTTTCATTTACCAGTATAAAGTTTACCTTATTTGAGGAGTAAAATAAATTTTAAAATTGTTTTTAATTGTTGCAGTTCACAATTAATGATGTAATATAAAAATTACTTTTAACTATTCTTCCAGAATAATCATAGGCAATTTTCTGCAGCGATTTGGACATTTCATTTTGGTTATGACAACAAAGGGTGGCCTAGCATGGAGAGAGCTGCACAACTTTTCAATGACATGGGTATGTAATGGGCATTATTTGCTTATCCTAATAATTGTCCTGACTTGTTTTTCCATTCTTACTTTGTACTGCACATCCAAATATTGACATTATTTTTGAGCAAATACAGTTATTCCTCTCTTATAATGTCACCCTTTCTCCAATGAAAAAGTATCCTCCTGAGACAGGTGGCTCCCTTGAAGGAGACAATTTAGTATTTTGCATCTGAAATCTGACCCTGTAAGATGGGTGACCTTTGATGGGAGTGGTCTATTAAGAAGGGGACTAGGGTACTGTAGAAGGAACAATAAATTTATTTCAGAGCAGATACAAATATCAGTCTTGGGGCTAACCCACTTGCCCAAAGCCCGGGACAAGTAAAACTGGACTCGGACTAGTGAAAATTATGAAAGAATTTGTTTGAATAAATATGATTTTTTTTCTGAATTTGGCTTTCGGGCAAGTAGGTGAAACAAATTATGGCAAAGACTGAGTTGTGCAATGTGTGCATTTAAAGAAGTAGTTTACAATAAGCCTCTCTTTGGATTGTGATGATTGTAAATATAAATATGACTTCATATATGAATTATGAAGAGTTTGTCTGTTTGGTAAATAATCTTGAAATTGTGATTTGATGACAATGTTTGCATTGTACTTGAATGAATCTATTATGTGAAATACCAAAATATTGATATTGATGAAAAATTCAAAATATAGAAGAGAGAATAAAAAGAAAACATAAAATATTACACTATCAGAACAGGTTCAAATTTATATTAAAAAATACTCAAAGAAAGAGTGGCTAAATTGATACCCCTAACACATACATGACTACCCAGTCTCCTGGCTTGGTACAGACATTTAAATAAAAAGTTACTGGTTTAATCCACAGGCGCATGGGGCATGGATTTCGTTTCCTCCTCCCCCCTTTTCTCTACTACCCCCCCCCCCCCTTTTTTCAAAATTTTCATATAAATCATTCCTTTTTCAAAATTTTCATAATCATTCGTTTTTTCTTCATTTGACAATATCAGTAGACGTCATACATTATGAATAATACATGTATTCTGTGTCCACATTTTTTCGACTGATACAGTATAAGAGAGAAGGTATGCAACTCCATTTTCATATTTCGCGCCATATCGCTCACCTTGGTTGGGAAACCCCAGTGTTTTTTACACTTTTTACCTTGTCTACATATGGCACTTCGTATCAAACTGTTTCTAAGACACTTACCTAATTGCCCATGTTCGAATTTCAGTCTGTACGTCGATCTTTTCCAAGAAATCTCGCCGAGAATAGCGAGGCAGCTTCGTTTCTAGATCAAACTACATCATTCGAGACGGAAGTGCAAGAACGGGAACCCTGGGATTTTTACGAATGGATTACCTGCAATGAAAAACCCAGATGCGCTCCGAATATTTTTCCCATAATGTTTTGGCGGGAAATATAAACCGCTGAAAAAACATAACAGCAGACGGATTATTTCGTAAAAATGGCACAACGACCATCTGAATATGGAAACATTGAAATAATTTGATGGTAGATAACTGATAACGGTTAGAACTGAAGTCAAAATTTCAATGAAAAAGAAATATTCAGCTTGCCTCTACTTCAAATTATTAAAATCATACCCAAACAAATACATATACAACTAAAAAAATAAATAAATAAATAAATAAAAAAAAAAAAAAAACAAAGGAAGAAGAAGCAGAGAACAGCTATTGAATGGGACTATGACATTTTACCCTCTTCCTCAATAAAAGGGCTCCCAACTGATACAAATGTGTAAGGGAGCCGGAGGGACCATTTAACTAAGGGGGCTATTTCTTTTTCATTTCATGTCACTGATTTTATAAAACAATAATCTGTCTTACAGGGGTAAAAAATAAATAACTTGTGTAACTCCACTTTTCAGCAGTGACAGAAATCAGTGTTGAAATCCAGAAAAAAAATCCTATTTTACCGTATAAGTGGTTATTTTGGTGGGTATTTAATTTTCACTTTCTTCGCGATGATGTTAAATGCGCGAAAAAAGTTCACGAATTATTATTTCACGTTCAAATAGTTAAACAAGTTATTTATTTTTTACCCCTGAAAAAGAAATAGCCCCCTTAGTTAAATGGTCCCTCCGGCTCCCTTACACATTTGTATCAGTTGGGAGCCCTTTTATTGAGGAAGAGGGTAAAATGCCATAGTCCCATTCAATAGCTGTTCTCTGCTTCTTCTTCCTTTGTTTTTTTTTTTTTATTTATTTATTTATTTATTTTTTTAGTTGTATATGTATTTGTTTGGGTATGATTTTAATAATTTGAAGTAGAGGCAAGCTGAATATTTCTTTTTCATTGAAATTTTGACTTCAGTTCTAACCATTCAATCATCTATTTCTCAGTTTGAATTTCTTTTTGAACAGTTATCTACCATCAAATTATTTCAATGTTTCCATATTCAGATGGTCGTTGTGCCATTTTTACGAAATAATCCGTCTGCTGTTATGTTTTTTCAGCGGTTTATATTTCCCGCCAAAACATTCATTGCAGGTAATCCATTCGTAAAAATCCCAGGGTTCCCGTTCTTGCACTTCCGTCTCGAATGATGTAGTTTGATCTAGAAACGAAGCTGCCTCGCTATTCTCGGCGAGATTTCTTGGAAAAGATCGACGTACAGACTGAAATTCGAACATGGGCAATTAGGTAAGTGTCTTAGAAACAGTTTGATACGACAGTGGCATATGTAGACAAGGTAAAAAGTGTAAAAAACACTGGGGTTTCCCAACCAAGGTGAGCGATATGGCGCGAAATATGAAAATGGAGTTGCATACCTTCTCTCTTATACTGTATCAGTCGAAAAAATGTGGACACAGAATACATGTATTATTCATAATGTATGACGTCTACTGATATTGTCAAATGAAGAAAAAACGAATGATTATAAAAATTTTGAAAAAGGAATGATTTATATGAAAATTTTGAAAAAAAGGGGGGTAGTAGAGAAAAGGAGGAGGAGGAAACGAAATCCATGCCCCATGCGCCTGTGGTTTAATCTACCATAGTTAAACCTCCCCTCTTAGTGAAATATGACGCAGTCTTGCAAGAGTGTGAGTAAAATGTTAACTTCCTCCCATATCACTGGGTGAGCAGCATTGTTGTAAAAATGTAGAGTTCTAATCTTGAAATTTATACATATTATATTTAAAGAGGCATTAGCTACGATTTTGACCAAAAAAATTATATGTTTTGGAAATTGGTAAATAGCTTTAAAATGATGAAATAAAGGTAAATATTTCACATTAAACAGCTTATCGTACCACTTTTCGTCTTTTGAGAACGAAAATTACCATCGATTTATTATTTCCTTGCAAGCAAATAATTTGACCTCGCTTTCTCCGTATGCAACTGACCTTACTAGTGACAGGTAAAAATGAATAATTTGTATTTTGTCGCTTATTAACTGCAAACTTGCATGGTTCTTTGTCCGTAATTAACGCAGACTAAAAGCTGATTCACAGAAAATAAGAAATAAGTCCATTGTTGTACTGATTTAATGACGATTCGGAAACTCCGTAAACAATGCCGATAATTAATAAGATGGCGTCCATTTCTTGATCGATCTCAAAACACGAGCAGTTTCACCTTTTTCCCCCGATGCGCGTACATTTTATAACATTTATAAGTTACAGAAACACGTTTTATTAAGGCATCAATCATATCTGATAGTTTTTATGGGTAACAAAAATTTACGATTTTGGCATATAATGCCCCTTTAATCTTAATGATACAGTTATTATACATGTATTTTTAATATTAATTCTATAAATAGAAAGCCTATGTCCTTGACCATCATTTAAATGTTAGACAATACACAAGGCCATAGGAAGATTGATTGATTGATTAATTTTTGGTGTTTAATGCCAATTTCAGCATCATTTTAGCTATATCATGGCGACCAGTTTTAGTGTTAGAAGAAGCCGGAGTACCCGGAGAGAACCACCGACCGTAGGAAGACAAAAACCAATTACCAATACCATCATAGGTCATCTGTATGCAATTTACAGAATGTTTTTCAACATGGGACAATATTCATTCATAAAGTGGATTTCATTGCAGCTTCAAAAATGAGAGGCAGTAAATTTGGGCAATATCTGATAAGAACACGCTTAAAATCATTGAGGGGTTGTCATGGTCATGATCGTATGGTAGTTGGATTTACAACTACCTATGCAATCAGTTCCTATCACTACTTAAGTTGTGAGTTCAAATCCAGCACAGATGGGGTGTGCTTGATACAACATTATGTGATAAAGTTTGCCAGTGACTTACGACAGGTCGTTGGTTTTCTCCGGGTACTCCAGTTTCCTCCACCAATAAAACTGACTGCCATGATATAACTGAAATATTGTTGAAAGTGGAGTTAAACACCATAAACCACCTAAAATCATTAAAACAAAGAATAAGGCCTTATTTATTCATCACCACTGGTAAAAGTTTTTAACTTTCACACATTTTTCACACTATTACACTATTAGTCTGATTTCCTGTCTTGTTTTGTCTGTAATGAACACATATCTGTGTCTTGAGTGTAACTATGTGTTAAAACCAGATGTTGAATAAGGTTAGACTAGTGAATCCTTACACTCATGGCTAGTTGGTCCAGTAGATGTTCAAATTTGCTTCTCCAAAGTTATATATACAACTCTATATTCACAATATTTACTAACCTAGTGACCCAGTATTGATTATTTTCACTGTGCCAACATGCAACTTAATGGCCACAAGATAGTGATCAAGTCAACTATGTTAGATTGAAAGAATATACATAGTGTGTGTGTAATTTGACTGTTTACTTTTTATATCTTGTAATTTGATGTACAATGCTCATATAATTATGCCAAAAAAAAATATTTACATTGGAACTTGTACAATCCAACACCTGAGTTTTCTGACAACCTGTAACATCCGACAAAAATTTATGGTCCCAAAGTATTTTTGTTAACAAAAATAAAAATTGAGTATTCTGACACATTTCCCTGGTCCCTTGGTGTGTCAGATTAGATATGTTCCACTGTATATGATTTCCATCTAGAGTTAATTTAATTTCAAATATAATTCCTGCATTCAAATTAGCAATTTTATTTAGCAAAATACAATTTAAGGATTGATCACAATTTTTGTTCAGTTCATGATGAAATGACCTCAATCAGGTTGTACACAACCTTGCATAACCCAATATGCCCTGATTGAGGTTATTTCGAATGAACCAAACAAATAATTTCGATCAATCCTTATAAATTAATTCAAACTTTTTTTGTTATGATATTGAAAAATATATTTGTTCAAAATAAGGCAAATAATCGGAAATAAATTTAAATAACCCCAAAGTTGCCTCATTTAAAAAAATCACTTGATGACAACGGCACACGATGCCTTGAGGATGACATCTATTTTTAGATTCAGTACATTGACAAATAACCTTAACTTTTTAAACCAATCAAAACACGTATAAAATGACATGTGACTCTAAAATTAATTTATTTGTTTATATCTTCAGTGTGGCATGTGTGGTGAAATATGTCTCATGATAACAAATGTCCATCTTCATTTTATGGGGTTAGGTGGTTATAGTGTTTAATGCCACTTTCAACAGTATTTCAGTTATATTGTCACAGTCAGTTTTATTAGTGAAGGAGTACCCAGGGAAAACCAACGACCAGTCGCAGGTCACTGACAAACTTAATCACATAATGTTGTATCAAGTACATCTCGTCATATGTGGGATTCAAATTTTATGTCCAACAACTTTACTGATTTAATTTTGAAAGTTCATGAATAGCAGTAATGTTATTTTTCGAAGCCAAGTCAAATTTATATTTACTATTGATGCATCATGAATTTCCTATAAGATCCCTCAGGTCTAAATTTCATAAATTATGCTAAAACGTGTGAAAAGTGGTTAATGTGATCCCAACCCTCCTCTCTTGATAACTGGATCTCCAACAGCAATTCATATACATATTACATGTATAAGCAAACAACAACAAAACTGACTACTAACTAGGAAGGTAGAATCTGTTGGGTAAAGATCATTACTCTTTAGACAAAAAAAAATCATATTGTTTTGAATTGTATTTGTATTGTTTAATAATAACTCTTGGCATATTTTTTGATTATTGAAAATTCAAATTTTTATATATTATATTTCATATTTAATTTGATAACTATATCATACAAAAAAAGTTAATGCAAAATTATCCTGATCTTTGGTATTTAAAATATCGTAAGGCTATAGCTATCTGAGGAAAACCGCTAATGGCTGTCAGCAATCCTCGTTAAATAAATAAAGAGTTAAATCAATATAGCTATCTGTACAAATTATTAACATATTTTTATTTTACTTTTTTTGTCAACTTCCGAATAGTTAATTCACAGGAGAAAACCTTATACTAAAAAATTCTTTTTGGTGATAGATAATAAAATGTGAAATTATTGATAGTTTAAATTTTAATCGTGAATAATAGATGATGTTTTGGGTAGGTAATGGTTTACCTATACTTTGTCATTAACTAATGATGATCAATTGTAAAATGTCGTTACCATGACGATGAACTTAAGAGATTTTATCTTTTTGATCTGTGGAGCAGTAGTCTCCAATAAAAAATAATTCTTTATATATTAATAGTTATCCATTAAAAAAAATGAAGATGTCTTCAAGTACGCATAAGTTTTTATTGCTAGATTTAATGTTTATAACACAAGTTTTATCACAGTCGTTCGATGGTAGTTCAGATATTGATTAGCTAATGTTATTAATATAGATGTATATTTTATAATCTTTGGTTATTATAGCGTCATGTTACTATGTGTGAAACAAATGTTTGTTTTCATTTCTGAAATAAATTTCCACTGAGGAAAGCTGTACAGACAGCTGAAACTCAGTGCTGGATTTACCTATAGGCTTGACAGACTAGGGCCTCCATCTGAGGTTTATAATTTTTTGACACTGTCATAGCCCTTTCTTATATTTGCTGTCATTGCACATTGTATTCTCTAAAAAACCCTTCATTAAATTTCATTGCACAGTTGCACTCCACCTCAGAATTGCAGAATCTTAAACACTCGATATCGCCATCCAATTTATTGAAATTGTTTAAAACACTCTTTTCGATCTTCCTCTAGTCGTGGGGGTGTTGGGAGGGGCCTCACAAGTAGATTAGTCTAGGGTCTCTCTTCGTCTAAATCCGGCACTGCTGAAACATCTGGAAAATGGAATAAAGTATTTGTTTGTAAAGAGACTTTATATATATCTCATCTGTAGCAATAACATAAAAATTACCTGCATTTTGCTTTGTGTATTCTTGGTGCACTTTGATTAACAGAATGTATTTTCTAAGATGATCTTTGTTTTATTGTCAATTATAACAATTTGTGGTAATCTTTTGTCAAACAAAATTTTTTTAATTAATAGTAAAACATTTTTGTGAGTGATTGTTGTTTAATGCCAAATGAGCTATTTTATAGCTAGATCATGGCGAGAACAAGTTTCATTCATGGAGATGATGCATTGTAGTAATGTCAGCTTTGTACTAGTCCAACACACTTAGTTGGATTTTATAGTGCTAGCTCACTGAAACAACAGTTCATGGGTAGACTTTTTGCTCAACTGGAATGGACACATTATCCTGATTCCGAGCCAACCAGTCTTTGCTCTTTCTCCTTAATGCTGCATCAGATTTGCTGAGAAGCAACAAACCCAATTTTATAGTTTTTGGTTTGATCCGACCGGGGCTCGAACTCATGATCTACCGCAGTATCATTTATATCTTTTTACACCAAATCATAAATTTTGATAATTAACACATATATATTGCATCCATGTATTGTGTTAACCAATGTAATGATTACCAAACAAATATATTTATAAATGACATTACTGATCTACATTTTGAATGGGGCAGCAGTATTGATATTTCTTTTGACTTTATTAGATGTTTAATTTACATAAATTTAGTCAGGGCTTATTAAGTTATGATGAAAACAATTATGTTGTACCTGGGTCATCCATTTGTGGTAAACTTTTTATTCCTTTTTGTTTTGGTTCTGTATTGTTCAAGATCTTTAACAACTGCATCATTGGTGTAGCTTGGCAGCATTAAGGAGTAAGAGCAAAGACTGCTTGGCTTGGAATAAGGAACATTTGTCCGGGTGGACATGCTGCTCCACCGGACATGCTGCTCCACCTTTGTAATGTTATGTTTCAGTCAGCTACCACTATGAAATCCATCTAAGCATGCTGATTTAGTACAAAGCAGAAATCATCATCTGATAGAAAATAGAAATAATCATGATATAGGGGGGTGGGAAATGCTCATTTGAAGTTAAGCAACAATCACTCATTCACTCGATGTGGTTTGATTTAGGTTTATGATGTTTAACACCACTTTCAACAATATTTCAGTTATATCGTGATGGTCAATTTTATTGGTGGAGGAAACAACAGCACCTGGAGAAAACTACCGACCTGTCGCAAGTCACTGACAAACTTTATTACTTAATGTTGTATCGAGTACACCACACCATGAACGGGAGTTCGAACTCGCAACGTTAGTGGTGATAGGCACTGATTGCACAGGTAGTTGTAAATCCAACTACCCTATGATCACGACCACGACAGCCCCTACATTGATGTGTCATTTATTCATGATAAATACCATTATTTCAGGGGCTGATGTAATAACTTTACTAGAGAGTGATGCATCTAAACCATTTCTTGGTAATAATGATCTTGGTATGTGGTTTGGAGAAAAGATGGGGATGTATGTTGACTTTGGACCAGCCACAAAGGACCATACATGGGGGTAGGTTTTGAAGCAATAAGGTACATATAGATGGATGTTTTCATCTTCCACAGAAAATAGATATGTCATTTTCATTTGCCAGGTATTAAATATTGTAATGTTGAATATCAACACTGACTATACCTTTCTGGGCAAAAGGAGACAAGGGAGATGATCCTATCATATATGTTGATTATGTCCCTTTGATATGCATTCTAATACTCAATTCTCAACTCATAAATACAGACAGACAGACTATGTCAGGCCATTTGTGAAAGTTTGAATTGACTAGTCACTTTTTAAAATTGTTTAAAAGATGTTTTTTAAGGCGACAAGATTTTTAATGAGTTTACATTGAAGTTAATGACTAACAACTGAGGTCTTCAACATGAAGATTTTTTTTTTTTGAATAATAAAAACAATTTTCTTTGACGAGTGTCAGATGACCAGATATCACTGTTTAGCAATTGAATTTGGGACAAATATATTGTATGAATTGAATACAGTAGTCCTTCTTTTATAACCCACCCATTCTACAATGAAAAAATGGTCTTATAAGAGGGGTAACCTCTCTCAAGGGGCACAATTTACAAGTATTTGACCATCTCAGTGCATCAGAAAATAATGTCCTGATGAGAGGTGAGAATGGCTTTATGAGAGGGGGGATATTGTATAGAATAAATGTATGCTGTATATCTATGATATAATGTGTTGACTAAATTTACATAAATATGTATCTTTTTACTTATTTTTTCAGGAACCTCATTTTGTCCAAGTATCCAATTCTGAAATCTAAGCATCACCTTCTACCTTCCCCACATGGTAGGTCGTTATCAATATTTATCTATGTTGAAATAGATGCCACGATACTATAGTTTTATCACAGTAATTATAAATATATAATATCGTTGATTTGTTTTGTGAGAATGGATTTCTCAGAGTAATATCACATTGAAGGCTAAGCCCAAGATACGAGATACGATGAGAAGTCCATTTCAAGCAAAACATATCCATCATAGTATGTTTATTGAGGATTTGGTTATCTGAAGTCAGTGACATCATTATTACATCACATTGGAAACAGCGATATATGTTAATATCATGCTCATTGCTTGATAATAGATTATAGATATTATTACATAAAGATTTTATTTAAAAAATGTTATTGGCTATCATGCTGTCACCTGACATTCCGTAAAATTTGATTTTGTTTGATTAAAACTTGTATTGACTTCGTTTCACTTTCGTTTTCGTTTAATGTAATAAAACAATTACAGTCTTTTGTATCGGTCAATGCGAGTTTTTATGGACCTTAGAAATCAATATTCACCTCAGCCTATTAAAAGGCTTCGGTGAATATCGTTTTTAAGGTCCATAAAAACTTGTATTGGCCTCAACAAAAGACTATAATTGTATATTATCGCATGTAAGATTAAAATGAAAATGTACAAATCATGGATAATAAACTTTATTGTCATATAAACTAAATTTGTTTGTGATAAGAACAATTAGGTACAAACATGAAAAATAATATCAATACTAACACACAAATATAATGTAATGTATTAATTTGTTTTGTCTTTCCAAAAACTTAATCTCTGGTTTATAGTCAAACGCTTTAACAAAAGATGTTAGACAGCTTCTGAGTCAGTTTTCAAAATTGAACCAAGGAAGTAGCGAAACTAATTTTAAGAATAAAAGAAGGAATTAAAATCCACCTTAAGTTGACAGTAAATGCTATTCACTGGTCATTCAACAAATGTGTAATCTAATTGTTATTAAATGCTTGTTGTATCTTTTAAAACAAATTTGGGGATACAACACTAATTATAAATTTATAACCTCTAATGAAGTCATGTATGGGGTCATGTCAGAGTTCATATTTTCGATCGACCACTCACTGATGAGCCTACCAATGATAGCCAAAGCAAAACAATTTATAAATATACAAAAAGTATTAAATGTTAATTAGATTGAGAAATACAACAACTACCAACTGGTATAACCAATGAAATTAAAGAAAGATGTTTGTATAATCATTAGTGTACATGTATCATTGAAAACAATATTAGATCAAAACAAAGGGACTGCCTTGGTCATGATCGTATGGTAGTTGGATTTACAACTACCTATGCAATCAGTGCCTATCACCACTAAAGTTGTGAGTTCGAATCCCGCTTAGGCGAGGTGTACTCGATACAACATTATGTGGAAAAATTTGTGAGTGATTTGCGACAAATTGTGGTTTTCTCTGAGTATTCCAGTTTCCTTCACCAATAAAATTGACCGCCACAGTATAACTGAAATATTGTTGAAAGTGGCATTAAGCACCATAACCCTAACCCATAAACGTCTGATTTTTATTACTGGTAGATTATAGTAATACTTCACCCATTATTTATATTTCAGGAGAACTCGCTCCTGCTATTACAGCTACAGTTAATATCAGTGGTAATTTGGTGGATTTTGTCGTAACACACATGGGAAATGATAGAGACAGATTAGACAGGAAATTACAGGCTAAATTCCTTGCCAAAGAACTTGCAGAATGGTATAACTCTTTGATAAACAAGGACTATGTTGACAGTTGATTGTAAATAAATCTGTAGACTAATTGTCATTAACACAAGATACATCTTTGACAACCAAGAGTTACGATCCACCTCCATCATCGTCACCCTTGACCGTGTTTCTGGATTTAATGAACACAGTTAAGGTTTTAACTTGATGCAACCACCGAGTGACTTGCGACAGGTCGGTGGTTTTCTCCAGGTACTCTGGTTTCCTCCACCAATAAAACTGACCGCCATGATATAACTGAAATATTGTTGAAAGTGGCATTAAACACCATAAACCCACCAACCAACCAATGATAGCTACAACCATTATGGATGCCTTTTGCAAAATCAAGTGTTTTGTAGGAGAAATGTAAATATAGAATGGACACGTTTAGGTTTTACCATGAGTGATTGCAAAAAAGCACAGAATTATTTTCGGGAACACGGTTAGTGTTTTTAGTGAAATGTGTGCATAATTTGACATGAGGTGAAATGATTTTCTGTGCTGATTGGCTGAAAATGATGTCATTACAAGGAACATAACTAACAAAATCCAGCAGCTAACACTCCCAAGTGTGAGGAGGAGGGGAGGTGGATGGTAGCCCTTAGTGAAGATGGACAAAATAGGGCATTTTTTTTTTATTATTATTTATTTTCATCAAATGTCAAGACAAAAAAAATGCAGTTGATTATGTAAAATGAAAACAAAAACCTTTTAGTAAGAGCCAATGATGAAAGCATCTCCAGGAATAGAATCATACTGGTACGATATTTTAACTCTTTTTGAATATTATTTTCTGGTAAGGTATAGTAGGCAACAACGAATTTGAATTTAAGTCCGCATAAAACAAGGTTGTATGGTTTTAACCAGATTTGAAGTGAACTAGATTGTGGTTAGTTCAGACATGTTTCATGAACTAAATTGTGGTTGGTTCAGACATGTTTCATGAACTACATTGTGGTCAGTTCAGACAGGTTTCTTGAACTAGATTGTGGTTGGTTCAGACAGGTTTCATGAACTAGATTGGGGTTGATTCAGAAAGGTTTCATGACCTAGATTGTTTTTGGTTTAGAAAGGTTTCATGAACTATATTGTGGTTTGTTCAGACAGATTTCTTGAACCAGATTGTGGTTGTCTCAAGCAGGTTTCATGAACTAGATTGTGGTTGGTTTGGACAGGTTTCATGAACTAGATTGTGTTTGGTTCAGAGAGGTTTCATGAACTAGATTGTGGTTGGTTCAGACAGGTTTCATGAACTAGATTGTGGTTGGTTCAGACAGGTTTCATGAACTAGATTGTGGTTGGTTCAGACAGGTTTCATGAACTAGATTGTGGTTGGTTCAGACAGGTTTCATGATTTTCAGTTCTATTTCAGTGAAAATCCTGTGGTGTTTCTTGGATATGTGACATCTAATCCATTTAGTGCTGAATACAAGGAGCTTATAAAGACAGGCAATGTTAAAGATATAGACAATACAGACTATGAGAGATGGTGTGAATATATCATGTATAGAGGATTAAAAAGGTTAGTGAACAATACATTTGGTAGATGTTTTCATTTTACTATCCAATTGGGATTTCAAATCCCCATCATGATGTTGTGTACTTGATAGAACACAATGTGATAACAGTTTGTCAGTGACTTGCGGCAGGTCGGTGATTTTCTCTGGGGACTGCGCTTTTCTCCATCTATAAAACTGGCCGCCATAAAATAACTGAAATATTGTTGAAAGTTTCGTTTATCACCATAAACCTAACCCTTACTATCAAGATTTCAAGTTTAAGAATACTACGGCAAGTCCTAAATGTATCGTCTTTTGGTGTTTATAAATAACCCCTTTTTTTTATCCTGAAGAGGGATATGTTCATTTAATACACCAGAACATGATAGTGAATTTGATACCATAATAAATCAAGAAATGACCATATCTGTCTTTCAAAAACTTCACTCATTATAAAAATAAAGTTTAAACAGTGATGGTCAACAATACCACCAATGTCAACAAAATGAACAATCACCTCTCACCCCAACTCATTGATCACAAAACAGACCATGACCATGTGATGTTTGAAATCCAGGTATTGGCTTGGGACAGTCACACAAATGTGGTGGGATTAAACCATTTAATGAGATCTCAATGCTCCCCTCATGATAATTGAATCTCCATTGTCCTGACAACCTTTACCCTCCCCTCATGATAATTGAATCTCCATTGTCCTGACAACCTTTATCCTACCCTCATGATAATTGAATCTCCATTGTCCTGACAACCTTTACCCTCCCCTCATGATAATTGAATCTCCATTGTCCTGACAACCTTTACCCTCCCCTCATGATAATTGAATCTCCATTGTCCTGACAACCTTTATCCTCCCCTCATGATAATTGAATCTCCATTGTCCTGACAACCTTTACCCTCCCCTCATGATAATTGAATCTCCATTGTCCTGACAACCTTTACCCTCCCCTCATGATAATTGAATCTCCATTGTCCTGACAACCTTTATCCTCCCCTCATGATAATTGAATCTCCATTGTCCTGACAACCTTTATCCTCCCCTCATGATAATTGAATCTCCATTGTCCTGACAACCTTTATCCTCCCCTCATGATAATTGAATCTCCATTGTCCTGACAACCTTTACCCTCCCCTCATGATAATTGAATCTCCATTGTCCTGACAACCTATACCCTCCTGTCATGATAATTGAATCTCCATTGTCCTGACAACCTTTACACTATTATACAAATCACACAGCAAATCTGTATTCCTCTTTTTATATAGAGAATTCAATGAGATTTTTCATCTATTTATAGATTAGGATATGCAAGAATATCACACGGAGGATTAAGTGATACTGAGATACAACTGGCAAAGTTTGAGATTCCTCAAGATCCACAAAATTATCAGGACAATAACAGACTTGTAATAGATCCATTGATAGTAGATAAAGACATTCGTTTCAACGACAAGTAAGTCAATATACAGTTATTTCCCTTGCACTAAGGAGATTTGAAGATTTGATCGCCCAAGGAATGTTTTGCTGTCGTGGTTGTGATCATATGGTAGTTGGATTTACAACTACCTGTGCAATCAGTGCCTATCACCACTAAAGTTGTGAGTTCGAATACTGCTCATGGTGAGGTGAACTCAATATAACCTTATGTGATCAAGTTTGTCAGTGACTTGCGACAGGTCAATGGTTTTCTCTGGGTACTCTGATTTCCTCCACCAATAAAACTGACCACCACGATATAACTGAAATAGTGTTAAAAGTGGCATTAAGCACCATTACGATAGCCCAAGGATTGTCAGGTTTCTAGAGTTTTGAATATGGGGGGATATGACAGTGGAACATGATGTTGAGTAGGGAACACAGTGTTTCTTACAACTTCCTATGGGACAGTCTCAACCAATCAAATATCTGTATACCGGTAGCTATAATAATTTATATCAATTGGAATAATGTTTGATATCTGAGGAAAGGATTTGGATGTTGATAAATTTGAAGAATTTTTTTTTTTGAATCTCGATTAAAAGTTAAAATGTAAGGAAGGAACTACTTTTATTGCTGTCCTTCATTTCACATTCACCATGGATAAGTAACAGAAAGTGTATATAATATTCCACATAACCATGTAGTTCTCTGTTATAAAGGAAGGTCACCATGAGGTTTTCAGTCTTTGGTGTCTTAATATTTTATAAGGAAATGTAAGGCGTCCTATTTTTTTTATTTAAATAACAAACCTAAAATTGCCTTCTTTAAAAATGATCGTATAAATGTAGAACAATGTTTTGTGATTGATTGAATTGTTGACCATCACTGTTTAGTTAGGCTATAAATGTTAGTAAAAAAAAAACAACATAACAATTGCCAGTGTTTCCAATGTCCTGGCTCCTGACAGGCAACAAAATGTGGTGGGGTTAAACCAGTTCATGGGATCCCATACTTTCTACTATTCTTTTTGTAATTAGCTATTTAGCTGTCAAATCATTTTATTTTTTTCCAACCATGATGAATACCTGAAAAGAAATTGTCGATCATAATCATCATGTGTATTCTATCCTTTTATAGCAGTATTTTTCTCATTTCTTTTCAGATTTGGAAAATATTACTCTGGACATGGACATTTTAAAACACAAAAGTTTCATATGGACACTCCAAAATACTTCCTACCTTGATAAACACTATCAAATAGATACCTTTTGTAATTGTGAAACTCAGGGAGATATTTCCCCCCTTAGGCCTACACACACACACACACATGGTGACAAGATTTAGTTAATCTCTAACACATAGAATCTTAATTTTACTAGTACATGTAGTGGCTCCTTATCTCTTAAAAATATGTTTATATGTCTACAATACATGTATTCACAAACAAAAGGAAATGTCCAAATTGATTAATAAATGCATTGAATGTCACAAAAGCATATACAAACTTGAAAGTACGTAAAATTTGTATAGAAGTCAGGCTGTGAAAAAAATGTAATGTTTTTGGGAGCAATCTGATTTTGAATTAGCTGTTATATGTTATAATAAGGTGCTACTCTCCCTTAACATCTGACAGTATCCTCTTAGAGGTTATGTACAGATGAACACATGATCAGCTAACGAAAACACCACTGGTAAAATCTTAACAGTGCCTTTCAAGTTTTCTTTCTTTGTGCATCCCAAACATAAAGTTCTCTGTTTGGTTGATTTTTTAATAAGTATTCATATACAACAGTTCATCATGATATGATCTCTAATTTGTCAAATATTAAAGGGAGCATACCATATTATAAGAGTTGATTTTAACCAATCATATGTTGTTGGGTTTTTTTGGGGGTGGAGGTGGGGTGATGATTATGACATTATGTGCAGTGGATTTTTTATTGGTAGATTTAGTTTTCAGAGAGGTATATAGTATTATTGTTACTTACAAGATACCAAAGACATTAAACCACCATTATGTAAATTTAATGTTTTCCACAAGTGTCAAAAATATTTCTGTGTTTTTACTGTATTGTATGTAAAATACATTTTTGTAATATACATATGATAAGTTTCTATTCTTAATTTCCTTTCCCCCAGTGATAGTGATTGGAATAGAGCGGTGACAATATATTATAGTTTTATCCTGCAATTGTGTGATTTTGAATACTAATAAAAGGGTTAAATAAACTTCACTGTTATTTAGTCAGGGAACTAATAAAGCTTTTCTAGTATCCGAGCTATGTTAAAAACGGTAACAGTGTAAGTGCAGACGTCACAGAGATCACCATTGAAAGCAATTTATACTGCAATCGTTCTATTTCAGCAGGCAAAATGCATTGACAGTATATTTACAAGTGATAAACGGTCACTGACCGTTTATAACATTTAGGCCACGCCTACTTAACCAAAATCAGTTGGGGCCTCTTGGGGGTAACTAACTTTTTAAATAATTTGAATATTGGTAGTAATATCCATTAATGTCACTAATGATTGCAGTATAAAGACAATAATAGTGCATTGACTTGACATAAAATTTGATATACGTATTCGGCACGAATCGGGGAAAATGCTCTGGAAAACCCTCGCATTTTCCCCGATTCTAAGCCTCATCCGTATATCGATTTTATGTCAATGCACTGTTATTGTCTATTAGGACCACAATAGGATAAACACAATATATGTACATTGTCAGTAAATATAGAATTACTTTGTAAGCTTTTCTTCCCATTTGTAAAACTTGCACAAATAAATTTTATATTTTCCGACAATGTACATATATTGTATATATAAATCTCTAATTCCATTGTATAATCAGAATCTCATGCATTTATACAGATCTGCTATTACCAGATAATTTGATTGTACTGTGTTCCTTTTTCAGGAAAATTTCTGTACTTTATGTATAAAAACTGTACTATAGTGGGTTAGATTTATATTTTGAATCAGTTATTTATAATTTAAATTTGCATGAAGTACATGTTGTGTACAGATTACAGTTTGTACCCGCAATGTCTGTCCATTAAGACATGTTGTGTACATATTACAGTTTGTACCTATAAGGTCTGTCCATTAAGACAGTAATCTGACTATATACTTCTGTTTTTTTATCATTTATGGGCTATTTTATATAGCCACTCTGAATCTTTCAGTTATTTTACTCAGTGCTTGTGAACAGATTGTGATGGTGTTGCCTTGTTTGTTAACTAACTTAAATTGTGTTATTTTTAATGTTATTGACATGGTTTTCTATGCATTTTCTAATAAAAGTTTATTAGCAGTACTTATATTATTCAATGAATGTTGTCAAACAGTGTTTCTAATGAAATCAAAATACTCCCTCTATGGATAACATACGTAGAAAACTTTACAATAGATGTCAAGGTCCAAAATGCAAATTTCCATACATTGTATGTTGTCAAGGACAAAACTGTTTTGTACTTATGAGGGGTATATTCTTCAGGACATGATAGGTTGTCACATACCAAAATGTGATCACTGTGACCTTGACCTTTAATTTCATGGTCAATTGGCTAATTTTTGAAGTGATATGTTGTCAAGGCCATACTTTTGTTGTTCTTTGTACTAACCTTTTTATATGGAATATACCTCAGGACATGACAGTACATCACATGCAAAAATGAAAGCACTGTGGTCTTGACCTTAAATTCCAAGGTCAAATAACATAATCAAGTAATTGCTAGTATGCTTGCCTCAGGTGTGGTAGATCATGGGTTCAAGATCTGGTCATGTCAAACCAAGGATTATACAATTGATATTTGCTGCTTCTATGTTAAACATGCAGCATTAAGGATTAAGAGCAAAGATTGGTTGGTTCGGGGTCAGGATAATGTGTCTGAGTGGATGGAAATGGTACCTGTGGACTCTTGTTTAAGGTGGTACCATACACTTCAGGTAAAATTTGATCTGCTCGTTTAATTTTCTTATTTTTTTGGCAGTGTGTTTGAATATATCCACTGTAATAAATATCAAAATTTTAACAAATTCCAACCAACAGACTCGAGAGCTATAAATTTACTAGCCACATAGCAGCTTTTCTTTCTGTGGTTTTGATCATTGAGATGCTTGAAATCTGCATACAAACATCATATGATCAAAACGTTCAGCTGATTTTAAAGAGTTATCTCCCTGTTGTGTATGGTAGCCCCTTAAGTGTGCTTGCACTATTTAAATTATACTAGAATATTTGTCTAGTACTGCAAAGTGGACATAATCATCTCATTTGAAGTGTAGCTTGTTAGATCTCTCTATGATGTACAATGTACTTGAAAATTGACCATTCACCCACAAAGGCAAGATTGTCATGTCAAGTATGGAAGTTTAAGACATCAAAATTACACATTCTTCTGATTTTCTTACATAAATAAAAAGTGTTTCTGGAAATATTATTCTGATTTGCTCTTATGCCATGGTCGATAACTCACTGCTGATCATACTGTGATACTTTCCTATGAGTGGAGAGAGTATCAGAGTGTGATCAGCTACAAGGTTTGCTGCGAAATTTAAAACTTTGTGGATGGTTGTCGAATATGCAGATTAGGCTGATTTCAATGAAAAATCAATATCTGAAACCAAGGGCCAATTGGAATCAAATTTCAAATTTGACAGTGCTGTTCATTAGGGAATATTTTACATGTGATTTATGTGTGCTAATCAGAAATTCAACTTGGTTATCAGTGCCATTGTTGCATTCTGGTTGGCTTAAATTTCAAAACTCTTGTATCATCAACAGCTTGGAAGATTAAATTGTGATATTGTAAGAATATTCTCAAGATGATTCCCAATTAGTTTTGAGTTTTTTGGGTGTCAATCGAAAATCAAAAACTGCCCCCCACCACAGAACTTAGTTTAATATATAGATCATCTTCTCAGAAACCAATTCATTATCGATCATGCACAAATGATACTAGAATATACCTCTACCAAACTAGATAATTTTTGATTATATCTGAAATCTAAGAAACCTGCAACTAGAGAACATAGAATCTTACGGAAATATATATATATATATGTGTACCTAGTGGCGGCTACAGAAATCTCAGATGATGAAGTTCATATTTTTCGTTCATTACCTGGGAGTAATTAATGTGTTTTATTATTCCCAATGCATTACCTATGTATGTAACTCAGTTTAGCAGAGTACAGTGAGCCTCTGGATTTATTGTTTATGTTCAAAGTCAAATACAAGCCCTACAATATATTACTACCTACTTTTTATAAACGAGTTTGTTAATTCCATGGTATTGGTCAATTATAAATGTCAGACATTTTTATTTGATACTACACCACAAGATAGTTGAATTTGCATTCTCTAAAATCGTCACGATTTTCGTCATAAATTTATGTGATAAAAGTCGATGGTTTTCTCCTAATTATACGAGTTCCCTTATCAATAAAACAAACAAATATAAGAGTAATGTTCTTTAACTATATATATTCTGCCATCTCATTTAGCTATAGTAGTACATGTAGTCAGGTTAGTGAGCATTCACTGACCCTGCTATTGTACATGTACTTGTTTATGTTATCATTCGTCAGTTTTGTGATGGTGTGTAGTATTTTTGAGTGGAAGCAAATCTGCATTGTCTGTTTTTGTTTGTAATTATTGTCGTTAGAGATCTAGTTATGAAGAGAGGGTTGGATATTTGGTAAATGTTTCCAAGCCTCAAACCCAGAGCTGCTCAGTGCTCCCCGGGTGGCGAATATAGGGGTTGCCGGGTTATAATACGGAAAGGCTTGTCGTGGACCACAGAAGGTGACATGATTGACAGTGCGGTGCTCCCTCCCATTTAAGACCTCTATTGTAGATTTCGAAAACGAGTAGGCGCATTATAGCCGCTAAAAAATACTAAATTGTTTGTCTATATCCAGCTCGCCATGCTTTGCCAGTGGCTGTCAAAAGTTGTTGACCCATCACTCCCTCATTTATATATATTGTTGACTTTGTTCTTTTAGCAGAAATACTGCTTCCTGGACGTTAAACAATAATCAATCAATCAATCATAATCAAAGGGGGAGATTTGGAGTCATTAACCGGTTTAATACAGCCATATTTTTGTGCCTGTCCAAATTAACCCAGAACCTGAATATCCACTGGCAAATATAGTTGTCTGGTTTGCATTCAATGATTTAAGGTGAGGGGTGGTTGTTTTCTTTGTTGACAATCACTGGTTAAACTTTTTTTTTAATACTAGCCGAAATATTGTCGAAGATGGCATGGCGCTAAACGCCCGTGATCCTAGCTAATTCTTATATTTGATACTAAATTGCTACTTAAATAATATTGTATTGTTTGTTTGCCAACGCTGTACCAGTCAGTTACCTTGAAATTTAAATAAAACAGATTATAAAGTCAGCAAAAATATTAGAATATACATTTTCCTAATACATATAATCTGAAATGTGTTTGAAATATAATTCATTTGGATTTTAAATACAGAAGTGAAAGAACGGTCAATCTGTTTAAGCTATAATTCTTTTAAAAAATAACGGATTTAGATGTTATTTGTTTAAAAAGGATTCATTTCTTTCTGTAAGTACTCTTCCAATATCATTTGTAAAACTGATTTTTATCGTACTTTTTATTATTATTTGATCGTTTAAATGTTTGTCTCGTCTTGAAGAGTTATATGAGCAATTCATCTTTATTTTACATTCGCCATTATCTGTTTTCTGTCTCTATAAACTATTCACATTTCAATATTCTCTATATGAAACCACAAAACAAACTTAAATTAGATATCTAACCTAGGCATTATAATTTACATCATACCCATGGGCACTAGTAAAGATACATCAACTATGGACATTACAAAAAAACAGTGGATAAGGAACAATTATTTAACCTTTTTTTTTGGGGGGGGGGGGGATAAGTCTTTTGGCAAAAATTTAACACGTAAGATCCACACAAAAATAACAATCTGGATCTGGAGTTTTCAACGACTGAGAAATATTGGTAGAATTTGAAAAAAATGTATACCGATTGTTCATATAAAAATGTAATCTGATGTAATTTGAGCGGAAAAAAATCCGAATCGGGGGAGGGAAATCCACTAAATGTTAAATGGTCAGTCCCTTGTTAGTCGAAATATCTTAGTCACGACCATCACTCAAGATGTCTTAACAACGGGGTTTAGTAAAGATATCTAACAGGAGTTTTAAGACAATAGTAAAGATACCTAACAGGAGTTTTAAGACAATAGTAAAGATACCTAACAGGAGTTTTAAGACAATAGTAAAGATATCTAACAGGAGTTTTAAGACAATAGTAAAGATATCTAACAGGAGTTTTAAGACAATAGTAAAGATACCTCAAACATGACAATTAAATATTTAAACCCTTGTTATTAATTGGGATATCTTAGCTCATTGCTCAAGATATCTTAGCCACGGACATTACTCAAAATATATTTGCCCGGTTGGTATGGAGAAACTATAATACAGTCATAATGATACATAGACCATGAAAAATAAATATATCAAGCGTGGTATTAGTGGAGATATCCAATGACCGTATAGATACGTCCTTCAGCATTACTGGAGATAATATATGAATCGTTAGTATTAGATACGATATCTCAACCATGAGCATCGGTAAATGTATTACTCAAGCTACCTCAACCACGAGCTTTAGTAGATATATCTACCCTCGGTATTGAGGAAATATGTCTTGAGATTGACAGCAGTCTCAATCATTGACAGCAGTCTCAGTCATTGACAGAGCTGAAGGTGACCAAGTGGTAAAACGTCGTTGACTACTGATCACAGGCTTAACAACACTTACGTGGGTTCGCGCCCGATACTCGCCTCAACTAATGATGTGTCCGGACACCTATATATACCCACTGGCCAGTTTGTTGTATTGGGTTTTTCAAAGCTTTGCTACTTCTCCAATTAGTCTGGTAGCCACGACATAGCTGAGAAAACTGCTTTATGTGACGATAATCACAAATGTCTTAACTCTCAAACATTGGTAGATGTAAGCAAAATTCTACAATTACCACATATCTAATCTATTAACATTTCTTAACAGATCTTAGCGGCGAGTATTTGTAAATACATCTTACACTGGACATACTTAAATCTTTTTGATAGACACGATCTCAAATAGTGCATTTGTTTAGAGTTCTTAATCTTATTCATCTTCGAATAAATTTGAATCCTATTCATTCGGTGACAGGTCGCACTCATGACGATATGTAAACAGAACTGATCCATGTGCATACAAAAATGATCTCGTCCATTTCCATATCACAGACGTAATGAAAGTACATAATTATGTATGTCTAATATTTATTGATAGATCTAGGGGAACGGTCATTGTATTGCTGTGGAGGGGGTATGCCTTTTTGTAGTACTGTATATTGCCAAATTGAATAGAAAAAGTATCTTGACCTGAAAGATGCAAACAAAAATTGACCCTGCAGATTTCAACACGAAAACAGGAAATTTTGGTAATTCCCTGATTTGTGTTTCGTAAGAAAAAAATATCCCGGCTCGGGGAAAAACATGGCCCCTCCCCCTAAAAGCTTAACGATCGGCCCCTAAAGTATCTTATCTTTTGTAATTTTTTTAAAATATATTATTCATATGGTCATCTGTAAATACGAATCAGATATACATTGTATGTAGTTAACACATATGTTAGTATGTTTTATTCAGAGAACTTTGAGTGATACACATGTGTATAATAATTCTTTGTCCAAAATAGATATGTTTGTTTGTTTGATTGTGTTTAACGCCACTTTCAACAATTTTTCAGTTATATCGTGGCGGTCAGTTTTATTGGTGGAGGAAACCGGAGAACCCGGAGAAAACCACCGACCTGTCGCAAGTCACTGACAAACTTTATCACATAATTTTGTACACCTCGCCCTAATCGAGATTCGAGCTCCCAACATCAGTGTTGATAGGCACTGATTGCATATGTAGTTGTAAATCCAACTACCATACGCCAAAATAGGTATGAAACTCCTTTAAGTTTAATGGTTATAATTAACTGTAATATTTTATTGTGTCGGCTGATTAAATGTATATAGTAGGTTTTATTAGACTAAATAAACTTTTAAATCGTCTCATCTGGTAAATCCGTGAGGGGATTACCATTGGTTGGTCGGTCCCATTTGAAAATGTGCTTGACAGTGCCTCTATCTATTGCAGAAGGGGATATGAGGGGTTCTTATTCCGAATTCCCATCGAAATAAAGTGTTGTTTCCGGAATTCCGAAAATTAAAGAATCAAATCTCGAATCATGAAGTTTAAATGGGGGGGCAATCTCAAAGTCCCGAAAAAGGTCATTCAGCCCCTCAAATAAGCATGGAAGTCATTTTGAAGACATGCAGAATTGTTTCATCCCGTTTTCATGACATACTAACGCGTGGCCACAAGCGGCTACAATAAACTTAAATTAGTCGTAGCCAATATATACTAACACGTGGCGGTGACATATTGTCGTGGGCCCATAATATACTAAGTCGTGGCAACGAACGCGTGTCAATGACATGCTATCGCATTGCTACACGAAAACTAAGTCGTGGTCACGAGAAACTAAATCGTTGCTACGATTAGATTAAACGTATTTTAATGTTAACTATATAACATTTGGATCGGACACAAGTTATTCCAACTTACAAAGGTCCTCTCCACATATTTACATACAATTTTATATTCCATGCACCAGCAAGTAATAATGTATAAATAACAATTACATTTTATAACAACATTGAGAGAAAAAAAGAAAAAAAAAGATTTTTGAAATTATATAATATATTGAGTTATAACAGTACAGAATTGTCATATTCGTGGGGGTAAATCAACAATTGGAGAAAATGTTCACAAAAGAAAATAGTTAAATTCAATATATGAAGTGTGATCACTGTGGGGTAAAACGTTTCGTTTGTTTGATGTACAACTGCACTGATTTGAATATTTGTGTATTTTGTTCCTCAGATAAGCTATCATCGCCAAATAGTAAAGTTTCAATAACTAAACTGTCAAGAAATTGCAGATTATTTGTCAACTGTTCACGAGCTTCAACATATAAACAACACTCTAGAAAAAAGTGAATCGCATCCTCTATTACCCATCCACAGACACAACCTGGGTCATTAATTAAATTTACCCTATAAAGGTCGGCATTCAAGTTACTAGATCTATGTCTTAGTCTAGAGAATCTAACTCGTGAGCTCGAGATACTAATGCATTGCCACGATATACTATCGCGTGACCACGGGAGCTGCTGCTAACTAGACGGCTGCTGAAAATTTGTTCAAATAGTAAAGTTTTTAGTCATCTCTTCGCACATTTTATAGTCTCCATCACTAGTACGGAATACATGTATCATCAGTCGGAGATGACCACGGACATATTCCGTTTATCGTGGTCACAATCCAGTCATTCTGTCCTCGTCCTTGACCTACCACATGATTTTTAAAGTGAGTAATAGGACGGGTGCCACTGGTGGAGCAAAATAAAAGGGCTCGACAGAAATATAATTTTAATTAGATTGAGATGATGATAAAATCTACTACATTATGTATAATTATAAAATGTATTCTACAATGTCCGGAGTCCTATAAGGGACCGACCATTTAACTTGAAGACTTGAAGGGGGGGGGGGGGGGGTTATGGTCATTTGTTTCGTTCAGAAATTTTTTTTCAAACAACACAAGAGTTAGAATATTTATTTTTTTTGTCGCGCAAAGCGCGAATTTTTTTTCCAGAATTTAACATTATGTTATATGACAAAAACTCTGAATCAGATTATTTTTTTTTTTCTCCACCAAAATCAAAATATTTTTTCAGCATCATTGGGAATCAGAATATTTTTTTAGAAAACAACCCTAGCCCCCTCCCCTCCCCCCCCCCCCCCCCCCCTTTCAACTTAAATGGTCGTTCCCTAATATAAGACCCCATACGTTCCCAAAACGATTTTAATGGATTTTTTTCTTTTTTATTGTTGGAAAATGCGCCCACAATGAAAAAAAGTGAAAGTAAACAATTGAAGCTCACATTGGAGTCAATATGCTTTCATCCCTGCGTTGTTGGCTTAGCAACGTTGTTTGTGTTTAATGGCTTCCTGAAGTCAGTTCTGACTGAGTAATTCAATATTTATCCTTATAGTCCGGTACTTTTTGGGTATTTTATGAAA
Source organism: Bathymodiolus septemdierum (assembly GCA_963383655.1). Classification (NCBI taxonomy): domain Eukaryota; kingdom Metazoa; phylum Mollusca; class Bivalvia; order Mytilida; family Modiolidae; genus Bathymodiolus; species Bathymodiolus septemdierum. The sequence goes on along the minus strand of OY726524.1, from coordinate 37,999,473 downwards.
TAATTATGAAAAATAGCGTAGCATGATCGTTTTAAGATATTTCTGGCAAAATAATTATTTTTCGGTTACTTTTGCAATTTTTGAAAGAGATGATGAATTTAATTACTACTATATAGTACTTAACTCTTAAACTTATTTTGTTAATCCTATTTAATTTTATTTCTCCCATTATTACGGCGTTTTAACCCCGCTGAACCAATGGTGGAAAAATCTGTAATCCTCTGGAGGATTAAAATGTCTCGTGCCTTTCCCCGCATGTTGTCAAATCGGTAATTAAAAGGATTTTGAAATAAAATTCGTGTTAAATAATGGAAGAAACAAATTCTCCTTCAGTTGCTCATGTGGGTTACGATATTTCTCCACTCTCGAGAGTTAAATTTAAAATTTAATGCTCCCTTTAAATAAAATTTTAAAATTTCACATTACTTATTTTCCATTGAGGAATTGTATATGGGATGAAAGAGTGTCTGTAAGAGTCAATTTTGATGCATATAAATGTGTTTCAATGTGACTGTGTGGACTTTCCCGGTTCTTGAATAATTGTTTCACTTGTTTTTGCAGCTACAGTAGGTGGTGTTTGATCTAATACATGTACATCTTTACAAGTCTTGTGTGTAGTCTATATTTTGAAAGTAAATGCCATTTTAATTAGTGTACTTAGTATGTCTGATACACTAAGCCAATCTAAAATTCAGATTGCCGATTTTCATTATCATTTTCTTATTCTACTTTCGAATATCTTTTAAAAGAACACTGTCCATTCTTAAGTTAAATTTCTTTGTTCCCGGTTCACATATTTCGAATTCTTCAAAAATGCTACCAAATCATATCGCTTTTATAAGACCACTTAGATTTTAACATGATTGTATGCAAATCATATCTGGACTTAAGCTGCAATGTACATTCAGGGATAAGAACGGCCATTAAAATGTTATATTGTTTTTATCTCAGTTTACAGAACATTGCTTGGCTTAATAATTCCCTCTTTATAGTTGAACTTTGTGATGCAGCTAGTTTTCTCAGCTTAAAATTAACACACAAAATTCTATATATGGACATATAATGGGTTGCCATGTGATCTTATCATTTAATTATTTTTAATTAATAAATTAGTCGACATAACACCGATAAACAGCATTAACTAGAAATCAATCTATAATTAGTTACTTTACAAGTAACTCTCTTATCAGACTCAATTACGGCAATCTTACGGCAAAAATATTCGTTGTTCAACGTATTGGTTTTATTAATACTGGAGTGACTTCTCCAAGCAACCAATTAATAATAAAGGGGAAATTTATTCATATGTGTCCTGTAAATAATTAATAGGTTTTTATCTATATTGCTAACAACATTCCTCGATCACGTTGGTAAGTACTGTTGCTTTTTCAAGATGTTATAAACTTGTATATAATATATTAAATTGCCGTGTCACTCTTTAATTTATTATTTTATATTACAAAAAAGGTTAAACATATTTGAACAAAACACTACAGTACTCAAGAGATACACACTGCATGAGAAGTAAGTTTTTTTTCTGATAATCGCCTGTCGATAGTTTGAGTAGTATTTTGGTATTTTGTCTTTAAAATTAGTCTGAATTTGGCTAAACTGATTCGACCCTTTTGTTTTCTTGCTCGCAAAGGCTTTTTCAATCATTTGGTTTTCAGATCTTTTGACTTTGATCGTTTACTCGATGAAGATTATTCCAGAAACGCGTCGTGCGCACAAAATTAGATATCATCATTTTCATTGACAAGTACCTGTACATGTATCTTGATTTCTAAATATTTGCCCATCGTATACTACGTATGGTACATACTATTTATTAAAAAAATACCTTGCAATGCCGTCAAGTATCGGAGAATAGAACGCAGGTAGGTGACTTTGACCATAAAGTAATTAATATACAGGGGAGTAGGAGCCCGGGATGCGAGATAAAGGGCAATTGTCCCCTCAGTCACTTTTTTTTTTTTAATTAAGAAAAAGCGGATTGTTTAGCATATAAACAATAAATGTACAGTCAACTAAGAGATATTTTATGTTATTTTTGCTTATAAGTTTTTTTTTCAAGTCTGTCTCCCCAACTTTCTTTCAATCATGGCCTGAAGCTTGACCAGCACCCCTCCCCCCCCCCCCCCCCCCCCCCTCCTTTTCCCGGTCCACACTTAGGCCTCTGATATACTGACGGTACAGTGAATAAGCTGGAATGCACAAAAAAAACTAAACTTTGGAAAAACAAGTTCAACTGAAAATCAATGGTAAAGGACGATATTCGACAAGAGCTTATCATTGCTCGACCAATTCAATTGGCATAATCACAATAAAAAAACTTAATCAAGCACAACATTTGTCTGGCTAGAAGGGCAAGAGAAATTAGAGTAACACATACAGAACCCTCAAAAGAACTTCTGTCAAGAAAAGTAATAACTGAAATTTATATTATAAACACATCACAAGATGGTTTCTCCTACACACTGCGCACAGGCACTTGTTTCTGGTAATTTTTTTTTACCTAGATAGTATATATATAGTATCTAGGTAAAAAAAATTTACCAGAAACAAGTGCCTGTGACACTGCGGTGTTTTTGGTGTTAAAAGAAGGAACCCTAGGTCCGTTCACATGTTTCACATTGTAAACGATGATAAAACAGCCCTGAATACTTCACAGGAAAATGTTTATTGTTTGGTCAAGATAAAAATCGCTTAAATGCATATGCCATTGTTTAAGTTATTCGAAATGGAAAAGGTCTTACAATTGTGAGTTGTATTATACAGCCTATACAAGCTTATACAGCAGACCCATGCCGCCCCCATAAAAATGTTGCCAGGCCACCTCATCCCATCTAGCTACGATAATGGTTTTTATATATTGTATATAAACGTAATATACAAGGCGCGCCTTACAAAAGATTTCTACTTGCAGCTTAACCCACGATGTTATCTCTTTAGAGGATGATAATATAAATTATCTGATGTTCTCGTGGCAAGTAGAATTTTGATTGGCTAAAAGGGTACTTTTAAAACTTCAGGGAAGCCGTGCGGTGACAGAAAATCAATAATCGCTCTCACCTATGTGCTGTCCATTTACATTGTGCACAGCAGACGACACACATTTCACAAGATGACAGAAAATCAATAATCGCTCTCTGTGAACTTCGTCCAAAGATACACGTATTTATACCCCCGCTCGCCGGAGGGGGAGGGGGGTATACTGTTTTACCTCTGTCCGTCCTTCCGTCCTTCCATCCTTCCGTCCGTCCAAGATATTTTTCGTCGCATTTTTCTCAGCAACTATCGATGGCAGAAATCTGATATTTGGTCACAAGCTTCATATAGGTATGCCATATTGTGGGTAGCGTTTTTGGACCGACAGATTCCTACTTCCTGTTTGCCGACTTAGTTGGTTTTTATACACATTGAACATATATGCACATTTTTCTTCACATTTTTCTCAGCAACTATTTGATGACATGAATCTGATATTTGGTCACAAGCTTCATATTGGTACCCCATATCGTGGGAAGCGTTTTTGGACCCATCATATTCCTACTTCCTGTTTGTCGACTTTGTTGATTTTTATACACATTGAACATATATGCTCATATTTCGTCGCATTTTTCTCAGCAAATATTGATTGCAGAAATCTGATATTTCGTCACAAGCTTCATATAGGTACCCCATTTTGTGGGAAGCGTTTTTTTTTGACCCGTCAGATTCCTACTTCCTGTTTGCCGATTTAGTTAAGAAAATAGTTGGCTTTTATACACATTTAACATATATGCACATTTTTCGTCACATTTTTCTCAGCAACTATTGATGGCAGAGATCTGATATTTGGTCACAAGCTTCATATAGGTACCCCATATCGTGGGAAGCGTTTTTGGACCCATCAGATTCCTACTTCCTGTTTGCCGACTTTGTTGATTTTTATACACATTGAACATACATTTTGTATATGCCCATTTTTAGTCGTATTTTTCTCAGCAACTATTGATGGCAGAAATCTGATATTTGGTTACAAGCTTTTTATAGGTACCCCATATCGTGGGAAGCGTTTTTTGACCCGTCAGATTCCTACTTCCTGTTTGCCGAAGAGCGGGGGTATCATAAGTGAGCATTAGCTCACAGTTCATCTTGTTATGTTTACATGACGATCAAGATAAAACTTTGCTATTTAGCAATATTTAGAAATATTATGATTTCTTTATCACATTGAACATCTGGATAATTCTATATTTCTCTCATGTCATGTAAACAAATGATTTGTATATGCATAACAAATAGATCTTTTCCCAAACATGATTTTAGATAAACTTACAAGCAATCCTAAACTCTTAACAATCACAACCAGCTCGATGAAAAATATATACCATAAAAGTAGAAATAAATATCTTATTTAGAAGTTAATCGATTGACTTACAATGTTTAATATTATTATTTGTTATTATTTTATTAGTGGTGTTTCGTTTGAGATGTACAATAATGTAGGTTTTACCGTAAATTCTAACTACGAGATGGACTATATTCTATGGCACTACTGTTTTAAAACCCAAGTCGAATCCCTTGAAATGGAAAACCAGATATTTATTAGAGAAACGACATGCGGAAATCATAAATAATTTTACTGGAAAGTCGGACTGAAGTATTATTGATAACGGTATACTTTTTTCGTAAACCTTACATTTGTATTTTCGGAATGGGTAATGATGATTAGCATGCTTTCCTCAAGTGGGATAAATCGCGTGATAGAGACAAACCCAAGACTGTGAAAATGGTATTAGCTGTTTCTCTGTTAAGCACGCAGCATTATAAAGAGTAAGAGCAAAGATTGATTGACTCGGAGTCAGGATAATATGCACGTGTCCAAGTGGATCGACATTACTACCTGTAGACTGTCATTTCAATCACCTAGCACTATAAAATCGGCAACTGAGGGTTTTAAGTGGTCAAGTACAAAGCGGACATCATAATCATCTCATCGCTCATCGAGTGTAACTTGTTCTCGCTTTGATATAGCTGGAAAATTGCTCATTTGGCGTTATAACAACAACCATTCACCTAGTCAAAATAAAAGGCTTCAACAAAGATCTAATTTTAATTAGATTTGGATGATGATGGATTCTACTAATCAATGTTTGTAACGTCATAATACGCTTGACGTTGCGTGCTTCCTGAAGTCTGTTCTGACAGCGAGTGATTCTTTGTTCTTATAGTCCGGTATTTCTGAGGTATTTTATGAAATAATTATCAAAAATAGCGTAGAATGGTCGCTTTAAAAATATTTCTAGAAAAATAATTATTTTTCAGTATTTTTATTTAATTTTGAAAGAGATGATAGATGCAATCCCAGTTATATCACTTAACTCTGAAACTTGTTTTGTTGATCATATTTAATTTCATGATCCATTTAAATAAATTTATAAAATTTCATGATCCCTTTAGGTAAATTTCTAAAATTTCATGATCCCTTTAAGTAAATTTCTAAAATTTCATGATCCCTTTAGGTAAATTTATAAAATGTCATGATCCCTTTAAGTAAATTTCTAATTTGATTAACCATTATCCTCTGTGGTGTATCTACTTTTATTTGGAATTATTAGTAGTGACAATTGATTTTATCTCTGTAAAGAAACTATGTGACAAACACGCCGTTTTGTGTTCTTCGTCTTTGAATTCCAGTAGTCCATATATTGTTGCACGCTTGGACATCATCACCATATCATCAACAATAATTTGTTCTCACCGTTATATTGAGATCTTAACCTATACTTCGTCCAAACACTTCCGGGTCCTTCGTGATCGTGATCGTATGGTACACTGTAGTTTGATTTACAACTACCTGTGTAATCAAAACCTATCATCACTAAAGTTGTGAGTTCGAACCCCGTTCATGGCGAGGAGTACTCGATACAACATTAAGTGATGAAGTTTGTCAGGTCGGTGGTATTCTCCGGATACTCCGGTTTCCTGCATCAATAAAACTGACCGCCACGATATAGCTGAAATATTGTTGAAAGTGGCGTTAAGCGCCATAAAACCAAACCAATCACTTCCGGGTGCCGTCGTGGTCGTGATCGTATGATAGTTGGATTTACCACTACCTATGCAATTGGTGCCTATCACCACTGAAGTTGTGAGTTCGAACTCCGCTCAGGCGAGGTGCACTCGATACAACATGATGTGAAAAAGTTTGTCAGTGACTTTCGACAGGTCGATGGTTTTCTCCGATTTCCTCCACCAATAAAACTCACCGCCACGATATAACTGGGGTCATTTAAAAACGAGTTTCTTATCGTGCTTAAAAATTTGCCATTCTTTGACAAATGAACTGTCTGGTCGAATTTGATTAATAGATTGATCCTTGTTGATTTATTGAAAACTAACAGCTAACCGTTACAAACTATAATTAAAAAATGTAACTCTGTAGTGAAACTTCCGTTTAGGTGACAAAATAAATGGTTTGATTGCAATTATGAATTATTGGCGCTCAACTGACATGGTACGTATTGATCACAAACTTAACGATTACTATCCCGCTACTTAAATTTCAGCTAAATATCTGTTGGAAAAAAGGGGTGGAATTCTCATGTCTCTAAAAAGAAAAACATACATTAACACTTTGTGTGTGTGGTGGTGGTGGTGGTGGGGGGGGGGGGGGGGGGGGAGGGGGGGGAGGGGGGGGGTATAGGGTATCTGTTAGTGCGTGCACAATCCTCCCAATTCTGCTTCAGAGCCTGTTTCCTTGTTTTGCTACAGTTATTTTTGTATGTATGATGCTTGTATATTATTGCTTTCTTTCGTTTATATAGTGCTTTATATATTGGCTAAATTTGCTTGTTCATGTTTTATTTAGGCTGAATGTTTTTCCCCGTCTTATTTGAATGTTAATAATGCTACATGATACTATCTTTTTATGACTATTTACAATCCATGTGAGTGTATACGTTCTAATCGGTTTAAAGAGATCTACATATGTTTGCTTGTCATTATGTAAATTTTGACGATTCTAAATCACATTTGATTAATTTTATTGTTACTTATATACTCTGTAGAGCTTATAGGCATATTAGCTACTTTTCGTTATGTTCTCAGCGCCGTAGTGTGAGTGGTCCTGAAAAGGGGGAGGGGGTTAGCACCGCATCGGACAGTGACGAAGGGGCAAGTTTTCAAGACTAGCAAATTAAAAACAAAGGCCATTTTTAGGTTAGGTCATCTGTGGACGCTGGCTCTCCGCCACTATATCCACCTCTACTACTTTTTGGTTTCAAAGCATAATTTTTTTTCCTTCCAGGATAAAAATATTTTCAGGCTTTGGTTCATAGGTGGCATGCATGAAATAATAATAATAAAATAAAATAAAAAAATAAAAAATCGGCAATACAAATAACAAAAATATGTTCAAGTATTTAATGTACAAACATGTGGACAAAAGTGATTCCGTTTCCGCCATCTTCCCTATATATTTCATATAAAACCATTTATTTTCATATAACATTCTCATGAAGTCATTCCTTATCGGATTTTCATGAAATTTTTAGCATTAAATGCAGAAATAAATATAGTTTCTTCTTCGTATAATTTACAAATAATTGTATTTCTGCTTTCTCTTAAGCATTGATTTAAAAACAAAGTTAAAATTTTTCACCAAATCTTACTATATAATCATATAAATTGTGACGTCAAGAATTTACATTTGTGTTTAAATCATAAATGCTTGCAAATAAAAGTTTGAAAAAATTACATGAAGATATTAAGATAAACTCTAATTAATTCTGTTTTTAAAGATGAAAATTTCATGAAAATCGGCTAAGGAATGACTTCATGAGAATGTTATGAAAATAAGTGGTTTCATATGAAATATATAGGGAAGATGGCGGAAACGGAATCACTTTTGTCCACATGCTATACAATTAGATGGAAAGTTTATTATTTTGATTCCTTCTCCCCCGCCCTCTTTGCTGTTAAATTTTCTTGTCTCTTGGCTACTGCAATTCATTTTCCGTAACTCGTGAATAATACACAACTTTTCCCATTCGCATTGGCCTTGCATGATATTATAAGTTATAACGTACGTGTATACATTTTAAATCCCATGGCCACGATAGTTTTAATTTCGAAATGTTCTATCGGTCTTTGTGAGTTCATTACATCAGGATTACATCGATTACAATAATTGTTTGTGTATTCAATTGAGTCAGCGTGAATAAGGAAATTAAAAAAAGTCAACATTGTATTAAAGGGATTGAACTGTGCACATGTCTAGACTTAGCAACGCAACGCTATCACTGTAACAACAACAAACTTTTTATTGGGCACGTGTTCAATGTAGCCAATCAATTTGTTTGTAAACGATTTCGGGAGTCCTGTGGGAAAAAATGGCGGCTGCCGTAGACTACGGAAGGATGTATTCCCCTAACAATACACTTATGGGCTATGTTAACAGAGAAACAAGGGTACGTCCCTCTCCAAAAAACACATTTTCAAATCTGTTATCCTTTTTAATGTCCTTAAAGTTAAATTACTCATAATTGTCTTTTTTTAGATTGGCGACGAGGTTGTCACTGAAGGTTTGACAACTGATTTACAAGCCTTTTACGACAAAGCCACTTCGTCTGAAGATAAAGCAAAAGCTTTACAACTGTTGTCAGCTATACGATCAGGAGAAGAACGCCCACAAGAACCTTGTCCTCGACCACATACCGCGATGCCAGCTTTTGGTAAGTGCAAAGGTCAAAAGGATAGGGTATTCACTAATTCAGTAATTCACTACTACTACTAGTACTGGCAGTGGCCAGTACTGCTATTAATATTAGGGGAAATCTAGACCTAGCTTTAGTGTCATTACACGGCACTATATCTATGACTATAGGTATAGTGAAGGAACCTAACAATCATCGCCATCGGTATCAAGATGGGTAACAACAAAGTTTCACACAGCTCACTTCAATGTCTCGTATCTCCGCTAATGACGAACAGTAAATAATAACCTGTTTCGATGAGATACAAGATTTTGAAGTATTCTGAGTACAACTTGATTTTTAACCTTCTTGATATAAAAATATACAAAATATACATGATGTGTAGCCATTGTAGAGTTTGGGGTATTTCATGCAATGATTGTTACTCCCGAATACTGGCACAATATGCACTAGGCTGCTGTAATGATAAAGTTGTATGAATATGGGCAAGAAGATGCTAGATTAAAGAAAAAAATCTGAAATGATAAAAGGAAAAAAGGTAATTCCATGTCCCAAGCACCTGTGCTACATACATTAGAACAAATGAACTTTCTGCAGATCTCATTATTGAGATAAAATTTTCTGCCTCTTTCGTGCCAATTTTTGATAGTGCATGGTTATTGGCAATTGATGCCAAATGGTTTTAAGAAGCATATTACTTTTAGCTATTTACTTATACCCATTAACACATCAACTAAAAAAACTCGGTCCTATACATTTTGTTGGGCCCCTGGTTAAAAAATCCCTGCCTTTCAGTTGCCATCATTGACAATATTACGCTATAGTCTATAGTGTGAGAGAGTATCATGATTTTGAAATAAAGGTGATGGTTAAGATCTTTTGATAGCAGAACAGTTGTTTTTTTTAGCCAATAGGTCATGTAGACAATCTGATTAAGTCATATGTTAATTATGCTATGTTCCACTAACACCTGATACAATTCAATCTCATTTTACTTCAACAAGATCATTAGTACAGTCACTTACTACAGTCAAACTTGTTGTAACAGTCACCTTGAATCAACAGTCACTTACTACAGTCAAACTTGCTGTAATAGTCACCTTGAATCAACAGTCACTATAAACGACCTGTTTAAGACCCCCCCAAACCAGATTGTTGGTAGCTCAAATAAGCGGTCACGTCATTAATGCGGTCAACGGTCACTTGAAGTTTATCCCATTGTACCAGCTTAACAGTATTTAGTGGTCACTTTTCATTCTAGACTGTTTTTAACTTTCAAGGTGTTTTTAATGCAAACAAATGTACACGATTGTATCATAATTACTAATATATAACTAAATTATTACAAAAACACCTGAGCATTGCAAAACGACAGCCAGTTTTTCCAATAAAATATTTTATGGTAACAGCAATAAGCAAATCATTGAAGTGGCCCTTGTGGTCATGATCATATGGTAGTTGGATTTACTACCTGTGCAATCAGTGCCTGGCACCACTAACGTTGGGAGTTCGAATCCACCTCATGGCAAGGTGTACTCGATACAACATTATGTGTTAAAGTTTGTCAGTGACTTGCGGCAGGTCAGTGGTTTTCTACGAGTACTCTGGTTTCCTCCACCAATAAAACTGACTGCCACGATCTAATTGAAATATTGTTGAGAGTGACATTAAATACCATAACCATAACCCTAAACAATCATTGACCTGAAAATCTGGATCAAGGATCTTATACGAGTGGTCTGAAATTTGTCTTATCCAATCATTTTTCCTTTGTCCCAAGGGTGACCGTTGAATACAAGATTGACTGTATATCTGTCCAGTTATCTCTAGCTTTTCATTTACTGTACATGATTTTGCTTGGAAATTGAAAAAAATAGTTAGGGAAATACAAATTAATTGTTGCAATAATCACAACTCTTGAATCATTATTACACAAATGAAAAACCCCATGGTGTATAGAGTCAAGGCCCTGGGTGTCCAAAGTTTAATGTACAGTATTACTTGTAGAGAAAGATCTTAATTTTTTTTAACTAATCATCTATAAACAAGTGGATTAAATTTTTTTAAATACTCCAGGGTTTACGGCTTTGAGCCCAACAGGTCTTATATTTAAGATTTATAGTATAGACTGCCATAGACATTTTTTTAAATAATGTATTTTCTTTAGAACTAATTTGTGGTATAAAAATTTATTTATTTTTACAAAACCCAGGCGTGAAAGGGGATAAGGGCCTGGGTGGCTCAATGAGTTGGGTAGTTGGATTACCTAACAACTCATACAAGGCTATTACCAATACGGCGGCTTTGTAAATTACAAAAAAGGGTGCACTCGACTCGCAGCCGCCAGTGATAAAATTTACCTGTTGCTTGCCCATGGTCGATGGTTCTCTCCGGGTACTCCAGCTTCTTCCACCACTAAAGCTGGTCGCCATGATATAACTGAAATATTGCAAAAAATCAAATCGAATCGATCAAATCAATGGAAGGAGATAACATTAACAATTTTTATGTAAGTTCCAGCACAAATGAAAATATGATAATGTGTATATATAGCATGAAGAAGGCTATGATATAGAGTTAAGAAATAAAATCTCCAACACATTCAAGAGTCTAGAGGGTCTAACGTTTGTGAGGCTGAAATTGGGAATGTTTTTTGTAACCACTCGTTTGTTTTAGAGCTATAGAAGAGTACATGTATTATGATTTAAAAAAAACTAGAACTGTGAGTGACCTCACTGAGTGATACCCCCCGCTTGCAATACTATGATGTTCAAACTTTGGAATACAGGTATATTAGCAAGTTACCTATGAAAAAAGAACGGATATGGAGTAATGTCAAGGAGACAACATCCCATCTCCAAAATAAACTAACCAAGAACATACATCTAGGGGTCGCCACAAGATCTTCAACAAAGTGGGATTGTTTAAAACCAATACGGTTTCATCAATATACATGAGGATTACAACATTTCCTAACTTTTGTATAAGAGGATATAGGTCACATCAAATGTTATTGATTCAAAATTAATTATTTATTCTTGAGTAGTTTTTATATTGCAAATGTGAAAAGGTCAATTAAAATCTTATTTCATGCTTACATCACCTTCCAAATTTTTGACAGGAACCATATTCCTTCATGCACATCTGCAGGCAGTGTATTACAACTGTGTAAAGTTTCATAAAAATCCAATAAGCTGTTTAGGAGGAGTTGTGCTTACAAGGTACATGCCCTCCTTCTTTTCGTGAAAGTACAAGTTGAATTATCTCCCCTTCAAAATTTTGGACAGCGACCATATTTCTTCATGCATATCTGCAGGTAGTGTACTACAACTGTGTAAAGTTTCACAAAAATCCAATAAGCCGTTTAGGAGAAGTTGCGCTTACAAGGTACACGACCCCCCTTTTCGTGAAAGTATAAGTTGAATTATCTCCCCTTCTAAATTTTAGACAGCATCGGTATTCCTTCATGTACATCTGCAGGTTGTGTACTACAACTGTGTAAAGTTTCATAACAAATCAAAAAGCAGTTTAGTAGAAGTTGCGCTTACAAGGTACATGCCCCCCCCTTTTCGTGAAAGTATAAGTTGAATTATCTCGCCTTTTAAATTTTGGACAGCAACCATATTCCTTCATGCGCATCTACAGGTAGTGTACTACAAATGTGTAAAGTTTCATAAAAATCCAATAAGTCGTTTAGGAGGAGTTGCGCTTACAAGGTACATGCCCCCCCCCCCCCCCCCTTTTCGTGAAGGTACATGGACAGGCGGATGGACAGGGTGATTCAAACTTTGTTTGCGGGGGGTATAATGAAATTCAGAAAACTTCCACTTCACAATTTTATAATAATACTGTGTCTTATTTGGAATGTATTTAATTAATTTAGCATAATATTATGCATATCCAAATTAGGATAGACATGTTTACCTTTGGTATTAAAAATGATATTGAAAGGTTGTTATTCTTGAACTTTTTCAATATATAAAATGTAAATAGTCATTGAACACAATTATTAATTTTTTTTATTCAATTGTCTGTATGTAATATATTTCAAATTTACAACAAATAAAAGGGGCTGTCGTGATCCTATGGTAGTTAGATTTACAACTACCTATGCAATTGGTGCCTATCAGGCTATCACCACTGATGTTGTGGGTTCGACTCCCCCTCAGGTGTACAACATTATGTGATAAAGTTTGTCAGTGACTTGCGACAGGTCAGTGCTTTTCTCCATGTCCTCCGGTTCCTCCACCAATAAAACTGACCGGCCATGGACATGATATAACTGAAATATTGTTGAAAGGGGCGTTAAAACCATAACACCAACCAACACCAGCAACAAATAAAACTGTTCATTTCATTGCAATCAACAAGAGTAAGCTTACATATACAAATGTAATGTAATCATTGTCAACGTGAATGAAAAATAGGAAAATATTATTCATGTACCAATATACTTGTAGTTGGGAAAAGTGGAACAATATTTAAAGAATTAGGTCTGATAACAAACACTACCAGTTGTTTACTTAGTAAATATTTTATTAAAGGGATGAATACATTTTTGTAATATAAAGATTAATTTTGTTGACATTCTGGATTTTAATATCTTTTAACAATGAAGTATTAAAGCATTCATTAAGGGTAGAAGAAAGGACAAGATTGTACTGTATAGATATAAATCAAATAAAAATGTCTTCTTGTAATGAAGTTTTTAATTGGTTCTTTCTTCATAACAAGATAAATGTTGATTATGGACAATCAAAAGTAAGAGATAGATTTAATAGGTTCAAATTCCTTTTTTTTAAATTGACAAAGGAAATGTTTTGATGAAGAAAATCAACACAATGGAAAAAAAATTCACTGAAAAATGTGACAAAAAAGTATCTGTTAGTAAAAAAATGAGTCAACATTTAATTTATATAAAAAAGAATGAAAATGAAAGTTAAGTGATGTGGTACGTAACAATATAGGGTTATGGTGTTTAACACCACTTTCAACAATATTTCAGCTTTGACATGGGGGTCAGTTTTATAGGTAGAGGAAACTGCAGAAAACACTGACCTGCCGCAAGTCGCAGACAAACTTTATCACATTATGTTGTATCGGGTACACCTCGCCATGAGAAGTATTCGAACTCGCAATGTTAGTGGTGATAGGCACTGTTTGCATAGGTAGTTGTAAATCTGGCTACGATATGATCACGACCACGACGACCCCTGTAGTACAATATATGATCTGAAAGTCATTCAACCTAATGTGTATTAACAGTATTATCTATTTACTCTAAACTGTTATTTAACAATGCCACATGTAAGCTTAGGTAATCATGTAGCATCTGGCATTATCATTTATTTTCAGCCCTACTCAGAATTTACTGGTCCAATTTTATACAAACCTTAAAAATATATTGAAATGGTTTGTTGTAAATAAAACAGTAATAAAACATAGATATCAAAATTAGTGTGTATGGCACGTTTCTGGAATAACCTTTGTCAGGTACGTTCAAAATCGAAAGATTGGAAAGCCAAATAATTTAATGTTTTGGCAGCAATATTAATAAAACCAAAGGGTAGCCAAAATCGGCTAAGGTCACCTGAGGGAGGAGAACCTTAGTTTTATTAATAATTACATTATTTAGGATCTGTAAATACTTCAATGTCATTGTAATAAGCATGATTAAATCTATCATATTTTAGCCATATCTGTTAGCTAAGGACATATTTTGTTTTCCTTAATCAGTTTTATGTGTTTGATGTAATATAAATACATGTTTATATTTATATATTTTCCTTTTTCAGGATATCATTCGAATCCCTATGTAACATCCTATACAAGAGATTATCCACAGAAAGAACCATCTTTTACAGGAGCTACTAGGTACAGAAATCTAATAGATATTGTTTCAAGTCAACTTACAACCTTTCTAGAAGCCTTACTGTATCATTTAGAAAAGAGTGATTTGTTACCATACAAGGGAGTTAACTCTAAATACATTCTTGTTCAAAATAATGTTCTTTGTAATTCAAAGTCATATCATTTTTAAGTGACAACTCAATCTTGAAGTACAAAATGTATAAAATCTGGCACATCTTTATATTAATGACTACTTATCTCAAGCAATCTGAAAACATATAATATTTCTTTAATTCCTATGATGTGTATTATTTAAACACCGTACATGTACTGATGTTTTGTAGACCGATGACCTCACATGGATTTAGTAAGAGTCTTCAGACTGGAGGTACTATATATGATGAGGCATATAAAGAGAAACCATACAGACCTACCTCTCCCATTAGGAGTGGTTCAGCCACAGGAACGAGAAACAATAAACCACATCCAACTGAGGTATGTCATCAGAATTCTGTTGTATCAAAACTTTATCATTAAGTTGGCATTAATTATCCAAGTAAATTGAAGTATTTCATCATTGGCAACTCACTGGAGTGTAATTTTTAGCATTACAAAAATGTATATCCCAAAAGATTGAAAGGAAATCATTTGAATCACTGCATCCAGTTTTAAGTATATAGATTTCTCCTATTATTAGCATGTTTAATCAATTGATAAACACCACATTCAGTCATCCACATACACTTACTTGATAATAAATAAAAACATAGTTTATTGTTTGTTTAAAAAATTAATTATACCACCACTCCCCAAAGGGGGAGGGGGTATACTGTTTTATTATACCCCTGCTCCCCGAAGGGGGAGGGGGGAATACTGTTTTACCTCTGTCCGTCCGTCCAAGATATTTTTCGTCACATTTTTCTCAGTAACTGTTGATGGCAGAAATCTGATATTTGGTCACAAGTGTCATATAGGTATACGATATTGTGGGTAGCGTTTTTGGACCCGTCAGATTCCTACTTCCTGTTTGCCGACTTAGTTGGTTTTTATACACATTTAAGATACATTTGTATATGCACATTTTTCATCACATTTTTCTAAGCAACTATTGATGACAGTAATCTGATATTTGGTCACAAGCTTCATATAGGTATGCCATATTGTGGGAAGGGTTTTTGGACCCGTCAGATTCCTACTTCCTGTTTGCTGACTTAGTTGGTTTTTATACACATTGAACATATATGCACATTTTTCGTCACATTTTTCTCAGCAACTATTGATGGCAGAGATCTGATATATGGTCACAAGCTTCATATAGGTACCCCATATCGTGGGAAGAATTTTTGGACCCATCAGATTCCTACTTCCTGTTTGCCGAAGAGCGGGGGTATCATAAGTGAGCATTAGCTCACAGTTCATCTTGTTGTTTCAGTCCTTTATGGTGTGGCGGTATCCAGCTAAATCTAAATGTGAGGAAGCACCTGTTCCATGGTCAGCTGAGTTAACTGATGACATGATGAACCAAGTACACAAACGACTATGTCAATCTACATATCAAACAGATTACTTAGGAATTCCACAAGGTATATTATCAAAGTTTAGGGTGTTTAATGCCACTTTCAACTATATTTCAGTTATATTGTGGTCGTCAGTTTTATTGGTGGAGGAAACCGGAGAAAACCACAGACTTGCCACAAGTCACTGACAAACTTTATAGCATAATATTGTATTGAGTAAACCTCGCCTGAGCGGTATTCGAACTCACAACGTTAGTGGTGATAGTTGCTGATTGCACAGGCACTACCATACGATCACGACCATGATTGCCCTGGTATATTATCAAGTTTATAATATGACATGTAATTCTAAAGGTACCCAAGATTGATTGAAGTTGAACAGCGTAAATGCATTTTGTCTTACAAGTTAATACATACACTAGTTATGAGTCGATGTCATTCCTGTAATTGCCGAATTACAGTGTTATACCAGAAACGTCATACAATTACACAATTCATGAACATCTTTTCAGAACTGTAAAAGTACACAAATGAATATGTCATTCTAGAACTAACACACAAGTACACAAATCATGGCATTCCAGCCATAGGACGTAAGTACACTCACATGACTGCCTTCATTTTGGGGGATGGGGGGGGGGGGGGGGGGGAGGGATGTTATGGTGTTATACGCCACTTTCAACAATAAGTTTTATTGGTGGAGGAAACCAGAGTACCCGGAGATAACACTGACCTGTCGCAAGTCACTGACAAACTTTATCTCATAATGTATTGTTGTATCAAGTACACCTCGCTTGAACAGGATTTGAACTCAGTGTTAGTAATGATGTTTACCTGGGATGCAGAATATTGGTATTGATTTGATACCCTCTATACCATCACCACTGGACAAAGTATAAGAGTTGACGTTGAAGGAGCTGAATCTCTGAGAAGAAAATATAAAATCAACTTGTTAGTACAGTAAATGTATAATCAATTGGAGGGTTAGGGTTATGATGTTTAACGCCACTTTCAACAATATTTCAGTTTTATCGTGGTGGTTTATTGGTGGAGGAAACCAGAGCTCCACCAGTCATTGACAAACTTTATCACATAATGTTGTATCGAGTGCATCTTGCCATGAACGGAGTTCGAACTCACAACTTTAGTGATGATAGGCATTGATTGCACATGTAGTTGTAAATCCAACTACCATACGACCACAACAGCCACTTTAATCAATTGGAAATAAATCACCGTAGCTGAATAAATTTTAACTATTTTCAGGTTTTCAAGTAAAAAGTGCCTATTCTTTACCCCCTGATTGGAAGGCTGATATACCATATACGCTGGACACTGTGACACGTAATAATTTTCAAATACCCACACAACAAGAAGAGCTCAAACTGCCTATATCTAGATATGCCAGTAATAAAAAGAAAAATATAGCAGTCAATGGTACAGGTAAGTACAGGCAATGCTTTTGTGTGAATGTTTCAAATAAGTTGAAAAAGAAATCATTTTTTGAAGAACCAGATACCACATTTTCTTTTCTTTTTTAAATTGTTGTAAGTGATTCTATAGTTTTTATTTCTTTCTAGCGTAGGCTACTCATATATTATATGACTTTGTTGGTTAATAACAAATCAACTGATGACAATATATTTACAACATCACAAATGTGTCGGCAGTGATGTCATCAACTAGATCTTCATAGAAAATATGTTTGGTTTATATCGTTTATTTCAGTTATATCGTAGCGGTTAGTTTTGGTGGAGGAAACCGGAGAAAACCACCAACCTGTCGCAAGTCACTGACAAAACTTTATCACATAATATTGTATTGAGTACACCTCACCATGAACAGAATTCGAACTCACAATACTTGTGTGACAATACTCTATATTTTTTATTTTCAGTACCGAATGCATCAAGCAGATATAATCACATAAAACAGAGAACTACATATGATAGACATTACAATGATAATTCTAATAATGTTGTACAACAAATCAAAGACATTGATCGTCAACTTGGAGCAGAAGCTCTGAAAAAATACTATGAAAAAGCAGCCCCAGAAGGTATCTATTACACCAATTGTTTCTTTGCTTATTTTATACTACTTTCTTTGGGTTTGGTAAGTAAAGTGCAAATAACTTTAATAACAATCCATTCTGTTTGTTTCACATGTGCACACATAATGTCACAATTTATTTTTCTGAATTTACTCATTTGAATTAAAAAAAAAAGGAAAAGATCACTCAAAAAAGGAGCAGATAACTCTGTAACCCATAATGAAAGTTTGGAACAAGAAATACTTTAATTTCATTATCAATAGCTGTTATCTCAGTGTTATTGTTTAATATGTCAGCAATACACATTTAGTGAATTATAATTGAATAAAAAATTATGATGATGGCAATAATTCACTAAGAATTTTTTTTTATTAGAATTCACTAAAAGTGATAAAACCAGTGTAACAGACATTTACTAAGAGCAATTTTAATGAGCTTTGTCATTGGTTTAATGAAGGCTGGATGTACAAGCAGGGCAGTTCAACTTTTGGTTTCCGAATATTATCCCAAGTTTTAGTTATCCAGTTGACTGTATTTTAAAACTAGCTTTAGATGGAGAAAATACAGGTCTTGTTCAATTTGAGATTTCTGACATTTGTCATTTCCTATTTAAGCCTCTTAATTATGGGCAAAATGATGTTTTTCTTGGTTTGGAAAGCATTAATTCAAGTTTGATATTTTACATTTACTTGAAATTTTTAACTAACTATTGATGGATAAAATGCAGATCAAGTTCTGAGGTAATCAGAATTGGTTGTCTCCCCTTAATTATACCAAAAATGATGTTCTTAAGAAAACAGATGGGGGACGGGTGAGGGTTAATGAATCGTGTGCCTTTAATGGGGAACCAACCTGTGGTTAACATAAAACAATATTTCCCCTTCTTAACAACAATAGCACATGGACTTGTGCATCGTTCATACTATCTACTTTTTTAAGAACATTTTATCCTTATTTGGATTCTTGCTAAGGTTGGTGTTAAACACCAATCAATCAATCAATCTGATTTGGATTCAATGTTTCCAGTCTTTCATTTAAAAGCTACTGATGGAGAATTTTTTATATTACAAGATTAATTCTAATTTGTGTATATTTTGTGTAAAGTTTTGAAATTTGACTCATGCATTGTTTGTGACAAGATATTTTTGGAATGACCTTTGACCATCAGAGGTCAATTATTTTATCTTGTACAGAAAAAATAAAAATTTAATTTTAATGCACTATAAATTCGTCTCATGTAGAAATAGTGTTTTCAATTTATTTAAACAAAATGTTTTTATAAAAAAAAAAAAAAGCGAAAAAAAGGAGATTGAATATATATATATATATTTACATGATATAAAATTGTTAAGGAATTTTTAAAATTTTCTATTGCAATAATAAAAACTGTGATGAAAAAATTAATGAAATTTGTAGTGTTAAAAAAGGGTACAGTTTTTTGCATGAATTGTATATTTGTTTGATTTGTGTAACATTTGTAATCTTGCATTTTCAATCTGTCTTATTTCAAAGATTTTGTTGTATGTTTTCATAATATCTAATCCCAAATATAAAATAAAAAAATAAAAAAATTGAAGAAAAGAGTGTCCTTTCCTTTTCTTATAACTTAATTTAGCAGACTGATTTACATACAACTATTAAACAGTTTGTTTTCCTTTTTGATATAAAAATATATCTGAAATAAAATTATAGCTACAGTACAGTCATAGACATAGCGTAATGAATCACTGTGATAGATGTATCACTCTTATGAGTGGTACTGGTATATCTTTTGGTCTGTGTAATCTATTTACTTTATTTGAATAAAACTGAAATATTGTTGAAAGTGGTGTCTTTTGATCTGTGTAATCTATTTACTTAATTAGAATAAAACTGAAATATTGTTGAAAGTGGTGTTAAACATCATAACCCTAACCCTACTTATTTTGATGTGCCTTTTGGGTGATAGTAAATAACACTCTAAATGTAAAAGAAATTTTGAAGATATATTTAATAGATCAACAGATATATCCATATCACCAAGATGAGTGATTTATCACGCTATGTCTCTGACTACTGTAGTCCTACTGTATACAACTTTGACAATCTACTTTAAAAATTCCACCTTTTTTGTTGACAAAGAAAAAGGAGCAGGAAGTGAGGAGATCTAATTTTAATTAGGTTGATAACTTTGAATTGTACAAACTGCTAAGCCTTTAAACTTTTCCATGATATCAAGTTGCTTAACCAAGCTGTAGAGATCAATTTGTACCAAATACATTAAGAAGTCAGAGAATTGGTAAAACAATTTTTAATGTTATTATGAGTTGATTCTGGAGTTGAAGACATAGCTGTTCTATTGGAAACATCTGATGTCTCTAAAAGATTTGTTTGGTTTAGATTCTCATCCACTTTTCATAGGAAAATATCTGATGTATTTGACGAGAATTACCAAATATGAAAAAAATGATATCAGGGACATTGTTTGAATAGGAGACCAAGTGTAAAAGGGGAGGGGGAGAGAATCAAATGATTATTTTGCCTTGTCAACCAAATTATCATACATACACTGCATGCAATAAAAAATCATTTGTTTAATTTTTCAAATGCTACAAATAAAATGACTGTTTAATGGTTGTTAATATAAGGTCATGCAAAGTTTCATGGGCAAAGGGAGACTATCCATATTGGATAAAAATTTGTGTAAAAACGTTTTTTTTTTAAATACAACAAAAAGTAACTTCCAAATTCACTACTATTTAAAACAAACCTTCATGTCTTATTTACTAATTGATGAGAGCAAGATTTGTTTAATTTTATGTGCTGAAAACACATGTATATTTATTTATATTGTGCTTTACGAAAAATAAAATCTTTGAGACAAACAGAAAGTGTGGGTTCAAAAATGTAATTCTATTTTTAATAATACCTCCAAATTTATAGCAATTTAAGACTCATTTTGGTGTAATTGTTTGATATTAAGATGAATTATTGGGTATTTAAACAAGTTTTGAAATATCGAGTGATGCGTCTACTTCAAATAAACTTATGCTAGATGAAGTTTGCATGACTTTATTACCACATTGCTGTGTTACCATCATAACTTTCTTGTGTGGATTTTACAACATTGGTTTGTTTTTGTTTTATTGCAGATAGAGACACTATAAAACGTGTACTAGAATCAGGAGAGGACCCAGCATGCAACCCTATGCACGTCCCGACACCCCCTCCATACCGTCCACCTTCTTCTCGAATGTCAAACCGATCTAATCGTCCACCAAGCACACCAATATCAGATTACAATAGTGCTCCGATAAACATTTCACATAAGGGCTCATATAGAAACAGCCCAGCTAGAACACCAACTCCAGTGAGAAAACCATGGTCACGACTTGTATGCACGCCCGAGTTTAATCAAATTGGCCCGCGTCCACTACAAGTAAAGTTTCCAATGCAGGTTCCCATGCCACAAACACCTATATCAGTACCATACAGTCCTCCAGCATTTTTGTCTTAATTAATAAAGGACTTTCTAGTCATATTTTTTGCTTTTATTGTCTGTTGAAGTAGAGTCCAGCTATACTGTGTGAATTTGAACATTATAATTTATTTTGGGAAAGTAAACAAAGACACAAGATTAGTCTAGACACTGCTGGTTTTTTTATGCAAATTTTTGTTATATACTTTTTTTTTTGTTATGAACATTCTAGATTTATTTTCTGTTATGTATTTTAAAATTTATTAATTGTTGTGTTTCACTTTTCACAATCTTTTTTTTAACCTAATACTTTGCACACAATTATTACACAATAAATTACATTTACATACGTTTATCACAATACAGTGGTAAGAAAAAAATAGGTACAAATATTTTAACAAGATAATTATTAATATTAAACACAGGGTTTTAAATATGGAAAAAAAAAAAAAAAAAAAAAAAAAAAATGTGTCTATATGAATCTCTGTGATAATTACTTTTATGTTCTTTAATCTTTTCTTGTTTTGTTTAATAATTTTGTTATGAACAGCTCATATTTTTTTCTTTGCAAAGATCTCAGATATAATGTTTCAGTTTTGCCTAAGAAAATGTAGAAGTAACAAGTAAAATTATTAATCTATTTTAGTACTAAAATAAAATATTATAAAACTGTTTGAGAAATAATTACAGAGAACTTTGCTATGAACTTTTTTCAGAACTCACTTCTCAAGATCTGGGTGATGACGAATATGGAAATTTTTACAGTGAACCTAGACCAAAGTTTAAATTGTCTCAAGGTTCACCACAAGGTGGGGGGATACGATTCCCTCCAATAGGAAAGGTCTCTCATCTAGACAGAATTTCAGACTATGAAGGTCCAGTAATTGTTTAATTGTTCTATAAGAACAATGTTTTCATGCATTTAAAACAAAAATCACTTCATTTAGTTTTATTTCTTTATACTAAAGACACTTTATTGACTTGTCCTACGATTTCAATTTGAGAATTGTACAGTAAATTTGTTTATATGCATATTTCAAATGAGGTTTGGGGATCATTAGATAAGATTTAAATGTTCCAAGTGCTGGTTTTGAGTTTCCTCATTTTTTTTTCTAAATATTATAAATTGAACTTTTTGTACTTGTTTTTTTTTTTACAACAGGATTTTTCGTACCAAATTTGACAAAATATTTTCCTGTGAAGAATTTTTTTTCTAAGCAAAAGCAAATTATTTCTCTTATGGTTAGATGTAGATATTGTAATTCCATGGTAAGAAATTATTATTGTTCATTTATGATCTATGCATTTATCTGCTGTGAAATTACTATTAGTGGTTGGGTATCCAATTTTTATTGATATTTGAATTTGGTCAAATTGTTAAATTTAAATACGAGTTTTACAAAACACTCGTGTCTATGAAATTAAAAAATTATTTTTTTACCATCTTTTTGGTAGCATCTGATAAGTTATTATCCCCTCGCCAACGAAGTTGCGAAGGGATATAGTAACGCTACCGTCCGTCCTTCCTTCTGTCCGTCCGTAACATCCTTGTGAACACTCTAGGATCAACATCCTTCAATGGATTTTGACCAAACTTGGTACATATTTAGTCCTTAAGAGAATCTGGAACACTATTGATTTTCAAGGTCAAAGGTCAAGGTCACTGGGTACATTTTTTACCGTGTAACATCCTTGTGAACACTCTAGAATCAACATCCTTCAATGGTTTTTGACCAAACCTGGTACATACTTAGACCTTAAGAAAATCTGGAACCCTATTGATTTTCAAGGTCAAAGGTCAAGGTCACAGGGTCTAATTTTTAGGCAAGGAGATACGCCACGCTTTGCGTTGCCGTTGTTACATATGGCAGATTTAATTCAAATATTTCATGGTTTTAATAAACTATTTCTAATTATTTACATGGAAATGCATTCTTGTAGGATTGTGCGGAATTTCAAACCTCTATTATAAATTTATGACATTTATATGAAAATCAGTAGTGTCTACTTACAGATTTGTAAATAGGTAGATGTGCATCCTTGAAAATAGGTACCCATGAATTTTGTCTTCCTTGGTATATAAAGCTATAAATCTATATATTTTTTTAAAATACATATATCTCATTCTTATTATCTACTAGCCAACTGAAAAAAAACCAGTTATTTTATAAATGCATAAAAAAAATTACGTAGTGCAATGCGAAATTTTACCAGTATTAGAATATCATTACATTGAACATATGGATATATATATATATATAGGTAATTTTAAGTGAATAAATAAGAGACTGTATATTATTATTAATATCCCATGATGCTCTTGATGCACAATATTTTTTCTCTTTCGGAAAAAAAATTTCGTCAATTTTAACATGCTAATCAAATGTTAGGTTGAAATGATGAAATATTAGTATGTTAAGAATATTGTTTATTGTTAAACCCATTTAGTAACAGACTTCTCAATAGACGTGTTGTCCTTATTTCTCCCTTTAAGTTCTTTTAGGATTATATTATATACCAAAGAACATTGCCAGGATTAAATATTTAATAAAAGATTATAATAAGCTTTAAGAACGGATCAGTACTGAAATTATAGTGCCTTAATTTTTCACCAAAGATGACCTTTGTTATATGCAAGTCTTTTCTTAGACTAAAGACCATTGGAATGTGAAAGGTTTTACATTGAAATAACTTAAAAAGGGGGAAGTTATAGGAAGTACTAAAAGTAAAAATGTATTTACAGTGTTTCAGTTAGACTTTGAAATCTTCAGGACAAATTTATTAGAAATATACATTGTATCAGTAATAATTTTGTGAAATTGTTATTTTTCTTGTTTAGAAAATGTCTTGAAATGTATTTTTTATGTAGCTTTGTGCACTTTAATATATTATTATTATAGTTTGGACTGTATATTACTTACAATGTTAAGTTCCAGTCCATTCCAGGCAAGCTATGAACCAGTAGAAATAAATTAGAAATATTTAATCATTACAAAAATATATTAAAAATGGATCTTAAACAGTAGAATTTTATATTTATACAGAAATAATGTTTATATTTATAAATTTTATTTATTGCACTTACATGACTAATATTATGAGAAAATATGTTGTTATTAAACAAATTATATGAATGTTTTCTAAAAAAAAATAAATTAAACAATTACAAAAATATTAGATGTTCTTATATTAATGGTGCATCAGTATTATCTGACAGACAAAGTTGAATTGTCGTCTTTGTGATCCAGGAATTCTTTTTTCTTTAAACTGAAAGTTTGTTTTTTTAATTAATAACTGACTTTTTTTTATATATTGAACAATAAAACTAATGATGATAAGTGCTAAGGAGAAGGAATTTGTCTAAATTTGACCTAAGTTAATTCCTTTAAGTACAGGTCTGAAAATTATGTTGGCATGTCATGTGATGTACAGATCATTGTTTTAATTCTTCATCAAACACCAATTTAAAAAAAAATTATATAATTAGGGAAAATTGTGCAGATATCTGCTGTCTGTTATCAAAATTAAAGTGTTTATTTTTTCAGTGAATCTCTCATCTTGTTCAGTTGACTGTATAGTTCTAGTCAGTTTATACACTTGTATATTGTGAGTCCTCTTTCAAATAATATTTTTGTGTGTGTAGATATAGCCTGATATAGTCAAGTATTCTTTAAAACAATTTTGATACATGTTGAACAAATTTTACTCATGAAAGTGAGATTGAGAGAGAGCTGTAGAAACTTACTTTGGACAAGTCATCTAATTTCAATATTATTTATATTTTTAAGTACTTCTTATGCAAACTCTGGTTTTAAAGTCATTGAGTATATTTTTACAAAAATTTCTGCAACTTTTTCATGTTGGGGTTATTTTTGGGTAGTTTAATTTGTATTTGAGAAAAATATGGAAATACTTTTTATGATTTGAAACAATACAGGAATTTAATACAAAGACATGAAATCTAGACTTAAATAAAATGTTTGATGTATGAAACTTACAAATCTCTAGAAAACAGCTGGGATTTAATTTATGTCGAATGATATATATCTTGAAAAGTGTGAAGTCTTTATACAAAATCTTGGCGGGGGGGGGGGGGGGAGGGGGAAATTTAAAATAAAATGGATATTTAGTGAACGAAATTATAGATCAACAAGCAAAAATAACATTTTTAAGAGGCTCTGATTTACAAACTTAAAATATAGAATTATGCTCAATATTAAAATCTTTACTGGATATCTGTGATATGTTGCTTTATATTTACTTGCTAGGTAATATTTTACTTATATTTGTTTTAGAATTTTTATTTTTTTGTCATTTCTATGTTATCTGTGATATGAAAAACGCAAGTAAAAAATAAAATATATTTTTCATTGAATTTTCAATGGAAATATTAACTTCACATTTATTTTTTATTTATTTATTTATTTATTTTCTATTTCCCTATTTGTAAACCCAACAGAGGTTTCTTGGACCATTCTTCTAATCTCATTTTGTCATTAACTAATTTCAAATGAGAGGCCAAAGTAAATTTCAGGCCTCCATGAGTGATGAATGAAATTGTAGGCAGAATGTATAAACATATGTTTCACAAAATATTAAAATAGGATAAGGGTTATGGTGTTTAACACCACTCTCACCCATAATTCAGTTATATTGTAGAGGTCAGCTTTTATTGGAGGAGGAAACCGGGGAAAACCACTGACCTGCGGCAAGTCACTGACAAACTTTATCACAAAATGTTGTATCAAATAAACCTCGCCATGAGTGGGATTCGAACTCACAACGTTAGTGGTGATAGGTACTGATTGCATAGGTAGTTGTAAATCCAACTACCATACAATGACGACCACAGTGGCCCCAATTGTGAAAATAGATTTCAAACTCTGGTTATTAACAGTTCCACCAATATCAACAAAATGAACTACCACCTCTCACCTCAATTCATTGAACATAAAAAAAAGAAAGAAAACAACTACATATGACCGTGGAAATGCTGTTCCTAGCTTGAGACAGGCACACAAATGTGGCTGGTTAAACCGATTAATGGGATACCAACCCTCCCTCTTGATCAATTGAATCTCCAAGAGCAATGCAAATACATACACATATTCACTTCTACTCAAAAAAACACATTCTAGCACAAAAATAAATGACAACATAAACATGGACAGTACATTACTGTCATTAGCTCATAGTTAGATGACTACTAGCTAGACACATATTATAATGGGGAATACAATCATAGGCCGCCCTCCCCTTAACAGCTGATAGAACCTGATTGGAAGTCGTATTCAGATGAACTCATGAACAACCTAGCTATCAACTTGATGCATTAAAACAGATGATTTTAATCAAATTGATGTAGGTATGGACAAATTACAAAATGTACTTTACTTAAGGATTGATCCCAATTTTTGTTCGGTTCATGAAGAAATAACCTCAATCAGGTTGTACGCAACAGGTAACCCATGTAGCAGGTTACGCAAGGGTGTGTACAACGGTACCCGCTCAGGACCGATTCATATAGTTACCCAAAGGAACCATATAGGTATTCAAAATAACAATTTAAATGTCAAATAAACCTTGTAAATTATATAACTTAGTCATACAATGGGAAAGAGGGGTGAAGGACGATGAACAGCAGGTGAACCAGTAGTCCGAGATTCCTCTGCGTCCGACGGATTTTTGTTCGACTTGCTGGAGCCGTGGGACGTCAGAGCGCTCTCCATAAGGAAAACAGCGGATTTGCCGCTCCAACTCGGGGCTATCGGATTTTATTTTCTATCCGAAACCCTTATATAAATCGCTACACCAATCATTTTTCTATTCATTCATAACCATCTTACCCTCAGAAAGTGGTGTTACACTCGAGGACAGCACGATTTTCACATAGACCCTATCATTTTGCCATTTCATTTTCTTTTTCAACCATTAAACTAGTCCGAGATTCCTCTGCCGTCCGACGGCTTTTTTTTTCGACTTGCTGGAGTCGAGGTCGTTTGTTCTGGTGAGGTTTCTTGACAAGTTTCTGGGGTTTCGGAACTTCGAAATCTGAACATGTAGATTTGACGGCTGTGACTAGAGGAGTGTGGTCGTTCAACAACTTTTGAAATAAGCGCTCACGCTGCTCGAGTGTCTTTGAAAACCAACATTGGTGAGAAACACTATGTCTTTTGTATCTTCCACAGAGTTCGTAGTTTCCGGTACCATAAAGAGATCGTTTTAAGCCTACATGTTGAATGCGAACGACGTTCAATAGTTTGGTTGTCAGCTTGGGAATGGGTTGTGGCGTCCAATCAACGGCTTTTTTGAAGACATGATTAATCGACTCACAATTGTTGTTTGTCCATAAACGTTCGTGCTGTAGTTATGAATTTGGCTGAAGAACGTGGTCTTCTAGTCGGTCTCTAAAGACGGCTGTTGTAATACGACTCAACTAATACCAAGCATACATAAGAATCATAAGAAATAATACCTCTGCCAATCTGTCGAGAGACTCTTGATAATTGTAACCGGATTCCGGTGATGACCAAGGACGAAACATTGTGCTTAACTGTTGCGAGCAATTTCACAAATGGCTCGGAAAAGACCAGAATGTTTTTTTTCCAAAAAAATTCTCATTTTACTCAAATGGTTTCATTGTGTAAGATGTCTATCGTTTTCTTAACAATTTTGTAATAAACAATAGCGATTGCTTTCATTAAGATTTGAACTAATTATTAGTTGTTGTTAGCTGTTATGTGTGTCCACGCTTAAAAGTCTTCATCACGAACATCAAGAGACACTAGAATAATAAATGATCTTCGTTTTCACGTTGTCAATCTAATTATTTTGTTTATTGCGCGCTTGATGGCCATCTCCGCACCAATGGCTACAATAAACATGCCTTCACGCACGACTGACTACAACAGCTATGGCACGTGTCGCATAAAAATGGTTACAACTTAAAAAATATTGATACTATCGATTTCAATCCTATTGCATACGATTGTAAATCAAATTTCGAATAAGATGATCTACTTTAATATCTGATAAGTCCTTTTTTTCATGTCTTGAGTGCACATTGTATGTCCTGAGTGCACTCGGGAGTCCTGGGCGGTGTTTAGACGTACCGGTGTACAACCAGATTGAGGTTATTTTGAATGAACCGAACAAATAATTTCGATCAATCCTCATAAATTAATTCAAACTTTTTTTGTTATGATATTGAAAAATATATTTATTTTTTCAAAATAAGGCAAATAATCGAAGCTAAATCTAAATAGCCCCAAATGTGTCTCATTAAAAGCTTCTATTATTTTACTAGTACAGGTTTTGTTTTCTGATAAATTGGCCTAAATGCAAAAACATTACGAAAGTGTTAAAATGTAACTAATTGTAATTTTTTAGTGTTTTTAACTAACGATCTAAATCCACATGACTATATCTTTTTATTGTTATACTATTCTAGTACCATAGTATATGTGACTTTCTCTTAGGTATTAGAATTATACAGCATTAAGATCTAGACGTCATCTGGTTTGGTTTATGGTGTTTAACGCCACTTTCAACAATATTTCATAAAAACGTGATGGTCAGTTTTATTGTTGAAGGAAACCAGAGTGCCTGAAGAAAACCCATCGACCTGCCGCAAGTCACTGACAAAATTTATCACATAATGTTGTATCGAGTACACCTCGACTGAACGGTGTTCGAACTCACAAAGTCTGTGGTAATGGGCACTGATTGCATAGGTTGTTGTAAATCCAACTACCCTACGATCACGGCCCCTCTGTATTCATACAATTTTGGTGAACGTGATATAGGTTGTGTATGGTGGTGATGCACTGTCCAAGATATATCTACGGTAAGTTACTCTTCGTTTTAGTTTAATCTCTGTGTTGTGTTTTTGTTTTGTTTCTTTTCGTTCTGTTTCTTGTGCCCAATGTTACCTGTGTCTCTGGAATGTTTATTCTTGATTGACCCATCGGTTTTCTGAATGCTGTGCTACCTAAGATCTCTGAAATGAACCTACATACAAAACCTGCATGTAGTTATTGTATATTGTGGTATTGTTCTATCTAAGATATCTGATATTAGTGAGTGAGTGATTGATGTTTAACGCCAACTGAGCAGTTTTTCATCTAAGTCATGGCGAGAACAAGTAACATGTGATTAGATGGTGATGATGATGTTTTCTTTGTACTAGACTTACACTTTCCATACATTTCGATTCACTTGGACACATTATCTGATTCCGAGACAATCAGTTTTTGTTCTGAGTGTGTAGCGGAGAAGTAAAGAAATACAAATTTTATATACTTTGGTTTGAACCGACCGGGGCTCGAACCCACGATCTACTACACTCGAGGTTAAAACCCGGGACTCGAACCCACGATCTACCACACTCGAGATTAAAACCCGGGGCTCCAACCCACGATCTACCACACTCGAGGTTAAAACCCGGGGCTCGAATCCACGATCTACCACACTCGAGGTTAAAACCCGGGGCTCGAACCCACGATCTACCACACTCGAGGTTAAAACCCGGGGCTCGAACCCACGATCTACCACACTCGAGGTTAAAACGCTAACCATTACACCACTGATGTGGTTTCTCTGAAATGAACACCAACGAAACTGATTTCTATGGTCGTGTTGTGTTCTATATGACATCTCTGACATAAACCTGCACACAAGACGTAGTTCTTGTGTATTTAGTTGCTGTTCTATGCATTAGTTCTCTGAGAATAACCGCTACCAACAAAATGCAGATCACGTCTAGAAATGTGCTGTTCTATCCAATATATGCACACACACACCATGTTTCACATGTTAGATATACAAATACCATGTTTCACATGTTAGATATACCAACACCATGTTTCACATGTTAGATATACCAACACCATGTTTCACATGTTAGATATACCAACACCATGTTTCACATGTTAGATATACCAACACCATGTTTCACAAGTTAGATATACCAACACCATGTTTCACATGTTAGATATACCAACACCATGTTTTACATGTTAGATATACAAACACCATGTTTCACATGTTAAATATACAAACGTCATGTTTTACATGTTAGATATACAAACACCATGTTTCACATGTTAGATATACAAACATCATGTTTTACATGTTAGATATACAAACACCATGTTTCACATGTTAGATATACCAACACCATGTTTCACATGTTAGATATACCAACACCATGTTTCACATGTTAGATATACAAACACCATGTTTCACATGTTAGATATACCAACACCATGTTTCACATGTTAGATATACCAACACCATGTTTCACATGTTAGATATACCAACACCATGTTTCACATGTTAGATATACCAACACCATGTTTCACAAGTTAGACATACCAACACCATGTTTCACATGTTAGATATACCAACACCATGTTTCACATGTTAGATATACAAACATCATGTTTTACATGTTAGATATACAAACACCATGTTTCACATGTTAGATATACCAACACCATGTTTCACATGTTAGATATACCAACACCATGTTTCACATGTTAGATATACAAACACCATGTTTCACATGTTAGATATACCAACACCATGTTTCACATGTTAGATATACCAACACCATGTTTCACAAGTTAGATATACCAACACCATGTTTTTCAAGTTAGATATACCAACACCATGTTTCACATGTTAGATATACCAACACCATGTTTCACATGTTAGATATACCAACACCATGTTTCTCAAGTTAGATATACAAACACCATGTTTCACATGTTAGATATACCAACACCATGGACAAGTGGAACATAATCGTGATCATTTGTGACACAGATGTTCCGTAGGGGTTAACAAATCATGGTTACTGTAACCCCTGTTAATGGTCTTAACAGAAGGTTCTTTGGCTATTTCAACTTTACTGTAGCTACAGGGAGGAAGCGAATTCCATTTGTATAGTGTTTTGGAGAAAAGTACATTTTAAAGTGTTTGTTCTAACATATCATCTTTAGATGTTCTTTATTTATATTTTGGTCCATCGTATTGTTCTGTTTAAAATTCTATTGGTATTTTGGAACGTTTGTTGAAGCATTTAAATAGTAAAATTAATCTATGTTATGTTATTTCTTCTGTTTGTTATTGGTGGTCTCTTTATCTCGTGTTATATTCGTATCATTGATCCTGGTAATAAATTTCGAGTATACTATGAAGAAATCTAGAGAATGTATATGGTACACTAAGTGCACATTGTACTATAAACAGATGTTACCAATGGTCTCGTAGACGACAGGACACTCACGTGGTCGAGCGATCCAGAACTATGGACCCATCATGAATCATTTAGTTATTTAACAGTGTTTGTGAACAGAATGAGATGATCTTACCTTGTTTGTGAACTAACGTTAGTCTTGGTATTTTTAGCCCATTTTCATGGTTTTCTATGCATTTTCTAATAAAAAAAACATAAGCAATATATTATTCGATGAATGTTCTCAAACAGTGCATCTAAAGAAGTCAAAATACTCTCTCTATGGATATGATACGTAGGAGACTTTACAAGAAAGGTCTGAAGATACAAAAGGATTTAATCAGAAGCCGCAAATCGTAGAAGGACAAACAATACAATGGCAAAAAGAAAAAGAACAAACAACGATCTACAAAACATTACACAGAAAACAAAAGAACGAGCAAAACGAACCCCACCCACCTAAAACAGGGGTGGACTCCAGAAGGGTAAGTAGTTTCTGCTCCATATGTGGCACTCGTCGTATTACTCTTGTTACAAATCCGGTGATATTATATAAGTCATGAATGAGAAAAGGACCGGATAGTGATTGCGACAATCCATGGTCATTTGTGACACAGATATTCCGTAGCGGTTAATCATGGTGGCAATCGTAGAACTTTTCCAGTTTAACCACTATTAACCCTTGGTTCAGTAGCTTCCTTGTTAGCAGCAACCCTCTATCAAGGAAACGCTCTCAATAGTGTTCGAGGAGCGGAGGTCGATTGTGATTCTTGTTTGGCGAAGATGGCTGACAAAGGCTATGATAAACAAACTGGGATATGCTAGTTTTATTCATTTATCCCTGAGAGACCCCCTGCAACTTTTGATTACCAGTACTATTTAGCTTGTTAGATAATGTAAACAAATGTCAAAAAGTTAGTTTTCAATTGCTTATCTCGTCATGCCTATTAAAATTTCAACTTTAAATGACACTGACATTTCCCTTATATTGATATGTTTTGTTGTCTATTTGTGACAAGAAAGGTTTATTGGTACCAAGATGAACATAGTGTTCTGTCTAGGAACATTGTACCACTGAAGTTAATTATGATAGCCTTCAACAATAGTTATGGACAAAACACAAAATAATACAAGGTTGTGTTGTACAATTCCTGAACAAATGTATTATTTATGTTTACTAATAATAGTATGATTTTTTTTTTTAATTTTACGACTTTACATAATTTTCATTGCAAATTGTTTACTAAGTACGAGAACAATTATTTGTTCAACAAAAATATCACTAATCTTATTTCTGTAGATGTTAGAAATAAGGATAAGATCACATTGACTGCAATTGTGTACAGAATGAGGTTTGCGTAATATTCGTCACCATGCATATACAGACTGGAGTCTTCGACTGTGGTAGTGGTAACCCGAATAATCCAGTTGTTATATTACACTCCCGCTGGTCGCTACATTAGCGATAGTGCCGAGAGAGGATACAGTATTATTTGAATTGAAGTCGAACCCTGCATCATTATGATGTTAGGGTTAGGGTTATGGTGTTTAACACCACTCCTACAATATTTCAGTTATATCGAGAGGTTCAGTTGTATTAGTGGAGGAAACCGGAGAAAACCCATAATTTTTTATTCATCTAACTTTTGCATAGTGTGAGACAGAACATTATTGCAAGGTTGTCTTAAGTTTCAAAACTATAGTTGGTGACAATTGTGTTGACAAAAGTAAATAAAATATTCTTTTAAAATTGTTTTGTTGACGGTGACCGTCGTTTGTAAACGTAACACTGCCCGAAACAAACACATGGTTTAATTGTCGAATACATTATCAAAGATCAATCAAAATCTAGTGTTTTATTGATAAAACTGTCAAAATCTATAAGCTAAGGACAGCCTAACTTAAATACAATTTGTGTATAATCGTGGTTTAACATAATTACAACATTTTAATGAGAATATTGATCAAGATAATCGGCAAAGTTCAAACTAATGTGTGCTTCTCATACACTTCATCGATAGAAACAGTCTACGTCAATATTTAAGGTTCAATATTTATTGTTTAACGTTCAGTGAGTAGTATTCCAGCTATATCCAGGACCAGAACAAGTTCAACGATATATCAAAGCTATTTAGAAATGAGGGAAGAGATGTGCAAACTGGTACGACTCTTGACTGCCACTAGAAAAGCTTAGAGAGTTTGACAGGAACGACAATTTCAGTCTTTTGTAGCGGCTATGCAATGCGCTTACTCGAAATCTACAAACGAGGTCTTTAACGTGCACGGAGAGTAGAACTCTCAAAACACATTAACGAGCATGGTCCACTGTCAGGCTTCCTGTATTATAAACTGACAGTCTTCTATTGAGATCGGTGGTTTTCTGCTGGTACTCTGGTTTCCTCCATCCATAAAATTGACCGCCACGATATAACTGAAATATTGTTGGAAATGGCGTCAAAAACCATAACCTTTCTACTGAGAGGGCACCCCTTATCTGCCACCAGAGGACGTGCCCAGCAGTTCTGGGGTATGGGCCATATGAACCTTCACCAATACTCAGAGAAAAATTGAAAATTTACCAGAAAATTCAATGTCTTTTTCTATGACAACAATCCGAAATGCTCTCCAAAATTATCATCCAAGACTCCACACCAGGACTTCAATCTGTGGTGCCGAAATATTCGTGGTGTAACTTAAATTATATCTGTTGGCTTTGACTCATCAAGTACTGGACAGTGTTATATACTTGAGGTCTGAAATTTCCAACCTCTGTTATGAATTATGCTGTGCAACCCTTAGATGCAGGGCCTTCGGAGGTGCGGGGCCTAATTGTTCACTGTAAACATGTAGTGTGTTGTTGTGTGTACTTGAACAGTTGATAACACCAGCGCGGAGCCCATATTGGGAACAATTAGTCCAATTAGCTTAAGGCCGGTTCTTCTCTGATGAAGCTGCTGTTGTCGTTAAGTGGAGGAATGGAATCGATCAAGTTGTGACGATTACATAGAGATGAAACCTGCCAAAAGAATAATTGATTTTTTAGTAAACATATTATGTATGCAGTTGACAATCGATAGTAACTAACAATCTAAAAGTTCCCCCCTCGCAAGTGTTTATTGTAAGATGGCAGTTTTATTACATTGGTGAACATATATTGTAACAGAGTTTGCTTGTTTTGAAATCACAAACTTATCCAAAGACTAAGAATGGTATGTCGTTTGTCATGTAGCCAGGTGAAATCAAAGTTTATCTTAAACGGAACCACTGTTTAATTATGTAAACTTACGTTTTAGTTCTGTTGGATTATGTATTTAAATTGATATAAGATTGTCAAGCTCTTTGTCTTGTCCTATACAGAATGCATTAAAAGTACACAACGCGGAGGTCTTGTTCAGAAAGAAAAAAATAATATATTTGTCTAGCTGAAGAGAAACCATCAAATTTGACAATATAAGTGAAAAGGCTACAAGTTATTTTTGTATTCGCAACAAGCAAGAACATAACCGTAAAATTTGCAATGATCTATCTAATGTTAATTACACCATTTCGGCATTAATTATAAAAAGTAGGTTAACAAACGATCTTCTGTTATCAAAATGCAATAATTCTCCTCCGCATTTCCATGTAATGTGTGTTATGAGCCCGCTTCTGCGTTGTTGGAATTTTCAATTAGATATAGAAATAGAAAACGAACATTCACATTACCTACCCAATAGATCATGTTATGAACTGTATAATGTTGAATTATTAATTAGCATTGTTTGTCATTTTATTACTATTTAGTAGGGTTAGGGTTATGGTGTTTAACGCCACTTTAATACAATATTACAGTAATATCATGGCGTCAGTTTTATTGGTGAAGGAAACCAGAGTACCTGGGGAAAACCACCGATCTGTCGCAAGTCAATAACAAACTTGATCACATATTGTTTTATCGAGTATTTCTCGCCTAGGCGGGATTCGAGCTCACAACGTCAGTGATGATATACACTGATTGCACAGGTAGTTGTATATCCAACTACCATACGATCACGACCACGACTATCCGGTATTTAGTAAGCTTAGAAATATCACAATGATTTTGCAAAGATTATCAAATTTAAATTATTTTATTTGATCCTAATGTGCTTTAGATTAACTACTGAGCTAGACTACAATAACTTTATAATTCAGCTAAATAGTGGCACGGTGATGATCATATGAGGAATGTTTTGGATGTCACGAGGAAAAAGAGTTGTTGATGGATAGCTTCGGGAATTTCGCCTTACAGCGGACCACAAACAACCAATCCTAACAAACTGTTTCGCCATAGGAATGACTGGAAGTTGTCGTTAGTATGCAAGGAGCATGATATTCATCGGATCATGGTATTCGACAAATATGAGACACTCGTTTACGTTCTATCCCAAGGACGAGATGTGTATTTGACAATGTTGGTTCTCCACATCTATACCTCACCTCCATTTCGGGAGGAAAAAGGGAGGGGGGGGGGGGGGGGAGGGGGGGGGGGGGGGGGGCATCCAAAAACAAAGAAACTGTGTGCTATTTCTATTGTGTGTATTTATTGTGTTCTTTCTATTTATCGTCACTTTCGGCAGTTTTTTTTTACTAATATCGTGACTATCAGATCTAATGATTGGGCGGGGGCGGGGGAGGGGGATTGGATAGTGAGCCCAGACAGGTGACCTGTGATACACACATCCATGGGTAAATGTCTAAAAACCTTAACAGAAGAGGCGGGTATCGGGGGTTCGAACTCCAGTCAATGGTGTAAGGCTTATGGTAAGATTTCATCGACCTACAAAACTCGATCACCTTGTCCATTCCCGCGGGTTACTGTGTGTGATATTTATATTTTTGAAAATTAGTTTGCCTGAATTCGACTTACTAGTATATAGTATATAAATGTACGGAACTATTGACTAGTAATCATTCTGAACCACGTCGGTGGTGTAGTGGCTCTGATACTCTCCTGATATGCTAGAGTTGCGGTTTAAATCCCCAAAACAACCCAAACAAAACTATGATTCTCACTACTGTTTATCCTTTAAACAGACAACATTTTAAGAGATATCATCAATTTGGACTTGTAATAAAGAGAACACCATCCTGAGACTATGAAGCGTGGAAAAGTTTTAAAGGTACTGTTCCCTTATTTTATTTTTTGTCTAGGTGTAATGTTGGATATTCTATCATGTTCATGATTGATGTTATCCTGCTTAGGTTCTTTGGTGATCTTTGGCTCACAAAGATTTTATATTATTTGGCTTTCCAATCTTTTGATTTTTGATGAAGGTTATTCTAGAAACGTGTCCTGTGCACTAAAATAGACATCTACATTTGTATTACATCAGTATCCTTTCTTATTAAATGAAAATACGAGCATGCCACATTCAAAATACATATTCATCAAATCTATAACTGTGGTATTGGATGAGCTATTATTTGGCACAATATTATTTCGACCTAATTCAGTTGTAAGCTTATATATAGAACGCGGTTCCTTTATATATTATTGTTGGTAATGTGATTTACTTTATTTAATAGTCCGCCTCCATATAACTGAAATATTGTTGGAAGTAGCGTTAAACGCCATAACCTCTCCCTTTATTTAATTGTAAGCCATGAGGAAAATAATGAAAATGACCCCCCCAAACCCCCGCATCTTTGAGTTGTCCCTTCATTGTTTATCATTCCTCAAAACCTCACAAGGGGCTGGCGTGGTCGTGATCGTATGGTCATTGAATTTATAACTACCTATGTAATCAGTGTCTATCACCACTAAAGCTGACCGCAACGGTATAACTGAAATATTGTTGAAAGTGGCGTTAAGCACCATAACCCTAACCCCTAACCCCAAAACCTCATAGCATAAAGTCCAGAAAAGAATATAAGCTTAATGTAGATTTCTATGGATTATTCATAAAAAAATTGAAGGAGAATAACGCACGTGCTCTACTAAAAAGACAACAAGCAGAATAATTTCAGTTAAAATGGGGGAGAAATCATTGGGATTTGTATAATCATAAATTAATAAATTAAATTGAATAGGTGTGGTGAATTTGAAATATGCTATGAAAAATACATATTTTCTCCTTATCTATTTTCATAGTGATGTATAGTCTACAATATTCAATGATAACAACCACATTTTGTAAATCGGCATGCATCGATAAAATCAACAGGTGCTTGCAATTTCTGTGATGACGTCAAGTCCCTATTATATTTGTAAATATATATTAAAATATATATATGTATAATGAAACAGACTATAAGATCGAAAGTGAAAGTAAGGTGTATTCTACTAATGAGAAATGAACTATAGATCCAGGTAAAGTTACAGCCGTGCCATATTAGTCGGCTATGACGTAGATTCTGGCAATCTTTCTCATCAAGAATGGCGGACACAATCGTGCACAATACTGACTATCGGCCTGAAGAATACTTAAGATTTCTATGTAATTAACTAAATAACAATCTTCTACAAGATATGTAAAGAAACTAATTCACACACAATTATACTTCATTACGATATGTTGCAGTGTTTTTTAAGATAGTGAAATAGTGGTTGTTGTATCCGGTTAAATTTGTTTTGTTTATTGTTTTTGTGACTTTGAACGAAATGTAGGACGATGCATTTAATTTGGAAACGTAAAAATTTTTATCATAATTTGTGGTTATTTTTCATGAAAATCGTGTTTTATGGAAGGATTTTTACATTTTGTGATGAACACTGAAGAACAGAGCCAATGGGAGTTGTCAGACCAGTTTTGCGCGAAAAAAGTAAGTATGAAAATGACTGTTCTTATATTATATATATCTCTACATCTCTTATGTATGGAATGTAGGTAGACTGTTAACGTTGTTACAAAAAAAATGACGGAATACAACGTGTAGGCGTCATTTTACAGAAAAAAACAACAAACACTGTCATATATTCAAATAATAATACAAAGATATAATATATGTGTTCTATTCAAGATGGATTTTGACTATTTGCAATGGATTTGGCTCCAAAGAATACAAATCAGTAAGATTTTAAATACTCGTCTATAATAATGTCTTAATTGTAATTAAAATGATAATTAGAAAGGAATTGAGTTATAAATAGGGAGGACATACATACATGATCCACGTAGTGCTTTATAGGTGGAGGTGGGACTAAGCTTAGGATAATGCATGAAATGCTAATTTCCATATGACTATACATTTGCATATTCAGTGATTCAGCTAGACACCGGTCTCGGGACATTTGCCCACCTATTTCTCAAATTTTCCTGAAGAACTGTATGTCCTGAAGAAATTTTGATAAAACTAGCAATTGTCCTGAAGATTTCAAAGTCTAACTGAAACACTGCATATTTAAATGTACTATAGCACAGCATAGTTGTCGTTCCTATTATTGAATACTGTTCCAAGTATTAGTATTGAAAGATACAGAAAATCGATAACACACCGTCTTTCACATCGAACAATAAAGCTGGAAACTTAAACATACATGTACAATAGAAACTGAAGAGAGAGATGATATATAGGTAAAACTACTTCCTGGCTTTTTACAGGTACAACTTCAACAGTGGCGGCGATAAATCAATTGTTAAGATACTACGTTTTTATATATCTTATTGCAAAAAGTGAACTACCCATTAGCTCGGCTTCAAAACTTAGTGACCTTCGTGGCCGTGATCGTATGGTAGTTGGATTTACAATTGCCTATGCAATCAGTGCTTATCACCACTGATGTTGTGAGTTCGAATCTCGATCAGTACGAGGTGTACAACATTATGTAATAAAGTTTGTCAGTGACTTGCGACAGGTCTGTTGGTTTCTCCGGTTCCTCCGCTTTCCTTCACCAATAAAACTGACCGCCATGATATAACTGAAATATTGTTGAAAGTGGCGTTAAACACCATCAAACAAACAAACATCAAAACTTACAAGTAACAAAGCATAGAATATATACAGGACCATAGCAAATTTCCTGTGAACACACAACCGAGAGAGAGAGAGAGAGAGAGAGAGAGAGAGAGAGAGAGAGAGAGAGAGAAAGA
Organism: Bathymodiolus septemdierum; assembly: GCA_963383655.1. NCBI lineage: Eukaryota > Metazoa > Mollusca > Bivalvia > Mytilida > Modiolidae > Bathymodiolus > Bathymodiolus septemdierum. The sequence goes on along the minus strand of OY726524.1, from coordinate 37,959,603 downwards.
GAGAGAGAGTGAGTGAGAGAGAGAGAGAGAGAGAGAGAGAGAGAGAATGCAAAAATAAAAAGGTCTAGATTTTGAATTGGTATTAAAATAAAAAGAAGCAGTTGTTGGTGACTTGCAACAGGTTGGTTATTTTCACCGATTTTGTTCTCCAATTAAACCAATATTGCTTAAAGTGATATCGGTGGGGTCATTTTTATTATTGGACGAAACCAGAGGAAGTTGCCGACGCTGACCACATTGGTGAATTTAATGAATGCTTCCTTAATTACGATCGTGACCACATCGAGGCTTCCTATATAATAGAGGATTATGTTGACATCGGTTAACCAAGAATACGACATTAACAAAATTACGGCCTCCAGTATAACCTAAGTATCTTGACATTTTGCTAAATGAAACCCTCTCAATAATTTCGTTCAATATAATAATTTAAATAGACGAATTAAGGTTATAAATTAATGTAGGTTGGTTTAATAAACAGCCATGAATAATTTGTGTGACAGTACAATCAAAAGACCAACAACAAAAAAACACAAAAAAACAATATAACATTTTGTTTGTAATGACAACGCCAAGGCATAAACCGAGTTGTTATGGTGGAATTGTCGGTCATGCACTGATTAACTTGTCCTGTTATCGCAGATTACATATTTACCATATCTCAAAGAACTATTTTTATCATAAAACTTAAACAAACAAGTATATTAAAATATAAGGTACCAACCACTGTTTACACAAAGGATGGGATTTTTTAAAAAAGAAATCTGACTTTGGCCAAGCTATTTAAGAAAAAACAATTCATTTTAAAATGTTGCGTAATACATTTGTTAGAACCAACAACAACAATATTAACTACTGATTTTAACAATTGTTGAAAGTGGCGTTAAACACAATAACCATAACCCCTGATTTTAGCATTGATTTCATTTTGCTTTCTCGGGAAAAAAATATTTTCATATGTTTCGCACAAAAATATTTGGACACTCCTAATGATAAAATACATGTAGTCTGTGCCTTCTTTGTTATCATGGTAGCACTTGATATTTGCAGAATATCGGATTCTCCCACCATTATATGACCTTATTATCAAGAATATTTAAGATAATATTTCTCATGTGTTATTTTCATAAATGTTAATAATACAGGAACTATTAGTAGAGAAAATAAGACAAGCTAAGAATTTATTTTCTCTGAGTGTGTGTGGATTTTTGTTGTATATAAAGAATTGTATTATGTAAAGTGATAGAGGATGAATCCCATTACTTTTTATTATGTAAGATTAATAATAATATAAGACAAACTTTTTAAAATAATTTGGCTGAACTATGACTATTAAAGTCCTCATTTGCTGTCTAATAGGATAACACCATTCCCTTTGAACAATCCTAACTACGGCCATGTATACAATTATGACAAGAAAGTTTAAACAGTTATAGTCATCAAGTCCACCAATATCAACAAAACGAACAATCCCCTCTCATCTTATCTGAACTCACTGAACACAGAAATGACCACGACATATGACGTTGGAAATCCATGTCCTGTCTTGAGACCTGGTTATAAAAATATAGCTTTTTGTAAAGATATGGGATTCCATTAATTGTTAGTTTTCTACTTAAAAGTCTAGTTGTGAAATAGTTTGCAAGAAGGGAGCTAATTTGCGATTTACATATTTATAGATAATTAAATTTTTAGGGAACTTCTATTTAAAATCGTTTTCGTCGTGTCAAACTTTGCATAGAATGGTTTTGACCAATCCAATATCACACACTTCGGAATATTATTCCAGAGTTCGATATTTCATACGAGGATTTGAAATTAACTGCATGATTTTGTTTTTATTGCATATCAATTTGTCATACCCGAAAGATAGAAGAATTTATTGAATTTAACTCATGCTCCAAATAAATTAATGCACGTTACAATAATTAAATCGATGTTACAATAATTTAATAGACGATACAATAATTTAATAGGTGGTACAATAATTTAATACATTTAATAATAATTTAATAGATGATACAATAATTCAATAGATGGCACAATGATTTAATAGATGGTACAATAATTTAATAGATAGTGCAATAATTTAATAGATAGTGCAATAATTTAATAGATGGCACAATAATTTAATAGATGGTACAATAATTTAATAGATGGTACAATAATTTAATAGATGGTACAATAATTTAGTAGATGGTACAATAATTTAATAGATGGTATTATAATTTAATAGATAGTACAATAATTTAATAGATGGTACAATAATTTAATAGATAGTACAATAATTTAATTGATGGTACAATAATTTAATAGATGGTATAATAATTCAATAGATGGTATAATAATTTAATAGATGGTACAATAATTCAATTGATGGTACAATAATTCAATAGATGGTATAATAATTTAATAGATGGTACAATAATTTAATAGATGGTACAATAATTTAATAGATGGTACAATAATTTAATAAGTGGTACAATAATTTATTAAATGGTACAATAATTTAATAAGTGGTACAATAATTTATTAAATGGTACAATAAATTTATAGATGGTACAATAATTTAATAGATGGTATACACTAATTTGATAATGATGTATGGTACAATAATATATTAGATGAGCAGAGAGCAAAATTATTATATTTCAGAAAATAAAGCGTCATAACTGCAGAACGGAAAAAGTGGTTAAATTTAAAACATAATTTTGCCTGCCTTTTTTGTTCCATGAACTTTTGTATAAATTTCAAATGATTTGTCAATAGAGAATTTAAGCTATTGAGCAGAAACAATATCCGGGACGTACTGACGGACGTACGGACATGAGTGAAACATAATCCCCACAACGACTGGCGGCGAGGCATACCAATTATCTAAGTACTACAATAACAATCCAATTAAAATTTGATGTTTATCGCCAGAAAGAAAAAAAAGTAGAAGCAATGATTTAATACAAGCTACATGTACGATGATTTAATGTATGTTATGATAATTTAACACATATTATACAATAAGGAAAATATCATGGTCAATCTAGACGTGTTATTTTCATGCTAGGAGAAATTGTAAAAGGTACTGACAACTTGTAGATGTAGATGACAGTTACATAGATACATATAGAAATAAATGTAGGAAAATTATTGTATATATAATCAGGTGTTACTATGCATTAGTTCTGCATCTGCTGCACAAATTACAACGATGACTCATCCGAGATTCTGTTTTTATCTCTCAGTTCTTCGTTTTGTGTTTATCATTAAGGCTATTTTTACAATCTTGGAAGATGAAGATGTTATATTTATGAAGGCCACCGCTGAAGTACATACTAATAACAGATTTAGATATTGTAATAGTAACATTCTATGATTTTTATGACTGGTCAGATAGATTGGTCATTTAGATTAATGAGAATGTGAAGTGGAAATGAAATCTTCATTAATCATAAGAAATATCTGTATTTTAACATTGACAGCAATTAACCCGATGAAAGAGTAAACCTTACAGGTTAACAAAGTAATTCGAATTCTTAAGCAAATTGGCAATTGATAGTAGACAACTCCTAGGTTTAAATAGTCACTAAACTGTGTTTTTGTCCCATCATTTTGGAGATTTTAAAAATCCCAGAAAGATTATAAATTATAATTACAAAACGTGATATATAATAATATATATAATTTCAAACATCCAATTTCTATGAAGTTTTCAATAATATACTTTTTTGTATACCGGTATATACGGTAATTACTTATCCAATTAAGACTTTACAAAACCTTTTTATTCCACACACACATTTAGTTTGGCAAACATTTAGAAAAAGTTGAATTATTAGCATGGAAGCAAAAAATGTATAATATGAAGAGGTATGAGGGCGGGATTTGAAGCCAAACTATCTTTCTTCTTTTATTATTATTTTTTCTTGTCAGTCTTGAAAGCTTGCACTCCCTCCTACTTTCCGGACCTCTCATGAAGCTTGCAGGCCCCACTATCCGGACCTCTCCTGAAGCTTGCACCCCCCCCCTCCTTTCCGGTACTCTCCTGAATCTTGCCGTCCCACTATCCGGACCTCTCCCGAAGGTTGCATTCCACTTTCAGGTCTACTCCTACGCCTCTAATAGCCACTTGAATACTTAGGCTTTACCATATTTTAGCTAAGCCCATCCGTATTGAAATTTACTAAGCTTTCCGAAAGAAGTTCGAAGGACGAGGTCTGATAGAGGAACAGTATCGGCTGAGTTGTGACGGGTGGTTGGCTGTACATGTACTTAGTGATGCTATATGATAATGATCGCACGGACAATGTGTGGACACATCCCATTACTCGACAAGATGCTTTAGTAGAATTAACGCACGTTCCCTGGGAACCAAATTGTTTTCAGAATAAACTATGAAACCATGTGAAATTTTGTTGCTACCTTGCAAACTTCAAACCATAACTGTTAAGCAATATAAATTGTAATCTTTAGTTTTCTGTGTATTATTTTGTAGATCGTTGTTTGTCCTTTTTTTTTGGCCATTGTATTGTCTGGCCTTCTTCGATTTACGGCTTCTGATTACCCCTTTGGTATCTTAGATTTGCGGCTTCTGATTACCCCTTTGGTATCTTAGATTTACGGCTTCTGATTACCCCTTTGGTATCTTAGATTTACGGCTTCTGATTACCTCTTTGGTATCTTAGATTTACGGCTTCTGATTACCTCTTTGGTATCTTAGATTTACGGCTTCTGATTACCCCTTTGGTATCTTAGATTTACGGCTTCTGATTACCCCTTTGGTATCTTAGAGTTACGGCTTCTGATTACCTCTTTGGTATCTTAGATTTACGGCTTCTGATTACCCATTTGGTATCTTAGATTTATGGCTTCTGATTACCCCTTTGGTATCTTCAATTTTTTTTTGCATTTTACAAGAGAAAATAAACTCAAGACGATATCTGGAAAAATGTAAAAAATATTAAATTTATTTAACACACAAACAAGAGTGTTATTCATAGCAACAATTTAACGAGAATGTATAATTAATGAACGATTACTTCGACGGTACCATACAGTTAGATTTTGTATTTAGAAATATGAGGTGAAGACAAGATTTTACGATCATAAAGTTTTCAAGTACGAGTTTTGTAGTCGTTCTTGAGAAATATCCAATCAGAACGTCATATCCTATAAATACAGTGTTCTGATTGGACGATTTTGGAGAATGAGTACGAAACTCGAACTTTGAGGTCAGAGGTTAACAATATAATCTTAACACAATAACAGAAACCGCCCCTCTGTGGTGCCTCAAATTCAAAAAGAAACCAAAGCGAAAAGAGAATGTCACATAATACAGCTGGAAATGTAGGCCATACCTTTTATTTTCTTTATGGAAAAAGCATTTAACATTAGAATGGAAAACCCTACCTTTATCTTCATTATGGAAAAAACTTTAACATTAGAAAGGAAAGTCCGACTTTTATCTTCTTTATGGAAAAGTCTTTATCATTAGAAAGGAAACGCCTACCTTTATCTTCCTTATGGAAAAGTCTTTATCATTAGAAAGGAAACTCCTACCTTTATCTTCTTTATGGAAAAGTCTTTATCATTAGAAAGGAAAGTCCTACTTTTATCTTCTTTATTGAAAAGTCTTTAACATTAGAAAGGAAAGTCCGACTTTTATCTTCTTTATGGAAAAGTCTTTAACATTAGAAAGGAAAGTCCTACTTTTATCTTCTTTATGGAAAAGTCTTTATCATTAGAAAGGAAAGTCCTACTTTTATCTTCTTTATTGAAAAGTCTTTAACATTAGAAAGGAAAGTCCGACTTTTATCTTCTTTATGGAAAAGTCTTTATCATTAGAAAGGAAAGTCCTACTTTTATCTTCTTTATTGAAAAAACTTTAACATTAGAAAGGAAAGTCCTACTTTTATCTGGTCTGTATGGTAATTCTGAAGAATAACGTAGTGATGATAGATTAGTGGTCTGTATGGTAATTCTGACGAATAACGTAGTGTTGATAGGTTAATGGTCTGTCTGGTAATTCTGATGAATAACGTAGTGTTGATAGGTTAATGGTCTGTCTGGTAATTCTGACGAATAACGTAGGGTTGATCGGTGAATGGTCTGTCTGGTAATTCTGACGAATAACGTAGTTTTGATAGGTTAATGGTCTGTATGGTAATTCTGACGAATAACGTAGTGTTGATAGGTTAATGGTCTGTCTGGTAATTCTGACGAATAACGTAGTGTTGATAGGTTAATGGTCTGTCTGGTAATTCTGACGAATAACGTAGTGTTGATAGGTTAATGGTCTGTCTGGTAATTCTGATGAATAACGTAGGGTTGATCGGTGAATGGTCTGTATGGTAATTCTGACGAATAACGTAGGGTTGATCGGTGAATGGTCTGTATGGTAATTCTGACGAATAACGTAGGGTTGATCGGTGAATGGTCTGTCTGGTAATTCTGACGAATAACGTAGTGTTGATAGGTTAATGGTCTGTATGGTAATTCTGACGAATAACGTAGGGTTGATCGGTGAATGGTCTGTATGGTAATTCTGACGAATAACGTAGGGTTGATCGGTGAATGGTCTGTCTGGTAATTCTGACGAATAACGTAGTGTTGATAGGTTAATGGTCTGTCTGGTAATTCCGACGAATAACGTAGTGTTGATAGGTTAATGGTCTGTCTGGTAATTCTGACGAATAACGTAGTGTTGATAGGTTAATGGTCTGTCTGGTAATTCTGACGAATAACGTAGGGTTGATCGGTGAATGGTCTGTCTGGTAATTCTGACGAATAACGTAGTGTTGATATGTTAATGGTCTGTCTGGTAATTCTGACGAATAACGTAGGGTTGATCGGTTAATGGTCTGTCTGGTAATTCTGACGAATAACGTAGGGTTGATCGGTGAATGGTCTGTCTGGTAATTCTGACGAATAACGTAGTGTTGATAGGTTAATGGTCTGTCTGGTAATTCTGACGAATAACGTAGTGTTGATAGGTTAATGGTATGTCTGGTAATTCTGACGAATAACGTAGTGTTGATAGGTTAATGGTCTGTCTGGTAATTCTGACGAATAACGTAGTGTTGATAGGTTAATGGTCTGTCTGGTAATTCTGACGAATAACGTAGTGTTGATAGGTTAATGGTCTGTCTGGTAATTCTGACGAATAACGTAGTGTTGATAGGTTAATGGTCTGTCTGGTAATTCTGACGAATAACGTAGTGTTGATAAGTTAATGGTCTGTCTGGTAATTCTGACGAATAACGTAGTGTTGATAGGTAAATGGTCTGTCTGGTAATTCTGATGAATAACGTAGTGTTGATAGGTTAATGGTCTGTCTGGTAATTCTGACGAATAACGTAGTGTTGATAGGTTAATGGTCTGTATGGTAATTCTGACGAATAACGTAGGGTTGATAGGTTAATGGTCTGTATGGTAATTCTGACGAATAACGTAGTGTTGATAGGTTAATGGTCTGTCTGGTAATTCTGACGAATAACGTAGTGTTGATAGGTTAATGGTCTGTCTGGTAATTCTGACGAATAACGTAGTGTTGATAGGTTAATGGTCTGTCTGGTAATTCTGACGAATAACGTAGTGTTGATAGGTTAATGGTCTGTCTGGTAATACTGACGAATAACGTAGTGTTGATAGACAGACCGTAGTGTTGATAGGTTAATGATATGTCAGTTAATTCTGATGAATAACGTAGTGTTGATCGGTGAACGGTCTGTCTGGTAATTCTGATGAATAACGTAGTGTTGATCGGTGAATGGTCTGTCTGGTAATTCTGATGAATAACGTAGTGTTGATAGGTTAATGGTCTGTCTGGTAATTCTGACGAATAACGTAGGGTTGATCGGTGAATGGTCTGTATGGTAATTCTGACGTATAACGTAGTGTTGATAGGTTAATGATATGTCTGGTAATTCTGACGAATAACGTAAGGTTGATCGGTGAATGGTCTGTCTGGTAATTCTGACGAATAACGTAGTGTTGATAGGTTAATGGTCTGTCTGGTAATTCTGACGAATAACGTAGGGTTGATCGGTGAATGGTCTGTCTGGTAATTCTGACGAATAACGTAGTGTTGATAGGTTAATGGTCTGTCTGGTAATTCTGACGAATAACGTAGGGTTGATCGGTGAATGGTCTGTCTGGTAATTCTGATGAATAACGTAGTGTTGATAGGTTAATGGTCTGTCTGGTAATTCTGACGAATAACGTAGGGTTGATCGGTGAATGGTCTGTCTGGTAATTCTGATGAATAACGTAGTGTTGATAGGTTAATGGTCTGTCTGGTAATTCTGATGAATAACGTAGGGTTGATCGGTGAATGGTCTGTCTGGTAATTCTGACGAATAACGTAGTGTTGATAGGTTAATGGTCTGTCTGGTAATTCTGACGAATAACGTAGTGTTGATCGGTGAATGGTCTGTCTGGTAATTCTGATGAATAACGTAGTGTTGATAGGTTAATGGTCTGTCTGGTAATTCTGATGAATAACGTAGTGTTGATAGGTTAATGGTCTGTATGGTAATTCTGACGAATAACGTAGTGTTGATAGGTTAATGGTCTGTATGGTAATTCTGACGAATAACGTAGTGCTGATAGGTTAGTGGTCTGTATGGTAATTCTGACGAATAACGTAGGGTTGATAGGTTAATGGTCTGTATGGTAATTCTGACGAATAACGTAGTGTTGATAGGTTAGTGGTCTGTATGGTAATTCTAACGAATAACGTAGGGTTGATCGGTGAATGGTCTGTCTGGTAATTCTGACGAATAACGTAGGGTTGATAGGTTAATGGTCTGTCTGGTAATTCTGACGAATAACGTAGTGTTGATAGGTTAATGGTCTGTCTGGTAATTCTGATGAATAACGTAGTGTTGATAGGTTAATGGTCTGTCTGGTAATTCTGACGAATAACGTAGGGTTGATCGGTGAATGGTCTGTCTGGTAATTCTGACGAATAACGTAGTTTTGATAGGTTAATGGTCTGTATGGTAATTCTGACGAATAACGTAGTGTTGATAGGTTAATGGTCTGTCTGGTAATTCTGACGAATAACGTAGTGTTGATAGATTAATGGTCTGTCTGGTAATTCTGATGAATAACGTAGGGTTGATCGGTGAATGGTCTGTATGGTAATTCTGACGAATAACGTAGGGTTGATCGGTGAATGGTCTGTATGGTAATTCTGACGAATAACGTAGGGTTGATCGGTGAATGGTCTGTCTGGTAATTCTGACGAATAACGTAGTGTTGATAGGTTAATGGTCTGTATGGTAATTCTGACGAATAACGTAGGGTTGATCGGTGAATGGTCTGTATGGTAATTCTGACGAATAACGTAGGGTTGATCGGTGAATGGTCTGTCTGGTAATTCTGACGAATAACGTAGTGTTGATAGGTTAATGGTCTGTCTGGTAATTCCGACGAATAACGTAGTGTTGATAGGTTAATGGTCTGTCTGGTAATTCTGACGAATAACGTAGTGTTGATAGGTTAATGGTCTGTCTGGTAATTCTGATGAATAACGTAGGGTTGATCGGTGAATGGTCTGTATGGTAATTCTGACGAATAACGTAGGGTTGATCGGTGAATGGTCTGTATGGTAATTCTGACGAATAACGTAGGGTTGATCGGTGAATGGTCTGTCTGGTAATTCTGACGAATAACGTAGTGTTGATAGGTTAATGGTCTGTATGGTAATTCTGACGAATAACGTAGGGTTGATCGGTGAATGGTCTGTATGGTAATTCTGACGAATAACGTAGGGTTGATCGGTGAATGGTCTGTCTGGTAATTCTGACGAATAACGTAGTGTTGATAGGTTAATGGTCTGTCTGGTAATTCCGACGAATAACGTAGTGTTGATAGGTTAATGGTCTGTCTGGTAATTCTGACGAATAACGTAGTGTTGATAGGTTAATGGTCTGTCTGGTAATTCTGACGAATAACGTAGGGTTGATCGGTGAATGGTCTGTCTGGTAATTCTGACGAATAACGTAGTGTTGATATGTTAATGGTCTGTCTGGTAATTCTGACGAATAACGTAGGGTTGATCGGTTAATGGTCTGTCTGGTAATTCTGACGAATAACGTAGGGTTGATCGGTGAATGGTCTGTCTGGTAATTCTGACGAATAACGTAGTGTTGATAGGTTAATGGTCTGTCTGGTAATTCTGACGAATAACGTAGTGTTGATAGGTTAATGGTCTGTCTGGTAATTCTGACGAATAACGTAGTGTTGATAGGTTAATGGTCTGTCTGGTAATTCTGACGAATAACGTAGTGTTGATAGGTTAATGGTCTGTCTGGTAATTCTGACGAATAACGTAGTGTTGATAGGTTAATGGTCTGTCTGGTAATTCTGACGAATAACGTAGTGTTGATAGGTTAATGGTCTGTCTGGTAATTCTGACGAATAACGTAGTGTTGATAGGTAAATGGTCTGTCTGGTAATTCTGATGAATAACGTAGTGTTGATAGGTTAATGGTCTGTCTGGTAATTCTGACGAATAACGTAGTGTTGATAGGTTAATGGTCTGTATGGTAATTCTGACGAATAACGTAGGGTTGATAGGTTAATGGTCTGTATGGTAATTCTGACGAATAACGTAGTGTTGATAGGTTAATGGTCTGTCTGGTAATTCTGACGAATAACGTAGTGTTGATAGGTTAATGGTCTGTCTGGTAATTCTGACGAATAACGTAGTGTTGATAGGTTAATGGTCTGTCTGGTAATTCTGACGAATAACGTAGTGTTGATAGGTTAATGGTCTGTCTGGTAATACTGACGAATAACGTAGTGTTGATAGACAGACCGTAGTGTTGATAGGTTAATGATATGTCAGGTAATTCTGATGAATAACGTAGTGTTGATCGGTGAACGGTCTGTCTGGTAATTCTGATGAATAACGTAGTGTTGATCGGTGAATGGTCTGTCTGGTAATTCTGATGAATAACGTAGTGTTGATAGGTTAATGGTCTGTCTGGTAATTCTGACGAATAACGTAGGGTTGATCGGTGAATGGTCTGTATGGTAATTCTGACGTATAACGTAGTGTTGATAGGTTAATGATATGTCTGGTAATTCTGACGAATAACGTAAGGTTGATCGGTGAATGGTCTGTCTGGTAATTCTGACGAATAACGTAGTGTTGATAGGTTAATGGTCTGTCTGGTAATTCTGACGAATAACGTAGGGTTGATCGGTGAATGGTCTGTCTGGTAATTCTGACGAATAACGTAGTGTTGATAGGTTAATGGTCTGTCTGGTAATTCTGACGAATAACGTAGGGTTGATCGGTGAATGGTCTGTCTGGTAATTCTGATGAATAACGTAGTGTTGATAGGTTAATGGTCTGTCTGGTAATTCTGACGAATAACGTAGGGTTGATCGGTGAATGGTCTGTCTGGTAATTCTGATGAATAACGTAGTGTTGATAGGTTAATGGTCTGTCTGGTAATTCTGATGAATAACGTAGGGTTGATCGGTGAATGGTCTGTCTGGTAATTCTGACGAATAACGTAGTGTTGATAGGTTAATGGTCTGTCTGGTAATTCTGACGAATAACGTAGTGTTGATAGGTTAATGGTCTGTCTGGTAATTCTGACGAATAACGTAGTGTTGATCGGTGAATGGTCTGTCTGGTAATTCTGATGAATAACGTAGTGTTGATAGGTTAATGGTCTGTCTGGTAATTCTGATGAATAACGTAGGGTTGATCGGTGAATGGTCTGTCTGGTAATTCTGACGAATAACGTAGTGTTGATAGGTTAATGGTCTGTCTGGTAATTCTGACGAATAACGTAGTGCTGATAGGTTAGTGGTCTGTATGGTAATTCTGACGAATAACGTAGGGTTGATAGGTTAATGGTCTGTATGGTAATTCTGACGAATAACGTAGTGTTGATAGGTTAGTGGTCTGTATGGTAATTCTAACGAATAACGTAGGGTTGATCGGTGAATGGTCTGTCTGGTAATTCTGATGAATAACGTAGTGTTGATAGGTTAGTGGTCTGTATGGTAATTCTAACGAATAACGTAGGGTTGATCGGTGAATGGTGTGTCTGGTAATTCTGATGAATAACGTAGTGTTGATAGGTTAATGGTCTGTATGGTAATTCTGACGAATAACGTAGTGTTGATAGGTTAATGGTCTGTATGGTAATTCTGACGAATAACGTAGTGCTGATAGGTTAGTGGTCTGTATGGTAATTCTGACGAATAACGTAGGGTTGATAGGTTAATGGTCTGTATGGTAATTCTGACGAATAACGTAGTGTTGATAGGTTAGTGGTCTGTATGGTAATTCTAACGAATAACGTAGGGTTGATCGGTGAATGGTCTGTCTGGTAATTCTGATGAATAACGTAGTGTTGATAGGTTAGTGGTCTGTATGGTAATTCTGACGAATAACGTAGGGTTGATAGGTTAATGATCTGTATGGTAATTCTGACGAATAACGTAGTGTTGATATGTTAATGGTCTGTATGGTAATTCTGACGAATAACGTAGTGTTGATATGTTAATGGTCTGTATGGTAATTCTGACGAATAACGTAGTGTTGATATGTTAATGGTCTGTATGGTAATTCTGACGAATAACGTAGTGTTGATATGTTAATGGTCTGTATGGTAATTCTTACGAATAACGTAGGGTTGATCGGTGAATGGTCTGTATGGTAATTCTGACGAATAACGTAGGGTTGATCGGTGAATGGTCTGTATGGTAATTCTGACGAATAACGTAGTGTTGATAGGTTAATGGTCTGTATGGTAATTCTGACGAATAACGTAGTGTTGATAGGTTAGTGGTCTGTATGGTAATTCTGACGAATAACGTAGGGTTGATCGGTGAATGGTCTGTCTGGTAATTCTGATGAATAACGTAGTGTTGATAGGTTAGTGGTCTGTATGGTAATTCTAACGAATAACGTAGGGTTGATCGGTGAATGGTCTGTCTGGTAATTCTGATGAATAACGTAGTGTTGATAGGTTAATGGTCTGTATGGTAATTCTGACGAATAACGTAGTGTTGATAGGTTAATGGTCTGTATGGTAATTCTGACGAATAACGTAGTGCTGATAGGTTAGTGGTCTGTATGGTAATTCTGACGAATAACGTAGGGTTGATAGGTTAATGGTCTGTATGGTAATTCTGACGAATAACGTAGTGTTGATAGGTTAGTGGTCTGTATGGTAATTCTAACGAATAACGTAGGGTTGATCGGTGAATGGTCTGTCTGGTAATTCTGATGAATAACGTAGTGTTGATAGGTTAGTGGTCTGTATGGTAATTCTGACGAATAACGTAGGGTTGATAGGTTAATGGTCTGTATGGTAATTCTGACGAATAACGTAGTGTTGATATGTTAATGGTCTGTATGGTAATTCTGACGAATAACGTAGTGTTGATATGTTAATGGTCTGTATGGTAATTCTGACGAATAACGTAGTGTTGATATGTTAATGGTCTGTATGGTAATTCTGACGAATAACGTAGGGTTGATATGTTAATGGTCTGTATGGTAATTCTGACGAATAACGTAGTGTTGATATGTTAATGGTCTGTATGGTAATTCTTACGAATAACGTAGGGTTGATCGGTGAATGGTCTGTATGGTAATTCTGACGAATAACGTAGGGTTGATCGGTGAATGGTCTGTATGGTAATTCTGACGAATAACGTAGTGTTGATAGGTTAATGGTCTGTATGGTAATTCTGACGAATAACGTAGTGTTGATAGGTTAGTGGTCTGTATGGTAATTCTGACGAATAACGTAGGGTTGATCGGTGAATGGTCTGTCTGGTAATTCTGATGAATAACGTAGTGTTGATAGGTTAGTGGTCTGTATGGTAATTCTAACGAATAACGTAGGGTTGATCGGTGAATGGTCTGTCTGGTAATTCTGATGAATAACGTAGTGTTGATAGGTTAATGGTCTGTATGGTAATTCTGACGAATAACGTAGTGTTGATAGGTTAATGGTCTGTATGGTAATTCTGACGAATAACGTAGTGCTGATAGGTTAGTGGTCTCTATGGTAATTCTGACGAATAACGTAGGGTTGATAGGTTAATGGTCTGTATGGTAATTCTGACGAATAACGTAGTGTTGATAGGTTAGTGGTCTGTATGGTAATTCTAACGAATAACGTAGGGTTGATCGGTGAATGGTCTGTCTGGTAATTCTGATGAATAACGTAGTGTTGATAGGTTAGTGGTCTGTATGGTAATTCTGACGAATAACGTAGGGTTGATAGGTTAATGGTCTGTATGGTAATTCTGACGAATAACGTAGTGTTGATATGTTAATGGTCTGTATGGTAATTCTGACGAATAACGTAGTGTTGATATGTTAATGGTCTGTATGGTAATTCTGACGAATAACGTAGTGTTGATATGTTAATGGTCTGTATGGTAATTCTGACGAATAACGTAGGGTTGATATGTTAATGGTCTGTATGGTAATTCTGACGAATAACGTAGTGTTGATATGTTAATGGTCTGTATGGTAATTCTTACGAATAACGTAGGGTTGATCGGTGAATGGTCTGTATGGTAATTCTGACGAATAACGTAGGGTTGATCGGTGAATGGTCTGTATGGTAATTCTGACGAATAACGTAGTGTTGATAGGTTAATGGTCTGTCTGGTAATTCTGATGAATAACGTAGTGTTGATAGGTTAATGGTCTGTGTGGTAATTCTCACGAACCCATTACAACAATGGGCCTTTAATCCGCTATCAAATTTAAAAAAAAAAGGAAGAAATAAAGTATAATATATTTATCTATAGTATTTATATTTCCAATTATTTGTGATAAAAAACATATTTTTGCTATTGGAAGTAGAAATGGCTTTGGAAATGTGAGGTATAAATTTTGTGTGCCATGATATATATAGTACACGTCTAAGATCATATATTAATCTTACGTGAGAACAACTGTCCATATCATACAAGATCTCATCACGCTAATGTGCTATTATTGTTCAATAAATACCAAAGCCAATATTTCAATATCTGACCTTGGTATCATTCGGAAAAATGCATTCGATGTGACGTATTTGTTTCCATGGTAAATTATGTAAACACTCACTTTGCAAATGTAACATAACAGAAAATAAAAAGGTCGTGTGCAGGTTACGTGTTGAAAATGTGTTAAAATAATAAATTCATGCAAATGATGATTTCAGCATAAAAAAGAACTGATTTGAGTTGTCTGACAATCTATATCGTATTTTGTCGAAAAGTGCAAGATGTGCTAACGGTTTCATTGCGGCAGACGAAAAAAACAACATACAGCAATAACGCAAATTTGACTCTATTTAATATAAAAATGTTAGTATAATTATACTCGAGAAACAAACGAGAAAAGTTTGAATATTTGGTATATTAGGGATAATCAGAAGCTGTAATTCAAAGGGGGCTTGCAATACAATGGGCAAAAGAAAAAGTTCATAGAGAGAAACAATGATCTACTAAACACTACAGAGAAAACTAAAGATTGGGGAACACGAGTTCAACCCACGAAAATGGGGGTTGAACTCAAGTGCACCTAAAGGGTAAACAGTTCCTTTTTAGCGACACCCATTGGTAATGGCTCTTTGTCTCGCAATATCTGCTTACTGTTTATAATTTAAGATATATTTCGATATCGTTTTAGCTGAAAGCTTGACTTCGTAAAGTGTAAGGACAAAAGCAATAAAATACTGCTATATTGGTTAAGCTCTGAGAATGTAAATGTTGTCAGTTATCTCTTTACACGTTACCACGTACCTCTGCAAATATTGTCAGTTACCTCTGTAAAAGTTGTCAGGTACCTCTGTAAATGTTGTCAGTTACCTCTGTAAAAGTTGTCAGTTACCTCTGTAAAAGTTGACAGTTATCTCTGTAAATTTTGTCAGTTACCTCTATAAATGTTGTCAGTTATCTCTGTAAATGTTGTCAGTTACTTCTGTAAATGTTGTCAGTTATCTCTGTAAATGTTGTCAGTTACATCTGTAAATGTTGTCGGTTATCTCTGTAAATGTTGTCAGTTACCTCTGTAAATGTTGTCAGTTATCGCTGTAGATGCTGTCACTTACCTCTGTAAATGTTGTCAGTTATCTCTGTAAATGTTGTCGGTTATCTCTGTAAATGGTTTCAGTTACCTCTGTAAATGTTGTCAGTTATCGCTGTAAATGTTGTCAGTTACCTCTGTAAATGTTGTCAGTTACCTCTGTAAATGTTGTCGGTTATCTCTGTAAATGGTGTCAGTTACCTCTGTAAATGTTGTCAGTTACATCTGTAAATATTGTCAGTTATCTCTGTAAATGTTGTCAGTTACATCTGTAAATGTTGTCAGTTATCGCTGTAAATGTTGTCAGTTACCTCTGTAAATGTTGTCAGTTATCGCTGTAAATGTTGTCAGTTACCTCTGTAAATGTTGTCAGTTATCGCTGTAAATGTTGTCAGTTACCTCTGTAAATGTTGTCAGTTACCTCTGTAAATGTTGTCGGTTATCTCTGTAAATGGTGTCAGTTACCTCTGTAAATGTTGTCAGTTACATCTGTAAATGTTGTCAGTTACCTCTGTAAATGTTGTCAGTTATCGCTGTAAATGTTGTCAGTTACCTCTGTAAATGTTGTCAGTTACCTCTGTAAATGTTGTCAGTTATCTCTATATAGGTTGTCAGTTACCTCTAAATACTGTCAGTTACCTCTGTAAATTATGTCAGTTTTTGCTGTAAATGTTGTCAGTTATCTCTGTAAATGTTGTCAGTTACCTCTGTAAATGTTGTCAGATACCTCTGTAAATGTTGTCAGTTATCGCTGTAAATGTTGTCAGTTACCTCTGTAAATGTTGTCAGTTATCTCTATATAGGTTGTCAGTTACCTCTAAATACTGTCAGTTACCTCTGTAAATTATGTCAGTTTTTGCTGTAAATGTTGTCAGTTATCTCTGTAAATGTTGTCAGTTACCTCTGTAAATGTTGTCAGTTATCGCTGTAAATGTTGTCAGTTACCTCTGTAAATGTTGTCAGTTATCTCTATATAGGTTGTCAGTTACCTCTAAATACTGTCAGTTACCTCTGTAAATTATGTCAGTTTTTGCTGTAAATGTTGTCAGTTATCTCTGTAAATGTTGTCAGTTACCTCTGTAAATGTTGTCAGTTACCTCTGTAATGTCAGTTATTGCTGTCAATGTTGTCAGTTTTACTTCTGGAATGTTGTGGTTTGTGAGTGGCCTTATTAAACATCATGCCAGGGACATGTATGTTTCAATACGGAGATGGTATCTAGAGTTATAGATAGTCTTAGTCTTTGATATTTTAACTTGAACATCTTAATGACATGTTGTAGACACTGAAGATTGTGTATTTTAGTTTCTTTAACATAATAATCGGTTAACGAGCGGAAAGTAATAATGAGTTAACTGATGATAAAATGATTGCTTTCTAAATAAATACTGCGTTATTAACCAATTATGATTTGACGCAATGATTCTAGTCAGTCTACGGATACATGGAAGATAAAATAAAATCTGACTCATTTGCCATCCGTCACGCTTTCAAGATATTCAAAATTTAAATAAAATGTATGATGCTATTTCTGGTAACACTCCTTGACATAAATCATAAACAATTCATATTCTTCTTTTAAACTTTGAACAACAAGAGACTTGGAATGAAATAAGAATAAACTATAAGGTCACTATAACGTCAGCAACTTGAAGGAATATCGAAACCTCCGGTCCGTTCTATAATGATCACGCACACATCATCATCGAACGAAGCGTCGACATAATATTACGTTACTGAATCTGTGATATTCAAAGAGACTTATACAATCAGGTAGACGTAATACTACATGTATACATACGCCTTCTTCCAATTACCCTTTTGCACTATTGAATAATATTGACAATTATCTTTCATTTTCCATTAAAAAAATAATTCTAGCCCGTTTTTACACTTAACATTGTTTCTGATGTTTAAAAGAAGGTTGTATTTTTCCCACGATCTTCATGTTTTATATGTTCGCTGTTATATAGGATATCGTCGACTATGGTAGTTCATGGCAGGGGTGGCCATTGATTCCCAACTATTCGAACAGCTTGGACTGAGTGTCTTGCTATTGGCAAAAATAGTTTCATTTATGCATCTACCCATAACCACACCTTCTATCATGTCGACATCAAGTGAATGTGTGCCTCAGGGACCAAGATAACATTGTTTTAGCATGTTCCTATATTTTGGGTTATGGGTATGGTTATGGCGTTTAACCGCCACTTTCAATAATGTTCCAGTTATATCGTGGCGGTCAGTTTTATCGGTGGAGAAAACCGGAGTACCCGGTGAAAACCACCGACCTGTCGAAAGTTACTGACAAACTTTATCGCATATTGTTATATCGAGTACATCTCGCCACGAACGAGATTCGAACTTACAACCTTAGCGGTGATGGGCACTGATTGCACAGATAGTTACTAATCCAACTACCATACGATTATGACCACGGCGATCCTTCCTATATATTGAGCAATGAATTGACGATATACAATATACAAAGTGTGTGTTGCTTTACTTGCTCATGATCACAATGAAATTTGCTCTCCGTAACAAATCGTAATTTGTGCCTGGGATATTCAAGCGAATACTAATGATTCAATCATTGAGACTATTCATTTCGAAATGCAGTGCCGGATTGTGTAATTTGTAAACCTCTTATCAAGGCAGAGATTGTTTCAAATTGGTGTATTTCAACATGTGTACAAGGAAGTCAGTTTGATTTTTAAAGGTATTATGTTCCTTGTGATCAAATCACCTCACTTTGTCCCCCCTTTTTTTTCTTTGTCGCTTCGAGGTCTAAATTAGATTTTGCTTCTTAATTGCTATAAGCATTATTTTTACCAATATTGTCAGACAAGACAATTCTCAGTGATACACGATAAACGAGCACCTGAGTTCACCCCTGGTTTTTAGTGAGGTTCGTGTTACTCAATCTTTAGCTTCATGTGTATGTTTTGTAGATCGTTGTTTTTTTCTTTTGGCCATTGTGTTGTCTGTCCTTCTTCGAATTACGGATTCTGATTACCCCTTTGGTATTTTCAAACTCTTCTTAAATCAAAGCAAAACTTTAAATGTCTAATACACGCGCGCTTTAAACATAATGAGTTCTTTTGTTTCAATGCCCCAGAAACAGTATTACAAGTTATGAGGCCGGTGCATAACCACTTATCTAAAACAACCGAAGTTATTCGAAATATTTCTTTATTATTATATCTTTGTTATGATGTTCCATCACATTTTATTAGCTTTCGATTGTTCCACTAACCTGATATAATATAAACAATTTGTAATTAACGGTATTTCATTCTGTTTAAAACAGATACTATAAATCTTCATTAAACACTGACTTTATCGTGATGTTTTGCCAATTTATCCTATGACGTTGTAACTTCTTGTATGAGAAAGAGTTATATATATATATATATATATATATATATATATATATATATATATATATATATATATAATGAAAATAGCTAAATGTACAAGTAAATTTATTTAAAAGTGGAAAACGGTTAATAACTATTACCTATAGTAAACAAAACACAGAGTGTAAACAATGTCACGAGAGGATGAAAGTAATCAACAAAAGTTATAGTGTTCTATAAAATAAAACTTAAAAGTACATCTTTTATGAGTAAACATTTCACTTCTTATTAATCGTATTTCCATTTTTTTTTCTCCAACTTTGTAAAACAAAAATATTTGATCATTGATAACATTTGTACCATAAGAGTTGTCTCCCGTGGTATCGGAACTTTTCTGTTTAGATGCACATATGTATTGCAATGGTTTATTGAGAAATAAAGATATATATATATATATATGTGTCTATATGACTAAATATTATATTATTTATTTAGTTCATTATAAATTTATTTTTCTGCCACTTGTTATTATCTATGCTTCCTAAATTGTCTTCTAAAATGACTTGAATGGTATTGAATAACCCAGAATATTTCTGACATGTCCATCTCCAAACAAATATCAGATATATACTTCTTCAGTTTACAAACTCTACAGCATTTCAAAGCAAAATACATTTCCAGTGAGGTAACGTTCTGCTAGGCCTCGGTCAAACAGGTTCATTAATTGTGTATAGTATATTAATTACGATGTTTTAGTATTTTGTTTGTAGTGTTTTATTTACTTGACCCTGATTGGAGTATAATTAGGAAATAAATAGAGATACTTTAAACTATGGCTACATGATAATAGGGTTGTTGACAGAAACTACAACATAATAATCGGATTACATTAGCCTGATTTAAACCAATGGAGCCCCTTTGTACATGTTCAAAGAAGGACTATTTGGTTATTTACTCCTTTATACCATGATATGTGATACCGTCAGACACCAGAACATATGGTATCCATCATGTGACTAGATCTAGATGATCTCATTCGTTATGTATATTGTACTGATGTTTGTCTGCAATCTCTTCCTCAGAATTATCGGTTCTTACAATCCCTGTAATCGGTCCTTACAATCCCTGTAAGGACCGATAATTCTGTGGAAGAGATTGGTTTGTCTGCTGTATTATGGTGTCTTGGTTAACGTCATGTTGTAAAATAATGATTGTAAAGAAAAATGAATTAATTAATTAACAACCAGTGTACGATCCTTACGGAGGGTATGTATCCTACAGTGGAGAAATTTCCATACCCGGGCTTACCTCGTGTGAAATAAATTGATACATATTGTACAACAGACCCATGCACATTCGTAGCTCCAACTAATCCTCGTTCCCCCACCATTGATCAATGTCACACCTAGCATAACAAAATGTTTTCCCATATCGCGGGAATAGAACGTTTTAGTAAAGGTAGCGATCAGTTGTACATAGGGGGTGTCGTGGTCGTGATCGTATGGTAGTTGGATTTATAACTACCTGTGCAAGTATTGCCTATCACCACTAACGTTGTGATTTCGAATCCCGCCAAGGCGAGGTGTACTCGATACAACATTATGTGATAAAGTTTGCTAGTGACTTGCGGCAGGTCGGTGCTTTTCTCCGGGTACTCTGGTTTCCTCCACCAATAAAACCGACCACCACGATATAACTAAAATATTGTTGAAGGTGGCGTTTAACACCATAAGCCAATCAACCAGCCATGCTACGGGAATAGAACGTTTTAACAAAGGTAGCGATCAATTGTACAGATTGTTATCATTATACTTTGGTTACTTGCAGTACCCCATGCTAAGTAATATGTAAAGCAAAGTATCTCTGATTAAGGCAGTCAAATTCAATCTTGAAGGTGTTAATGTATCGTTTCTTAATAAGGATTTTTTCTTACAAATTTCCAAATAGATCGACAACAATATAAAAACATTGGAAGACTTAAGTACGAATCAACTTTTTAGCATATTGCATTTCGCCTTGAATAAAAATAAAAATTGACATGATATATATATATATACTGAATGGTTGGTTATTTGACCTTTTAATTATACTCTACATCTATTTAATCATTTCTCCATGTTGAATACCTCCAGAGTAAATGTTACCAACTGCCAACAGTTATAGCATACTAGGCAGGTTCGATAACTCGGTCTCTGTCACCACTCTATTAATTTTCAGATTACTTAAATGTCAAAATACCATCTAGTACATTATGCGTCGGCATAGCTGTATTGTTTGTATATAATTGTTATGACTTTCAGCATTCTACCTGCTATTGTAATCCATATAGTATTTATAGAACATTCTCTGTGCACATCTTAATGCAATATTGTAAACGCTGAAGGAACAGAAAATCTCTCCCACCTCGTGGCTTTTAGTCAAATAAAAAATATTTTTAAGTACACGGATATTTCCAACACTGATTACATACTAGCAAAAAGAAGAAATACAATTTTATTTCTTCTGTTCTGTGAATAGAGGGCTACTGCATTTAAAATAAAGTTGAACCTCTTCTGTGTTGTCTACCGTCTTTTGCCTCTCGTAGTCCAAACTAATATCTCGTAATCATTTCTTTGTTTTGGCATCTATCATCTGAATATATTTAAAATTTGGCGACGCAAGGGAAAAAAAGGTGATGGGCACTCCCCCTAAAAGTTATATAGTTGTTCCCCAAATCAGGTGAAATAACATTTTAATGATACATGTACATGTAATACTAGAAACAGTAAATACCATATTGTACATACGCTTACGAGAAACAGCGATGCATTTAGTCTACAATATATATTGTTTATAGTTGTTGTATGCTACAACAGAATATAAACTGTTTTGCAAAAACAGCAACTTACAGATTTTATTTCTGCCAAATTGTATCACTCTTTGTATCTCACATACCCGATACTACCAAATCCACAAGCAATTATTTAGATCATGAAGACCTCATGGAACAAATACAATTTTGGAATCTAATGGCGATCTCGATAATATGAAGGCATAAATCAAAAGCTTCAGTCTTGGTGTTAGGGTTCTCGGATTATTTGATTTGCGGTCTTTGTGGCAGGGTTCAAGGATTATTTGTCCTACGGACTTTCGTGACAGGGGTCTATGATTATTTGTACTGTGCTCTTGGTGACGGGGATCAGTGATCCTATGGGTTTGGTGACAAGGTTCAATAGTTATTTCTCCTGTGGACTTTGGGGTAGGATTCGATGATCATTTGCACAGAGGATTTGGGGAAAGATTCGATACCATTACCAGGAAACACTTGTTCTCCCACGACAGTCCGAAATAATCAAATCGGTGTACATGTACTTTCCGGAGTTATTTTCCATATTAATTTTATTATTGTGAAATTATATATTCGTTTAAGCACCGCCACGATATAACTGAAATATTGTTGAAAGTGGCGTTAAACACCATAGCCCTAACTAACATTCGCTCAAGTCATGACATAACTGCAAGACTAACTTTCCACCTAGAATGAAAAAAATGTAAAATTACAAATTTAAAAGCATATATTTGCTTGATAACACTGAGAGTTTGAACTATGCATTAATTAATAAGTGACCTCATTCTAACTACACCCCACGATTTATTATTATAAAATGTATATATATTGTATTGAAACATTGTTTTAACACCTGCCGTTTGAATGCATATAGTGGTTTTTCAATACACATTTTTCCCGACATTGTCATTCACAGGTTTATCCATATTAAAAGTAGTTAGAGATTACTATCAGTAAAATTTATCAACCAAAAGGGGGACAAACGATGTATCACCAAATGACCAATGATATAGATCTCTAATCAGTCATTTTATGACAGGGGATAGTTCACCCCAAGGGCACTTTAAGTGTTAATAGGTGCATAAATATGTTATGGGGGAATATGTCTAAACTGTAATGATCGCTAAACATGCCCCTATTATGAAGTGGCCATCTTACATGTCTTTTTGACAGGGTGACTATATCACAAGAGCTTTTTTTTTTATTGATTGGTGTTTAACGCCAACTTTAGCAGTATTTCAGCAACATCGTGGCGTGAACAAATTTTTATATATTAGACGCCTGCAAGAGCGATATAAATTTTGTGATTAAGTCTTCTAAAAATGATTTGAAGACTCATTGTTTTTGGTCCGTTCCCCCCTTTTTTTTTAAATATCATATCATTCGTTCTTTCTTCTCCAAAAAGTTGCTGGCAGCCTTTCTGTAAACTGTAAGTTGGTTGATTGATTGGTGTTTAACGCCGACTTTAGCAATATTTAGCTATATCGAGGCATAGTGTAAGTTGGATACACTCGATGCTTTGAAAGTGCGTTAAGTCTTGAAGTTTTATTTTGTCTTAAAATATTATTTTTTGTGTTGAGTCTCCTAAAGGTACATCTTAGGGGGCCCAAAAAGGGGTATGGTCCTATAGGATCCTATATATATATATGTAGCTTAGAAGGCATTTTGTAATAGTTCACTGTGACACTTACTTATCTTTTGATTGATAAAGGTTAGGGTTATGGTGTTTAACGCCACTTTCAACAATATTTCAGCTATATCGTGGCGGTCAATTTTATTGGTGGAGGATACCGAGGTACCCACAAAAAAAACCCACCGACCTGCCGCAAGTAACTGGCAAACTTTTTCACGTAATGTTGTATCTAGTACACCTCGCCTAATATCGCTATATATGACCGTATTGATACACAATAAAGTGTATTCTCTTCTATGGACAATGTAATTTATATAAATATTTGAATATATTTAATATATTATTATATTTCGCTTTGTTTACGAAAAATCTTATTATAATGTTCGTGATAACATTCACATTGATCTTCTGGAGAACGCATACAAAAAAAGTATATACCGGTTATCATTTAGTAGAATATACCTTCTGGTATACATTGACGTTCTTCATTACCTACATGTAAAGAACTATAAGTAATCTAGTAATTAATTCAAAAGTTCGAACTCTTGCAACAAGTTATTATTTGTATTGAAAACAGTTAAAAAAAGATAATAGTTTTAGATTAGAAGATTACCCCATTGTTTTGGGAACCGTTACAACAAATAGAATGTATGACATTTATCTTGTTTGTATCTTAACAACATATACAGTTACATCTCCGTATTATGTGTAAGATGTTGTATCAGTTAAATCTGTTTAAACGTGTACAGACTGTATACCTAACGTGGCGGTCAGTTTTATTGATGGAGGAACACGAAGGACCCGGAGAAAACCACCGACCTGTTGCAAGTCACTGACAAACTTTATCACATAATGTTGTATCGAGTACACCTCACCATGTGCGGTGTTCGAACTCACAACTTTAGTGGTGATAGACACTGTAAATCCATCGACTATACGATCACGACCACGACGGTCACTTAAGGTGTGTGTGTGTGTGTGTGGGTGGTGGGGGGGGGGGGGGGGGGGGGGGGGGGGGGGGTAATACATGTACCTAAGATAAAATTGGGTACGATGGTACCGCTGAACTTTGTAGAACATCCACCATTCATATATTCCAAGTAAAAATAGCCATTCAGGTATTATTCAGTTATTGGTGACCCATTCATAAGTTAGATTAAAATCCAAAATAATTACATATAGATAAATTTTGCACCCAGTCATGTTAGATTACAACACAATCATAGAAGAATTTGTCTTGAAATTAAGGAAGCTGCATGAGCTTGTAGAAATATAACCTATTGATATATCAAAGCTTAAAAATATGTTGAAGTGGACAATTTATAACCCAATAGTATATTTGAAAGCTGAAAAAGTCGACCCATTCTACAATTAAACTAAGGTAAATTGCCGAGTTCTTTGAACCACTGTTTCCACTGTGGTTTTATGAGAAATACACGTTTGGTTTAGGTTTATGGTGTTTAACGCCACTTTCAACAATATTTCAGTAATATTATGGCGGGAGAAATAAAGAATATGTCTTTTTTAATATAATTTTCTTCTATATCATAACAAACGATTTATAAATAGATACTAAGTTAACAAATATCCAGGCTTAATTTAATGAATACTATCCCCTGGCTTGGCTTTTATAGAACATTGACATGGGTTTTACTTCGTGTGATTATAAAGACAATTATTTCTATTCAATTTTGTTTATCCATTGAACCTGTAAGTATTTGTATAAGTAATTATAATTGTTATGATTTTTAACATACCCAGATAAACCAAGACGATTTCCTTCATAATCTAAAGAATCAACAAAACCTTATAAGTCAGTTGAAATTTCGTTGAGGCTCCTAGTCGAATTAAAATTGTAACCAAAATTGTTGACACACGTTGCTCAATTGTCATTGGTTTAAGGTTCTCCTTGTCCAAATAAAATTGTAACCCAAAATTTTAACACACGCTGCTCTGCCCAAGAGTCATTCGTTTAAGATTAAGTTAATTGTATATTTTATATACTGAACGAGTAAATCAAACCGTAGAATTATCAGTCAAATATTATACCCTCAAATTGACTCGTTTCTAACTATGTTGTGTAAAAACTTTATTACTTTTGAAAGTAAACCTGTAATTATTTTATCGTAAAAACGGTTAATAATACCTTTCTCAAGCTGTAACACTTTTAAATACGTAGATAAAAACTTTCGGTTTGAAAATATTGTTAAATTTTAACATTGTGCTATAACTTTTTTGTTTACTTATTAAAACCAGTATATTGCTAATTATTGTTTATAAGTAAATAACAGACAATGAGAAATTCTCTAATATATAATCAATATTGAGTAAATCTGATTTGCAACAATTTTTTTTTATCTTTTATATACATTCTAAACAATTACGTGCGAAATCCGATTAACGAATTTGGTATGAAACCATACATTTTTGTTAATATAATTGAGAAACTCCAACCAGCATTCGCAAGTTCAAACACGGCATTTTCTTTTATTGTTTTAGTTTTTCACATTTCCGTGTGTTCCAAATTAAGCCCTCTTTTCAATACAAGCGTTAAAGCGAAACCTTTTATTATTGACCCGTAGGGCGCCTCATAATAATTTACTTTTATGAATATGAGCTTCATTACAACTATTTATGTTGGTTATACTTGAGTGACATTTTATTAAAGCCTCGTTTCGCTGTTTGATTTCGAAGCTCCGCCCCTCAAAAACGTAGTTTTCTATCTGTTTCGCGGATTTTCAGGTCGACAACTTCACCTAAATCAAAAATCGATGAATGGATATTTTAGGAAAGCAAGCATTGTATTTCTCATAATGCTTGGACATTTCTAGATGTGATATATTGTGTGGAAAAAAATTGTTACCTTTGTGCAAAAAATATAATTCTATACAAACGAAACTGGGTCGTTTTGTTTACATTTCATTCAACAGGCCGTGAAAAATATTCCCATCTTCTGTGAGAAATTTTAAATCATATTGGAGTTATTATATGTGTACATCATATTTTAGTAGGCCATCGTGTAGTATGGGTCATAAATGTTGAACAGCAAATTTTATTTCCGTATTCAAATACTCAGTTGATATAATGACCGTCCACGGACCATCAGAAAAAACCACTCGTCAACATGGGTTTATTAGAAAAATTGTTTATCCTGATTCAAGTGATTCAATGATGAACCGTTCTTGGAATGGATATATGTTTAATGTTTCTCCTCCCAGCTTACCGAATGGGATCGTTTCGTCCGCTCAAAAATCGAACGGACCACCAAAATTCAGTAATGAAGTAAGGACGAAATATTCACTTAGTTACGATGGAGACGAATCTTCACAATTCGATAGTATGGAATCAGAACCGGAATACGTTACTTTGGACAATAATTATTTTTTGAGACATTTTCGACCCCCTTCAAGACATTTATCAATTTTGGATTTTAAACGAAATGAATTAAATAATAGTCAAACTAATAGCTTAATGAGGCATACTCATTCGCAATCTTCTCTTATAGTCAAAACGCCACAGAAAGACAAAAAGTTTCAAAAAAGAAGTTTAAGGAAGCTAGCGACAAACATTGGAGCAGTTCTAAGTTTGAGTCCCAGAGGTGAATCTTTGAAACGTTTTCCCGAAGAGTATATTCCTGTTAAAAGGGAGCGTAGTAAATCTGTGGGTGACATAGTAGAAGATTTAGGGGACAATAAGGCTAATAGTAGTATTGAGCTTTGTCTAAGTGACGATGATGATAATGATGATTTTGGATTTCTAAATTATCCAAAATGTTCTTCTTCTCTTTCTCTAGCGATGAACAAGGGCAAGTCACCATCGTCTACACACAAAATACTACCCAAAAGATTTCGCAGCAAAACACGACCTGTTCCTGTTGTAAATACGACGCTATGGAGCCCGGAGGTGAGTCTATTTAAATCATTTCATTTAGTGTATCTAAATCTAAATACATGTACCATTACTTATCTTTACAAATGTTTGTGAAATGTATTGATGGTATCTTCACTAACAACGTCAAATCACTCCAGAGGAAATTTTCCCGCCAAAAATATATAACATGGTTGACCTATAATGTATTATGGATGTTATATTCTTATGCTATTGAAGTTATCAATCATTATAAGAAAGATCGATATATTATGAATTTGCAAAAAGATCAATAGCAAGATATATGATTTTACAAACTGTAATTTTAACTTTTTAAGTCTATTGGAGCCTTGGAGGCAATTCCAGAGGTTATTCGACAGTCGCCATATCGCCAACCAATTCCAGCACAAACTTCGACCAAGTTAAAGATTCTTCATATACCTCTTTATTTGCATGGAGTATTTATCTCCTCTAGAAAAATACTTTTGGTGGGGTATACAAAAGAGCAACGAAGAAAACATACTTTTTGTAGCATAATGAAATAGATATTTCAAATCGTTTATTATGCTGCAATTGTAACTGATGCTTCGAATTCAGAACAGTTGATTCATTGCTCATTTCATGTGTACCTTGTAACAAACTTAAGTGAACTGTTGTTCTGTCGTAGGACTGAATATGAAGTTGTTGTTGAGAGAAGGTGATACCTATTTCTCCTCAGTCTATTGTGGGACTCGTGTTGACCAGTCTTTAGTTTCAGCCTGTGTGGTGTTTTGTCGCGTCACTCTTGGTCATGTTTGCCCTTTTTTGTGTTATTCTTGTCCATCCTTCTTAGATTTACGACTTCTGGTTATCACTGTGGTATCTTCAAACTTTCCGTACAATCTCATTTATGATTAAATTGCTATGTTCCCTTAATGCATTTGTACACATGTATGTAAAATGGTCAACCTTTATGACCAGTCTGTCGTGTGTCCATTTATTATTCGATATCATATGTTAACATGATTTTCACATTATCAGTTAAATACGAAAATTACCGACAATTCTCGATAATTATATATATGTAGGAAAGTTGAACTAAAATATTTACAACTTCATTTTACAATATAAAATTTTTTGGAAAAATGCTTATTCATTTGGATGTATTATATGAAAGGCGTCTATTCAAATATGAACCGACGACACGGGCGGAAGGGAGATAGTTGAAATAGAAATATCTTTACAATTGTCAAAATTACTTAAATGTGAAATTGTAAACATTACACAAACACGCAGAAATGATAGATTTTGTTTGTTTGTTATCTTATGAAATCAGTTTAATTTGTAATTAGAGAATTATTAATTGTATCATCACTATGATTCAAAGTTGGAAATGTCAAGAAACTCGTCTTCAAATTGAATATTATAATTTCATCTGTCAAGAATATGTCTGGAAGGGTTTCATATGAATATGTCGACTGTCATCATTGTTATCAACTTGTTTAAATAAAAGCTTATCATAAGTGCTGACCTTATCACAACCCAAAAGTTTATATAAGTATCAATATCTATTGTGGTGAGCTAACTACAAAAGGAACATCTTTCAAATCGCAATTCAATGTTTTTACATGCAAATGACATATTTAGGAATGTATAGATGATGACTCAAAATGGTCAACGACACACGATATCACCTGGACAACCAAAAAGAGTGACATGCTGTCATATCAAGTAGATTTTTATTGTGCATTAATGTGCTACGATATGAGATTACACACTAAAAACTTTTCTAAAAAAAATGTCATTACTTGGAGGGGGATTCCCCGTACTGACCTATTTTAATACATGTAATGTTTTAAAATGTAGGTCATACATATGTACAGGGAGGAAGTGCTATCGAAATTGTAAAAAAAAAAGATAAAAAAAAACGAAAAAAAAAATAATGATAGGTCCTCAATTTACTAAAATAAATGACAACTCTCAAATAAAATAAAATAAAATATAATAACATAATTTTGTTTCATACCCGTCTAGTCTTGTGTGTGGTCGTGGTCGTGATCGCATGGTAGTTGGGTTTACAGCTACCTATGCAATCAGTGCATATCACAACTAAAGTTGTGAGTTCGATTCCTGCTCATGTCGAGGTGTTCTAACTACAGCATTATGTAATAAAGTATGTCAGTGACTTGTGGCAGGTCGGTGGTTTTCTCCGGCTACTCCATTTTCATCTAAGAGTAAAAATGACCGCCACTATATAAATGAAATTTTGTTGAAAGTGGCATTAAACACTGACCACAACCCTAACCCTAGTCTAAGGGATATGGTATATGTACATGTAGAGTGCATATAGTCTAGTTAAAAACCCCTTTCTTTATTATCACATTAAAAAAAAATGGGGCAAATATTGATTTGTTAATGAATATGTGGTCGGTGTAGCATACACTTCAATTTCAGTATCTTATTTTCATAAATATATAATAAATATATGATTTATATCTTGCACTTTAAATTCCGTTTATTTTTTTCTATAATCACCTTTTTTTATCACTCCACGATCTATTCAGATAGTAGTTCAACCTATTTTGAAGATATGAATGCATATGATTATGATTTATTTGATCTTGTCTCGGGCGGCATTCCATATGACAAAGGTACATGATAACAGTATGCATAAAAAGTGATAAATTGTGTGATCCTGTCCCGTACACTTGAATGTCTTACTGTGGTACCTGATAATAACTTTAGATCAAGTTATGAATTATGAGAGGTGATAACTATATTCATAATAACCCCCTTGTCATATTTCAAATAAAACGTGTGTAAAATAAAATTACTATAGACCGTAGATATTGTCTACAAGGTTGTCTATTAAAGCTATCTAAGTACACTTAGTTTTATTTATTTAACATGAACAATAGAAGCAAATAATTACGAGAGAGAACTGCAAGATATTGTTTCGTATACGTTTGTATTTAATAAAATATTGTATCGGAAAGTGAAATAAAAACAATGATAAGTTTTAATTGTGTGTAGGTTTGGGTTTATAGTGCTTAACGCCACTTTCAACATTATTTCAGTTATATCGTGGCGGTCAGTGTTATTATTGGTGGAGGAAACCGGAGTACTCGGAGAAAGCCGCCGACCTGTCGCATTTCACTGACAAACTTTATCACATCACATAATGTTGTATCGAGCTTTTCTCGCCACGAACGGGGTTCGAACTCACAACTTTAGTGTTTTAATTTATCTTTAATTGAGCTTTTGTCATGGGTAAGCGTCCGTCGTCCATCCGTCCGTTAGCTTTTCACATTTAACTCTTCTTCTCTGAAACTGCTGAACAGATTTCAACCAAACTTGCCAGAAATGTTCATTGGATGGTCCTCTACCAGATTTGTGTTGTTGGTGCTGATTTGAAATCCAACATGGCTGCAAGGGTCCATAATGTGTTCTCATTGGCTGAAATTTAAAAAATCTTCTTGTCAGAAACCACCAAGCAAATTGAATTGTGACTTTGCAGGAATGATCATTGGGTGGTCCTGTACTAAACTTGTGAATCGTTTGCCGATCGGAAATTCAAGATGGCCACCATGACTCGACATAGTTTTAACATAGAACCCTATGGAAAAAATGTTTAAAAGTCTTCTCCTCTGAAACCAGTGAGTCAATTTAAAGCAAACATGGCATGAATGGTCCTTAGGTGGTCAACTTTCAAAATTATATCCTGTGACCTCGACCTCCATCCAAGATGGCTGCCGTCAACGGAAATAGTTTTAACATAGGATCCTATGGGAAAAATGTTTAATTTTTTCCCCCTCTGAAACCAGTAAGCCAATTTAAAGCAAACATGGCATGAATGGTCCTTAGATGGTCAACTTTCAAAATTATATCCAGTGACCCAGACCTCCATCCAAGATGGCCGCCATGAGCGGACATAGTTTTAACATAGGACCCTATGGGAAATATGTTTAAAAATCTTCTCCTCTGAAACCAGTAAGCCAATTTAAAGCAAACTTGGCATGGATTGTCCTTAAGTGGTCAATTTTCAAAATTGTGTCCGGTGACCCTGACCTCCATCCAAGATGGCCGCCTTCAGCAGACATAGTTTTAACATAGGACCCTATGGGGAAAAAATGTTTTAAAATCTTCTCCTCTGAAACCAATCAGCCAATATAGCAAACATGTCATCGATGGTCCTTAGGTGGTCAACTGCCAAAATTGTGTTCAGTGACCCCGATCTCGGTCCAAAATGGCCGCCGTCAGCGGACATAGTTTTAACATAGGACCTATGGGAAAATTGTTTAAAAGTCTTCTCCTCTGAAACCAGTCAACCAATTTAAAGCAAACATGGCATGGATGGTCCTTGGGTAGTATACTTTCAAAAGTGTGTCCGGTGACCACGACCTCCATCCAAGATGGCTGCCATGAGCAGACATAGTTTTAACATACATTGTAGAACCCTATGGAATTTGAATAGTAAAATTAGATGTATTCGGCATGCAGACATTCTTAAGAGGGCTTATTTATGTCAGGTGAGCGATACAGGTTCACCTGAGCCTCTAGTTTTTGTAAAATCGTTAATTGAACCACACTGCGGCCAGGAAATGGACACAGGAAATATTATATCTTTATACATGTCAGCCTTTATAATAAATATCGGTTGTTTGTCTTGCGTGTTAACAAAAAATCATTGCAAATATTTGGTATGAGTTGACAAATTTCAACACATTTTTAAGATCAAATTATATAAACCATTATAGTAGAACAAATTGTATACGAAGATCAAATTATATAAACCATTATAGTAGAACAAATTGTATACGATGTGGTGGTAAACCGCGATTATGCAGTCATAAAGTTAAATATAGAGTCAATAACAATGCTGCATATCATTTCTACATAAAGGGTCAATGTTTATTTGAAAATTGCAATTTACAATCGTATCTATTGTTAGATATTCATCTCAATTTCCCGTGTCACGTTTCATTTATATTCAATTTATTATCCTTTGCAGTGTTTAAAGGCCTGCATATTAACCACATTGTGAAGTGGTTTAATATTCAGGTTGAAAGATTAGAAACAAAGCCATACATGATTTCCTAAATCCCCACTATTTAAATATGTACTTTGGGTCAGTTTTTACTGATTTCTTAACCCATCCCGGACGCATTTTTTTCTAATCTTAAGCGGTGACCTAGTTATGTTTGTGAGCAGACAATAATCGATGTCATCAAATTGAGACATAGGCCTATTCTGTTGTTGCATCGATTGATTTAGAGATGTGTCGGCAATGAAGTGTGTTTTTTTTAATGAAACGAGATGCTATTAAAAGCGATTAATGTTTATTTTGTTCAGCTTTATTTTTTTTTCAAGCAAGAATGAACCAACTGAAGCATATTCCTAATCATTATTTTCAAAATTGATCCCAATGGAATTGGAAATAAAGATTTTCCAGAGTTCGTGAAATTCGTCAGTCCTGTCAGACATGACCAGCACAATTTGGGCAGATTTTGTGGTATTTTGCAATAGAATATTATTGAGGACTGACTTTATTTTAACTAGGACCATCAACCCCATATGCAATTTCGTGAACCCCGATTTTCGAGATGCATTTACTGGCTATTACACGGAATTATTATCCGGCATTGAAATCTCGTTTTGACCACCATGTTATGTTAAACAGTTGATACATTCCTATTGAATTATTGACATGTTTTATTATCAATATTTACATAAAAAATCCTAGTCAGCTGTCATGTTATACAAGTTGTCAACTATATTTTCTGCACCATGGGTCTTTCGTCTGCACAGTAAAATTGCGAGAATGAAAATGTCACACACCTTTGATTTTTGCCACATTATGTAAATATGTCATTTTGTAACCCCCGGCTGTATAAACAACACCCAGATGATCATCGAACAATGACTGTATGTATGTATGTATGTGTAATGTGTAATGGGGGGGGGGGTAGTCATTAAGATATTCACAGAGTGATTAGTCTTGTCACGAACCTTATAATCTTATCCAACTCGCGGCAATTTCCTAGAATAAAAAGTGGAAGATAATCTTATTCAGTCTTGCAGATACATGTCGGCCCATTGTCCTTGCTCGGTACAGATACTTTAAAAAATGGCAGTGTTATATGGCTAGTATATGGGACCAAGCCTCATCTCTAAGTAAAATGATGCAGTCATGAAAGTGTTTTGCAAATGCGTGTACAATGTCGACCGTCACATACGTTGTATAATTGGGTGAGCAGTGTGCTGGTGTAAAGTCCTATATATACTACCCAATAACAAAGTGAAGGAAGGGAGCAAGCGAGGAGATTTCATTTTAATTTGTTTGGTACAATTATTCCATATATTCAATTTTCGCATTTTGACCCCATTGACAAACAAAAATGCCCACAATTAAAATTTAAATTGAGCTACACATTTTGGCACAGAATTTCAATGTGTATTTAAATGCAATTTTTACTCCACAAACAAAATAGTTGCTTAATATCATTGGAGGAAAGCAATGTTTTCCTCTCTTACAATAATAATAATAATAATAATAATAATAATAATAATAATAATAATAATAATAATAATAATTTTATTGTTCCAATTAAGGGCCCCCCGAAGAGGCAGAGAGTTACATATAAAACAAATATATAACAATACAACATTTTATGCCGGACACAGAATCAGAGACAAAGTAATGATATACACTATACATATAAACACTACTTGAAACAAAATATGTAGATAACATTAAAGATTCGTTCTATTTCACTCAGTATTTATAAACTAATTGAAAAGGTTCTAAAATTAATCGTATTTAGACAGCAGGCTAAAAATATATATTTGTAATGTCATTATGACACCAGAGACAAATTTATGATAGATGAATACATGTACATGAATGCTTTCAAACATTTTAATTAAGTCTTAAGTTTGTGACGAAGCAAGGGTCATTACGGTTTTCACAGTTTTCCGGTTGTTGACTGATTTTGTCTGTTTATATACTTATGAGTTTTGACTTTCCCATTGTAAGATTGTTCGGAGTTCGGTAATTTTGTTATTACCCTTATTTGAAAGAGGGGGATACATTTGTAATTATACCTCAAATATGGACACTGTCAATCATGATGTTGGAGTGGAAAATTACAAAGTATAATTCGTCACTTCAATGCAAATTGCAAAGCTGTGACAAAATTTATGACTGAAATATTAACATTTGACCCATGTTACAGACTTAACCGTGTAGTTTCTCTTGTACTGTATCAGTATGCATATTTACAGTTTGTAAAACACAACTACAAAATAATGATAAGTAATTTTTTAATGACCTATATGGAAAATTAATGCAATACACTATAGTTTATGCTTCTTTGCTTTGTATATTTTTATAAGTGCCACTAATAGTGGAACAGGAACTGCTTACCCTTCCATAGCACCTGAATTCACACTCGTAGTTTCTTGAATTCAATAAAGGTGAATTGTGTTTATCCACATTTTTTTTCTTTGAAACATGGTTTTGTTTCTATTGATACCGGTATATGGATTTGATCACGTCTTGACTTTAATTTGAAATGTATTCTTTAACTACATCTTAATCTTTGACCCGGTGCCCCTATACAGTTTAGATTTTCACCCGCCGCTTTCAGACACGTATCGTATTTCAAGTGACATTATCTAACGATGCAAATAAAATATTTAGATCCTTTTTCATAACTATCAGATGTTTATAAGTGCAAAAGAAAACTCATTCCCAATGGTTTGTCATACATAAAAAGATATATTTGGCTGTGAGGGTCGTGATATTAGCGATCCATCAACTAGCTTGTTTTTCACAAGTTGTACTCTCAGATATTTATCATATATGTGATCACAAGCATAAATAATGTATATATGAAACGAATAGGTTTTTAACTATGCTAAAGGCACTAAGCCACACACTCCGTTTATATATAAATTATTACACTTCACAGTAAGGATAGGTCTACCGTGTGTAAATATATTTTTTTCTCGCCGTTTGAACACAGAATAGACGTAATTACCCTTTTAAAAAATATGAAATCATAACGATGACAAAAACAAGACCTATATCACAGCGAGGGCCAAGATACACAGTCCTCACAATGAGCACCAGTTCCCCGGCACAAGACCAGTAAAACTGTGTTCGGACCAGTAAATTTTTCAATTTTTATTTAGATAGTAAATTCAAATGTTCATTTCGAGGATTGGATACATACAAGTGATTTCAGTATCATCATAGAACAAATCACGATATTTATAGCATTTACGACTTAAACAAAATTCTACAAATCTTCCAAAACAGAAATCATTCGACAGCCAAGTGTTACGATACATCTTCATTGAACATGATGGGGTGTGGATCGTAACCTTTGGCTGGTGTTGATGCAGTTAATACTTCGTCACATAGATAGTATTTTTTGTTTCTAAATATTAAACCTTTCTTAGATTAAAAAATTGTACTACCACTTTCCTGTTAATCTGGAAAAAATGCTTTACTTTAATGGAAATATTCCCATGGTTTATGCTCTACTTTCACAACCATATTTACATGATCCCAAAAGTTTGAGAAGAAAACTATGAATTGAGCATACCCCACCGACTTTTTATTACTCTTTGAGCTGAATAAGTTATGTAAAACCTCAATTCAGATTAAGTGTTTACTTTTGAACTAAAACACACTATATAAATTTATAATATTATATTCATATTTTTTTTTAATTATCCCGATTTCATTTATATTTCGATGCGAGTGCATGAGTAGTGATGAAGTACCAATTGAACCTTCAACTCCGTTACATAGGCTCCATAAACAAGCCAAATGTCCTTCAGGGTGAGACACACGTGTGCTTTACTGGACAAAAGAACATAATGTTTTCCAATTACATAGATTTGGTTTTACCCAAATAATTAAATGTATCGAAATTTAGGTCGCCAACAATACGTACTACCCCAGGGCTCAAAACAATCCCTTCGATTTTCAATGCACCGTGTAATTATTTCAAAGTAGGGGAGGCATTACCATTCAAATAAGCATACAAGAGAAAATACTATATTTTTTGTCATTTCTGTCATTCGGTGTTTATTATTACTTAAGTCGTTCCACGTGGGTGTATATGTTATACAAAAGAGGCTTACATTTCTAACAATAGTACTTGCAAATTTCAGATTCAAAAAAGACGAAAAATAGAGATCAAATGCTATAATAACAAACTAGAGAGATTAATTCATAAAGATATTCATAATGGACGTATTATGTGGGACGTGAGAAAACAGAGTAATAGATAAACATATATAAAGTTATATACGAGACCTGAACATGATGTCTGAATCTAAGTTTATGTACTGCACAATGCAGACGATATGTGCTTAAGATATTTTATTTGCAACCAAGGATCAATGAAAAAAATGAGGAAAAGGGGGGGGGGGGTTTATGTACATGCAACATTGACATGTATATAGGGGGGGGGGGGGGGGGGGGGGGGGGGGGGGGGGGGGGAGGAGAGAATAACTTTTCTGCCGACAAAAAAAAGCCATATCTGTCATATATTTTTTCAATCAACTAATATATTCTTGTATTTAATTATGACTGTGATTGTGTTACATTGACCTATAATCAATAAATGTACTTTGTGGGATTAGTATATCAAAAACATATGAAAAAGTGTTAAAATAAACTTTATGAGTGATTATGGGAAAAACATTTAATATCTATTTAACATGAATCAATAAAAAAAGATAATTATTGTATCACTATTTTTTGCAGGTGCATTTAATATTAATTTGATTTAATAGGTACAAATGGTTGACACACTGAGATTGTCGTGAAATCCACACCTGTCGGATCTTATGGATTAAAAAAGATTCTTTGTTACGATTAATCTTAAAGACACCGTTTCCCTACTCGACCAATTATATAATTAAATCCCTTGTATTTTTTTAATTCATTATTTTATAATTGCAAGAAAACATAATATTTCCTTTCATAACAAAATTTTTGTATAATACGCTGTTTTTGTCAAACGACAATAATTAAAGATATCTTTATTTTTGGGGGGATAATTCAGGAGGACAATTGAAATAATTTTCACACTTAAGATATTAATGGAAATTTAATATCTGATAGTATCAATATAATATGCGACAAATTGTCTCAAAGTTAAGGTTGTCAAGAACATATTCATACACAACGTTTGTAATAGCTGTCATGTCAGCAGGTTGACTAAAAGCTTAGACATCTAATTTAGTGCATATGACGCATATTTGCATGGAAATAGCATTCACCAGGTACTCTCTAACTCGAATAATACTGCGCCCTCTGTCGGCAATATCGCTAGATGTAGCGACCAGCGGGAGCGTAATATAACGACTGGATTATTCGGGTTAGGTACTCTCATGATTAAAATATTTGAAATCCAAATAATTTAAAAGTCATTGGTAGCAAGTGAACCAAAGGATCTAAACAGAATAGCAAAAGTAGGCTAATGTGACCTATGCCGAGAGAGGAAAACAATAGTTCATTATTTAGGAACTGTAAATTTCAGTAATAAATATATCTAATAAACCATGTCAGTGTCGAAGCACTGACTACTGGACGGATGATACCTTCGGGGGAATGTATTAAATGGCAGTACACGTTTGGAATAAAAAAAAATGCTATTATGCATGAAAAAAAGAGTTAATAGAAATTGGACATTTCTATTTACGTCCTCTTCCATGGCCATTTTATGAAATGTAACAGTGTTGGAAAGTATTTTTATAAATATCCATTGATCAACTTATCAATCAATCTTATATAGAGAGTTTTGTTGACAAAATAGTCTTCTGTAACAGATACACTGCGCTTGCTATTTTTCGGAATCTACAAAGTGGTCTTTAGCATACAGGAGGCATGGTACTCTCAAAATACGCTACCCATTATGGTCCACGGTCAGACTGTCTGTATTATAACCCAACAACCTCCTGTCTGTCATCTGGGGCTGCACTTAGCAGCTCTGTGGGGTTTAGCCCTGTGTACCTAAACGTGGAGCAAGAACTATGTCAGCCTTGTTTTGTCAATCACGTATACATGTACATACCATGGGTTTATGTTACAAATAAGAACATTTATAAAACTGTATTTGTTTTGTTATAAAGTAACGTAGACAGTGTTTCATTTTATCTATCGGATAATTGTCAGTAAAAGTATATCTATGACCTACATTGTATATATATTGTTCTGCTTACTTATAATTTTTAACAATACAATTTATTAGGCCAAATCACTCAAGAAATAGTTCAATTTAATAGGCCAAATCACTCAAGAAATAGTTCCTTTTGTTGTTCCCATTTGGACATATTACTGTATATTGAAAATCAGCGTATTTCTTACACGATTCGTCACCCGGTGGGCCAGCTGCATATTTCGTTCGAATCCCTCGAATTCCTTAGCACGGTCATTGACCACATTGTATGAATAATCTGTGAAGTATTTCACATGTGTCCAAGTGATCGACTTTTGACATTTTTTTTGTCGAACGCAAATTATTTGTAATTACTGTAATTTGTCTTAAGAAAAATGAATAATTTGTGAAAAATTTACTCATTATAATTTTTTAAAAAGATATACTGGAAATAATTACATGTAGCAACCTTCTAAATGAAAGTGTAAATCATTCTATATTTTAACAGACCATTATCACGATTGGCCTAATGTAAGTTTACAGAATGAGATGGTTGCCTAAAAGCCTAGTATCATGTATATAATACATTTGTAAATGTAACGTTATAAGCAGAAACAGATTAAAATGTTTGTATCATTTGAAATTTGACCTTATTCGTAGTTGATTTCATTGCATGCAACCAGCTGTCGTGTGTATCAAAAGTTAGGTCATCGTTCATGTCATACTAGTATCTGACACTGAATGGCAAAAACAAATATACGAATTTAGATCAGAAAAAAATAACAAAAGATATATAATACTGACAAACGAGACAAATCCTATTTTCTACATACAATTGATTCCTGAAATTTCTGGATATATCCATGTAGATATATTATAATTTGAAGAAATTAAGAAAAAAATATAAAGAGTGTTTGTTGGTGTTCTGTAGCAAAAGAAAAATATTTTTGTTCATACCTAATCTGTGGGGGGGGGGGGGGGGGGGGGGGGGGGGGGGGCGTCGTGATCGTAAGGTAATTGGATTAACAACTACCTGTGTAATCAGTGCCTCTCACCACTAAAGTTGTGTGTTCGAAACACCTTTATGGCGAGGTGTACTCGATACAACATTATGTGATAAAGTTAGTTTGTCAGTGATTTGCGGTAGGTCGGTTGTTTTCTCCAGGTTCTCCGGTTTCCTCCACCAATAAAACTGACCGCCACGATATACTTATTGTTGAAAGTGGCGTTACAATAAACTACATAAACCAAACCTATTCTGTTACCATCGAAACGACCAACCGTACGCCATCCAGTATCATGTTTATTGATGTGACAATCAAAAGTTGTACCAGTATCTCAATGTGGTCATACCTATTCTGTGTCGGCATAACAATCACCCCTCCCGTGTATGCCTCGGCGCTTAGCCACCACTGATATAGTTAGAACTAGGATTGTGGTGTTTAACGCTACTTTCAACAATATTTCAATTATATCGTTGCGGTCAGTTTTATCGGTGGAGGAAAACGGAATACCCGGATATAACCAGAGATAGCGATTTCCCATAAAAAATATTATGCTTTTCTTTATGCTTCACTGTTGTGTTTTCTATCCAGAATTTGATGTTTTGTAGTTTTTTTTCCAGATTATCATTCCAGCTATATTACTATACATTAATTTTAGAGTCACATATCATTTTATACGTGTTTTGATTGGTTTAAAAAGTTGAGGTTATTTTCCAATGTACGCAATCTGAAAATAGACGTCGTTCTCAAGGCGTATTTTCTTTAAATGAGGCACCTTTGGGGTTATTTAAATCTATTTCCGATTATTTGCCTTATTTTGAAAAAATAAATATATTTTTGAATATCATAGCAAAAAAAGTTTGAATTAATTTATAAGGAATGATCGAAATTATTTGTTCGGTTCATTCGAAATAACCTCTATCAGGTTGTACACACCATTGCGTAACGCGGTTTACACGGTGTGTACAACCTGATTGAGGTTATTTCTTCATGAACCGAACAAAAATTGCGATCAATCCTTGAATATATTATATGAGTGATTTGAAACATATATCGACACACTCATATCCTGACTGAAATAATCATGGGTGGTCACATGGGTCGTTGACATAAGGCCACAAGACTAACAACACTTAAGAGCGTTTATACCACGTGCACGATACGTACCTCAAGGGTAAAGGTTTCCACTTCTACTTATGGTCCAGGTTTTCAGAGGTCAGTTTGTTCTGATGGGTCGTCACAATATAGTTTTGTTTGTTTGATGGTGTTTTACGCCACTTTCAACAATATTTCAGTTATATCGTGGCGGAAACTGATCCCTAATAGAAATTAACTCTTGTAAATTCAATTCATGACAAATTTATCATTATTTCCTATGCATAATAATGCATATAACGTGAATATTTGAACATTTGGCGCCACGATGTAACTAAAATATTGTTGAAAGTGGCGTTAAACACCATAAACCTAATCTTTGAACATTTGTAAGAGGACAAAATTGGGTACGATTGTCATGATAAACAGTTGTACTGTCAAGAGACAAGTATAAATATTTCATACCACAAATAAAAATAAACTGTGTTTATAGGGGATGTTTATTTTTAACTGCACGGCCAGATTTCCCTTGATTAGGAATAGAACTAAAGAGTAACACAGAACCGTAGAACTTCTTTTTACCGTAGGAAACACCACTGAGAGCTACGGTTCCACATCTAGAAAGAGTGAGTGAGTGAGTGAGTGATTGTTGTTTAAACGTCAACTCAGCAATTGTTCAGCTATATCATGTCGAGAACAAGATACTTTTCAATGAGATGATGAGGTCTGCTTTGTAGTAGACCAACATGCTTAGTTGGATTTTATAGTGCTAGCTCACTGAAACAACAGTTCGCGGATATACATGTCGCCCCACTCGGAGACAATAAACTGATTCCGAGCCAGCCAGTATTTGCTCTTTCTCTTTGATGCTGTGTGCTTAGCAGAGAAGCAACAAATGCCAATTTTATAGTCTTTGGCTTGATCCGATCGGTACTCGAGCACGCTAACCATTACGCCACCGATTCGGTTCATCTAGAAAGATATACAGACGCCAATGTCAAACATTTCGTAAACAACATGAACTTAAACTACGAATAGTATCTAATACATTTATGTACATATCTATATATGGAGGTTGCTTACTATAATGTTTTCCAATAGTTTCACGCTTTAAGGTAAAAATGTTTGTGGTAGACATTCTGACTTTCCTTAAAACACAGGCCAATACATCAAAATGTTAAATCATTTGTCAGTTCTATCAGAAACGCTTGGACACTCTTGATTAAATAACTCGGTCGTTTGACCTCTGGCTGTTGTTGAAAATGGTTGTCCTCGTGTTAAACATACATATATCATCAACCACTAACCTGTGACAGTTTTTTGACAAATATTTATAAGAAATTATACAACGATTTCTGTTTAAATAAAGAGTCGTAATTGTATGTTTTGGAGCACACTATTTCT
The DNA here is from genome assembly GCA_963383655.1 of Bathymodiolus septemdierum. NCBI lineage: Eukaryota > Metazoa > Mollusca > Bivalvia > Mytilida > Modiolidae > Bathymodiolus > Bathymodiolus septemdierum. The sequence goes on along the minus strand of OY726524.1, from coordinate 37,917,192 downwards.
ATAATTAATGATTTCTTCTGTTTTATATACATGTATATTTGGATATTTAATTGTTTTGTGCATTTTTTTGTCCGTTTTTTTGGTTTTTGGTTTTTATGTCGATCTATAGTTATTTGATTCACCCATTTCCCATTATGTGATAAAGTTTGTCAATGAATTGCGACTAGTCGGTGGTTTTCTCCAGAATATTCCAGTTTCCTTCACCAATAAAACTGACCGCAACGATATACATGTAACTGAAATATTGTTGAGAGTGGTGTTAAACACAATAAACCAATCAAACCATTCTTTTGATTCTTTTGCTCACGCTTTTCTAATAGTTGGTTCTTTTTTCAATGTCCTTCTACCTCGACCAGTTTTATTGGCTTCATTTTGTCGATCAGCTTAATTTTTTTTTTTTTTTTTTTTTTTTTTTTTTTAGAAATGCGGTATTTAAAAATCACACCTGACGAAAATCTGTTATAAAATATGACTCTATCACACGTGTTAAAAAATAAATTGTGCCAAAAAAATCTATTTCAAAGATATAATTCTTTAAAAAATTAATAATGAGTTTACAAAGTAATTATGTACCAATTAGACAATGAATGTTGTAACAATACACAACAAGACACTCTTTGTGTGTATTTACAATAATGATAATAAATCACGATTTCAAATATCTGTTTGACCTAATTTTAACCTCTGTATATCTTTTATAATTAGTATGCCCTCACGAAAAGACTATTTTTCATAAAACTAAAAATGCGACAGTTTCATGTTATAAGCCATAAAGACAACATCATTTGTCAAGTTACCTGGTAATGTTCACTGCCCTTTCATTTATTACCTGTGTGTACATGTACATGTAAGGGGATGCATGTCACAAGGACATGTGCCTAATATCAATTAAACTATTGTTATTATAGTCATTAAGTATGGGCATAATGTATATTGCTTGTGCATAACATAAAAAAATAATATACAACTGCACTTTTTGTCAGTACATACATGTACATGTACGTGTGAGAGGTGCATTATGCCAGGACATGTGGAACAGGAAAAAAACCATATATTGCAGCAGTTTCATATCTTGATGGATTCGTGTGACATGGACATGTACAGGGGGTTGGATAATACACCATGTGTATATGGAACTGTGAAGTAATAATGATGTTAATATTGCCCCTATAAATATTCGATGTTTTCCTCAGTTATGGGTAGATATTTTCTTTCATGTTTGTTTACACTCTCATCCTTTCCTGTGAGATGTAATACACGTTTGAAAATACAAAAAGGGTAATCAGAAACAGCCAATCAAAGGAGGACAGACAATGAAATAACAAGAAAAGCAAAAGAACGAAAGGACAAACAAAGCACTGCACAAAAAACTAAAGATCGAGCAACACGAACCCCACTAAAAACCGGGAAGGAACTCATGTGCTCCGGAAGGGTAAATCTCACCAAATATATCTATGGGTATTAAAGCCAGTTTAAACAATGTTACAGTTCTCTTGTGGGCTAAATGGACGTGGTATGTAGAACATAAACACCGTATAGCTAGCTGTCTTACTCTTATGGTAAAATAGGTTAGACTGACTATAGCGACGCTCCCCCCAAGATTATGCTACTTTGCAGGGAAAAATATCATTTGACAATGAGACAAGACAATACAGATATAATAAATAAATAGAATATGGAACAATTTTCGAGAATTTAAGAATCACATTTCTTTTATTTCCTATTATTTCAAATTTCAAATTTCAAATTTCAAATTTCAAATTTCAAATTTCACACAAGAAAAGTTTGTCAAGACAATTTACACAAACTTGAAGGTAATATCTAAGTATATAGTTGTGAAGTATTTTAGTGCCATTTAGTAGAATTGAGCTGTCTTTTAACAATTAAAGTGTGATTTCCAGATTATTTATCTGGAAATCACACTTTAATTGTTAAAAGACAGCTCAATTCTACTCATATGAAAAATAGATTTTGCCCATATATATTATTTTTTAAATATTGACATTCTGACGCCACGACGGTATGCTCAATTAAATCTCCTTCCATTAACATTGGATTGGTTTTCAAATCCCTAGATATTAATAGGACTTATTCAAACTATCTGTTACGATGGGCTATATTTATAAATGATTGGCAGTAGGGGGTCTTTTGGTTTGCAAACCTTTGTAGCTCTGCTCAGCAAAATATTATTGTAACTTATGTAAAAACTCAAAAGCTTAAATAAATGCGGTAAAGTGATTTCGCTGCTCGAACAATTCTATAAATAAGAAAATATCACACGCACCAATGAGATTATACGTTCTTAGTTTAAAATGAGAATAGAAAAACTTGATATCCTACATTTTCACGGTGTGCTACACGTCAGGCGCGTAGCCGGGAGTTTTCATGGGGAGGGGGTAGATAATCATGATGCGACATGGTCTCGTGACCGTGCGTCAAAACCGGACTTTGATAATCATAATTCAATCAAAAATCTCAACTTTTGTCAAATAGAGGTGCCTACGATCTACCCGACACACCCGCCTACGGGAGTGTAATGAAACAATGTTTTCTTGAAACCTACAATTTTGTGCCTGTCCAAAATATCAGATTCTGATGAGTGTTTGTGTTATTTATGATGGCCTGCAGATTGCCGCTCATCTATTTATCAGTCTATACAAAGTAAATAAAAAGCAAGCTACCGTTACAATGTGAAATTAATACCTACATAAAATGTACTGGTATACTTCTATAATATTGTGTGCCTACTTTGTGCAAATTAGCATATTATGCATTATCCTTAATAAGATATTATACATAAACATAGATAGAAATACGACCACGATATAACTGAAATATTGTTGAAAGTGGCGTTAAACACTAAAACACTAAACCCAGGGGTGGATCCAGGGGGGGGGGGGGGGGGGGGGGGCGCACCCGGCGCGCGCCCCCTCTAAAATTGGAAAAAATATGATTTTTTGGCGTAAAATCGTGATTTTTCACACGAAATACCCCAACAATTTTCGCGCCTCCCTCCGTTCGGCGTAGTTTTTTTAAGTGCACCCCCTAACTTGAAATCCTGGATCCGCCCCTGAAACCAAGTAGAAATACAATGTAGTTTGTATACATCTTCATCACCAGTTGTCACAAAATACCTACTTGGCTATATAATTTATTTGAAATTGTCCTCAAAACCATGACATTCCTAAAAATTAAGACTGGTTTTAAATGTTAGACAATATAGCTAAGAGAAAACGAAACCTAAATCTTCTAAAAGGTAATTTGTCAGATATTTTATATGATTAATGTTCTAATAATACCTCATGCTTAGTTTACCTTCGCAACAAATACATGCAGTCTGAATTTTCGGTACATCATTGTCTTTATCATTGACCTTGGAACTCAGGTGAACTTTCGGTACACCCCTTTTTCTGATTCATTCAGAAATTGTTTAGGTACCTAATTATTTCGTGTGAACTTCACAAATCTACGTCAAATCTAGATATGAATTCTCATTTATAGCCCGTATAAATATTAATATACCTGGAACAATCTCCGATATCAGTTTGAAAATACTTCACTAAATATTTCGAGAGTTTTTGATCTTGTCCGCTTTAAAGGACGTTTTTGTATTATGCCAATTACTCCCAGGAAACGACATAAACTGGATCAGATACCGGAAGACTTAAAGAAAGATGGCTTTATTTAGAAAGTTGTCAAAGAAACATATGATACTAGGGTACTTGGTCAGCGACCTTCGTGTTCCTCCTACACATTTGACAGTAGCTAAATATGTAAATAAAACTATACCACCCACGCCTTTATATTGAATTGATAAAGGCTATCCACACCCGTCCCGTAACCTTCCACAAGCCCATAACACAGTATTTACCGGGTTTGTAATTAAGAGAAATGTAATACCTGGATGGTGGTCCTGGAATCCATATTTATTATAATAAGTTACATGGGGTTCATTGTTTATAATAGTTTGTATACAGTGCAGTTGCTGTCGGTGTACTGTAAACGATAACATTGTTTCTGTTACTATAATAGTGTACTATAAGCGGTTCTATAGCACTTTGTTGTCTCCCCTGTGATGAAAGTCGCTGAAGACGAGACATATATACAATGTATTGCTTTCTGGTGGCGGATGCAGCGATGGCATTATCAATGTCAAGTTTGTGTGATTAGGCCAGTTTCTCCATTACCATACAACCTAGGTTCTCCATACTTGGTCCACACATTGATCATGGTGTATACATTTCAACTGGACATGCATCACCTGATCTTGACCTCATTTTCACGGTCTTTTGACTTTGTTAAAGTTTTGCACGAGACAGACGAAACATATATCTGTCTACACTTGTATAAACTGCTGTTGGTGTATTGTAAGCTGAGTGTTGTTTCTTTATTCTGGTTATCTGTGTATACAGGTTAACTTCCGTTGGTGTATCGAAGGGACGGGGCTGTTTCTATATTTATTCTTATACGGTAGCTATTGTTTATGTATTGTAGACGTTGCTATGGTTTCTATAATTGTAATTTTTGTTTTATACAGGGTAACTGCTGTTGGTGTAATGTAAGCGGAAGAAAAGTAGTTCTAAAACCATCATGTTTATCACAGCTAACAGAGTCAGAGAGACATGCCTTACAAAAAATAGTGCTATCAAAACTTCAGGCGATGGATCTTGGTTGTTCGATAACTATTCCAAAAGGTAATTGTATTTTTACTGTAAATCAGTAAGTCTGTTGCAGAAACATAAGAGAGGCCGTCGTGGTCGTGATCGTATGGTAGTTGGAATTACAACTACCTGTGCAATCAGTGCCTATCACCACTAAAGTTGTGAGTTCGAGTCTAGTTCATGGCGAGGTGTACTCGATACAACATTATGACTTTTTGTGATAAACAAATCTCAGTGGCTTGCGATAGGTCGGTAGTTTCTCCGGTTTCCTCCACCAATAAAACTGACCACCACGATGTAGCTAAAATTGTTGAAAGTGGCGTTAATCACCATAAGCCAAAGCAAACCAGAAACATAAGATTGTAAGTGGTTTGTTTGCCTACAAATGTTCCAACAAACAATGAATATTGTTTACATTTACACATTATACGTTGAAATGTAATATTATATTTTTGTTCTCGCTTTAGTCCTTGACACATCAATACTACAGATGTTCAGATTTAATATTTGAAATATAACTTTAATCTTGAACATATAATGTAAAACTATAAATGATGACTATAAAAATAATAAATTGTTCTACAAATAAAAACTGTACATGAAATAACATCTGGCTAATAATATACATTGTTTGTGACAATAGTAAACAACGATATTAAAATATTTTAATTGAACAATACAATTACATCGAATTATCAACAAAATAAAAATTGTAAATGTCTAAAGGGGGACATTAAAATGTAGATATATACTATAAGTACGTTAAGTTCCTGTCAATTTATGTTTTTTTTTGTTATTCAGTTTGAGTGTTTTAATTACATTTCAACTAGACTAACATCATCATAAAATGTTAAGAAAAAAAAAATACATATTCATGGGGCGACATGAAGGTTTATGAAAATACCATATAAAAAGTTTACATATTCATTTTGTCAGAATAACCACTCCCCTTTTCCCAATATTTTTTTCTTTAGTAAAATGCAGTGTTACTTAACACTGATCTACCTGTTGAAGTTCTGTATTAAAGTGATTGCTATGCCACCGGTGATTTCAGTAGAAGATGATCCTCTATTTACCTAAAGTTGGTTTATAATATATTCACCTTCAGTGTGAGTCATCTAATTTAGAACTTTAATGTCATAGATAATTATCCTCGGACCATTAATTAAACAATGGTCTTCTTTTTCTCTTTTTTTTTTTTATTGAAAATCATGTTAGATATAGGAAAGGTGGTCACGCCCGATTTTTAAAAAATAATTTTAAGAACATTGCTACAATATGTGGCTTTTTATGTTGACTTAATTAGCACTGTTTTTTTTCTTCATACGCCAATCTCGAAATGTATATATATACATTTATTATAGTATACAACAGTCGTGCAACTTTTGTACCAGGTTAATTTCCAACTCATCACCTTTAGAAATGCTTGAATTTACATTCGCGTCTTCTCATAAAACTTACCTACATAAACATATTATATACGTTGAACTTTTTATGATTTACTACATTTAACAGTTGTACATCCATTTACTTAATTGATTTTTTTTAATTAATATTTCAATTCTGAGGAAAAAAAAAACGTTAAAAATTTATGTACATTATGAACTATATAATTTTTGTGTTAGGGGTGCAATTTAAGGAATATACATGTATGTATTTATATTTGGAAAACTACCTCTTTTACCTCTTTACATCGGGAGCAACGAGGTGTTGCATCCAAAACTATCAATTCTTACAACCGTCCCACCCCAACTGGCTTGGTACATGCATATCAATAAAAAAAAGTGTCCGTCTTGGACTAGTTTTATAGGCCCAAATCTCCTTCTTTAGTGAAATGATACGGCCATGCAAGTGTTTTCTACGTGTGAGCAATATGCAAATCCTCAAATATAACTGGTTAAATGGCCTCACTATAAACAACGATCCGATCTGGAACTTTATACATACATTGTAATGTATATAATCTTCGTGACACAGAAGTTGTTGTATCATATAATATTAGTTCTATAAAAGAGAACCGTTGCCTCAGCCATCATTTAAATACCGGTAGTAGATACATTGTAGTACGCAATACCATCGTAAGAAATGATATGGAAACACCAGTCAACTATGAATCAAAATGTAATGATCTACGTCACTAAAGCAAATCCCACAATGTCTAATAACAGTTGTTAACAAATATTTCTTAATGCATAATTGATTTAAGGGGTCGTCGTGGCCATGATCGTATGGTAGCTGTATTTACAACTACCTTTGCAATCAGTGCTTATCACCACTGATGTTGTGAGTTCGAAACTCGATCAGGGCGAGGTGTACAACATTATGTGATAAAGATTGTCAGTGACTTGCGACAGGTCGGTGGTTTTCTCCGTGTCCTCCGATTTTCTCCACCAATACAACTGACTGTCATGATATAACTGAAATATTGTTGAAAGTGGCGTTAAACATCATCATCAAACAAACAAATCATCTTTTGTCACTAAAGCAAATACCACAATGTCTAATAACAGTTGGGGTCGTCGTGGCCGTGATCGTATGGTAGTTGGATTTTCAACTACCTATGCAATCAGTGCCTATCACCACTGATGTTATGAGTTCGAATCTCGATCAGGGCGAGGTCTACAACATTATGTGATAAAGTTTGTCAGTGACTTGCGACAGGTCGGTAGTTTTCTCCGGGTCCTCCGGTTTCCTCCACCAATAAAACTGATCGCCACGATATAACTGAAATATTGTTGAAAGTGGCGTTAAACACCATCAAACAAACTAGTAACAGTTGTTAAAAAATAATTATTTTAATGCATAGTTGGTTTTAGAACTATGAATAAATGTTAACTGGTTCCTACCATTTTCTGGTTACGGATCAGGGTATTTGCATTAAAATTCAGATAGTGCCATAAAATGGATATAAAACCACTGAATACGTTTTGTGTGCTTGCGTTACCTTATAATCTATATATAGCGTTAGGTATGTTCATACCATGCTATTGTCTAAACACAATAAAGGTGGTAGTTGTAAATAAAATTAGCATGTAGATAATTCTTTTGGTGATAGCTCTACGTGTAAAACATAACATAATTCTGTACCGTATTTTTTTACATGACACCTTCCGGATCGATAAAAAAATAAATTAGAGTGAAATACTATGCCAATTTTCATGTCAAACAGACCTATTGTTAACTCTAAAACTACAAGAAAAAAGAAAACAATTACCAAGTTTAAAGATTTTTTCCCCTTCAATTATTTATTTGGATATTAGTAAGAAAAACATCGTCAGCTTGAAATTTTACACCATGGAATTAACGTAAATAAAAAAAATAAATTACACGCTCGGGGACAATCTGTTCATGACATCTTTCTAATTTATATTCTGGATATATGATCATGGTTTGATCAAATTTCTTATAAACAAAGTACCGAAAAAGGCCATGACTTTTTATAAGGAGTCAAGTTTGCCAAACGTCACCTAACAGAAGATATTTTTAACACGTATCTTATAAACAGAGTACTGAAAAAGATCACGACTTTCATAAAGAGTCAAGTTTGCCAGGCTTCACCTAACGGAACAGATTTTTAAGACTTATATTTGAATATCAAATTAAGTTTTCTTTCAAAAAAGAACAAATGCGAAAATGTATTTTAATAAATAAGAAATAACAGGTGTAGCTTCCTACAGGTATATGAATGTGGAAAATGCTTGATGGTACACCAGGAGTCGAATCCGCCACCATTGGGTCTGAAGCCAGCACTCTAACGGAATGAGCAAAGAAGTACCTCCCTGATTCTATCGATTACGGCTGTCTTTATATCCACTATTATACAACACTCTCCATTTTTTTTCTTTTTGGGATATTGGTACCAGCCCGAGTGCCACACAGATGTAACGTTCGAGTATGGTCAATCATAAAGTCTCCTAACCGACCCATACTTACCGCGGTCAAGTCACAATTCCAGGACACTCAATGTCAGTGTTGCACCATTGCAGTATCTCCGTGAGCTTTGATTTTATTGGGATCCATGCCATAATTCCCACAGTAGTGATGTGCTCGTAGTGCCATTGTTGTGCAAATGCCCGATGGCACCAGTGGGACTCGCTAACAAACACAAATTTAAAAATAGCATACCAAGTTAATAGTTTTCTGTCAAAAATGTAGTTTATTACCCTTTTTTTTATATAAGAAATTACGTTTTGATAACACTGTATTATGATTGGGTTTCCTTCCATTTAAACATTTCATTGTAATTCTACTATTAGTAAATTAAATGCACATATCATATGATTTTGTGAAATTGCATGGGGCGAGTATTTTATTGTCAACTGTATGTATGTTATGTAATATTGCCTGAAGTGGACTCATTCTTATGGAAATAAACCATTCTTCTTCTTGTAGAACTAGACACAATCTTAGTTTGTAATACACACCAACAACATATAAAAAAGAAATCATTTATATTCCCCAACACTCCCAATTAAAATTAGATCTCTGCACTTGCTCCTTATTTTCTATCGGTTGTATTGTAGTCGCCGCGTGGAAGTCTGCAAAAAAAAAATAAATAACCGATAGAAAATAGGGAGCAAGTGCGGATATCTAATTTTAATTAGATTGCCAACACTCCCCATTTTTACTGCATGTTTTTTTTAAAGGATCCGTGTACAAATATATACTAAAAAGTATAATAATGTTGAAACAAGGCTATCCTTCCTTATCTTGTTGTTTATTTTGTTTTATGTCTACTTGTTGGTCTTTAGCTGGACATGTAATGTCAAATATGTCAATTATCCCCGCAACAAGCCGATTAATGTCCGTATTACATTTCTTCATTTATTACAGGCGAAAATTCCATTGACCGTTATAACATTGTTTATATCCTAGTGTATGCCTACTGTAGTATATACCACAACTATGTCTTAATCAATGGGATCAATATTAATGTGTTTTTAGAAAATATTAACTTATTTTTTTTTGTTTACGACTTGTTTGTTTCTTTTTATGGACAATCCCACTAATTCTCTCTGTCACCTTTCCAAAAATACATACCTGTATAGTAATGATATAATTACGTCGGTTGAAATAAACATAGGATAATATATTTCAAGGTTTTAAAAAGTAATCATTTGTTTCATTGTATATTACAAATTAACCAATCAATAATGACCTATATCGATATAATTTCGAGCTTATATGTACCAGATAGTTAAAATGTTTGTGGTAATCTGCCTGACGTTTGTAATAGGCTTTTAAACCACTGGAATTTTCGGTCATTTGTACAGGCCTCAAGCTCCTTCTTCTGAATCACTTCATTATCTAGTTATTCATTGTTGTTGTTTTTTTTCGACATTGTTAAATAAATGTCAAAATTGTGTATATAATTAAAGAAAATTTATCTTGATTTCGAATATTTAGTGAAGGTAATGTAGAGATTTAAAGTATAGTATCCACTCTTGTAAAAATAATATAGTAATGATATAAAGAAACTGATGGGGTCGTTCCAGAGGCGCGCTAAATTAGATATCTACGTTTTGTTTATGCATAAACAATGCAGACAATGAGAATTTGACGTACTTGCAGGTTTAAAAACAAATCATTTGTTTCTTGTATAACTTTTTTGTTCTTTGTTCTCTAGTTTGTGTTTAAAAATGTGTTAAATCTGCCTTTTTTAAAGTTTTATAATAAGGATATAAGATTAAAATATTATGTGTATATGGGCACGTAGACTGCCTCCTACTGAAATGGTCGGCGTGCTCGACTCGAGGCAATATTTATTGGGTTCAATCCCAAACGGGTCAAAGCAAAAACTGTAAAATTGCTATTTGATGCTACCCGGATTAGCGCTAAGCATTAAGGAATAAGAAAAAAGACTGGTTGGATCTGAGTCAGGATAAATGAGCCAGTTGGTCTGTTACAAAGAGGGAGATCATCATTATCATCGCAACGAAAAATAACTTGCTCTCTCCTTGATCTTGTTATTTGGCATTTAACCATAAACACTCAATCACTCAATATCACACCCTATATCAGCACTCGACCAGTGCTACTAACTAGTAATATCACACCCTATATCAGCACTCGACCAGTGCTGATAACTAGTATGCACTATAATGTTTGTCCGAGTGAAATAACAAGATTCAAGCTTTAATCAGTCTTAATGCCTAACGATGACTGTAAGATGTGAAACAGCAATCAAAGAGCTGCACGTTACATTTCTGTACCTGTAAGTTGATCAAATGATTTTTGAGGGTCGTCGTGATCTTTATCGTATGGTAGTTGGATTTACTTAGTTGGAAGCCCGGTTATTAGATATATATACAATCGTCAAAACATTATATATTTGCATAACTCATAATTAAGAAAACTACTTGATATTCAAAACATTATCAATATTGACATCATCGATTGTCTAAATAAATGGTGAATCCCTAAACACAACGATTTGAAGCTGTCAAACTGGTTTATTTCTTCCATATTTTATAAATAGTTGCATCATATAAATCTTATGAACACGGAAACTTGTCATACTTACATTCGTCATAACAAATACTTATTATATATTGAACAAAAAAATTGTTTCGTATTTGATACTAAATTTACTACACCGTCATTACTAATTTATACAATGACAAACTTATTAAAACGAGAGAACTACAATTTAATGATGAAAAAAGACAATACTGCTTTGTACGATTTATAATAAAACATGATATTAAATCTCATGTAATGATAATTACCAGATATCCTTTTGGCCATTTGGTTTTATTACTCCCAAAAGTTTAAATTATTTGGTTTTTCCAATCTTTCGATTTTGAGCTTACTTGATGAAGGTTATTCCAGACAAGCGTCGTGCGCATTAAATTTGATATCTACGTTTTTGTTTTAAATATTCTTCACTTGAACTATCAATTGACATATTATCAACTATAAACATCCATTGATAGAAGACTTAGCACACATTAGGTGATCTTCTATTGGAAGCAAGACTGCATGTCTTATCCCCCCAATGTTTTACATTCAGGTCAATGGTAATAATGTAACCTTTCCCTGGTTTTAGTGGGGTTCGTGTGTTACTCGATCTTTAGTTTTATGTGTATGTTTTGTTGATCGTTGTTTGTCCTTTGTTCTTTTTCCCATTGTGCTGTGTTCTTCCTTTTGCGGATTCTGACTACTCCTTTGGTGTCTTCAAACTCTTCATGACCATGTTTGCTCTTTGTTTATACAGAATCACCAGATACTAGACGGAAACGGAAAGTTTTAGCGTTCAAGAAATCCCATTCAGCAAACCTTGGTGCCTTAATAGACAAACTCCATGACAAAGATAAAGAAAATAAAGGTATGTACACGTCCAATGCTACCCTCTCTCTTCCTTCTCTCATAACAGTTAAAGTTATATACATTTGAGAAAATAGTATTCTATTTTGCTCATAAAAGTGAGGCATGAGATTTAAAAATAAGTATTTTAAGCTGAAAAGACAAGAATCAAACTTAAAGAATTATGCGCAGCTCCAAAAAAACAAAAAAACAAAAAAACCTAGACACACTTCTCATGTGTTTTGGTTTGTTTTTTTTGGTATGGAACATACATTCATTAATTGAACTATGATAAGTGAACAGTTTGTTTCACTATTCACAGAATGCGTCAATGTTTTATATATTGGTCTGTTATGGTAGTTTTGTAGCTAACGGTTATTTTCATTTGGATTTTCCATCACATTAACTGGCGTACATTCATATCCTTTCTTTAAACAATTACTTAGTACATCAAATATATACTACATATTTTACCTTTAAGGAAACATAGACAATGGGGTGCTAAAATAATCATGAATAATTAAATTGAATCACTGAGTGAAATTGTTATTAAAACTTTGTACTTTGTTGTATTGTATTCACCTTGTAGTGCATACATTAATATGCCAGGTATTTATAAATGTACAATTGCAATACAAACCCTATCAATTAAACATTTAATCTAATATTTTTGTTTGGTATTTTAGAATGTCAACCAGTTGGTCTTGTGTTCGGAATACCTCTGACAAAGTGCATAGCAAACGATATTGAACTTAGAAAACGGAAAGCGTCTGCGAAAGACAGAACGAATGAAGGTGACATTGTAATAAACAGAAGAGACCAGAGGTATAAAGAATGAATTAGATCATTCCTTTACAATACAGTCAAACCTGTATTAAGGGGATCACATTTGGGATAAAGAAAAAGTGATATTTTAAGATAGGTGACCTCTTAAAAGAGGTTCAATTGATATGAAATTTTCTATGACAGTTTCCAGAAAATTGACCTTTTAATACAAGTGACTGCTTAATTTAAACAATATTTATTTAGAAAATAATCAGAAAATACAGTACATCAAGCATAGTAAATACAGACAGGATTCAGAAACAAGCAATAATTGCTTTTATAAATCTGTCTCCTAATAAGTGACTGCTTAATAGAGGTGACTGCATGGGCAGGTTTGACTTTTAACAATAATATCCACCAACTCCTCAGAATAGCATCATAAGCTTTGGTAAGAGGGAGGGGGTTCACATCGTAAAGCTAACACTGGATAGTGTAGATGTTAAGAAATTGAGGGTGAGGACAAGTTATAACCATTATTATTTAAAGCCTTCTACATCCTTATCATGTTGTTATATGAATGTGTTTTAATATAACATAAACTGTAATTGAATCATATTACTTAAATATATTCAGCATATGATACTTTTATAATAAGTACTTCAAAATATTAAGAATGATTTTGTCAAGAAATAGCCAGCAAAATATAATTTGTTCTAATGGTATTACAAAAAAAATGTATTGTATGTTTTGTAGATCGTTGTTTATCCTTTTGTCCTTTTACTTTTGGCCATTGTGTTTCTGTCCTCCTTTGAGTTACAGATTCTGAGTACCATTTTGGTATCTTTAAGCTTTTCTTACATCTCCGGGAAAGGTTGAGGATGCTTGACAACTAGAAGTGTCCCGATATAATTAATGATGTATGTGTTTTACAAATTGCATATGTTGAAATGAAACAATTTAATGTACAAAATTGAACATATCTCCCATTATCCATGGTTATCATATCTTGTAATAAGGGTTTAACATTTTTTGTAGGAAATCCAGTAGTTCGTCTCATGGTTCGCTTGATAATTGTACGCAAAATGGCGGATCCACGTTATCACCTGATAAACTCAACCGGGTAGGTAGAATATTATGTCAGTGGATCTCAAAATATTAACATCAATTCAACATTATGGGATAAAGTTTGTCAGTGACTTGCCGCAGGTCGGAGGTTTTCTCCGGTTTCCTCCACCAATAAAACTGACCGCCACCATATAAATAAAATATTGTTGAAAGTGGTGTTAAGCACCATAACCCTGACCCTAAATTATGAGCAGTAATTTCTGGTAAATCATACATTTCTCCTACACTATTTGAATCATTCCTTACAACCCAGGAAGCGGAGGAAATAAAATGTTGGTGTACACATAGAACCTATTGCAAATTAGTTTAAGCTTGATTGAAAGATCACATAATACATGTATATTTGATGTAGACACAAACTATGTATTTTGGCATGTAGTGACTGTTTTATCATAGTTATCATCCTACTGTTGATGAATCAGTTTCTATTTTTATCTTTCTGTATTTATATATTGAAGGAAAAATATATAAAACTGCATTCTTGTGTTTTCATAAAAATCTAAAATACACCAACAAATTCTAAAACAAGTGCCAACTATATAAATAATCCATTTGACTTATAAATATACATTTAAGAATGATTTACTTGACATTAGAGTAATGTCTAAGTAGGCTAATTCTTAAGAAAATGCTTTATTGCAGATTTTAATATTTTTTGCCTCATTTCTTTTGTTTTCACACATAATTTAAACAAGAATAAAAACGTATATTTTCTCCATACTGTAAAATCTAACATGCATGTGAAATGTTCTATAACTTAAGAATAAATCTGTAAGATGTTGGCTTTCCTGCTTAGACTCTTTGGTTTACTTACTCCCAAAGACCTTTACATTATTTGGCTTTCCAACCTTTTGACTATGAGCCTATGATATACCCATAAATGTATGAGAGAAACACATTCTACACATTTAATTACAATAACCAAAATTTAATTAATAGTGCATCTTATCATAATATTGTTTTTGAGTAAGTCATACAGTAAATAGTGTACTTGTCCTTCACTTTAATGATACTATTAAAATCAAGTAAAACGAACAATGGAGACCATCACGTAGCTTATTGCATATCAAATCCCTTATTAGCCTTAGGTACTGATATATCACATCCCTTATTAGCCCTAGGTACTGATATATCAGCCAGAAGGCTGGATAATATGTTCATGCCTATTACTTATATTGTATTTCTCTGTATCTGTTTCAGTGTGCTGCTAGTTCGGACTCTCTGTCAGAATCTGACTGCAGTAGAAATACAACAAACTCCAGTTTGGTAGACGCCCTATCCTTGTCTACATCACGTCAAGGGAATTTGTTAATTGATGCCTTGCCATACATGTCTTCAGATAGTCCACAAGTGCCACATATAGTCAATGCTTGTTGTAAACACATTGAAACTTACGGTATGTTTTAATACTTTACATATACTAATAGTTTTAAATGCCTTATATTTGTGTTTGTTTAGTATTGTGGTGTCTGGCAATGTTGTGTTGTGTTTTTGTTTTGTTTTTCTGTGTGTCCTGTGTTGCCAATTTTTCTGGAATGTCCTTTTTTGGTTTCCAGTATTCTCTAACAATTATAGATTAATGTATTAATAGTTTATGTATTAATGAATTGTTAATTAGATGCTTGTTGTGTAGAATAACACCTTGTGTGAAGAATTTCTTGAGAGATGAAAATAAAGCTACGCAAAAGAGTAGAAAAAAGGAATTTGTCAACAGGAATGAAAACATATTTTTAAGTGTCATGAATTATTCATAAGCAAAGAAGAATGCTCCCTTCGAGGTTCCTTACTAATCAATAAATTCCATTATTTTATTTATTTCATAATTCAACAGATTAAAGATATTTAATGTTCAACAGCTTTCATATCATGACATATAAATGACCAATTTTCTGAATGAGTTATTTTATGGTCCTTATGGTTCAAGATACATAAACGAATGCAAAGGGGGCAAGAATTTCAATGACTTTTGAATTGGACGAATTTATTTTACATTTTATTAGACATTAAAGATGATAAAAATAACCAATCAGCATTTTTCTGTGAAGAACCAATTGACATTCGGGTATACATTGTATTTGGGTTTTTTTTATAACAATTTCAAGTGAAATTAAGTTGAAATGATGACACTGAATATTTTTCAGTTATCAGAAATAAAATTAACACATTGCAAATATATTTATATATTTTATGAATGTTTATTTCAGGTATACGGGTATTGGGAATTTTCAGAGTTGGTGCTTCCAAAAAGAGAGTTAAACAGGTAAAAATATGAACAATATTATTGATTTCATCTACCAGGAGATAATATATTATAGAACATATCAGAACAGAAATGGGGGTCAGAGACCGTTTATTGAAGGCGGCAATTACAAAGAGTTTGGAATCAGGCAATGTAATACAATTTTAGAATAAATTCGTTTATAATTATAAAGGAGACCACCTAAGTGTGACTGAAATGGCTATTTATCTGTGTCACGGAAGCCCGCGGGTATGTTCCGCATGTTGTAGTCACAATCAGATATTTATCTGTGTCACAGAAGCCCACGGGTATGTTCCGCATGTTGTAGTCACAATCATGTCTTCCTTTTCTTCTTTTATGACTTGTAAATCACCGGATTTTTAACAAAGGTAACAGAACGGGTGCCACTAATGGAGCATGAATTTTCTACTTACCTTTCCGAAGCACTCAAGTGTCCCGAGGTTTTTAATTGGGTTTGTGTCGCTGTGGAGTGTTATGTCCACCATTGTTTGCTTTTTTTTTTTATCATTTTTTTGGCCATAATGTTATCTGTTCTTCGATTCACCTAGTGTTAAGTCTCGATGTTACTAAATTTTCACACCATTCATATAAACCCCGTGGATCTAGTACAAAAAGTTGAATATACCAAAGCAGGCAGACAATACAATGACATAGATTCATATATATTATAAGAGGACATTCCTTGCGTTAAGTCTAAGAGGTAAAGCTGTGATTTAGACATTAAACATCATTGTGTTATATCCTAGACATGTGATCCTTTAACAAATATCAACATTGATGAGACAATAAGTACGAACGATAGAAGTTTGAATAGTATAAAGTCAACCAGACTAATAAAAACATTTTGATGAATTGTATTATTATCTATTGCACCATGAGTTGATCACAAGACAATGCTATGTATAACATGATTTTAATATTTCATCGTGTTGTCGCGTCAAAGCTCTCGCTCTTCGGGTAACACACAGAAAACAATGGAATGGCATGAGGGTCTTAATTGTCGCAATGGTACTATAGCCATTAATACGGACCTTGTGTAACTTGAGATGTTACCATAGTTATAAGGTATGTTTACCTATTGCATGCGGTCAAGGATCCATCTATATTAGTATAAACAGTCTAGTTCACTTACAATGAAATTTGGTGGGGATGAAATCATTTCATTATAGCCAAACTTTGATATAACCGGAGTCGAGAGGATTGTTTGAGATAGATAATTTGTTCGATAAAACCCGATTGTTCATTATAACCAATTGCATATTGTAACTGAACTGGACAGTAACTGCTACTGGATATGCCTTTTGATGTCTTGCTTTCTTGGATGTATTTGTTTATACATTTGTTTAGAATTGACTTGACCCCTATGGTGTAATTTACAAATAAAGTTATTAACCTAAGTATGTTTCCCTCCAGATTAGAGAGGAGTTTGACAGTGGAAAAGATGTTGAATTAGACGATTCGCACAGTCCACATGATGTAGGAGCATTATTAAAAGTTTATTTCCGTGATCTGCCAGAACCACTCTTAACTAGAGATTTGTATACTCCATTTGTTGCAACGAGAAGTGAGTAGGAATTATGTTTTTGATGTTGTTTGTAGATACAATATGCTATAAAATGATCTTTGTAGAATCATATCGGTAAACGTTTTTATCTACTCTTTCTATCAATTGTGGTATATAAAAGTGTATGAAATAATGCATTAAAACACATTCCGATACAAATCAAGGATGACGAAAAATGAAAATAAAACAACAATATATGATTTCATGTAAACTGTATATATAGATATATTCCTTTGATCTCAACCAGGAATATTTTCAGTATCAACAGACATTCTGATGCTGAAAATTATTGGCGAGGGTAACTTCAAATATTATGATGTTAGGATAAAAATTTTGCATGTCACGACTTACACATGTACATTGTACATTGTCACTCTCTGTGATACTAGCGATAATGTCTGTCTCAACCTTCATAGCTGTCGATATTCTATATATAATATAAATTAAAAAACAACAACCACCAATTAATAAATGTTTTTTCTCTCTCATTTGCTTACAGAAATATCAGTACAAGAACAACGATTATCAGCTTTGCAGTATCTAGTCGCTCTACTACCAATATCAAACAGAGATACTTTACAATCATTGTTACATTTTCTAGCAAAAGTTGTTCAACATTCCACGGATACCATTGATATTGACGGAGAAACAGTAAGTATTTTAATATGTTTAAAAAAGTCAATTATTCGTTTGTTCTAAAGGTTAGAATGAATAATAAGGATCACATATTGTGTTGTGTTTTTGCTTTGTTTTTCTTCGTCTTATGTACCCTATGTTGCCAGTTTCTCTGGATTGTCCTTTTTTGATAGCCCCTTCGATATTCTCTAATGTTTATTTATCTTTAAAGATTTTATTTGTAATGTAATGCAATATACTGTAAATAATTTGTAAATGTTGCATAATTCATGGAGGTCTATCAATATTAATATATAAAACTTGCTTTTTGTGAGGTTCCCAGGTCCAAGTTAACAAAACACTTTTGTAATATAACTACTGGCAAACTTTCAGTGGCTACATTTACTCATTATGTTATTGCAATATGTAGTGTATTGAACACATAATATATGTTCATGTATAGTGTCAGAAAAAAATAAATTGTAATAGGTAAAACAAGCCAAAGTCAAGCGTTTCGATCCTGTTTCGCTGCAATTGCAATTACATTTGATCTTAACATAGTGAACAGAGCAGAAATAAACGTCACTTAAGTCGTTTTCAAGGGTGTTCTCTGTCACATCTGCATTATACTGTTGCCCTGATAATGTCCCTGTGTTTATTTATGTCCAAAGAAAAAAACCCAACAAATATTAGTGAAAATAGCAGAAATAAACATCACTTAAGTCGTTTGCAACTGTTCGCTGTGATATTGGCATTGTACTGTTGCCGTTTTTTCCGTTTGTTCTACATAAAAAATGTGTGTGTTTAGAAAAAAAGGGGGTGTTAAAAACAGTTTTATAGACCATCATCTGCCATCTTGGTGAAATGATGTGATCATGCAACTATTTTCCACAGTTGAGTAAAATGCTAACCCTCGCATTTACCTGATCATTGTAAGGACCTCTCAAACGGTGTGCCTATTATTTCCTTACCCAACGCCGTTAAATCACCAATCATAAGATTAATCTGATTTATGACAGTTTTTGAAACTAAACCAGACATAAACTGAAGATTTACCATCATATTGTTATGCCATTAAAAGTTGTATAAATTATTTTTAGATAGGTATTGGATATATCACTGTTTTATAACCCCTGGATATTATTCGCCCACGACAACATTCGATGAAAACTGAGGCGTGAAATCAAATGACCAGTTTTTACGGTTAAGAGAATTGGCACAGTGTAGGTGCCATGATTGTTCATGCACGGCCATTTATATATCGTATTTTGATGACGTTTAATCTTTTTATGTCGTATTTACACCCCAAGCCTTACTAATGGCAATAAAATACAGGACAATGACAGAAGTAATTGATAAACAACACACCTACGTTATTGACAAGAGGTCAGAATTGAATATTTATATTTTTGTCTTGCACAGATTGACTTTATAGGTACTACCTAAGATTATTAGGTTTTCCAAGCTTTCGACAATGTGGTTCCTGATGACAGTTATTCCAGATACGCGTGCGCACTAAATTTGATATCTACGTATTTATTTTATAATACCATACATCTATAACAATAAAAGAAATTGTTAGTGATTGAATGATAATTAAAGAAAAGCTTGATTGGTTTTGAATTAAAGAAATATACACGATCCAATTTAGTAAATATATTTTGATATTGTAAGTATTCTTAGTTTTAATATTTCGATACCTCCCATTCCAACTTTTTGTGTAAGGCGAGGGTCAAGTCTGTAGAACTTTCTACAGTTACTATTGTATAAAGATAACAACTTATAACATTGAGCCTGACACTATCGACATGGGGTCGATCCTCCCAGACACGTACCCATGATAATGGTTGGGGTTTCATCGGGCAATTTCCTAGAGATGTTCAGGATTACCTCCACTTGTTAGTATGATAGGCACGATATAGCTGGATATTTGATGATGAAAGTGTCGTAAAACACCACAACTCTGACCCTCTTAAAATACAACATATCTAAGATGGAAAAAATACTACACCGTCAGAATACTTGTACATGTATCATTATATTGTACTTGTACATGTATCATTATATTGTTCGTTTTTTTTTATAGTTACCCGGAAATAAAATGGACGAACACAATCTTGCCACTCTTTTTGGGCCGAACATTCTCCACAAAACAAAAGGTTCAGAAAAGGAATTCAACGTAGAGAGTGCTGAAAGAGCAGAAGAGAGCAAAGAGGTCATCGAAGTTGTAAAAGATATGATAGACAATTATGATAAATTGTTTGAGGTAAATATCGAATACAAGTTTATATACTTTGTTGTTGTACATGCAAGTATTTGTTGTTTATATAAGTATGCTAACCTACAAGTGAAATACTTTCGATATTCATATACAATGTCAATATTCATATGCAATGTCAATGCATAGATACAAATTATTCAAACAGTATTTGCAGCTCTATGTGTCTATCTGTACTTGTTACTCATTATGAATGCAAAGCATTGAGCGTGATCATTCGTGAGTTACCAACGATAGGAACCAGCGATAGGAAAATATGTATTTGCAGAATGTATTTTTCAATTAAAGTCGAAAATTGGTTTCCAAATGTATATTACCTTTTAACAATATCAGTCAAAAGCTTTTATAATAGAAAATAAAATTTTTGTGTAAAATATCCATGTTGCCAATAAGTTTAAAAAAACCCAACATATATGACTATAAATGTCAATATGGTTTTTAAAACTGAAAGTGGTGATGTGGTTAAAGAATGACTTCATATTTTGATCATAGCATTTCCCCGGATTTTGCGACTATACTAGAAAGTCACTTGGCAAAAAGAGTTTTATCTCAATAATTTTATTAGAAATCTGATGATATGCTAGTACTCAGAATAAGTGTTAATATCTCACATACGATCGCTACATAAATATATACTTGTATTTTGTAAAGGTTATTCTTTCAGTGTGTGACCTATCTATATGAACCCATAAGTCATCAACAGTGCAATCGAAACCCTTAACTATGACGTCTTATAAACCCATAGGTTATAGACAGTGCAATCGAAACCCATAACTATAACGTCTTATAAACCCATAAATAATCGACAGTGCAACCCAGATCCCTAACTATGACGTCTTATAAACCCATAAGTAATGGACAATGCAATCGAAACCCTTAACTATGACGTCTTATAAACCTATAAGTAATGGACAATGCAATCGAAACCCTTAACTATGACGTCTTATAAACCTATAAGTAATGGACAATGCAATCGAAACCCTTAACTATGACGTCTTATAAACCCATAGGTTATAGACAGTGCAATCGAAACCCTTAACTATAACGTCTTATAAACCCATAAATAATCGACAGTGCAACCCAGATCCCTAACTATGACGTCTTATAAACCCATAAGTAATGGACAATGCAATCGAAACCCTTAACTATGACGTCTTATAAACCCATAGATTATAGACAGTGCAATCGAAACCCTTAACTATGACGTCGTATAAACCCATAAGTTATAGACTGCAATCGAAACCCTTAACTATGACGTCTTATAAACCCATAAGTTTTAGACAGTGCAATCGAAACCCTTAACTATGACGTCTTGTAAACCCATAAGTAATGGAAAATGCAATCGAAACCCTTAACTACGACGTCTTATAAACCCATAAGTAATGGACAATGCAATCGAAACCCTTAACTACGACGTCTTATAAACCCATAAGTTATAGACTGTGCAACCCAGATCCCTAACCATGACGTCTTATAACATTAATAGAGTGTAAGTATTTCAAGGTTTCGTATTCATGCTGATAAAGCATACCAGTGTAATATGTAGACTTGTCAATACAACAATAGGGCTATGTAGTATATTCAAATTTATCAATTAAGAATTCAACACCATATTATTATGATGGTGATAATGGTTGAATTTGAAACAATGTAAATTTATAGCCAGACAATTGATTAGACATAGACAATTGCCAAATAATTTTATAATATAAATCTGTCTGTGGTATCCGATACTGTAGAGTATGGTTTCTCTTATTATACCTGGTGTAAGGAAACTTGTCTCTTCTTTAAATGGAGGTTATTATTGTTCAGTTTTATTTTTCTAAACCTCAATTACATGATATGATACGAAAGTTTTGATTTCTACTGACGCAGCAACGTAACGCTATTGGATATAACAGTTTTTTTTATTGATAAATATTACAATAAATTAACATAAACGATTACTATTACTTATTATAAATACGACAAAGAATAATTTACATAAATTTATATGGTATACATTGTCTTTGTGTGGCCACTATTTTATAGCCAGACGTTCTCTGTCGTGTGTCTAAACGACTGAGGGTAGCCAGTACTGATCATTTTGTAGCTATTGGGCAGGATTTGACTATGATTAGAAATAAGACTTTTAAGTGTGGTCGCTTTGACGTTACCCTCTGAGGACAATGTTGACTCATTGTTCTCCCCCTTCAAATGCTTTAAAGAACATGTTGAAAAATTGCATACATAACTGGGTCATGCGATGGTAAATCTTCAGTAGCATACAACATACGATTTCAGGTGTTACTAGTGTCAAATTTGTGTTGCCTTATCTTGTTGTTTCTGAACCCAATATCTTTCGACTTTGAAGAGTACTTTGTAATATCCAATTTAATAAAAGAGTGATACGGTAATATATGCTGAGTTGTAGAATTAAGTTTGCTTGTTTGTTTGATGGTGTTTAACTCCACTTTCAACAATATTTCAGTTATATCGTGGCGGTCAGTTTTAATGGTGGAGGAAACCGGAGTACCCAGATAAAACCTTCCTGCCGCAAGTTACTGACAAACTTTATCACATAATGTTGTATCGAGTACACCTCGCCATGAATGGGGTTCGAACTCAAAACGTTAGTGGTGAAAGGCACGGATTGCACAGGTAGCTGTAAATCCAACTACCATACGACTACGACGACCCCTGTATATGCTGATTTGAAAAACAAATAAATCAAATGTAATAAAAAATGTGAAATGTTAAACATGCTGCTTTGAAGAAAATATTATAACTAAGAACACAAGTATGTCAAATATGGAGGAATATAGTTCTTTTTGGATGTAAAGTCACGTAAATGTTATATGAATCTTTCAAACATGATTTCTTTTCATATTTACATATAATTAAAACAAACTGTTATACAAGAAGCCATATATATATTCTGTTGTTTCATCTTTTTAGTTTCTTTTGTTGCCCTACTATATGTATTTACGTTCTGAGTTCCGTGGTGTGATGTCAGTTACGATTTCTGCATAAAAATGATGTTCGGTTCGTCTTTGCCTCCAGTTGTTTGTAGGAGGGCGCATGTCTTATTAACGTTATTTGTGTGTGTTTGGTATAGTGGTGTCCAACTTATATTGTGTTGTGTTTTTGTTTTGTTTTTCTTCGTCTTGTGTACCCTAGGCTGCCAGTTTCTCTGGATTGTTTTTGTTTTGTTTTTCTTCGTCTTGTGTACCCTAGGCTGCCAGTTTCTCTGGATTGTTTTTGTTTTGTTTTTCTTCGTCTTGTGTACCCTAGGCTGCCAGTTTCTCTTGATTGTTTTTGTTTTGTTTTTCTTCGTCTTGTGTACCCTAGGCTGCCAGTTTCTCTGGATTGTTTTTGTTTTGTTTTTCTTCGTCTTGTGTACCCTAGGCTGCCAGTTTCTCTTGATTGTTTTTGTTTTGTTTTTCTTCGTCTTGTGTACCCTAGGCTGCCAGTTTCTCTTGATTGTTTTTGTTTTGTTTTTCTTCGTCTTGTGTACCCTAGGCTGCCAGTTTCTCTGGATTGTTTTTGTTTTGTTGTTCTTCGTCTTGTGTACCCTAGGCTGCCAGTTTCTCTTGATTGTTTTTGTTTTGTTTTTCTTCGTCTTGTGTACCCTAGGCTGCCAGTTTCTCTTGATTGTTTTTGTTTTGTTTTTCTTCGTCTTGTGTACCCTAGGCTGCCAGTTTCACTGGATTGTCCTTATTTGATTGCCCCTTCTGTATTCTCTAACGTTTATTTAAACACAAACGAAGACTTCAGATATCAGTAAATGTAGAACATGCATTTCATGTTTCACAAATTAAGATATGAACTGAACAAGTTATGTGTTCAACGACCCAACTAATACCCTTGTCAGTATTTTATTTAATCATACATTGTAGGTACCAGCTATTTTGAAGGACGAAGTTTTACGACTGTTGCTTGAAACGGATCCAGACACAGCAGACCGACTCCTTAAGTCCTTGGGTAGCGATATTAGGTAAATACTATTTATCAACTAATACATTCACTGATACGACCTTCAGAAAAGTATATAAGAGGTTAAGCATGGAAATATGATTATACATTCCACTAAGAAGTGATGCTGAGGCCACAATAAATAGTCTAATCCCGCCACTTTTTATTGAAGTGTCTGTAACAAGCCAGGAAAGTGAGCAGTCATGTATCTTTTGTTAAATGTATCGATATTACTTATATTTCTACGATTTTCATATTCAATTTTGGATTGGTGTGGTAGTTTTTGTTTCTCATTTGATCACAATTCAGACAAATCAACAAGATGGGAAATATGAAATAGCAATGTTATCACCGTCTACATACAAAATTACACCACCCATATAGACAAATGAAAACCAGTGAGTCATAAAATTCCAATGTAAAGAGACTCAGTCACTGTACACTAAAGTTATTCTTATAGACAAATTAACAGCAGTTAATCATCAGATATTAATGTTAGAAAATCATACATGAAATTCACGCAGATAGAAATATAAGTCAATAAATGAAGAAGAAAAAACATCAGGAGAACAGTACCTAACACAAGAAATAAAGAATGATTTGAAAAGGTTTAGCATATTATTTACTCGCCACAATGTTACTAAATGCACACTACGTTTTTCGGGAATCTTGTATTGTATAATGGAATTCAGCAATCTACTCCATTGACAAAACTATATTGTGATAATAGTTTGCCTTGTTTTGGTTCCTTCCATTTTAATATGTATTTTCTACTTTATATTAAGAAATGTTACCCCAATGATGTGAATAAATTATCGTTTTGCTAAAGAACAAAAAAAGTCAACATATTATTCTATATGATTGCAGCATTGAACCTGACCCAGATACGACATCAAGCAGCATTTATGATGATAGTGATACGGCATCAATACCTCGTTCACCGTGTAGTGAGGCCGAGATAACTTCGTTAAAACAGTTGGACCAGGCGCCTTTACGAAATTCTAAAAGTGAGGAAACTATGACGCCTCGAACGAGACGACGGTTTTTCTTTTCGTCTGGAAATAATGATAAAATCGCGGGAAATGATAATAATAACACTGAAAAGGAACGTCCACTGTTTAGACTAGATCGAAGTCCTAGTCCACAACCTCCGAGGACACCAAGGTCATCACGACCTCCAAGAGTGCAAATTACAAAGGAATCTTCTAGTCCAGCTGTTGTTCGAAGACACCGATCGGAATTGACAGAGAGACCACTATCTGAAAATTTAAGTAACAGTCTTGCCATTCCGAAACCTCACTATTCGAGACAACACAGTTCATCGGCAATAAACAATCCTACAAATACCTCTCCGTCAGACAGTTCGGTTAGTTCTGATAACAATAGTGGACAATGGTTATTGCCAACGCCGCCTTCAACGGCAGGCAGTACGCCAAAGACACCTAGAGCTTATTCATCTAGGCAAAAACCTTTAAGCTTCGCAAGTGCAAATAGAAGCCCTCGAACACCATTCGCTAATTCTGAATGGGAAAGAGAACGATGGCGACAATGGGAGCTTTTAGCTAAAGAAAATGTTGACGATAAGTATGAAAAAGAAACGCTTGTTTGATTGTTTTGTTCATTTTGTGTATTTATTTATATTACCGTAAATGTTCTAGACAGACCGAGTGTATTTGTTAATAATGATATCAATCAAGAAACATTATATCGAGAGGATGTTATTAACAATATACCGAGGATGTTATTAACAATATACCGAGGATGTTATTAACAATATACCGAGGATGTTATTAACAATATACCAAGGATGTTATTAACAATATACCGAGGATGTTATTAACAATATACCGAGGATGTTATTAACAATATACCGAGGATGTTATTAACAATATACCGAGGATGTTATTTATTTGTTAAAGGTAACTTTTGTATGGGAGAAACAGATCAAAGACAGTTATATAAAATAGAATAAAGTTATATTATTACCAGGTGTCTGCATAGTTTTATTATCTACTCTCAACCAAATCCTTCTTCTTCTACTATACAGAACTGTTGAGGTGTGTGAATTTGTCAATGGTATGATTGAAAATCAAAGCCACTCAAAGCAAAGCAAAAACAATTACACAGTAGATAACGTAAAGCACATTTCTGACGGGCAATGGGGGGTGGGGGTGTGGTAGGGTCAGCGTTAGGGTTTAAACAATATTTCAGTTATATCATGGGGGTGGGTTTTATTGTTGGATGAAACCACAGTAACCGGAGAAAACCACGGATCTGCCGCAAGTCACTGACAAACTTTAATGTTGTATCGAGAACAGCTCGCCTGAGCGGGATTCGACTTCACAACGTTAGTGGTGATATACCATTATTGCATAGGTCCCGGGGCGGGGGGAGTTTGTGCTAAGTACTGAGTAATGAGACTCACATTCGTAATATTCTGTACTATTGAATTTAAATACAATGTACATTAAATCCGTATTTCTCCGGAAATCTCAATAGTAACTATCGAAATGGTGAAAATCATTACTTACTAAAGATTGAGATCACAAAATGACAAATTCATGATTGTTTGAAATAGACCAAAGACTAACCATAATAATGAATTTTATTAATATTAATCACTCTGGATACAAATATTTGCAAAATAACACAAATCGGTTCAAATAAATTGTCTTTTAAATCATACAACTGACAATTTCATGGACTCACAACAACGTAAAATAAACCTAACACAAGAAGAATACTATTTATTGACATAATCACAGGACCAATCATTGAGGAAATAATCATATAAGAAATCTAAATATGTGTCACTCACACATTTACAAATATAATGCAATCATATGCTGATTTTCAGAACACATCGGTGGTGCAATGATTAGCGTGCCCTGATCGAGTGTGGTAGATCGTGGATTGGAGCCTATGTCGGGTCAAACATAAGACTATGAAATAGGTATTTGCTGCTTCTCCGCTAAGCACACAACATTAATGAATAAGAGAAAGACTGGTTGGCTTCGGATATAGGATAATGTGTCCGAGTGAATCTACATGTCTACTAGCAGGCTATTATTTCAGTAAGTTAGCACTATAAAGATCAAATTGAACGTTTTGGTCTAGTACAAAGCGAACATACTGATCATTACATTTAATGTATATATCCTGATCTCATTTGGCCTTAAACAACAAACACTCACTCATTTCGTAAATTTGATTGATTTGATACAAATAAACATACACATGAAAAGAAGTCTATTTTTGAGGAGAGAATGTTATACTGAACAAAGAGAGATAATTCAGTTATAACATACTGACATTACAATATGGCCATAGCTGAGGATGGGATAGGCAGTTTTAGTGGTGGAAGAAGCCGGAGTACCCGGAGAGAACCACCGACCATGGGCAAGCAACTGGTAAGCTTTATCCCTTGCGACTGCGAGTCGAGTTCACCCTTTTTTGTAATTTACAAAGCCGGGTGCGAATCCACGCCGTATTGGTGATAGGCTTGTATGAGTTGTTAGGCAATCCAACTACCTAACTCACTGAGCCACGGGGCCCTAGGATGGGATAGACATTTTATATTATATTTGATGTGTTACCTTATAAAGAATTGGATAACAAAGTCATCCAGCTTGTTGATAAATTTGACATTTTCATTTGACATTATCCAAATAAACAGTTCGTTCCTATACTCATGAACTCACAGTCGCAAGTGATAAAGTTTACCAGTTGCTTGCCCATGGTCGGTGGTTCTCTCCGGGTACTCCGGCTTCTTCCACCACTAAAACTGGTCGCCATGATATAGCTGAAATATTGCTGAAAGTGGCGTTAAAACACAAAAAATAAAATGAAATCAAATCCTATGCTCATGGCTTATTAGATATAGTTATGTTTGAAATTGAGTTACTAAAATAATGAAATGCATTCAAACTATGCTCAATCTCCCTCAGGAATAGGTGACCTCAGCCAATTTTGGCTGTCATGGGTGCGTCGTGTACTTTACTTGCTCACGAAAATCTGTATTAAATTTTATTGCTTTCTAGTCTTTTGACTCTGAACATACCTGATGACGTTTGTCACAGAACATACCTGATGACGTTTGTCACAGAAGATACCTGATGACGTTTGTCACAGAAGATACCTGATGACGTTTGTCACAGAAGATACCTGATGACGCTTGTCACAGAACATACTTGATGACGTTGGTCACAGAAGATACCTGATGACGTTTGTCACAGAAGATACCTGATGACGTTTGTCACAGAAGATACCTGATGACATTTGTCACAGAACATACCTGATGACGTTTGTCACAGAACATACCTGATGACGTTGGTCACAGAAGATACCTGATGACGTTTGTCACAGAAGCACGCCGTATGCACTAAATTACATGTCAACGGATTTAATATTTCGCTGGCACTTATGTTAGAAATATCGAGAAAAATAATATACTGATGGCCTACACAAGAACTACTTCCTGTATCTTTGGAGACACGCGTGTAATATGGCGGCGGCGAGATCACGAGAGTTCGATTGAATGAGAATAGATTCGACCTTAAAAAAAGTCGTCCCCGATATATCTCGGCCCTAGCAAAAAATCGTCCCCGATATATCTCGGCCCTAACAAAAAGTCGTCCTCGATATATCTCGGCCCAAAAAATCTCGACACTATTTTGATGCACTGAATGAGCGGGAAATTGGCAGATAATTTTCAGATTCGCGAGCATTCATGGCCGTGCCTGTTTCAATAGATGGAAAGAGCATCCTTACATTGTACTTCAGTACACTCCAAAAAGTACACAAAAGTAAGTAAAATTTCTATTTCAATCATCCCAAGGATTGACATGACTTAAATATTAGATAATGTGGATTTTGCTTCGCTGACACTACAGGTAGCACCTGTCTCATATTAAGAAAATACTTTCTAGTAGAATTAAAGATGTTTTCTAAATACAGTTGTCAGTTATATTTTTAAAGAGAACATATTAGTACGAAATGTATCTCATCTTCAACTATAGCAAGTTTACATTATTGACAGATTCCTTCACATCTGTCTAGTTGTCTTGATTTTCAGTTTTCATTAATATTACCTTCATGCCTTCACACTTCAACAATGATCACTACTACGGAATTTAGACAACAGCTGATATTTGGCAAAGTTTCAAGTCTTCATCAAAAGCAAAAAGTAGTTTTTAAACATGTTGCTATTTGGCGTAACATTTTAGAACATCAAAACGTATACATGTATATCTAATTTAGTGCGCACGCCGCGTTTCTGGCATAACCTTCATCGGGTACGCTCAAATTCAAACGATTGCAGAACATGAAAAGGTGCCCTTTATTAGCAGTTGTTCATTAATACTTATTAACGGGAAAAATGATGTGTTCTGTTTTGTGTAATCACAGACCGGTTCTTTCCTCATTCGTGACTTGCCATCGTGGTTTGTAACAAGAGTAACATGATGGGTGACACCAGTGGAGCAGGAATTGTTTACCCTTTCCGGGATTCACTCTCGGTAATAGTGGGGTTCATGTGGCTCCATCTTTTAGTTTTCTTTGTAGTGCTTTGTATATCATTGATTGTCCTTTGACTTTTGGTCGTTGTTTTGTCTGTACTTCGCTTTACAGCGTCTGATTACCCCCCTTTGGTATCTTCAATCTTTACTCGATTAGCCATTAAATGCATCACTGTTGTCATCAAAATATCGGAATATATAACCTCTTTAATAACAAAATATTCCAAACATCAACAGTAACATTATGCGAAATTATTCCCAGTCAGTGGACGGCCTTCAAAACGTTAGTTCATTAGTTTTATTATTAAAGGGGAATAACTCTAGTATT
This sequence comes from Bathymodiolus septemdierum, assembly GCA_963383655.1. Classification (NCBI taxonomy): domain Eukaryota; kingdom Metazoa; phylum Mollusca; class Bivalvia; order Mytilida; family Modiolidae; genus Bathymodiolus; species Bathymodiolus septemdierum. Next base: position 37,886,821 of record OY726524.1, on the reverse strand, counting down.
CAATGATCTATTCTAGTCGGGTCTAGGACAATAGCCCCCCGGACAATTGCCCCCTAGGACAATAGCCTCCCGGTCAATTGCCCCCCATCCCCCAATTTTTTTTATTTCATTCTATATTTATTTTTTAAATGAGAAATAAATATGCATAAACTCAGATTAAATTATTCAAATTACTTTTAAGTTGGATTTTCTTCTTTGTATATTAATCACAGGGGCTTGAATGACATTCATAGAGGTCACACGGCCTATATACCATATATATACTGTTAGTATATATGGTATATAGTCGGCGTGACCTCTATGAAAGCGATTCAAGTTATATATGGTATAGATATTTTATTTTTAGATAGAGTTTAATGATTTCCCAATTAAGTTTAATTACCTTACAAAATTGGTCTTCAAAGAAACATTATAAAAAGGAATTTGATTAAACAATGATCAAAGCTAAGTACAAAGGTTAATAATTAAAAAGAATTTTGAGAAAACAGGATTGCAAGCTAAGTACAGGCTTAGAACTGGCTTAAATAGGAGTGTATTTTGAAGTGAAAGTATAATAGTCCAATGGAGTTCATAGAGTCAGAAAGGGGTAATCAGAAACTAAATATAAAACTGAAAAAAATGTGTGGGGGGCAATTATCCTAGGGGGGCTATTGTCCTAGGAGGCAATTGTCCGGGGGCTATTGTCCTGCTCCCATTCTAGTCAAATACAGATACAATTGTTTTTAAATACCTTAATCTAAAGTCAAATTGAGTCAGACAGTTTACACAGTGCATGTACATAATGATAATCTGTACTTTGGATAATCCGTTTATGTCCTCCATTAAATCTGTTTACACAGTATACATATGGTAGCTCCTTCCGAATCCCGCTCAGGAGAGGTGTACTCGATATAACATTATGTGATAGAGTTTGTCAGTGACTTGCGGCTGGTCGGTGCTTTTCTCCTGGTACTTCGGTTTCCTCCACCAATAAAGCTAACCGCCATGATATAACTGAAAGATTGTTTAAACCCTAACCCTAACACTACCACTCTCCCCCATTACCAGGTCAGCAATGTGTTTTATGTGATCTACTGTGTAATTGTATTTGCTTTGCTATGTGTAGCTTTAATTTTCAATCATACCATTGACACATTCATACATTGAATGCACACCTCAACATCACATCCACAAGTCATGTGTAGTACAAGAAGAAAACAAGATTTTGTTGAGAGTAGATACTAAAACTACGGAGACACCTGGTAATAATATAACTTTATTCTGATATAAATGAAATATTGTTGACAGTGGCGTTTAACACCATAACCCTAACCCTAATCCTCATATGGTAGCTCACAATACCGAGATAAAACATTCATTTTATTAATATTAATTAAAGTAAATTACAAACAAAATTAACAATGAACGAGACTTTTTCAATATACATGTATCAGGAAGACCAAAGGTAGAAAAAAAAGTATGGAAACACGACCTACTTGTATAGAGGAAATAACTGAGCGAATGATTGTTGTTTAACGCCAAATTTTTCAGCTATATCATGGCGAGAACAAGTTACATTTTTATGAGATGATGATGTCCGATTTGTATTAGACCAACAATCTGAGTTGGATTTTTATAGTGCTAGCTCACTGAAACAACAGTCCGTGGGAAGACATTTCGCACAACTCGGACACATCATTCTGATTCTGATCCATCCAGTCTTTGCTCCTGTTAGTGCTGCATGCAACAAATACCAATTTTATAGTCTTTGGGTTGGTTTGATTTGACTGCCGGGGATAGAACCCACGATTTACCACAATCGAGGCGAGCACGATAATCATTACACCACTGATGCAGATAAAGAGAGGAGATAAAACGATACCAATCCCGGAGTTAAATAATACCAATCCCGGAGTTAAATAATACCAATCCCGGAGTTAAATAATACCAATCCCGGAGTTAAATAATACCAACAAACTTTCTACTATTACCTGTTCAAACTATTTGTATATCAATGAATGTTTTTCGAGTATGTGAAATTTTTAAATGAATTCTCCACATTTAAAATTATAATCATTAAATTAACTGTCAAAATAATAAAACGGTGTTAATAATTTAATTGTATTGTTATTCCACATCAATGGAGCTTGCATTTGTCCGAAATTAACACCGTCGTTTAAACCGGGACCGTGGGTTTAAATAGCTGTGGGTGGGACAAACATTCAGATTGTTCATTATTTTGACCACGGTTATCTCCAGGAGGAAAAATCAATGATACATAATTTCACCGTTACTTTTGAAGCAAGATATTTGACCGGCATGGTTACTAGTGTTCCTCCCTACGAAACTTTCAGTCTTATTAAAAATAATATTCTTCATCAGTCTAAAATCTACAAAAATCACTTCTAAAATTCAAAATTCTGAGTCATGTGACCTTTAGGTCACGTTGGTCATGTGACAGTTTCATAAATGTGCTGTTCATATCAACAGGGATTTTTGATAATAAGCTCCGCCCACAAAATGTTGTCGGTAGCCACTACCGAAAATTCCCCTTTAACTAGAAGCGTGGCCTTATGTAATATATTATATACAACATTATAGTTGATTGTTGTTGAAAATCAAGTGAGCGGTATGTCAGCTATATCTATTACGGGAACAAGTCTACAAATAAGAAACATGAAGGTAAAAAATGTTGGTGCTGGGATGCCCAAATAAACAGATGTTTTGATTGCTATATGGAAAACCGGGGGAGATCATGGATAGTGTCACAAAAATGTTGCCTTGCAACGGGCCATTGACGATCACTCCTACTAGTAACAACATAAGCGCTCATTAGGAATTCCTGCAAGTTGTCTCAAGTTCAAAGAGCATGGCATTCACCAAATACCAATTTATCTTCCATACTGAGGGCAAATTGTGTATTTAATTCGTCTCTATTTATTCTTATATTTATATTTATAATATTTATACTATGCAATTTTTAGCAGAGTTATCGTTCCTTGTACTCACATCAACATCCGTCAACGTTTGCAACTTCAATAAGATTCTTGTTAAACTAAAACTAAATTCATTCAAACGAAATACTCAGTAATTTAGTATCCACTCAAATCAAATCTCAAACATTTACTTATTATCACGGATTTCTCTAATTTTCAGATTAATTCCGTATTTTATTTCGATATTCTTGCGTGAAAATTTAAATTATTTAAGACATTTACGGAGGCTGATGTGACTGCAAGGAAAGATAACTCTAGTATCGATTGCATCCTGAGTTCTCTTCAGAATACCATGTATCATCCGAATGGAATGTGTTCCCAAAATTAGTCGAACAGGAATGTATGATACACAGTCAAACCTGCTTTAGTGACCACCTCTAATAAGCAATAACTTGTATTAATTGACCTTGATTTTAATTTCCCCCACAATGCATTTCATGTTAATTTAACCTGTATTTAGTGACCAGCTGTCTTATGTAACCATACAAGTATTTCAATGTTCCCTTGGAAGGTCAAATAAGACAGGTCTAACAGTACGTGCAAAACAGTACATGAATTTAATGTAGTAGCATTATTGACGTTTTAACAGTATGCTTCTCGACCATGCCTCTGGATAGAAGATGTGGTCAATCCTTCTCTACTTAGTCTTGGAGGTGTATCGAAGTCATCTCTCATTGTCATCTCTCTCATTCGCTCAGAACGGAGATTGGTAATAGACGTGAGTTCTGACGGCTCGGGATCTCGATTTCTACATTTATAATACGTTTTAACACTGAACCAAGTAGCAGCAATAAACAATGAGCCAAGAAATACTATTCCTAACACTATGGCAAGTATAATCCCCACGCCTCCACGATCTTCTGAGCCAAAAGGTTCTGATACTGTATAAAAAAATCAGGAAGGCATATCATTGTCTAATTCACAATAAAAAAAAAAAGGTTTACAACAACATTAAGAAATAAAATTAAACAATCTTTTTTTTTGTGTATTTCTTTGTTTTGAAACCCGTTTTCTTTTTAATATGTAGTAATGACCCTCTTAATTTATTTTCTTCAAACTATGAAATCAGTGCATATCATAGCTTCGTGTCCGTGATCGTATGGTAGTTTAATTACCTCTACCTATGCACTCAGTGTCATGTGATTTCGATTCCTTTGAACCGTAATGGGAGCGGGAGGTTTGGCGCCTTAAAATCTGATTCAACCCACCATTTCTTTAGAAATGCCTGTACCAAGTCAGGGTCATTACGGTTTTCACAGTTTTCCGGTTGTTGACTGATTTTGTCTGTTTATATAATTATGAGTTTTGACTTTCCCTTTGTAAGATTGTTCGGAGTTCGGTAATTTTGTTATTACCTTTATTTTCCATAGTATACAAAATGTTAAGTGATCAAGTTTGTCACTGACAGTATATCATTGTCATTACGCCGTATACCGTGGTTTTCTCTACCAATAAAAATGACAGCTACAATATAACTGTTTTGGTGAACTCCCATAGCCCGACCCTCTATCATAACAGAAGTATATGATTGACATACTGGATACAGCCTGATGTTATACATTTGATATCTGTGTTTTTTAATAAGAATTTGTCGGCAACTTACGAATGGTATCATTGATTTATTCGGATATCATATAACTGATTGCCGGGACGTAGTGGTCTTGATCGTATGATAGTTGCATTTACAATTACCTGTACAATCAATGCCTATCATCACTTAAGCTGTGTGCTCCAATCCCGCGCACGGCCAGGTATAATCGATACCACGCTATGCTATAAAGTTTGTCAGCGACTTGCGGCCGGTCTGTAGTTTTCTCCGGGCACTCAGTTTTCCTCTACCAATAAAGCTGATCGTCACGATATAGCTGAACTATTGTTGAAAGTGGCGTTACACCCCATGATCCTACCCCCTAACTGATTGCCATAACTGAGATATATAGTGTCGTTGCTAAGAAAGACTGGCAGACTGTAATAAAAGGATTATTCCATGCGTTTCTCGTTAATACCAATAAAGTCAAACCAACTGTGTTTATTTACCATTTAAAGGTGCCAATCTGTTGGGCAGAGTATATCATTATACAGACAGAACGAATAAATACATTGATTACAGTGAGTGAGTGATTGTTGTTTAATGTCAAGGGAGCAATTTTTCAGCAATATCATGGCGAGAACAAATTACATTTCGATGAGATGTTGATGATGTCTTCTTAATAATAAACCAACATGCTTAGTTGGATTTCTGTAGTGCTAGCTCACTGAAAACGACAATCCACAAGTAGATATGTTGCACCATTCGGAACACATTATCCTCATTTTGAGCAAACCAGTGTTTGTTCTCACTACGTGCTAAACGGAGAAGCAGCAAATACCAATTTTTAGAAATCTTTAATTTGAACTAGAGACGAGTAATTGATTATATATATATAAAAACATTAATATAGTCAGCAATATACTCTAACAACAAAGGGAGGCAACCCAGTTAACTTAACTCTAATGTAAAAACAATATTGGAAGGGTTGACCTAGTACCGATGAATTTCAATATTTAAGATAGTTAGAAGTGTGCACACTGTATATACGTAGCAATCATGTAAAAGGATGACGTCATCTTTCGGATTCACGTAAAGGAAGTGCTAAAACTTGACGATTTCTTGTGCTTCTATGAAATGATTTTCAGTTCTTTATATCTATTTACTATTTAAATGAAAAATAGCAAGTGGAATTATTTGATTCCTCTAGTTGTGTGAAGTTAGATACAATTGTGGTTTTTATTTTTGTCATTGATCCAAGGTGGCCGTCGTTGTCTATTACCACTAAAGTTGTGAGATCGAACCCCGTTCATGGCGAGGTGTACTTGATACAATATTATGTGATAAAGGTTGTTAATGACTTGCGAAATATTGTTGAAAGTGACGTTAAACACCATAAATCCCAAACCCCTCAATGATCTAAGCACTATGAATCAGAAATAATCGTACCTACCTTCCAAATGTGATATATAAGATATTTTAAACGCATGTGGAAATGTCCCAAATGTAGAATTAAATTGGACAAGCGCATTTCCAATGTTGCTATGATTAAGGTGTGTGTCTTTCGTAATATTCTGACATACATTATTTATTTCTTTGTCAGGATTTGCGACGTTTCCTGAAAATGGAATCAGAATGGATAATGAAAATGAAATTATTTTGCATCTATCAAGAATATTGTTTTCAAGAATGCCGTCTCTTTTATACCGTGAACCTGGAATATAAACGCATTTGTATTATCACATATTCTAACATAACGTCTTCCTTTCGCTTTGCAAGCAAACGAGCGATTTATGTAGATGGAAAAATAGTATTGGCACATGCAAGGTGCACACATTTTGAACCATGTAATAAAATCACAAAATAAAATTATTTACACTGTTGTTAACGTTTTATACATTTATATTCACTGAAAATAATCAACACATCCAAAATTAATAGATATGCGATGAGGAACAAAACCATTATTGATTCGACTGTTCCTTCAATAAGACATTCTCGTCGTAAGCACATGTTGATAAGTTATCGTCTGCTCGAATTTGGCAGGTTAATAGATAGAGCAGCCAACCTGCGCCGCATAAATATTGTGTGCGACCTTGCCCGCAAACGTAACTATGTACTACCGCCTTTCCCATCAAAGTGTACTACCGTATCTGTACTGTTAGACATATCAGAATTGAAACAAAAGATGGAATCCAAACCACAGGCGCATGAGGCATGGATTTCGTTTCCTCCTCCCCCCTTTTCTCTACTACCCCCCTTTTTTCAAAATTTTCATATAAATCATTCCTTTTTCAAAATTTTCATAATCATTCGTTTTTTCTTCATTTGACAATATCAGTAGACGTCATACATCATGAATAATACATGTATTCTGTGTCCACATTTTTTCGACTGATACAGTATAAGAGAGAAGGTATGCAACTCCATTTTCATATTTCGCGCCATATCGCTCACCTTGGTTGGGAAACCCCAGTGTTTTTTACACTTTTTACCTTGTCTACATATGCCACTGTCGTATCAAACTGTTTCTAAGACACTTACCTAATTGCCCATGTTCGAATTTCAGTCTGTACGTCGATCTTTTCCAAGAAATCTCGCCGAGAATAGCGAGGCAGCTTCGTTTCTAGATCAAACTACATCATTTGAGACGGAAGTGCAAGAACGGGAACCCTGGGATTTTTACGAATGGATTACCTGCAATGAAAAACCCAGATGCGCTCCGAATATTTTTCCCATAATGTTTTGGCGGGAAATATAAACCGCTGAAAAAACATAACAGCAGACGGATTATTTCGTAAAAATGGCACAACGACCATCTGAATATGGAAACATTGAAATAATTTGATGGTAGATAACTGTTCAAAAAGAAATTCAAACTGAGAAATAGATGATTGAATGGTTTTAACTGAAGTCAAAATTTCAATGAAAAAGAAATATTCAGCTTGCCTCTACTTCAAATTATTAAAATCATACCCAAACAAATACATATGCATTGTACAACTAAAAGAAAAAAAAAAAAATAAATAAAAAAACAAAGGAAGAAGAAGCTGAGAACAGCAATTGAATGGGACTATGGCATTTTACCCCCTTCCTCAATAAAAGGGCTCCCAACTGACAAAAATGTGTAAGGGAGCCGGAGAGACCATTTAACTAAGGGGGCTATTTCTTTTTCATTTCATGTCACTGATTTTATAAAACAATAATCTGTCTTACAGGGGTAAAAAATAAATAACTTGTGTAACTCCACTTTTCAGCAGTGACAGAAATCAGTGTTGAAATCCAGAAAAAAAATCCTATTTTACCGTATAAGTGGTTATTTTGGTGGGTATTTAATTTTCACTTTCTTCGCGATGATGTTAAATGCGCGAAAAAAGTTCACGAATTATTATTTCACGTTCAAATAGTTAAACAAGTTATTTATTTTTTACCCCTGAAAAAGAAATAGCCCCCTTAGTTAAATGGTCCCTTCGGCTCCCTTACACATTTGTATCAGTTGGGAGCCCTTTTATTGAGTAAGAGGGTAAAATGCCATAGTCCCATTCAATAGCTGTTCTCTGCTTCTTCTTCCTTTGTTTTTTTTTTATTTATTATTTTTTTTTTTTTTTTAGTTGTATATGTATTTGTTTGGGTATGATTTTAATAATTTGAAGTAGAGGCAAGCTGAATATTTCTTTTCCATTGAAATTTTGACTTCAGTTAAAACCATTCAATCATCTATTTCTCAGTTTGAATTTCTTTTTGCACAGTTATCTACCATCAAATTATTTCAATGTTTCCATATTCAGATGGTCGTTGTGCCATTTTTACGAAATAATTCGTCTGCGGTTATGTTTTTTCAGCGGTTTATATTTCCCGCCAAAACATTATGGGAACAATATTCGGAGCGCATCTGGGTTTTTCATTGCAGGTAATCCATTCGTAAAAATCCCAGGGTTCCCGTTCTTGCACTTCCGTCTCAAATGATGTAGTTTGATCTAGAAACGAAGCTGCCTCGCTATTCTCGGCGAGATTTCTTGGAAAAGATCGACGTACAGACTGAAATTCGAACATGGGCAATTAGGTAAGTGTCTTAGAAACAGTTTGATACGACAGTGGCATATGTAGACAAGGTAAAAAGTGTAAAAAACACTGGGGTTTCCCAACCAAGGTGAGCGATATGGCGCGAAATATGAAAATGGAGTTGCATACCTTCTCTCTTATACTGTATCAGTCGAAAAAATGTGGACACAGAATACATGTATTATTCATGATGTATGACGTCTACTGATATTGTCAAATGAAGAAAAAACGAATGATTATGAAAATTTTGAAAAAGGAATGATTTATATGAAAATTTTGAAAAAAGGGGGGTAGTAGAGAAAAGGGGGGAGGAGGAAACGAAATCCATGCCCCATGCGCCTGTGATCCAAACTGTGTTATGAATTTCAACATGGGTTGGCAGGTTATTTGTAAATTTTATTCTTCGATACCACTCGGGATAAAATACTAATACCCAACAACCCATTTAAAAAATCACAACACTTTACGGCTTCTGTGAATTATTTTTGTATTTTATTATGTTGATTTTACAATGGACCCATACTACGAGAGATACTCTATTATAAAAAAAAAACGAAACAAAAACAACTCTAACTTAATGGATGTTACACTACTATAGTATTATATTGGTTGCATGCAACGAACTACATTTCATGTAAATAATGTACTAGTATATATTTCCTTTGACATTTTCATGCTATGGTTTACAATTAGTAAGAAAGGATATGGATGTCAATGTACCCGAAAAACTATTACATTTTACATTTAGACACAAACTGAAGTAATGAACGGTACATCTATTGCTGTATCATATTTCACAGCCGCAACAGGGTCTTCAACAATGAACATAACTTAGACTCTAAAATGAGTGCGAAACGGCCTGCTGCCGAGCGACGCTATCCACCTCTGTCGATAAACCCTTCATCAGGATATCACTGCCGTTTCCATGAAACATAGTCGTTGTTCATGTTGAATTGTGGTTGGTGGAATTGTCAGCTCTCACTAGACTACCAATTATAAATTTCTCCTCAACTATGGGAAATTTAGAAATTGAACATCTAACCCGTTAAAATGTTGATTGACTTGTTAGAGTGAACAATTTGACATACATATGGGATATAAATGACTCTCTATTTCCTTATATGAATACACTATGAAAGTTATTATTTTATATACATTGATCGATTGATTGGTTAATGCTTAACGTCCAGGGAGCAGTATTTCAGAGCTATATTCAGGACGAGAACAAGTAATATGGATTTGAGTCTTGAGGATTTTCACCAGTACCCAGTATATCGTATATAAAAAAGAGAAAAGAGAACATGTACGTTGTAGGGAATAGAAAGGAGAAAGGGGGGAGGGGGTAATATTGCATGGAGAAAGGGGGGGGGGGGTTAATATTGCATGGAAATGACAGTTGTATATATTACTATGTATGAATATGGATGTTATGAAGATGAAGGACTATCCAACATTACACTTAGACACATAATAACGTGGATGGACTGCGAACTTATTGCTGTTCTACATTTCGCAGTCACAGTAGGGTCTTTAACAATGAGCATATCACATACCCTAAAATGGCCCCTAGTAGTACTCTTATATCACATACCCTAAAATGACCCTAGTAGTACTCTTATATCACATACCCTACAATGGCCCCTAGTAGTACTCTTAAATCACATACCCTACAATGGCTCCTAGTAGTACTCTTAAATCACATACCCTACAATGGCCCCTAGTAGTACTCTTAAATCACATACCCTACAATGGCCCCTTGTAGTACTCTTAAATCACATACCCTACAATGGCCCCTAGTAGTACTCTTAAATCACATACCCTACAATGGCCCCTAGTAGTACTCTTATATCACATACCCTACAATGGCCCCTAGTAGTACTCTTATATCACATACCCTACAATGGCCCCTAGTAGTACTCTTATATCACATACCCTACAATGGCCCCTAGTAGTACTCTTAAATCACATACCCTACAATGGTTCCTAGTAGTACTCTTAAATCACATACCCTACAATGGCCCCTAGTAGTACTCTTATATCACATACCCTACAATGGTTCCTAGTAGTACTCTTATATCACATACCCTACAATGGCCCCTAGTAGTACTCTTAAATCACATACCCTACAATGGCCCCTAGTAGTACTCTTATATCACATACCCTACAATGGCCCCTAGTAGTACTCTTAAATCACATACCCTACAATGGCTCCTAGTAGTACTCTTAAATCACATACCCTACAATGGCCCCTAGTAGTACTCTTAAATCACATACCCTACAATGGCCCCTTGTAGTACTCTTAAATCACATACCCTACAATGGCCCCTAGTAGTACTCTTAAATCACATACCCTACAATGGCCCCTAGTAGTACTCTTATATCACATACCCTACAATGGCCCCTAGTAGTACTCTTATATCACATACCCTACAATGGCCCCTAGTAGTACTCTTAAATCACATACCCTACAATGGTTCCTAGTAGTACTCTTAAATCACATGCCCTACAATGGTTCCTAGTAGTACTCTTAAATCACATACCCTACAATGGCCCCTAGTAGTACTCTTAAATCACATACCCTACAATGGCCCCTAGTAGTACTCTTATATCACATACCCTACAATGGCCCCTTGTAGTACTCTTAAATCACATACCCTACAATGGCCCCTAGTAGTACTCTTATATCACATACCCTACAATGGCCCCTAGTAGTACTCTTATATCACATACCCTACAATGGTTCCTAGTAGTACTCTTAAATCACATACCCTACAATGGCCCCTAGTAGTACTCTTAAATCACATACCCTACAATGGCCCCTAGTAGTACTCTTAAATCACATACCCTACAATGGTTCCTAGTAGTACTCTTATATCACATACCCTACAATGGCCCCTAGTAGTACTCTTAAATCACACACCCTACAATGGCCCCTAGTAGTACTCTTAAATCACATACCCTACAATGGCCCCTAGTAGTACTCTTAAATCACATACCCTACAATGGCCCCTAGTAGTACTCTTATATCACATACCCTACAATGGCCCCTAGTAGTACTCTTAAATCACATACCCTACAATGGCCCCTAGTAGTACTCTTAAATCACATACCCTACAATGGCCCCTAGTAGTACTCTTAAATCACATACCCTACAATGGCCCCTAGTAGTACTCTTATATCACATACCCTACAATGGCCCCTAGTAGTACTCTTAAATCACATACCCTACAATGGTTCCTAGTAGTACTCTTAAATCACATACCCTACAATGGCTCCTAGTAGTACTCTTAAATCACATACCCTACAATGGCCCCTAGTAGTACTCTTAAATCACATACCCTACAATGGCCCCTTGTAGTACTCTTAAATCACATACCCTACAATGGCCCCTAGTAGTACTCTTAAATCACATACCCTACAATGGCCCCTAGTAGTACTCTTATATCACATACCCTACAATGGCCCCTAGTAGTACTCTTATATCACATACCCTACAATGGCCCCTAGTAGTACTCTTAAATCACATACCCTACAATGGTTCCTAGTAGTACTCTTAAATCACATACCCTACAATGGTTCCTAGTAGTACTCTTAAATCACATACCCTACAATGGCCCCTAGTAGTACTCTTAAATCACATACCCTACAATGGCCCCTAGTAGTACTCTTATATCACATACCCTACAATGGCCCCTTGTAGTACTCTTAAATCACATACCCTACAATGACCCCTAGTAGTACTCTTATATCACATACCCTACAATGGCCCCTAGTAGTACTCTTATATCACATACCCTACAATGGTTCCTAGTAGTACTCTTATATCACATACCCTACAATGGCCCCTAGTAGTACTCTTAAATCACACACCCTACAATGGCCCCTAGTAGTACTCTTAAATCACATACCCTACAATGGCCCCTAGTAGTACTCTTAAATCACATACCCTACAATGGCCCCTAGTAGTACTCTTATATCACATACCCTACAATGGCCCCTAGTAGTACTCTTAAATCACATACCCTACAATGGCCCCTAGTAGTACTCTTAAATCACATACCCTACAATGGCCCCTAGTAGTACTCTTAAATCACATACCCTACAATGGCCCCTAGTAGTACTCTTATATCACATACCCTACAATGGCCCCTAGTAGTACTCTTATATCACATACCCTACAATGGCTCCTAGTAGTACTCTTAAATCACATACCCTACAATGGCCCCTAGTAGTACTCTTAAATCACATACCCTACAATGGCCCCTAGTAGTACTCTTAAATCACATACCCTACAATGGCCCCTAGTAGTACTCTTATATCACATACCCTACAATGGCCCCTAGTAGTACTCTTAAATCACATACCCTACAATGGCCCCTAGTAGTACTCTTAAATCACATACCCTTCAATGGCCCCTAGTAGTACTCTTATATCACATACCCTACAATGGTTCCTAGTAGTACTCTTAAATCACATACCCTACAATGGCCCCTAGTAGTACTCTTAAATCACATACCCTACAATGGCCCCTAGTAGTACTCTTATATCACATACCCTACAATGGCCCCTAGTAGTACTCTTATATCACATACCCTACAATGGCTCCTAGTAGTACTCTTAAATCACATACCCTACAATGGCCCCTAGTAGTACTCTTAAATCACATACCCTACAATGGCCCCTAGTAGTACTCTTAAATCACATACCCTACAATGGCCCCTAGTAGTACTCTTATATCACATACCCTACAATGGTTCCTAGTAGTACTCTTAAATCACATACCCTACAATGGCCCCTAGTAGTACTCTTAAATCACATACCCTACAATGGTTCCTAGTAGTACTCTTATATCACATACCCTACAATGGCCCCTAGTAGTACTCTTAAATCACATACCCTACAATGGCTCCTAGTAGTACTCTTAAATCACATACCCTACAATGGCCCCTAGTAGTACTCTTAAATCACATACCCTACAATGGCCCCTAGTAGTACTCTTATATCACATACCCTACAATGGTTCCTAGTAGTACTCTTAAATCACACACCCTACAATGGCCCCTAGTAGTACTCTTAAATCACATACCCTACAATGGTTCCTAGTAGTACTCTTATATCACATACCCTACAATGGCCCCTAGTAGTACTCTTAAATCACATACCCTACAATGGCTCCTAGTAGTACTCTTAAATCACATACCCTACAATGGCCCCTAGTAGTACTCTTAAATCACATACCCTACAATGGCCCCTAGTAGTACTCTTAAATCACATACCCTACAATGGCCCCTAGTAGTACTCTTAAATCACATACCCTACAATGGCCCCTAGTAGTACTCTTAAATCACATACCCTACAATGGCCCCTAGTAGTACTCTTTACTTCTGTCAATAAACTCTACATCTTTAGTTTTCTGTGTATTGGTCTGTAGATCAATGTTTGTATGGAAAAGGGAGCATGCAAGTTGCAATGAATAGAGACGAATGCATATTGTATGGAGAAGAGATATTTTCCACATTGTATGGAGAAGATGGGACGTCCAGTTTGCAGTATGCGTTTTAAACATCGAAATTTGACCTTTCTTTGGAGAAACAAAGGCATGCTGATTTAAAACGCATACTGCAAACTGGACGTCCCATCTTCTCCATACAATGTGGAAAATATCTCTTCTCCATACAATATGCATTATAAAAAAAACACCATCCATTTGCATATTTCACGTCACTCATATTTAAGATTTACACAACTCACCTTCATAAATAACAAATCTCGTCTGTGAACAACTTGCTATGGTAAGTTTATTCAAAGTCAAATACAGAGAATTTCCCGCAACACCTGTTATAAGCCATTCGCAATTTAACCTACAATATAAAAGTATTTCCAAATTAAAGAAAATATGACATTGAAAAAACCGGAACAAATACTGTGAAATCGAGATATCAAGCTTATAAAACTATAATATCTTATCATATCCATAGCTTCTCTACATTTATGAGAAATCTTGATTCCGACGAGAGGTATATAACGAGTTTTGACTTTTTTTAAGTATTATATATACCATGGATCTTACGAATTGACTTATTTAAACCAACGAATCCGAAGGATGGGTTGGTTTAAATAAGTTCATGAGTAAGATCCATGGTATTTATTATGGTTTGTAACAGAAATTACATGATTGACAGATTTATGACGTCAAAATCATGGAATAACAGACCTATGACGTCAAAATCATGGAATAACATCAAGATCTCCATGTTAGACCATGGTTTGTAAAAGTTCACTATTTTTAAGTTGATTACTGCATAAAAAACATCAAAGGAAAAATGCGTATTTGTGTTACAATTTGATATAGCATGTATTGAATATTCGTTTGTTATACTTCAAACATTAGTTTTGTGCAAAAAAAAAGAAATTTTATGTAATTTTTGAATATTGGAATCGAAATCATATTATTCATCGAAGTCAGAAGTTGTGAAAATGTTAAAGCTAAAAAAGGGTAATCAGAAGCCGTAAATCGTAGAAGATCAGACAATACAATTGTCAAAAGAAGAAGGGAAAAAGATGACCAAAGGCAAAGAGTGATCTAAAAATTAAACTAAAGATTGCAGATTGAGCAACAGGAAGCCACCACTACCCCATCCCATCCCTCCCTCCAAATAAAAGAAAATCTTTGGAAGCAAATAAATCAATGGACCTTAATAAGATAGCCAAAGAATCGCCACATGTTACCTATGGCTAAAGTTGATAAATAATTTAGTTTTAAATAATGATAATAAAATTACTTTAGAAACACTGACTATTGGGCGGATGATACCATTGGGGCAACAATCAGTCAACCAGTAGAAGCATCCACCTAGGAATGCAACATATTGAAGACAGTGGGAGCAAGAAAACCAAAGGGCTTAAACAAGATATCCAATATCGTCTAAGAGAAGCTATGCCTAAGAGAAGCTATGTCTAAGAGAAGCTATGTCTAAGAGAAGCTATGCCTAAGGGCGATGAATATTAGTTTTAATCACCGTTGCTAGTGACGACGAAATATAGGAGGTTCTTAACGTATTTTCAAAGACAACAAAGTAGGTAACATCAACATACATGCGTACAAAACAAAAGTGTTATATAACACATTTCACATGGTGGTTTTCGACACTATTTTAATTGATAAAATACAAAATAATAAGTTAATAACTTCTGTAGATATCATTCACCTTAAACCAGTCAACAATAACATATGTTTTAAGAATTGTCTTGTAGATCAAACCATTGTATGGGATTAAAATACAGTTACTCACGGATTCCTTAATCCCTGTGGTACATTACTGGCACTGAACTCTGTTGATATTGTCCTCTTCTCAGACGAACTCAGTTTTATAATATTTCCTTCACATGGCCCTACATGTAAAATATCATATACATTACAACAATAACTATGATTTGACATCCAATTCTTAAAATTACGATATTTCCAATGAAATGTAGAAAAATGAACATAAATGTATAATTGACCTGGTATAATGCGTTGGAGATGTAAGTCAACTGACATTGTAAATTCATAAAAAAAAACATCGGAGAAAACCGTCAACAATGGACAATTCAGAGACACACAGACAAAACTGGACAAAGAAAAAAACCACAACAATGCATAAAACTGAAAAGATAAGCAGCACTGACCACACTGAGCAAAAAACCGGTGGTGAACACAGGTTCTCGTGAAGAGTAAAGCACTTCCTGTTTATAGGACACCCGATATATTACTCATAGTCAAGTCCAGTAAGAAGGGTAAAGCACTTCCTGTTTATAGGACACCCGGTATATTACTCATAGTCAAGTCCAGTAAGAAGAGTAAAGCACTTTCTGTTTATAGGACACCCGATATATTACTCATAGTCAAGTCCAGTAAGAAGAGTAAAGCACTTCCTGTTTATAGGACACCCGGTATATTACTCATAGTCAAGTCCAGTAAGAAGAGTAAAGCACTTCCTGTTTATAGGACACCCGGTATATTACTCATAGTCAAGTCCAGTAAGAAGAGTAAAGCACTTCCTGTTTATAGGACACCCGATATATTACTCATAGTCAAGTCCAGTAAGAAGAGTAAAGCACTTCCTGTTTATACGACATCCGATATATTACTCATAGTCAAGTCCAGTAAGAAGAGCAAAGCACTTCCTGTTTATAGGACACCCGGTATATTACTCATAGTCAAGTCCAGTAAGAAGGGTAAAGCACTTCCTGTTTATAGGACACCCGGTATATTACTCATAGTCAAGTCCAGTAAGAAGAGTAAAGCACTTCCTGTTTATAGGACACCCGGTATATTACTCATAGTCAAGTCCAATAAGAAGGGTAAAGCACTTCCTGTTTATAGGACACCCGGTATATTACTCATAGTCAAGTCCAGTAAGAAGAGTAAAGCACTTCCTGTTTATAGGACACCCGATATATTACTCATAGTCAAGTCCAGTAAGAAGAGTAAAGCACTTCCTGTTTATAGGACACCCGGTATATTACTCATAGTCAAGTCCAGTAAGAAGAGTAAAGCACTTCCTGTTTATAGGACACCCGGTATATTACTCATAGTCAAGTCCAGTATGAAGGGTAAAGCACTTCCTGTTTATAGGACACCCGGTATATTACTCATAGTCAAGTCCAGTAAGAAGAGTAAAGCACTTCCTGTTTATAGGACACCCGGTATATTATTCATAGTCAAGTCCAGTAAGAAGAGTAAAGCACTTCCTGTTTATAGGACACCCGGTATATTACTCATAGTCAAGTCCAGTAAGAAGGGTAAAGCACTTCCTGTTTATAGGACACCCGATATATTACTCATAGTCAAGTCCAGTAAGAAGAGTAAAGCACTTCCTGTTTATAGGACACCCGGTATATTACTCATAGTCAAGTCCAGTAAGAAGGGTAAAGCACTTCCTGTTTATAGGACACCCGGTATATTACTCATAGTCAAGTCCAGTAAGAAGAGTAAAGCACTTCCTGTTTATAGGACACCCGGTATATTACTCATAGTCAAGTCCAGTAAGAAGGGTAAAGCACTTCCTGTTTATAGGACACCCGTATATTACTCATAGTCAAGTCCAGTAAGAAGAGTAAAGCACTTCCTGTTTATAGGACACCCGGTATATTACTCATAGTCAAGTCCAGTAAGAAGGGTAAAGCACTTCCTGTTTATAGGACACCCGGTATATTACTCATAGTCAAGTCCAGTAAGAAGAGTAAAGCACTTCCTGTTTATAGGACACCCGATATATTACTCATAGTCAAGTCCAGTAAGAAGGGTAAAGCACTTCCTGTTTATAGAACACCCGATGTACTACTCATAGTCAAGTCTAGTAAGAAGAGTAAAGCACTTCCTGTTTATAGGACACCCGATGTACTACTCATAGTCAAGTCCAGTAAGAAGAGTAAAGCACTTCCTGTTTATAGGACACCCGATATATTACTCATAGTCAAGCACAGTAAGAAGAGGATGAAGACACCAAAGGGAGGTAATCAGAATTCGTATATCGAAGAAAAACAGACAACACAATGGCTAAAAGAAAAAGTACAAAAGGACAAACAACGATCTACAAAACATACATATACAACTAAAGATCGAGTAACACTAATAAAAGTCTTGTCGGTGATAGAGGAACGGAAATATTCTTATTACCATCCCTCAACAATATATAATCGCCCAGGGTAAATTGTACTGTTACCATATCGAAAGGATAATGGCTTGTATCAATGTACAAAAATGTACGTCTGACAATTCAACTCAACCTTGATAGCAGTAAGATTTTGTAGCTGACATTTGTATGCATTTAACCAGGACATCATTTACAATAAGAAAATCATTGAGACCTACCGATACTTGATTGTTTTCCGTCAATTTACAAACACATATAAATCCCAATCCTTTTGTCTAAAACTTAGAAAGGAATGTGTCAATAGCTTCCCTTTTCTAATACACATAAAGTTACAACAGACAGTCTTTCAAATGTTTATAGATACAAACTTCCCTTAAAGAGTACCTCTATATAACAAATCACTGTCTATAAATAGTAGTCTCATTTTCCCCATTAATGAATAGTGCATATAATATTGTAACCAGTAAATAAAAGGCAAATGGTCATAAAGGGCACATATTGAAGTTCCTTGAGTGTCCTTATTAAGCAGGTTGTACTGTATATCAGGTTATAGCAGCCGATAATTCAAACTTTTACAAATATATAAGATTAAAGCAGCCAGTAGTTCCTATAGTTACAAATATATTGGAAGACCTGCATCTATACCAAGTAAAGAAAACTGGACAAAGTGTAATTCCGATTGTTTCTCCTAGGAGGATCCGTATTATTAACGCCAATCTTTTCATTTTAATATTTAGGAGATAACTGTATTGTATTTGAAAATTTAACGGCATCAATTGGAGATTTGATTGCCGCAAATTGAGTATACTGGCGACGCGATAGCGGAGCCAGTAAACGGATATTTGCGACCATTAAATCAACAATTGATGCTGTGAAATTTTCAAATACAATACAGTTATCTCCAATCTAATGTAATCGTGTATATAGATGTACACACAGGGGCTAGGTGCGTCCGATTTTTTTTTACTATATAATACAACAAGGGGAAGAACTCAGTTGCTTGCATTTTTTTAAGTGGTCGTGTTAAATTGATCGTAACTTCGGAACGCCTTAATATTTTCAAAAAATGTTTCCACCAGTTGAAAGCCAAATAATTTTCCTTTCCAAAGAAATCCCAATTGTTAGTGTAAGCCTCCGCACTGCTAAGGTAAGCTACACGAATCAAAACAAAACGGCATGCAATAAATGTATAATATCGACCGGGCCCGATCAATATAATGTTTTCTTCCGGATTTTGTCCGAACTCGTTTTTGGTCTTAGTTATGCAATAGTTTGAATTATCGGCTGCTATAACCTGATATACAGTACAACCTGCTTATTAATGACAGATTTGCAAGTATTGAGTATAATATAACAAATAGTTCATGGAACTTCGGGCCAAATGGCAGTTTATGGGCCGGTCTGTCACCCACAAAATAGTATATGGACCTCAGCTTCGCTTCGGTCCATACAATATTTTGTGAATGACATCCCGGTCCATAAACTGCCATATGGCCCTTAGTGCCATGAACTATTTGTTTAATATTAAAGTACAAAATGTACTAGATAATATTGTATATGTACATTGTACTTATACTGCACTGTACTTTACTCTCGGGTGTTTGATATCTATGATACTGTACCTGTATTAATTATTTGCATTAATGATTGTTAGATGAATCCAATAGTCTTACCAGATCTAGCACCTAGGACGTGATAACACACCACCAGAATCAACAGTGACAATGATGCGTGCTGTAAGTTCATGTTGATACAGAGTTCACATAATGTTGATTATATAACACTGAAACAGAAGAAGATTATTTTGGCTGTGAGCGTACCTGATGAAGGTTATTCCAGAAATGCGTCATATGCACTAAATTTGATGCCTACGTATTTATAATAACTCCATTTCACACTATTAACATTCATAACAATGGCTTCATCAAATTTTCACATTTACATGATACATTGTTGTAATGGTGGAAACGAATGTATATTAAAACTCTCCATTGTCTTATAAATAGCCATTTATAGGGAATCAATGAAAATATGATACATCCAAATTAGCACATGGGTAAACAAAACAATTATAATTAAATAAAAGCAGCTATATAATAGTCATGTCATTGATAATGGACATGTAACAATATAAATAAATTTAAATACCATGTCCATGGTCAATTAATTCTAAATAATTCAAAGTTATTACTTTTATTTATATGAAAAAAATAATTCTAAGCAGAATTGTAAATATTAGAATTTCATTCAGAATTAAAACTAGTTAAAACTATTTGCTATGTACATAGACTTTTGAAATAATTTGTATATCTAGCACACGGTGTTGGATATTATGCAACTGAAGAGCTATATTGGAAAAGAACAGAAATAGAAATTTACTATTTTGAAACTTATGAAATATCGCCACGCTTCCTTAATTGCTTAATTATTTAAAATATACATTTTTGTACACGATAGTATACAATATTTGTTAATCAAAGCTTTTATGTTGAAGTTCTCAGCCGCCGTGGTCATGATCGTATGGTAGTTGGATTTACAACTACTTGTGCAAACAGTGCCTATCACCACTGACTTTGTGAGTTCGAACCCCGTTCATGGCAAGGTGTACTCGATACAATATTATGTAATAAAGTTTGTCAGTGACTTGCGACAGGTCGGTGGTTTTCTCTAGGTACTCCGGTTTCCTCCATCAATAAAACGGACCGCCACGATATAACTGAAATATTGTTGAAAGTGGCGTTAAACACCATAAACGAAACTCAAACCTTTATGTTGAAAAACATATATTGATATGTAGTCCTGGTTCCACTGTTAGAAGTAGGCAGGGACGTATCTACGGAAAATAGCACCTATGGGAAGCACTACAATTGCGTTTTACATTTATTATTTATTAATAATTTATCCAGCTATTCATGTCTATGTGTATTACACGGTTTCCGCAAGCTTACTTCAAGAAAATTATATAAAAAATCTTTTAGGACGTTCCCATTTGGGAACATTAGGCGCTAAATCCTCTCAGTGGCGCCCTCTTCAAGTGGCGCATAGGGCACGTGCCCTACTTGTCATACCCTAGATACACCACTGAAGGTAGGAGCAACAGTACAAACGAAATAATTAAATAATATTCACTGAAGCATATCTTACCGAAAGCTGAATACTATATCATATTGTCGTACATCCATTGTAATACCCATACTTACATGTATCTACTTCATAACATACGTGGTACATTTGTACTACCATGTGAGAAAACTTCTGATTCTAGCAAAAACTACCATGAAACTGACATTTTAAAAATACAGGACTTTATGACTGACAACATATTTGTGGCTGTGTTTTTCACCAGAAGTACGTCATTCAATAGGAACTCACTGTGTTCCACTTCTAGTCAATTTATTCCTATAATCGCACGAGGAGGACTTAATGCATAGTCTACTCTAGAGGGGAGATTAGATCAATCCTTTTATCTGTAGCTCCCGTTATACAGATGACGTCCGATCTTGAAATAGTTCGCGGTTTTTACGATTTTCTTCAACGTGTCTATTCTCATAAAATTTGGAATTTAGGATGTCACAGTCATTTACCATTACCTAGACATTGAGGATGAGGGCCGATTGATTGTGATCCAAATTGCACAACAAACGAGATAACATGAACTCGCCAATTATAAACTTTCGGTTCATTTGTAGCAATATATCTTCAGCACCTGCATACGGCGTTTATATATTTCAAAATACGATAACAACGGGTATTACAAGTGAAGCAGGAACTTATTACAGTTCTGAACAGGTTGGGTGCGTTAAATTAAGTTAATTATTCAATCTTCGTCTCGTATTTATTTTTTGGTCGTAAGTTTGCAATTCTATATTGATATCTCTGTTTTCATCACGTCATCGTATCTTCTGCCTTTCATCGCATTATTTCCATTTGATTTCATCTATGACACGCAGAGTTGTTCTTGGTTTTATCAGCCGCATGTTGCTTTGGTTCTAGCATAACACATTACATTTATACCTACATAATTCAAATTTGCAATATCTGGCTTTCCAGTCTTTCGATTTTGAGCGTACCTGATGAAGGTTATTCCATAGACGCGTCGTGTACACTAAATTTGATATCTACGTTTTAAATATAGCGAGCACAGAGAACTCTACAGCAACATGGGCATGCGCATGCAACACACAATCTTCCTTATGATGAGATTGAAACCCTTTCGTCCGGAAGTTGATAAAAGTTGGCAGTCTCGGAGAGAATGCCAAAAATAAAATAAAAAAGTCTCCAATAAATGATTTTAAAACTAAAATGATATCATGAACTTCTAAAAATCGTATTTAAGTAACAAAAGACAATAAAAGGTGCTTACATTGTTAAATTAATCAGAATGACATCTCGCTATCAAAGTCATGACGTCATGTTATTCATAGACATAGGCTAAAGTCGTCAACAACATTTCGCCGAATTTTAATTAAAATCTTGTATATTTTCATTCCCGAGTCAAAAAATTTCAAAACGACATCTATTTCATTTGCAACTGCGTCAATTCCGTAAATCGTAACGACATGTAAACAAACACAGCACTTTTTTCAAGCGTGTTCAGATTATTAGATAAAAACCTTTCTAGTTACGGATTAGTAAAAGATGATTATAGAATAAATTTGACTTAATTTTGAACTACAATATTTTCAGAAAATATCAAATTTATTTTTTGGACCATTTGCAGCCGATGTAGAAAAACTCACCTTGGTGTGTTTTAGTTTTGTTTTATTTTTTGCAGAATCTACGCGGGTGGTCTAAATATTTACTCGGATCGATCAAAACTTTGATTAATAGAACACTGGCGCACGGGAAGGACTTTATGTTAACATGGACTATGTGGTGCAACCCTTGAAAATTTTTGGACTGTCCTATATACATACAAGCCAGAACTATATTGATAGGTAATATCAACAGGGTTACAACTTGCTACACTCTAGATATTGAATTTCTGACATGTGGCAGTGATAATTTAACTTGTGAACAAAATTGTATTATATTTAAATATGTTTTTGATTATATTAAATGTTCAAAAAGATTCCTTATTGTATAACTGGAATTGAATTGGGTGAACATGCACATCATATGAATCCATCTTAATTTTCTTTTTCTTTCTGTTTGTGAATATTTATCATTGATTCGTTATTAGTGCTACATATAGTAATGCATGCCTTTTATGTACTTCTTTATTGTAACATATTGTAATTTGGAGAAGACTTCATAAGTTTGTTTAACTTGTGTCTAATCCATTTTGTCTGTTTAATTGGCAAATAAAATATGTTTAAACTAAACTAAAACTATCAGGTTAAGGACAACAACTGTTCATTTTTTTATCACTCTAAATGACTCTTTAAGACAACACGAATCTGGTCATTTTTTGACGTATGCCCGTATGGACATTTTATGTCACGCCCAACTGCATTTCACTGTCGCACTCCAGATTTATATTGACATTTCGTTACTGTATATATGACTTACCAGTTTAAAAGAAATCCAAACACAATTCCTGTCTCTAAGATTATTTGTACATGTACCACAATATTCCTAAAGTTCTACAATAAATGCGTAAATAAAAACGAATCTGCCCACCATTCATCATCATTTTAATATTTTTTTTATCACGTCATATTTTACGTTGCAACAAGTAAAGGTCAGCATTGAAATCGTATTTGGGTCACAACTGACGCAAAGATGACAACCTCATCAATATTTTTTAATACGCATCTATAGTACACGAACAATAACTAGGAGATCACAGGGACCTGCTCCCGGCCTTTCGTTATCAATAGTTTTATCCCTACTATCAATGTGCGGTACTAAAATATCACAAGGGATGACACCCGTTCATATTTATACTTAATTCCTACCTTTCGTACGGTTTAGTTGTGTTGAATAATGGTAATTCCAAATAAATATCACAAAACTCCTAAAGTATACTAAAAATCCAGCTTTTTAAAATTTTGCCAAAGGGGGGGGGGTGCATGTGTCCCTTGCCAACGGCTCATATGTCTCTGATAAGAAAAGATAGTGGTGAACATTAACATTTTTCATTTTGATACAATTTTTGCATTTATTATTTCTTTGGCTAAGTAACAAACATTTTCTAACCATGATGTGCTTGCAAGGAACAGGGAACGCATTAGGTTTTCCTTATTTCTGTTAGTGTTAATTATTTCTATCAGTACCATTTGTTTATTCATCTTACATTTTCCGTCAGTCTGATCCTACAAAATATTTGAATACTACCAACATCTGCCGACAATGGTTTAGAATAGTAAGACACAATGAATTTTATTTATTTAACTATTAATTATGCCGTTCATACTATATGTATATCTGTTATTTTTTTTTATTAAACTCAGTCTTTCTAAAATAAATACTATAAAATTATTAACCAGCTTGTTGTTGAAACTTTAAAAGGTAATAACATTACACAAGAAGGAATATATGTCTCTGTATAATCTTGTCACAGATAATTTTAAAGAGTATGATTTCGATACTGAATATTGCCTTAATATATATATCACGCCTCTACTGTGCTTTTTCCAATAAAAAAAGTATTGAATATTGATAAATATTTTGTATGTGAAAGCAGAGACATGTCTGATGAAAGCGGTACCTATATAATTCTTTTAAAATTAAAAACTATTTTGTTCACTTGGAGATAGCATAATATTGGCCCAAATACACATACTTTAAAATGTCGAAATGAAGATTATCAGTATTAAAGTAACCGTACGCAGTGTGGTCTTATGTATGGGCACAATGGACAGTTCTCAGGTGGTCACACAAGCAAATAAGCCCCATGCTAATCTATGTATGTTGTATACGGCATAATTTTTAATTTTTGAACACTGATTTTGTTGGAAGTATCAATACAAGAAATATATGTTTAATTTTATCGACCATTTATAATTTTATTTCTGTGAGTGTTTGTATAGATATGGGCACCAGTGCACTGCTTTGATCGGGGCCTATATTGCTGACAAGACGGCGCTGACCGTACGTCATTCATCATTTACACTTCATGAATATATATCGGCTGTACATAGCATGGTATAGGCCAATATTGCTTATGTATGTTGGTTGCATTAATTGATATTTTCGTAATAAAACTCTTTTCTTATGACTTAAAAGACCATACTTTCATTTTACAGACACCGGCGTCTACTACCCCCTTTAGGTTTTATAATGGTTGATACCACCCGCGTACTAGTACTAGTTAGTCTTCAATGTTTGCACTGTCCCTAGTGCAACAATAAAAGTTTCCATACTTTTTTCTCATACTTTTCTATTCTACTTCATTTAACTTTCCAATGGATGTCATAGGGGATATCATTTAATTTCAAATACCAATGTCCTCTCTATAGGCCATGCCTACTCATATTATTTTGTGATATTCAACTTTCACTCAAATATATATACACTGGCCAGACAGAACTGCTGTGGTCGCATCTAGGCAATGCCTACTCCATATTATACATCAGATAATGTAAAAATGGATGGTTCGACAACATCGTGAAATATCAAACGCAAAGCAGAGCATTTATGCTATGAAATATCACATTGTTTATAAAGAAGCTGAAAAATAGATTTGACTAACCTGATTCTTACGTGTCACAAATTCTATGTGTGATCTATGCAAAGTTACGGCGAATTCTGTTTATTAAAGATAATTACGGATGTCTTTACCAGATTGTTAACTTTGAATAATATATGCAAATGTATTTGGGTGTCGCAATCAAATTAGTTTTTTTTTCAATTTTAGCACAAATAACCAACCATTAGACAATAGACATCGTGCAACAAAATAATTACCATACAGTTTTAGTGCTTTCCTTGATCTAATCTTAAATTAAAATCGTCACCTTAACAATGGCATTATTTGCATGTATATACATAATGAATAATCTCCATTGTTAAATACTCTTGTAAATATGCTTGGTCTGTTTAAACATTTTCGTTGCTATAATGTTTTCAATAAATACGTAGGTATATAATTTAATACGCACGACATGTTTCTGGAATAACATTCATCAGGTACGAATAAGGTCAAAAGGTTGAAAAGCCAAATAATTTTTAGGACCAAGAAAACTAAAGGGCAAAAATCAGCTATGATCATGTATGTCTGAGAGGAAGGAGAACCTTAGCTTTGATAGTAATTACATTATTGAGAAAGTATAAATAATAATAATAATAATAATAATAATAATGATGATATAAATAATAATAATATACAATTACAGTTGTTGTATAGTCTTTTGTTGAGGTCAATGCGAGTTTTTATGGACCTTAAAAACGATATTCACCGAAGCCTTTAGGCTGAGGTGAATATTGATTTCTAAGGTCCATAAAAACTCGTATTGACCGATACAAAAGACTGTACCGGTAATTGTTTTATTACATTAAACGAAAACGAAAGTAAAACCAAGTCAATACGAGTCTTAATCAAACAATATCAAATTTTACAGAATGTCAGGTGACAGCATGATAGCCAATAAAATTGTTTAAATAAAATCATTATGTAATAATAATAATAATAATAATAATAATAATAGTAATAAGTAGTCCCGAATGACAAAGTATCTTTGTCATAGATATAAATATCACGATGTGTTTTCTTTGTACAGACTTTAAAATATTAACTCGATCAAATGAGGCGAATTCTTAATATCAATGTGTATTTGGTAATTTGGTACAGCAAGTATAGACACTTTAAATGGTCTTTTCAAGCGTTTGGCATTGAGCTGAAGGTTATTTCCAGAAACGAGTTGGGTGTACTAAATTTGATAACTACGTTTTTATTATTCCCATTCGTGGCACATTTAAAGTTAGGTGACGCTAAATGCTAATGTTAGTCTTTTTCATGAATTGATGCAATGTAATTAAAATCAAGCTAATTGGATGGAATCAATTAATTGATTAATTCATTCTGACCTCGTAGACATAAAAAAAACGTCCAATAATCTTTCATACACTTATTTGGATTAAGACTAAAATGAGAAACTGAGTTTGTAGATTTATTAACTATTAAAAACAAAGAGGAAAAAAGATTGCATTCGCATATACATGTCGCGTTTATATTGCATTTTCCGCTCTATCTTGCAACCGTATATTACATCATTTACTACAGGGGTAACGTGAATAATCATCATGATGAAAACAAATGAAAAGAACGAAAACGACATTTCAAAAATTTATTTGAATATATATTATTTTCAAAAGAGATCTATGTAGATAAACATGGTATGATTATACAAACATTCACTTTTATAACTGTACCAGCAGTATAAGCTTGGAACATGTTAAAGAACACTGTAACTGCTGGCTAACCAATGCTCTTTATATAGTTTTATGTTCAGCTATATCTTAGCTGCATATTTGTAATTTTGCTGTTTCTAATCAAAAATATAAGTAAATGTAATCTATATTTTGTAAGTACACATGTAGTAGTAGACAATATAATCACATTAAACCATTATATGTGATTACAGCTACCACCACCCCCGGGAAATCTAGACAGAAGGGTTGCGATAACATTTACCGTTTCAATCCAACAATATGTTTGTGCCCTTCGCAGGGCAAGACTTAAACTTTCGGTTCAATTCTCTGTTTAGACGTTTAAGATTAAACAGCGGGCTGGCTCTAATGGTTTAATATATATATAAATAAAACATGCACGTGTGTGCTTCAACTCCTTCAACTAAGTGACATGTGATGATCATGTGGAGGACATCTGCATCATCTGAGAGTGGAGATATGGCTTAGTTGAACTATAATTTAATATCTATTCTTTTACTAAAATAATGCTATAATGACTGTACAGAGGCAGTGGAATGAACGGTCAGGTGTGTTAGTGGTCAGTGGAATGAACGGTCAGGTGTGTTAGTGGTATCGATTTTGTCTGTTTTGTAAACAGTTCTGAAAGTGTGGTATTTTTAATTTATTTATAGTAAACCTGAACTATCAAACAAAAAGAAATCTTTCCACTTTAGCGTCACCTGATGAATGTTATTTCAGAAACGCGTTGTGCGCACTAAATTTAATATCTACGTTTCTATAACTACACACAAACATAGGCAGTACGAAGTAGGAACATTGAATGTTTGTATGTGGAATCTGTTGTTTGTAGATCATTACTATAATGGTAAACAATCACAACTAATATTTCCGATAGATATTGATTAACTTTACACATCCAAAAAAATCTATGGTCTCTGTGCGAGACTATATTGTATGGAAAATCTGTTGTCTGTAGAACAATACTTTAAGGATAAAAGATCACAATTGATGCTTCTAAATAAATTTAATATCAATTATTAATGAACATCCAACAATTAATGGTATTCGTGAGAAACTAGAAGTTAAGCAATGTATATCATCAGATCAGATGGAATAATATTATAATCACCAAATACCACACATTCGGAACATTTCTAAAATATAACCGACACATTGTAGAAACAGAGTGATGGAATTGCATCTCTGCATATATCAACAATAAACAGTATATATGGTACATGAGAAGCTTAAGTTTAAAAGCTCCTTGTATATTGTTTTGTATATATGAGTACGTGTTCTTCTGATATTTAGTTCGTTTTTGGCAAAGAAAATTTGTCTTCGGAATTTTTTTTGAGGTGTGGTTTGCTGCGTACAAGGAACCATGCGTTCCTATTGGCTAAGTGAAGTAATCACTTCGAAAGTTTTACGGTCGCCACCATGACTTGGTTGACCGTTATGGAATATCTGTGTCACATGTTCCACCTGTCGTGAACATTTTTCGGTCCTTTCCTCATCAATGACTTATTACCTGGTTTGTAACTAGATTAACACGACGATGGAGCAGGAACTTCTCACCCTTTCGGAACACAGGAGTTCACCCCCAGTTTTTAGTTGAATTCGTGTTACTCGATCTTTTGTTTTATGTGTAATGTTTTGTAGATCGTTGTTTGTCCTTTTTTCCTTTTTTCTTTTGGCCATTGTGTTGTCTATCCTTCTGCGATTTACGAATTCTGATTTCTCCTTTGGTATCAGAAAACTCGTCTTTTGACTACTATAAATTGTTTCTGATTTTATTAGATGTACAATCAGTAATAGACATTTAGTAAACTTTATTGTTATTTAGTTACGGTCAATCTTGCTGATAATAAAGATATATACCCTTATCCCGTTTGATTTTGTAATCCAAAAAAAAATACAAAGGTCAACTTGATATTCGCGATTTGAATCTAGCTGGTTAAGCATAGAATTTTCAATGGTAGAAATTATTTACCAATAAATGTGTTGAAATTGTGTATTGTGTCGAGTTCAATACACTCTTTATAATTATTTCCCGTTGGACATTTAAAAGCTACGGGTATTATATATGCCTTGGTGAATTTTGTTTCTATTGTGGTAATGGTATCTAACACGTAGTTCGAACGGCTATTTACTAACAATGAAATTAAAATCGATATAATAATTCGTAAATGAATGATTTAAATAATATTCAAACTGATAAGGGATTTTGAAAAAAAAATATTTAAAAAAAAATCGAAAAAAATATTGAAGACGATTATGATTTATGTTAAATTTATATATAATTTAGAATATATAGTTTCTAGAACATTTAAAATATTCAACTGGTTATATTGCCTAACAAAGAGATTAAATATATCCCTAAGGGAACCTCGTATTTTGTTGAAAGATTAAAATAATAATAAAGGGGTATATTGGGGTATTTGTATAAACAAACATGTTTTGAGTAACATAAAAATCATTCAGACACATGGTAATTGTGGATTTTAATGTAACCAGAGATTTAGACATATGATTTCATGATTTATGTGGTTGAAGGTATACAGTTTCATTGTTTTATCACACGCCTCTATAATTTCTCCCTCTTTTAATGTGGGCATAAACAAAAACTACGATATATTACCGTGATGTTTTTGATCGTTATCATTGACAGTGATACCATATAAGGTAAGTTGTTTTCTCCAAGTTAGTAATTAATGTAATTCGTTTTATTGACTTTTCGGGAATCCGAAAATCGCCATATTTCTTTTTATAATTATGTCAGAAAGTATTGACTCGATGCTTAACTAATGATTGATATGGTATAATTTCTCAAATAACAATGGATCTTTTCCCTTTTTACGTAGATATTTTTCTTTTCGGTCTCAGCGACCAAACATGTACCGGTATTGACAATAAGTTACAATGCCAGTGTCTTATAAGAAAGAGGAACCCCTTACCCTTCGCGAGCACATGGGTTCAATCCGGTGTTCTTGGGGGTTTTCGTGTTGTTCATCTTTTTAGTTTTCTGTATTGTTTTTTTGTTGTTGTTGCTTGCCTTCGTTCTGTGTTTTGTGCCCATTGTAGTATGTATCTCTGGATTGTCCATTATTGATTGCCCCGTTTTTTCTGACGTCTATTCATATACGAGATGAGCTTTCTTTTGCGTATAGTACATTTCCATTCTTTAGATGATTACGTCCCTTTAGGTCCATCATATCGCGTTTGTTCCTCAATCTACTAAACCTGCATTTCAGCCCCGGTTTTTAGTGGAGTTCGTGTTACTCGATCTCTAATTTTATGTGTATGCTTTGTAGATCGTTGTTTGTCCTTTTGTCCTTTTTCTTTTGGCCATTGTGTTGTCTGTCTCACTTCGATTTACGGATTCTGATTACCTCTTTGGTATTTTCAAATTCTTCCTTTTTTATATGCATCCTCTATCTTTACCCCGTCATTGTTTCTGTCACATTAAGTGGCTATTTGTGCTTGATTAGTTGCAGTCTTTTTCAATTTATATATTATATCTGCTTAACCACTGGACATTTGGGTGTCAAGGAGAGACAGTTGAAATTACAGCCGCTTTAATCCAACATGCTTCCTTAACACGAAATCATATCAATGTAAGTGATGATGAAGGAAAATCCATCGTATTGAAACACCCAATGGTGAGGGTAGCACATACCTAGCCATGAGTTTAAAACCTACAGATGAGTCAATGATGAGTACAACACATCCAAGAACCTGCGTTTCATATGGCCTTTAGCTGTAGAATCTATGATGAGTATATAACGGGGTGAACTCAGGTGCTCCGGAAGGTTATGCAGTGCGTTCTCCACTAGTGGCAACCGCCATGTTACTCATATTATAAACCCGATGATAAGTCAAACATGAGGAAAGGACCAGATTGTGATTACGAAGAACGGAACATATTCGTGATCATTTGGGAAAATTGAAATCATCTCTTTTGTCGCTAATTTCAAGATGTGGGCTAATTTATGAAGCAGCCCTAGCTGTATCTGTGGTATCCTTATTTCAGGTTTAATGAGATAAATGCGATCAACAGAATCACAAGATATACCTCAGAAAGAGTTTTAAAGGGTCTTTAGAATGTAAATGAGTCAATGATAATTATATAACATAGATCAACGTGGTTTTGTTAGCTGGCCTTTGACCTATCGAGGACTCTGTTTTAAGATTCCACTTGGTAACGATTATTTTTCAACTTAGACCTAGAACTACACCGGTTTCTTTTGTATTTGTTCACATGTTGGAGGTTATGGTTTACCAGAATTGCCAGCTGTCGTTGGTTTTATTGTCATCCATTACCATAGGTTTGCGTCTTTGTACAAATAGTTTCAATTCCTTTATATTGGTGAATCTTTGAAAATGTAACATCAATGTTTTATTTTTAATTTTGTAAATAATTACTATTCTAAGATAAAAATAATGAAATATCGCATTTTTTGTGATTAAAATTTATAAGTACTTACAATTCCAAAATAAGCAAACTACATTTTTTTTTTTTTTTCTATAAAGATATTAGTACCTCATTTATAATTGTATTGTACAATTGTATATAATAATTGGTCGGCTATATTTCATTTTGCTTCATAAACAATTTATGGAACACAAATTTAACATTATATTGCTGTATTATCAAAATATTGATGACGGTATTTGTTACTGTCAACTTTATGGTAATTTGTATGTGTTACGATTCAAATACACATACATATATTATCCAAATAAATTGAAACGAGTTTGATCCAAGTAAGGTTCCTCAGCTTGTAAACTCCTTTCATATCGTACAGTTTGATAGTATTTAGACATAATGTTTTAATTTGATTTGGACAATCTAATTGGTCTTTTGAACTTTAAATAGTTTCTACAAACAATATCGATACATAATCAAGAATATTCTTTGTCACAACTGTTTCACACACACTCACAAAAGAAAACAATCCACAAGAACAATTTTACGCTTAAATGGATTATGATCAGCTTTATTTAATCAATTGCACTACATGTACATTGTAATTAGATGACCTTGGTAGATTTTTGGCTATCCTCTTTAAGCCCTTTTGTTTTTTGGCTTCGAAAAACATGCATAAATAGTATGCTCGTTTCGAAAAGGGTATATAGGTAGCATGTTCTCCGACGTATGGATATATATTACAGAACATTACTTTATTTCATTATTATACAACATTTCCAGTTTCCTTGTTATCCTTATTCGTGTATCTTCTCATTTTTCACAGCCAGGAAATTTCACAATTAGGTAATTATATAATGTCCTAATAAATAGCTTCATGGCTGGCAAGCAAGTGCAACATGATAACTATTCCTGTAAACACTAGATTTAATTTCTGATCATAAATATCACAGTTATCACAAACCTGACAGATTTGTTCTGTCCATTTCATGTTAAGACACATTGTAACCTGTAATGTTTGTGTACATTAATTAGAAGACTGATTGTTTAAGGCACATGTCTCCAATACGCCTACACCGAAAGACAAATATAAGTTTAAAAAGGGATTAAAAAGATCTCAACTAGTTTTCGGACGAACAATTAATGATAATTAAATCTCATTGTCATGAAATATCATCTGTGTGTATTACTACTTGAATCAGACAAAGCGCCTTGTTAAGAAAGGAGTCCGATGTTTGTTTATATAATTTACAAAATATCTAAAAACGGTACTGAGTTATGAATCTATCCCAGGAAGATCAGCAGCATTAATGTTGTCTGTAAAAATTTCTATTTTGGTAAACGCTAATTCTTTACTCATATATATATAGATTAATCCATTACATATATGTTTTTTTTAGATGGACGGCATTTTTAGAAACATTATTGCATGTCTAACTCTAGCTGCATTCATAGACAATGGTATGATTTTCACACATATACAAAGTTATGAAAAACATCAAGAGAATCACTTCTTCTGTATGATTAAAAATATAAATAATCATATTTGTTTTATGAAAATAAAGTATTCACTTGAATATGAAACACATTCGTTAATTGTACAAATTCAATTAATTACTTCTTCATTTTGAATTATTGAATCCTTTATTGAAAATGTTTAGATAGACAAACTACGAATAATGGAGTGAGTAATTGCTGTTAAATGCCAAAAGAGTAAGATGATCATGATGGCCGCTTTGTACCAGACTAACACACTCAGCTTGTTTTATAGTGCTAATTCATAGAAACAACAGTCTGCGAGTAGACATGTCTCTTCACTCGGATGCTATATCCTGAATCAGAACCAACCGGTCTTTGCTCTTGCACATTATTATTTTGTGCTTGGCAGAGGAGCAGCAAATACCAATTTTATAGTCTTTGATTTGACCGGACCTGACCTCTAACCTTCACACCACTGGTGCGGTCTTATTGAGAAGCGAATATATATAATATTCTATCGGGCATGAACAGACAACCGGTATCAAACAAATTGTCAACAGCAAACTCTCACAATTGTATTAAACATTACAACGAGAAACCTGATGAAAATCTAGATAGAGGTGTGAAACAGGCATAGCAATATACATTGTTCTAGCTATGTTCTTACAAAGAGGGGCACAGAGAAAGTCACTTTAATATGTTAGATTGAATACGATAGTCAGACTACTGTTGGTACTGTTCATATTGTTAAAATGTATATACATATTCATGAAACCAGTGTTTTATAAAGTAGACACTTATTATTTGGCTTGATAGTATACTATAAGTAATAATTGCACATGGGCACATTGAATAAACTGTAGAGAAAACCGGATTGGTAACCAAACCAAGTGTGGACAATCCAGAGACTCAGAAAACATTGAGAACAAGACATGGAACGACGACAAACCAAAAAAAAAAAAAAAAAAAAAAAGAATAGCAACACGAATCCCTGCAACAAACCGGGGTGAATCCAGATGATCGCGAAGGGTAAGCAGTTCCTGTTTCTTATAGGACGACCACCGTGTTGCTTATAATATTATGAAGAAAGACAAAGGGAATGCATAGTGGCACATGATATTGAGGACAAGTTGTTGTGTCCCTCTATGATAATATAACATTAAAAAAAGAGGACATATATAGCATATATTACTTATTTTATTGTTTTGTAGATCCTTGTTTCCCTCTTTTCTTGGCCATTGAATTGTCTGTCAATTTACGACTTCTGATTACCCCTTTGATAACTTCAAACTTTTCCTATAATGCAGTCAGGTAATACCTGCCAATTATCTTAAAATATTTTAATTGTTTAATCATTTATTAGAATCATATGTAAATAAAAATATGTTTGTCTAACAGAAAAAAAATTTCTCATTTTAGCATCAACCCAGTGTTCATCAAGTAACAGACGTGCTACTGAAAATGTAGTGGTTACTCAGGAACCAGTCTCTCTGGAATCACCCGGATGGAAAATCGCATACTACAGGTAAATAACTTATAGGTTGATGTTTGTTAATGGATGCTACTGTGATTGATTTAATCCATGATCAGAAGAACATTTTAAAATTCCAAGAAGACAATGGTAACAAGGAAAATGAACAATATTGGTGAGGAGGTTGTCTTTAACGCCACTTTCAACACTATTTCAGATATATCGTGGCGGTCAGTAGCATTGGTGGAGGACACCAGAGTACCCGGAGAAAACCACAAGCCTGCCACAAATCAAAGACAAATATAATGTTGTATTGAGTACACTTCGTCATGAACGGGATTGAACTCACCAATGTTTATATGGCAACAGTAACAGACCACCTTACTGGTACACATTTATGGATATTCTACTATATTACTTCGCTTGCTATATTTGATGAATCTAAATCAAATGTGTACTTTAGAATTAGAAAGTGACACACATTATGTTTCCTTATCATTGCTAATAAATATTGCGAAGTACACAAGCCAGTATTAACAGAGTCAGTATTATTTTCAAATAGAACCAATATAAATGCTAAAGCTGGATTCATACACAAGCACACTGTCTGAAACATCACTTTTTACTTAACATCATATATGAGATCTCATAATGAGTACATGTATATGTTTTTCAAATAGATTTGTAAATCATGTTTGACAGATTTTCGGAATCTGTGCTAAATCTGAATGTTGCTAACAGAATATTTTCATAATTATGAAAAGAAAGTTTAAACAGTTCTAGTAAACAGTTCTACCAATATCAACTAAGTGTAAAACCACCTCTCACCTCATACTATTGAACACAACAAGACCAAGATATGGCGTTGGAAATCCGGGTCTTGACTTGTTAAGGGCAAAGGATATGGCGGGGTTAAACTGGTAAATGGAATCTCAACTCTCCCCTCTGATAATTAGATCTCCATCAACAATACATGAGTAAATATACAAAAACAAATATGCGCAGACTGCTTGGTTTCAATTTTAAAAGTCAGGTTTTATATAACGTTTTATATATTTGTCAGCAACATGGACTGTCGATGGACGTTAACTGCTACCGGTAAGAAGGTCATAGTAGATGTTATGGAGTCATACTTTGAAGGAAGTCCCGGATGTTCCTACGACTATCTTGGTCTTTATGATGGTAAGTATATTTCATATAGCAATTTCGTGTGTTGCTATTACTTTAAATGACCCAACAATCAAAGTATTAATATAATCAATGATAAATAAAGCGTGACCGGAAGAAAAAGAACTATATTGAGTTCACCCTCGATTTTGTGGTGGGTTCCGTTTTGCCCTTCGCTATAGTTATATTGTTTATTTTCTTTTTATTTGTTCAGTGTCTTGTGCCGAATGTTACACGTGTCTCTGAATTGTCCATTCTATATTTCCCTCTTCGATTTTCTCTAATATTTATTTAATACAATTTGATAAAAAAAAATACAACAGCGTAATCTTTTGTTAATATATAAATAGGTGGCGTAAAACAAACTAATGAAATAAGTCGAATAACTTGAGGAAATTTCAGTAAGATTTTTGTTCTGTTTGAATATTCAATATTATATTTCAATAATTATTCATGTGATTATTTAATACATTTAATTGCGAAACATACCAATATGTATCTCATATGTCATCTTTGCGACTCTGCTGATATAGGTGACGAGTTTCATTTTATAATGTCATGTCATTTTTGAAAACAAGAAAGGGAAAAATATTTACCGAATAATTGCTGTAATAATGTCAATACTTTCAAAATTAATGAGTTATTTTCTTCAGGTAATATTATTATATTAGAAAAACTTTGTAAATTTACAACGATTATTAATATGAAAGTCCCACCTCCTGGTTAGTGTAATTGCAATTTTTCCACACATGTACAAAACTTAATATACTGTATATTATTATTTACTTCTCTGTAACTATATGCATTGGGTTATGGTAATAAAATTATTTCATTCCTTCAATTGTATTACAGGTAATTCAATCTCTGCTGAACCAACTAGATTGTGTAATAACATGAGGTCGGGACAGCTATATGTGTCGACTGGGGAGAGTGTTGTGATTAGACTTAAAAGCGATTTTAGCGTCAATTTTCCTGGATTTCTACTAAGATATTTCATTGGAGAAGATTTGTGTAAGCAAACAATCTATTTCGCTCTCCTTTTCTCTTCCTCTTTTATCATTTCAGGAATTAAGTAAATACAATATGACCACAACCACACAGAGACTTGTTCCCAGCCACTAAATTTGTCCCACTAATTATCACATTTATTATCAATGTGTTGTAATCCACTGGAAAATCATGTGTAAATAGTAAAACTAAAACAATTTTCAGTGAGGCAAATATTGAGCGCAGGATCATGTCCCTGTGTTATTACCAGAAGTAACTGATTGATTGGATATTTCTGAAATACTTCATTGCAAAATTGTTAAGCAATCATTTCATTCAACTTATCATTTATGATAACCTTCAATTTTATTGAACGGTAGCAACATGTTTAAAGAAAAGATTGATTATTAGTAATATTTTTTTCTAAAACAATTTTTTTTAATAAAATTATGAAATATATTTGGATACTTATTTTGAAATTGCCGTTTTATTTAGCAATGTGTGAATGTAATATTAGACTAATATAACTACTTAGAAGTACTAACTCAGCTTGTGAGCAAGCCGTACAACACCTTACCACACAAAATGTCCATCATATAGACATAATAGGTACGAGTAATGTAAAGTCTATCGGCTGTATGAAGAAGAGTTTCAAAGTACCAAAGGGGTAATCAGAATCTGTACATTGAAGAAGAACAGACAACATAATGAAAAAAGGACAAAATGACAAACAACGATCTACATAACATACACATAAAATTCTAGATCGAGTAACACGAACCTCATGAAAAATTGAGGTGAGCTCATGTGTCCCGGAAGGGTAAGTAGTTCCCGCTCCACTAGTGGCACCCGTCGTGTTAATCTAATTACAAAGCCGGTGATAAGTCATGAATGAGGAAAGAACCGGGAAGTGCTTACGAGAAGTGGAACATATCCGTGATTTTTTGTGAGACAGATATTCCATAACGGTCAGCCAAGTCATGGTGGCGACCGTAAGACTTTCGAAGAGATGACTTCAACTTACTCAACATGGCTGTGACATCGATCAAATATTTGCATATACCCTAACAAGGACATTCATATTTTACTCAGTAACACCCATAGCAGAAAACGTATTATGTTGATAGAAGATTATGTCATAATATATTTATTTAATATTTTTATTAGCTGGTGGGTGTAGTGCAAACCAAGCAGTGACAGCAGCAACTTCATCTCTGCAATATCTAACATCACCAGGTTTTCCTGACGAATACGATGTGTATGTATGCATTTACAGCTTTTGCTATATGCTATGTATATATTTCATAGAGGTCAACCAATGCCCTTCAGGCTCATGGTATTATACATGTATGTAAAAAGCCATAATGTTGGATAAACGAACACACGAACAACAACTGAAATAACAGAACTGCAATGTGTTTCAATTTATTTTTCCATTGATGGTCGACAATCACCAACGCAAGCCATTCGTATGGCTCGGTCGAAACAACAGAGTAGAGAGAGAGATGACAACAGTAGGCTGCTGATGGACATATACTTCCTAGATTAGGAATGGCAAAATACCAAATTATGGGATTTTACCGATGAATATGTTCAGAACTGTCGCCTTCAGATATTTAGATATCAAATAAACACAATTGTATTTACAATCAATTTAAAATCTAAATAGATTCACATTAGTTTAAAACGCCCAC
Source organism: Bathymodiolus septemdierum (assembly GCA_963383655.1). Lineage (NCBI taxonomy): Eukaryota > Metazoa > Mollusca > Bivalvia > Mytilida > Modiolidae > Bathymodiolus > Bathymodiolus septemdierum. Next base: position 37,848,076 of record OY726524.1, on the reverse strand, counting down.
ATTCATTGACGGAACTCAGTACATCAGAGCAATGATGACTACAACAGCCATCAATTGTCGTAGTCTCGTATTAAGCTAAGTAAATAGGAGGATAGGATATATTTGTTAAAGACCATTATTCCAGATTGAGGTTTTTTTTAATGATTTTTTGTGTTTTAATGCCACTTTCAGCAATATTTCAGCTATATCATGGCGACCAGTTTTAGTGGTGGAAGAAGCCGGAGTACCCGGAGATAACCACCGACCATGGGCAAGCAACTGGTAAACTTTATCACTTGCGGTTGCGACCATTATTCCAGGCTTTTGTATGTGATGAAAAAAATAAATTATGACTACTCCCTTTTATGAGCGCAATATTGTTTTCGTCATGTCTGTTTGTACGTCCGTCCATTTGTCAGTCCGCCCGTAGCATAAGTTTACATGAACAATCAGTATTTGCACTTCAACTTGTACCAAAATATATTTAATGAAAACTGTAATTATTTTTTAATTATTGTTTTGCATACGTTTTTCTATAGTATTTGTCCTTAATTAAAAAGTTAAATGGTAATTCATTGATATATACAACATGTGTATTTATTATTTTTCAGAGCACAGGAATGTTCATGGGTCATATCATCCACAAACAACAAAGCAATTAGGATAGAGCTTATCTTGTTGGATATGATAGATGGTGAAATATGTTACTCTGACCATTTGTATATCTATGATGGTAAGATACTCTGACAATCACGTCACTTCCCTTAGAAGTATTGCATTATGGATATTTCACACCATATTCAACAGCAATTAACTTATATCATGGCAGTCAATTAACAAACGTCTTTACCTATCCAAATGCAAACATTGTTTTATAAAATGGGGTAAAGCAGTAACTTACAATCTTTCTAATTTATTGAACAACAAGAAAACACGTTGAATTTGTGAATATAAATCCAATAACTAAATGATTTTTAGATTTATTTTATATGATAGTTATTTTATTATGCTGAGGAGTTTGAAGATTCCAAAGGGGTAGGGGACCTGAGTTAGGTCATTGGATCTAACAGCTCATACAAGCCTATCACCAATACGGCGTGGGTTCGAGCCCAGTTTTGTAAATTACAAAAAAGGGTGCGCTCAACTCGCAGCCGCAAGTGATAAAGTTTACCAGTGGCTTGCCCAAACTCGGTGGTTCTCTTCGGGTACTCCGGCTTGCTCCACCACTAAAACTGGTCGCCATGATATAGCTGAAATACTGCTGAAAGTGACGTTAAAACACCAAAAATCAAAATCAATCCAAAGGGGTAATCAAAATCCGTATACCGAAGAAGAACAGACAACACAATGGCCAAAAGGAAAAGTAGAAAAGGACAAACAACGATCTACAAGACATACATATAAAACTAAAGGTCGAGTAACACGAGCCCCACTAAAAACTCATGCGCTCCGGAATGGTAAGCAATTCCTGCGTCACTAGTGACACCCGTGGTGTTAATCTAGTTACAAACCCGTTGATAAATCATGTACGAGGAAAGAACCGGGAAGTGTTTACGACAAGTGGAACATATCCGTGGTCATTTGTGGATATTTCGACGTGTTTGTAACAATTACATTGTACCACCATAAGCCACGAGGTCTCATGATTGGGTTGGTCATTTATATCCACATGCTGCATAACACTTGATTTATCTGATTAATGTACGTAACTGTTATAATGCTATTGCTAATAACCGTAGTTTGTTACAAAGCATATGCTTGATGTACATAAACGATAGAAAATACGGAAGGGGAAATCAAAAATGGACAATAAAGGTAATAACAAAATTACCGAACTCCGAACAATCTCACAAAGGGAAAGTCAAAACTCATAATTATATAAACAGACAAAATCAGTCAACAACCGGAAAACTGTGAAAACCGTAATGACCCTGACTTGGTACAGGCATTTCTAAAGAAATGGTGGGTTGAATCAGATTTTAAGGCGCCAAACCTCCCGCTCTCATTACGGTTCAAAGGTTCCAGAGAAACAGACAACATATGGTACAAAATACGAAGAAAACCGCAAAACAATATGTGTTGGACACCACTATACGTAAACAAACACAAATAACGTAAATAAGACATGAGCCCACCTACAAACAACTGGGGGGTAAAGATGAACCGAACATAGTTTTTATGTGGAAATCGTAACGGACATCACAACACGAAACTCAGAACGTAAAGACACATGATAGCACAACACAAAAAATTACATATACATTATGATGACACTGTCCTATATATATAAATTGGTCTTGACAGTCTTAATCTTAGTATAAAATAAAGCGCATTAGTTGACGAATTTGAGTTGGATGAACAAGTTCCTACATTAGAGATAATAAATGTCTCACAAATAATAAATATCAACATTAGTTCATCAGATTATGTGCTTTTCTGAATTTAACTTCTTCACTTGGTCTCGATCTCAAACAATTTGCAACACATTTATCAAATACAAACTACCAAATATAAAAGAGCAGACACATACAAAAACCATACCAGAGGGAGTTTAAATATAGGAGTTAGATGACAATAAAGTAAATTATTCATTCTGTGATTTAATTTGAGTTTTCTTGAGCGGATTATCTATCATGAACCATGTTCAATATAACAAAATATATATTTTTAGAGATTTTTTAGTAAGAAAAAATATGGTTGTAAACAAACATGTGAGAGTATCCAACATTACACTTAGACAAAAAAACAAATACAAATAAAGGAACAGGGCTTTTATTGATGTTCTGAATTTCACAATCGCAATAGGGTCTTTAGCAATGAGCAAAACTCATACAATGAAATGAGTATAAAAAGGCCACTAACCTGCAGTTAAGGGGTACTCTTTGCTTCTGCCGATAAACGCTACATCATGTTTTCAGGGTCTGACGACACCGGAACACTAATTGCTGATGTCTGTGATAGTTCTGAGATCTTTGTTGACCCTGTTGCATACAACACAAGTAGTACCTCAGCATTTATTAAGTTTGTAACACGACAACACGGGAGAAGTCGCAGAGGGTTTCTATTGGCTTACAATGAAACTGGTGCAGGTAACTCCTTGTTTGCATATTTCTAAAGCTTTAAAGATTTACCGTGACATCGCTTACAGCCGGTGAAGGTAAGAAACTAATGCTTCTGGTTGATCTTACTTTTCTATAGCAAGTTACAAAGCATTCCTGTCGGCTAACAATAAAAGGGGTGCAGGTATGGCGCTAATAATTTTGTCTTTTCTCATTAGATCAGGCCTAGTCCAATGTCACAATTATAAAATGTATACCCAAAAGATCACATAAGATTTTGTCAGAAACTTCAATAAATGGGTTTGATAAGTGTCTCGAAAACTAAACATTTCTGTTGGGTATCGGGGTGCGAACCCTTGTCAGTTGTGTTAGGAATGTCGTCAGAAATTGACCACCATGGACACTACGCCACCCATTGGTGGCTCTTTCAACAATTGTTTATTTGTAATAATAAAAATATGCTCTACAACCTGTAGTTAATAAGAACAATATACATTTATTAGACATAGCGATTTGTTCTTTCAAGGACACACTTGTTTCCCGATGGTGTCGTCAGAAGGTAAACGGAACTGTTTGAGGGTGATCAAATTTTTATATCTCCTTAATGTAAGGGAAATTAATATTTCATTCCACTAATTACACTTTTGTCTGAACATGAAATACATGTACTTACGAATACACGATATGCAAATTGTGAATTTAATGCAAAATGTTTCGTAAACTAAATTATCTAATACACAGCAAATGCATGTGTGTTTACTGTTTTTTCAGTTGTATTGTCTTCTGGCGCACAATATATTTTCGCAATAGTAAGATTTGTTTGCTAAAATGATAATTTCGGAACGTCTTTTGATCGTTACAAATACACATTCATTTTGTTGTCTTAAGTCGTGATCTTTACCTATAATAGTTAACATAAATTATAAAGTGGAATACAGAGCAATGTTGTGGCTAATAATAGAATTAAACATACAGGAAGTACTGCCATTTTATACCTTTTATTTCAGCCATCGTCAGTTCGCAAACCACGACGACATTCCCAACGTACGGTACGTGCAGTTCCAGTCCAGTTGCCATTACAGCTTCATCTACACCAATTTACATAACTTCACCGGAATATCCGATATTTTATGCTGTGTAAGTTTTTATCCATTTTATGTACAGTGTAAGTACATAAATAACATGTTTTAATATCTTTATTTGGTTTCACAAAATCATGTCACAGTGTAACAAATAAAAGAAATGAAAAGAAAATTAACAAAAGAGCACAAGCAAGCAAGCAACAAGAAAACAAATCCTCTAAGATTTCATACTGAAGTACATGAAACTGGAAAAGAGTGCATGACAAAGACATGGGTACAAAAACCAGGATATCATAATGTGCTCAGTAGAAAAGAGTGCATGACAAAGACATGGGTACAAAAACCAGGATATCATAATGTGCTCAGTAGAAAAGAGTGCATGACAAAGACATGGGTACAAAAACCAGGATATCATAATGTGCTCAGTAGAAAATGAATTAACTTAGAATATTCATATGATGGAAATTGAATCGGACGAAGGTAAAGGAAGAAGAGTTCGAAGATACCAAAGTGGTAATCACAATCTCTAAATTGAAAAAGGACAGACCACACAATGGCCAAAAGAAAAAGGATAAAAGGACAAACACAGATCAATTCTATATTTTGTATTCTAAATGTCTTCGACAACATTAAAAAAAACCTGGAATCGATGCTCAAACTATCTCATATTTTATGTTTCAGCAATCAAGTTTGTCAATGGAAGATAACAGCATCACAAGGGTCAATTGTACAAATCAAAGTGGTAGACTTCTTTCTAGAGGATAGCGAGTCATGTATGAGTGATAATGTTGTTATATATGATGGTAAGTATATAAGTCGGTCATGTATGAGTGATAATGTTGTTATATATGATGGTAAGTATATAAGTCGGTTGTGTATGAGTGATAATGTTGTTATATATGATGGTAAGTATATAAGTCGGTTGTGTATGAGTGATAATGTTGTTATATATGATGGTAAGTATATAAGTCGGTTGTGTATGAGTGATAATGTTGTTATATATGATGGTAAGTATATAAGTCTGTCGTGTATGAGTGATAATGTTGTTATATATGATGGTAAGTATATAAGTCGGTCGTGTATGAGTGATAATGTTGTTATATATGATGGTAAGTCTATAAGTCGGTCGTGTATGAGTGATAATGTTGTTATATATGATGGTAAGTCTATAAGTTGGTCGTGTATGAGTGATAATGTTGTTATATATGATGGTAAGTATATAAGTCGGTCGTGTATGAGTGATAATGTTGTTATATATGATGGTAAGTATATAAGTCGGTCGTGTATGAGTGATAATGTTGTTATATATGATGGTAAGTATATAAGTCGGTCGTGTATGAGTGATAATGTTGCTATATATGATGGTAAATCTATAAGTCGGTCGTGTATGAGTGATAATGTTGTTATATATGATGGTAAGTCTATAAGTTGGTCGTGTATGAGTGATAATGTTGTTATATATGATGGTAAGTCTATAAGTTGGTCGTGTATGAGTGATAATGTTGTCATATATGATGGTAAGTCTATAAGTCGGTCGTGTATGAGTGATAATGTTGTCATATATGATGGTAAGTCTATAAGTTGGTCGTGTAAGAGTGATAATGTTGTTATATATGATGGTAAGTATATAAGTCGATCGTGTATGCGTGATAATGTTGTTATATATGATGGTAAGTATACAAGTCGGTCGTGTATGAGTTATAATGTTGCTATATATGATGGTAAGTCTATAAGTCGGTCGTGTATGAGTGATAATGTTGTTATATATGATGGTAAGTATATAAGTCGGTCGTGTATGAGTGATAATGTTGTTATATATGATGGTAAGTATATAAGTCGGTCGTGTATGAGTGATAATGTTGTTATATATGATGGCAAGTCTATAAGTTGGTCGTGTAAGAGTGATAATGTTGTCATATATGATGGTAAGTATATAAGTCGGTCGTGTATGAGTGATAATGTTGTTATATATGATGATAAGTATATAAGTCGGTCGTGTATGAGGGATAATGTTGCTATATATGATGGTAAGTCTATAAGTCGGTCGTGTATGAGTGATAATGTTGTTATATATGATGGTAAGTATACAAGTCGGTCGTGTATGAGTGATAATGTTGTCATATATGATGGTAAGTCTATAAGTCGGTCGTGTATGAGTGATAATGTTGTTATATATGATGGTAAGTATATAAGTCGGTCATGTATGAGTGATACTGTTGTTATATATGATGGTAAGTATATAAGTCGGTTGTGTATGTGTGATAATGTTGTTATATATGATGGTAAGTATACAAGTCGGTCGTGTATGAGTGATAATGTTGCTATATATGATGGTAAGTATATAAGTCGGTCGTGTATGAGTGATAATGTTGTTATATATGATGGTAAGTCTATAAGTCGGTCGTGTATGAGTGATAATGTTGTTATATATGATGGTAAGTCTATAAGTTGGTCGTGTATGAGTGATAATGTTGTTATATATGATGGTAAGTATATAAGTCGGTTGTGTATGTGTGATAATGTTGTTATATATGATGGTAAGTATATAAATCGGTCGTGTATGAGTGATAATGTTGTTATATATGATGGTAAGTCTATAAGTCATGATAGTGCAAAATCTAACCCGCAAACTAGGTATGCGCACGGTCGTTTGTATATGTACTGAAATGTACAGTACTTCATTTCCCATGACTGGTCTGGAAACTGCAGATACATGTAGTCCTTTGTTATTTCTATTGTTGAGTAATTTAGAACTTTAATAATTATACAACATCAGTCTAGGAGCTACACACAGTCATTGGCGGTTTTTTTTATTGGACACTCATATGGAGCACTACTATTTCTGAAAGGCAAGTCTGGAAACTACCACAAGCACCGATATGTACAAACATAAACACAGTCTTATATAATTATCAGTACTCTGTATTTCTGTTAAAAGTATGATATTGTTTAATCATTATTTCTATAATAATCTTGTAGAATTACTGAATTATTTATCTATTTTGATAGGTTCTACAACAAGTTATCCTCAGTTAACACGGGATTGTGGAGAAATTAGTAATAATGTGAATAGTACTGGCAATACAGCTTTGATATCGTTTACTAGTGATGGTTCACACACAACACGTGGTTTCAAATATGAGATAACGAGTATTGGTGGAGGTAAGTATATTGTTACATACACTATCAAGGTAATAATTAAAATCATTGTTCATATTAGAAGTGCTACACAATTAAAGTTATTTTCTACAAGTGAATCAAAGTACAATGTAAATGTGTAAAGATTCATGACTTGATATTGCTGTCCAATAATGTCCAGTGAAATATCAAGAGTGCTCATATGTTAAAGCAAACAAAAAAGTTGAACTGTGTTGTCTTCGTTTGAATATTTACTAGTATTAAGAGTATAAAGTGTACAGTGAACATGATCAATTGATATTTTCTACATGACGATATTGATAGATAACTCAATACTTCATATACAATGTACTACCTATACATGTTCCCGTAGAGCGACTACAATTATCATATGTCTTATATACTTTGAACAACTGTCGAAAAGAGCATTACAAGTCTTACTTACCGTGAACATCAAACAGAAGTCGATATAAAACCGAAAACAAAATTATGTGTTATTCTTACACACATTCATGATATGGTTTACTTACACTGAACTCAAAATAAAGTCGACACAATCGTCATATGTCTTACTCACAGTGAAGGCCAAATAAAGTCGACACAATCGTCATATGTCTTACTCACAGTGAAGGCCAAATAAAGCCGACACAATCGTCATATGTCTTGCTCACAGTGAAGGCCAAATAAAGTCGACACAATCGTCATATGTCTTATTCACAGTGAAGGCCAAATAAAGTCGACACAATCGTCATATGTCTTACTCACAGTGCAGGCCAAATAAAATCGACACAATCGTCATATGTCTTACTCACAGTGAAGGCCAAATAAAGTCGACACAATCGTCATATGTCTTACTCACAGTGAAGGCCAAATAAAGTCGACACAATCGTCAAATGTCTTACTCACAGTGAAGGTCAAATAAAGTCGACACAATCGTCATATGTCTTACTCACAATGAAGGCCAAATAAAGTCGACACAATCGTCATATGTCTTACTCACAGTGAAGGCCAAATAAAGTCGACACAATCGTCATATGTCTTACTCACAGTGAAGGTCAAATAAAGTCGACACAATCGTCATATGTCTTCCTTACAGCGGATTCATAATCAAGTCGAGCAGACCTCATTACGTCTTTCTTATAGTGACCTCACAATAAAAGCCGACACAAGCTGATTTATTGTTACAGTACATACTATATGTGATTTGGTACTATTGTGGCATCATGATTTTAATCATTACAACATTAATTAATTTTCTTATTTATTTTACAAATTTATATTTATTTTCGTCGAAATTGTCATATCCTCTAATTTTGTTTTATGTTGAAAAAATTAAATTATCCTGCCAATTTTTTGTCCACATTCCTGATCCACTGAATTAACAGTACAAATAAGCCTTTGGTGATACATCATTCAATGATTCTCCTTTTTACATTTATTACCTCTTATTCTTTATTTATATATTATTTTATTTATTGCTCATATATCTTTATAAATGTATAGGTACACCAGTTTGTGTCACAGGGAGTCCAATTGATTTAAATGCTACAACTACCCCACAGTATATACAATCAGTAGGTTACCCAGAACTTTACAGCAGGTAACTATCTAGTAACGATTTATTTCACAACCAGTGTCACATGTTCGGCATCATCAATAATAATTTTTAAAGAATCGTATACAAGTGTTTCTTATCAAACATACATTCGCTACAATAATTCAGTTATTGGTGGTTAATGTCATTTATAAAAAAATGTGTAGCTATACACTTGACTTCCAGGCTTAATGAGGGAGAAAGCTCGGTTAGATATAAGGAAATGACCAACCATTGAAAACTCCAACCTTTTCAGTAGGCGTCTGGAAACATTAATATTTGAGATAATTATAAGGGCGACATCTCATTCAAAACACTCTTCAATCGAGGATTTTGACGTAATTATTGATCACTACAAATTTACACAATACATTAAAATAAAATAAAATTGATCTCCCAAATATTCTTCAATGAAATCATTTGAATGTAAATTCAGTACGACTGGCTTTGAACTATACGTTGAAAGTTAACAACCGTAAATCATTTCTTTTCCAGTTCCTTGACAGAACAATGGTTGATATTCAACACACTATCATCAGACTATGAGATCGTTATTGATACGGTAGATTCCAGAATAGAAAACAGTGTCAACTGTTTTGCAGATAAAGTACAAATATATCAAGGTACAAACCATCCACACTTGTTGTGGTTTCTTTGTAATGCTGCGTTGTCCATCTGTGACCATCAAACACAAGACAAACATAGTTGGATTTTCTTGTGCTAGTAAATAATAAAATGAAAAACCATAAAAAAAAATACCACGCTGTTGCAAAAGTTCCAAATTCTAATTGAATGGTCGTAGAAACAGAGGCAGAATTTCGAACACACATATACGTGACCGCTTATTCTCTCGGCTTACTATTACAGACACGTCTATAAACAGTATCGTGGTTATGCTAGTTTCATGCTACCAAACCTCTCCTCTTAGTGAAATAATGCAGCAATAAATGTAGACACTCGCATGTATCTGGGTGAGCAGCATTGTTGTAAATACCGCTCGAATCATGGACTTAATGCAGAAGTTGCAATATGCATAATAGTGTTCTTTTAAAAAGAATCGATGGCCTCAACTATCATATAATATTAGATAGTACCCAAGGCCATCGTAGGACATAATGAAGTAACAATGGTGAACTTTGACCCAACATCTGACTGCCAATACAATATGTCGTTATATGTACGCACGTGACAAAATTACTTTTGAACAAGGTGTTGATATCTCCCGAAAATATTTTAAGATAAGATGAGTTGATTCTTTAAAAACCTTGACTTTATAGTTTAATACTCAGAAGACGATGACACTGTACAAGATCTTAATTTTCACGATACAAAGAGCTACTGGTTTATTAAAATTGGAACTTTCTTGCTCTTAGAATAAAAGTTAACTGAAAGAAAACATGAAACGTCATTCTACCATATCAAACACATTATTTAAATTACATAAATATATACAGTTTACCAGACAAATCATCAATGTTTATAATTAGTTTATAATATTAAATATTGTACGTGAATTTGAATGTGTATATGAAAGACTAACTCAACCTGTATAACGCGGTGACCGGGTCAAAATATATATTTATAGATATTCTAATTGTTTTAATTCTTTTACTGTATATACTATGCACAATAATATCTTCTAAAAACAAGACATTGATCTTATATTGTTCATTGCAGGTCCTTGTACATCTTATCCGTCACTCGGTTCTTTCTGTGGGGTCAGTGCTCCCACATACGTTCAGTCTAATGGCCTGTATGTATTGATAACATTCCAAACGGACTCCACTACAGAATACAAAGGATTCAACATGTCTTACTACTTACGAACAGGTAATCTAATGTTATTCATTGTTTGTATTTTCTATAATTTCTTTTTGGAAAAATAATTTCATTGTTTTAAATTTGTATTTAATGTTTTATTTTCTATCACATGATGGCTTCCTTGAAGTGAAAACACATATATAAATGTTATATGGTTACAGATAAGGATCCAGACATTTCCATAAGGGGCCCATTTTAAAGAAATAAATCGGATTTCACATCAATTTGTTTTAAAGAAAAATCAAAAGATGCCAAGGCGTAATTCATTGAGGAACTTACAAAACATGGTAAAACGAAGTAAAAAAAACAAGGACGAAATTGGAAATATTCTATTAAAGTACGTTTTTACCAGTCTATAACTTTGCTCAAAACGATGGATCCGGAAACTTTAACCTCCACCCCCATGAATCCGCCTATGTATGGTTATAGAACATATATCGTTCCATGCAGAGTATTATATTGTACAGATTGCCATTGAAATTAATATTCTATGAAGACGCGACAAAATCCATCAATATTCGCCCAATAACTGTCTTTTATTGTATGGCGAAACTTTCAAACTGACAAGGGTATACATTTAACCCCTTCGAGTACGTACTGATTTGAAATAGTACTGCAAATATCAGGTCATAGCACACATTAACTTTTGATGACATTCAACATGAATTATTGTAATACTATATACAATAAATACAAATACATGTACATGTATGTTGCAATATCAACTGATAATATTTAAATAACTTAACTGTGAATCTGTACATATAGTTTATAATCCTTAGTAAGGATTGTTAATTCCATAGAATATCATTGAGAAAAGTTTGAAGATACCAATGAAAGGGGTAAGCGGAAGCAGAACATCGAAGATGGATAGACAATACAACGGCCAAAAACCAAACAATGACCTACAAAACACTACACAGAAAGATGTAAAGATTGAACAACACGAACCCAAACAAAACAAAACCCCCATTTACATGTCAACAGTTTATACGTTAGTCTTCTTCATGGAAACACACTAAGCCAATCAACATTCACAAACGTTTGGTATCTGAGAAAAACACTGGTTTTAAAAATAAAACAGTCATACTTTATTAATTGGACGAATTTGGGGTACGAGTACAGACAAACTCATACTCAAATGTTTTATGATCGCAGAAATATTCCTATTACTATACAAATAAGGGTAATAAAAAAATTACCGAACTCCGAACAATCTTACAAAGGGAAAGTCAAAACTCATAAGTATATAAACAGACAAAATCAGTCAACAACCGGAAAACTGTGAAAACGTAATGACCCTGCAGACTTGGTACAGGCATTTCTAAAGAAATGGTGGGTTGAATCAGATTTTAAAGTTTCTGTATGTATTTTCAGTGACAACAGACAGTTTCTTTACCAAGAAGATTATAGGTATTATTGTAGGAGTTGTTGTCACACTTGTTGTTTTAGCTATTCTTGGGGTTGTACTATACAAAACTGCTTTTGCTAAAAAGTTTTTAAAATGGAAAAAGTCGAAGATGAATGGTTCAAGATCATCACTGAATAGTCGATCATCATCATCATCATCGTCCAGTTCTGATAGCGATAAAAAGCATAGACACAAGAACAAACGGTTGAGACCTATTAAAATAAAACCAAGACTGCCGTCAGCCCAATATACTCTCAAATCTAAGTTGCCGCCGATAAAGGGAAAATGAGGGGAGACAACTTATAGACAATGACATGTTAAATGTATTGAGATTCATTTTGAGACAAAATACCACAATGCAAACATCGGCATGGAGATATTATTTTACAGACAACTGTACATACCACTACAATGTCTTTCACTGATTATGCTGTTCAATATACATTGGGTATCGATGTTATGTTGCCTCTTTCTACGATTTTTCTATTGGATTTTGGAGATGTTCGGACAGTGTGGTATTTTTAGTTTTTCATTTTTAGTGCTAAATATATTCATGTAATACTCAAATTGTGATATGTTTTATTTCAGTACTTAGGACTATAGATTTATGTGATGTTTATTACAATTTCATTTTGGTAATACTTAAGATATTCTCACTTTTGAGTCCATAATTATCATACATGTATATAGGACAATCAATACCTGTAAATAATTCAGTTTGTCTTTTGATATGTTTAATATATTATCTATATAATGAAGCTGTTCTGATTTCAGGAATTATATATTTTTTATCACTCTGATGACATCATTGATATTTTAGCACAATTAATATTGTTTGTAAAATGTTCAGCAATTATATAATATGTATAGCATTATATAGACAATAATAGTATCAGTTATAAATAATTTAAATACTCATTATTGCCAGTTTTAATTTCTGTTACTGAAATATGGTTGAAAATGGCATTAATCAGCAGTTCTCCCTGTTCACTGTGATATTATCTTCAGTAAAATCATCTCGGTGGTTTAATGATTAACGTACTCACCGCGGGCGTGATGATTGTGCGTTCGATCCCCCGTCAGGTCGAACTATAAAAATTTTAAAATTAGTATTTGTTTCTCCGCCAAGAACGGAGGCACGACCCATGATCCGACGCCCCGATAGTCATATGGTTTGCAATTGTTAGTCTGACCTTCTGCATGCTGATAGTCCGACTGTACGATTACCAGACAGAATGATAATCCACAAATCCTATAACAAACATTTGATAGTTGTCGAATTTTAGAGACTATGTCCGTGTGGAGGTTTGATTCAATGTAGCCGTGGATCCATATATGAATGTATATAAATAAAGAATAGAGTAAGTGGAGATAACAATGGAGAAACAAACAGGCTGTAAATATGGAAAAAATATTCAAAACCTAAAGAAGACTTCACAATTAACTACAAAACGGGTTGCATGTACGTGTACAAATGTATACAAAGAGGGGTAACATCGTAAGTTTGAACATTTTAAGTTTATCCATATAGTGGCTAAATTTAGTGCTCAACGTGTCCACTGCCAAAATCCCACCAAATGTTCAGCTGATTTCTATACGTTTCCCTTTTGAAAATTTTAACGCTCCTCTTGCTTCGACCGTATACACCGAGTTAATGACAAATGAACACGAATCCTGATTAAAATGGAAGACGAAAAAATAAACTAGTATTACTGTGAGCACAGCTCACTAACATATACCCCCCCCCCCCCCCGCATCTGTCCAACCAATTTCCATAACCAAAACATTACTGATTGTTCCGACTAAAAATGAAAGGGACCCTCCTCTCTTCACCGGTAAGCTGCTGATAAAATTTCAAAACATTCCGAGAAACACTACTCAAGTTATCATACGACATAGCGTAAAAATCATATTTTCCGTCATATCAAGTCCAATAACTCTGGAACGGCAAAAGTGAAAATCGTCAAAAAAGAAAGGGATCCTCCTCTCTTCACCAGTAAACAGCTGATAAAATTTTAAGATTCTAAGAAACACAACTCAAGTTATCGTATGACATAGGATTTGTCTACAGACGGACGGACGGACATGGTGAAACCAGTATACCCCCCTACAACTTCGTTGCGGGGGGTATAACAAACAAAAGAAAAACGCACACATGTACACAAATGAACTAATAAAAATGATATTTTGGTCAGTGACCTTATATAACCAAACATTATTCAATCAATGCAATTAAAGAGTTTGAAGATACCAAAGTGGTAATCAGAATCATAAATCGAAGACCAGACAACACGATGGCCAAAAAATCATTCATTTTGGTGAAAGAAATTAATTAAATATTTGAAGTGTCGGGCGGCTTAAATTAATTCCCCAAAAAACATAAGAAAGCTACATGTTTTACCAAAAATGCTAAAGCAACACTTTTAGATTTGATTTTAATGAATATTGAGTGTGATTTTTTTTAAAACTTGTAATTTTGGTTCTGGAATTGGTGATATACATAATTTCATTGCAATCCAGTTAGACTGTAATTTACTCTATTTTCCTCCACCAATAAAACGGACTGCCACGATACAACTGAACTAATGTTCAAAGTGGTGTTAAACACCATAACCCTAACCCTATTCTTGCATAGTATGGTATTGTTTTTGCTTGACCCATACTGGTGTATAAATGCAAAAAAAGATTATTATTATGAATATTAAAATATTGTTTGCTATAAATGGCCTTACTGTGTATATATCACTTCAGGGGGCATTCATGGCTGTGATCGTATGGTGGTTGGATTTACAACTGCCTATGCAATCAGTGTCTATCACCACTGATGTTGTGAGTTCGAATCTAGATCAGGGCAAGGTGTAAAACATTATGTGATAAAGTTTGTCAATGACTTGCAACAGGTCAGTGGTTTCCTCAGGGTCCTCCAGTTTCCTCCACAAATAAAACTGACTGTCACGATATAACTGAAATATTGTTCAAAGTGGTGTTAAACACCATCAAACAAACAAACAATATCACTTCAGTTTAACTGTATAATCATGTAATGTTTGTCTGTGCACATCACTATAAGGCAGAACATTTACTCATATACAACATAAAACAATGATTTTTTTTTTTTACTGTATTTCTGCTATCTTTAACAAAAACAATAGTACATTTGTAATTGTGAAATGTTAACAATAAGTCAGCCAGCTGAGTCCAATAGAACTTCATCTCTCATACTGATATCACAAACTCAATGTTAATGACATAATCATTTTATATTTACCAGTATTATGTCTTCCAGCATGTAAAATACAGCCAAAAACCACAATAATAGAATCACTGCAGCTTCAAAGGTCGAGACATGTCACCACAATCGGACACACTGCGATATTAGTGATAATGTATCTTGCTTGAGACCTTCAAAACTGATGTTAATGGTTTTTGTTGGCAACATCATCATGCACTTAATGTCACACTGGCCTATAATTTCCAGTATTAAGAGACAGTCTGTCAATACTGACAATATCACTCAATCAGATCAAAGAAACAATGTCCAAATTACCGAAAAATTACAAGCCTCTTGTGTCCTATGGACCAATGATCATACTTTTAATTATCTGTGGTACAATATACTAATATGTACTACAAGCAGATTCTAATTTATCAGGGAAAATGACTACTGTAATCCAATTTCAAGAAACAAGATTTGACTGTATTTAAACGACTGGTGTATTTGTTTCGGTTTCATATTCCAATAACATATTTTTTTAAATGTCAAATTCCATTTTTTAGAGTAAGATATTTTATATGATGGCACTCATTTCCAAGATTCCATGTCAATATCATGATCACAATGAAATAACAATCAAGATACATAATTAGTCTTAGCCTTAAAATTAAAATATTTATAAATAAAATGTAAAATAAAATATTAGCACAAAAATTTTGTGCAATAAAACATGACCAAAATCAATGAAAAAAAAACAAAAAACGAAAATAATAATTTACTAAGTAACATGAACAAATAAATCACATTAAAATCACTTACTTTTATTGTTTTAACAGAATCAATTTACAGGTAATAATTATCACAGATTTATTTTAATTTCTTCTCCTTTGGCTTTTAATTTTTGTGTACCCATATGAAAAAATCGGCCAACCAGAACACAGTCCAGAAGACATTTCTGAAAATTTTGGCGAGTCCTGCCATTGTAAAAATAAAAAATTTGTAAACTTTGGCGAGTCCCAATTGAAAATGGTAAGTCCAGGACTCATCTAGGTGAGTTGCAAGGATCTTTGGAGAGTGTCAATTATATACTGTGTTCTGCTTCAGTGATCTTGGAGTACAGTTATGGAACTTTTATTAAAAAATTTTAAGGTGGTAATACCAAATCTATTAATACAAAATTGTCCTTTATTAACATAATTGGTTAAAATTCCATCAGATGAATACATACCTATGAAAACTTGTTTGTATGTAAATTATTAATGCTTTATAATGTACCCTTAGTTTTCTTAATTTGTAATTAAGTATTTTGTAATAGGAACAAATTTACAAAAAAAAAATCATTTTGAAATCAATTATTTTTACTTTTTCATATTTGAATTTCTATCATATGAAATATATAACACAAAGCAAAGAGGGTAAAAAAGGATGTTAAAAAACTCTAGCTTTATAAATTTAAGTTTAAGTTTGTTTCAATTTCTATGTCAAAGCTAAAAAAAAACAATGTTGATGAAAAAATAAAACAACACATGATTAAGAACAAATAAACAGTGATGTTGACAGAGTTTTCATCAATATACATTTTATTTAAATTTAAATTAAACCTGATCTTGGAATCTAATGAAAAGTGCCCCCCCCCCCCCCCCCCCCCCCCCCCCCCCCCCAAAACAAATATGACAACAAATATAATAAGAAAGAAATAAAATATATTTATAGATCCCTCTTATTTTACAGCATCACTAAGTTTTCGTCCAATTTCCAAACAAATAATGAACCCCCCCCAACAATTGACTACAAATAACAATTTACATATATATATATTTAAACATAAATAAATAATAATTACCAGTGACTAAATATCAACAAGACCTTACTACACAGATCAATACAATCACATTAAATGCAGAAATTTGACACAATGTCATATTTAGTGGTGACAATTTATTCCTTACTGTCAGCAAGTTTCAATGAATACCACTCAATTCCTAACAATTTTTTAAGAAAAGACAAAGAATATTATTTAGATAGATTCTGTAATTAAAACTGATAATTTCTTTTGATTAACTTTTCAAAATTTTTGCAATATAGTTATGAAAAGAAAATTTAAACAGTGATTGTCAATAATTCCACCATTATCATCATGACAAATAATCATCTCTCACTTCAAATCATTGAATATAAAAAAAAAGACTGCAGAATACGATGTTAGAATTCCAGGTCCTTTAACAAAGATATTGTATAGAATTGTGTAGGTACAATTTAAAATCCTAAATAAGAACTATGCATCATAAGATAACAGTCTTGCCTTAATTTTTTTCACCTACTTGCCCGAAAGCCGAATTTAGAAAGAAAAAAAAATTATTCAAACAAATTCTTTCATAATTTTCACTTGTCCGAATCCAGTTTAACTTGTCCCTGGCTTCAGGCAAGTGGGTTAGCACGAAGACAGAGATAAAGGTTTAATTTCATTATTATAGTGATTGTGAACGGGCCGACCTCATTAAACACAGACAATTGTAATAATGATCAACATTGTGAGGTTATTTCCTCTCTTAATCTACAAAATGCAATAAAAACACAAGTAGTTTAGTCCTCCTCCTCTTTAGGTTTCTTTTTATGCTTAGCACCAGAATTCATGGAGGCCCAAGTATTGGCTGTTTTTCTGTCAGCTTTGGTCACTCTACTAAAGTCTAGGTTATCAAGATGTGGAAGTATTGTCAACACAGCTAGTCTGTATCCCTAAAATAAATAACAACACAAGTTTTGTAAAACAAATGCCCTGTATATCAAACAAGACTGGTTCAATGTAATAAAAGATCAGAAATGCATATAAACAGGATTTGATGCATAGAGTAACTTCCCCTTAATCTGTCTGTGCATATTGTATGAATTTGAGTGATTTTGTGTGAGCATTTAAAAATGGAAAAAAATATACAACTCACATCAACATTAGATATGAATCTAATTAAAATTCAAAGTTTGTTGTATCTTTTTTATCTTATTTTGTTTTTTGATGATGTACTTTACCTTTCTGTAGACTGTCTTCGACTAGTGATTCTTTTATCCCCTCCACAATAAAAATGGGGAATAGTTTATATAACAATATTTGAAACGTTGGATCAATACCTAATCAAAATTAAAATCAGAATTAAAGAAAATCGACGAAACTGAAAATCATTCTATCCCCAAACATTTTTTCTGTGGTCCTCGGAAATTAAATATTATTTTAACTCAGCTAAGAAGTTCAGCTTCGTTTTTGAATTTTGATTTATTTCGAGTTGGAATCGTATCTGACCCATCTTGTCGATGTGGAGCTGCCTTTGAAAATTTAAAACATTTCTTTTTGGATTATCCAATATACCTACAAGCCAGAACTACATTGATAGGTAATATCAACAGGGTTACAACCTGCTACCATCTAGATATTGAATTTCTGACATGTGGCAATGATAATTTAACTTATGAACAAAATTGCATTATATTTAAATATGTCTTTTATTATATTAAATGTTCAAAAAGATTCCTTATTGTATAACTGGAAATGAATTGGGTGAATATGCACATCATATGAATCCATCTTTATCTTATTTTTTCCTCCATTTTGTTTGTGAATATCATCATTGATTCGTTATTAGTGCTACATATAGTAATGTATACCTTTTATCAATTTATGTACTTATTTAATGTAACAAATTGTAATTTGGAGAAGACTTCATAAGTTTGTTTAACTTGTGTTTAATCCATTTTGTCTGTTTAATTGGCAAATAAGATATGTTTAAACTAAACTAAACATCTAATGACATCCCCTATTATGGGTCCTGCCAGGGTTCATTTTTTTCAAATGACTAATCAGTGATGAGCTTATCAAATTCTTGAGGATATTATAATCAAACATATGCAAAAACCTGTTGTCTGATTGGTCAATATATTTCACTGTCTTGTGTATAATTGGATGGCCAACTAGCATAGCTCTATACAGGAGTATCACAAACAATATAACCTCTTAAATGTAACTATGGACAGAACATACAACACTAAAATCAAAATCTTACATGTCACTGTATCATGGAAATTCTGTTAAAATGACACATAACTGAAAAAATGTCTACCAATGATGTATATTTGGTTTTATGGTGTTTAATGCCACTTCAAATCATTATTTATGTAATGTTTCGATTCAGTCAAGTTAATTTACTTATTTTTTTCATATGGTCCTATGTTAAAATTGTCCTGCAGTGGCAGCCATCTTGGATTTCAGATCAACAAAACATTACACAAAATTTATAAAGGGTTATTTTAAAGAAAATTCATACAATGTAACCATTTTATCACAGCCATTTCTGAGAAGAAAGTGTTTGTAACTTAAACTAAAGTTATTATGTAGTATTTTCGCTTTGGTTTGGTTTATGGTGTTTAACACTATTTTCAACAATTTTTCAGTCATATCGTTGCAGTCAGTTATATTGGTGGAGGAAACCGAGTACCCAGAGAAAACCACAGACCTGCTGCAATTCACAAACTTTATCACATAATGGTTGGATCCATGACCTTCAGTGATTTTTACTGAGAAAAATATTTTTTCATTTAATTTCCCATAAATTCTTATTTTAAAACTTTTCTCTGCAGTGGCAACCATCTTGGATTTCAGATCAACAAAAAAAAAGAAAACTCACAAATTTTTTAGGAGGTCATATAAGGAATATTACTAACATATAACAATTTTATGTACATGTATGCGATTTCCAAGAAGACTTAAAAATGTCAACTAATCAGAAAGCAGGATATATGATTGGCCTAAAAACAGCCATGTTGAATTTTCAAAGGAAACGAAATTCACAAATAATGATAATGTTAGAGATTATGCTGGTAACATTTCTGCCAAATTGGGGTTCATCCGCTCCAGTGATTTCTGTGAAAGCTAAGAGATTCCAGTAATACAGGAATGGAACACCAATGAATAATAAATCTCCAGTAAAACTACATATATAATCATGCAGTTCATATTTAATGCTGGTATATAATTGTATTAAAAATTTAGCAATGGATGTCATTTTAGAAAAACTGCCGAAAATATTTTAAAATAAATATTTCATCTTTGTGTTAAAACATTTTAATAACAGTCATTGACAGAGATCTCAAACAAAATGATTTTAAATAAGAGTCTTATTCAATTACATGCACACAAATGTTAGCACAATTTAACAGCCAACATTTTTTTTCTCTGCCATCAGAGTCGAATCTATCTTCCGGAGCACCTGAGTTCATCCCCGGTTTTCAGTGGTGTTCGTGTTACTCGATCTTTAGTTTTATATGTAATGTTTTGTAGATAGTTGTTTGTCCTTTTATCCTTTTTCTTTTGGTTATTATGTTATTGGTCCTTCTTCGATTTACAGATTCTGATTACCCCTTTGGTATCAGAAAACTCGTCTTTTGAATACTATAAATTAAATTGTTTCTAATGTTTTACAGATTCTGATTACCCCTTTGGTACATTCAAACTCTTCTTGAGAGATCACCATTGCACCACAAAACATGGTCTCTCAAGACAGGTCACAGGACTCTCAAAAAGAGTTATGAGTTATTACAAACAATGAAGAGATGCAACATATTAAAATGGGGACACAAAACTGGTTCATCTCTCAGGAAAGGTTTCTCTGTTTTGTACCAATAACTAATTGACTTAATTACACATGACAAAAGTGTATTGAACTATAAAAACATTACCTTACCTTTATATTTTCAACTGGGTTACCATGCAGTGTTAATTTTCTCAGACTTTTCATCACATTTAGTTTTTCTATTTCCTTCAGGTCTTTAATTAAATTTCCATGAAGATATAAAATTTGTAAATTTTCAAATTCTGTGACAACCTGAAGATATATAAATATATATAATATATATGTAATATAATATTTTTTTCTGCAATTGTTCTATTTAAGCAGGCATATTGTATTGATTGGATACATGTTTGCTAAATACTGTCACTGACCGAAATATATCTTTTTCTGGTACCCTTGTCACATGTTACCTGTTCAAAAAATACATGCAAAATTTGAAAAATATGAAACTTAAAATTTTGGAATTTGACACATGTTGGTCCATTTTGGGAGAATTTATCTCCATTTTTTTTTTTTATACTAATTCTGTTGCATGCAAGATGAGCAGCCACTGCAACATGCAGACATTTCTGTGTTTATACTGTCTTTAAGGAGTCTTTGGAACAATTGAAGTCACGCTTTATTTCATTTTGTAACAATTTTACGTGTTTGTTAATCTGAATTTAATAAATCAAAAGTTAGCCTTGGTAAAAAGAACAGGCACAACTTTATAAGAAATAAGTAATATTCAATTAAGACTAATTGGTTAAAGTGTATGTATCTTTGACTGCACATTGAAACAAATAACTATCTTAACTAGTCTGCCCCTTATCATCATAGGTAACACATGGTTGATTACGCTACGATACTCTCCACTCAACACATCATGAAAATATCATATCTAGGTGATGAATTTGAGAATTTTTTTTCAATTAAATTAAGGCAGATTAATTAGCTTATGAAATTATTTATTTTAATAACATTAGTCCCCCTCCTATAAGGCCACTTCACCAAAAACCACCCCTTTTATCAGGCCAGATTTCATATGCACTTGGAAAGTAAAATACAATACGGTTGTTGCGAATCATTTCCATTCCGTCAAAAACTTTTTATTTTCGTCTGCCAAACCATGTGATTTTGATGGAATGTTAGGCACTGGACTTCCGGTGTCAATGTACACAACAAAAACTTCAATCAATAAGTGCCGCCAACTTAAAGAATTTTTTTATATTTTCTGTAAAAGACAGATTTAATTTGTATCAAAGACTTCAATGCACAGACAATTACTTCTTTAAAATTAAATTTGTTTTATTTCTTTATTTACTGCTGTCAGCATCATGAAAGGAAAACGACTGTCTTGATATATTTCTGTTATCAGACAGACAGTGGGGTACCAAACACCAGTATTTACTCAGCCGTTTTCTTGACATCTCCATATTACAATTACTTATAATCTACCGCATTTACGACTATGATATGTTGATGTTGTCACAGTAATAGCGCTAACACCGGAAAGACAGAACGTGATCGGAATTGACATGATTCGAAACAACCGTATTAACTTGTCCCCTTCAAGAAAAGCCACGTCTCTGATAAGGACACTTTTTCATTACAAAAGAGGTGGTCACCTAATTAATTGTACTTCACAAAAAGACGATAATATTCTAGTATTAGTTAAATAATAATTCTAAACACCATAACAATAGATTTGTCACCAAAATATAATTTAGTTAATGTTTCATTTTTTCAAAGTTCTCCAGTATTTATTTACAAAAAATCTTCTCTTTTTTACCCATTAAAGAGATTCTTTTATTGCTTTGTCACCATGTTTGCAAGATTAAAAGGATCTAATTTTTTTAAATTGTGATAATTTTTCATTACATTAATGGGTAATAAAATGATAAATATAATATGTAACATGGGCTTAAATTAGACCCAAATTTAAAGACGAGAAATATTTTATCCAAGGTTCATATCATTGATTTTTATCAGACTTTACTTACAGGGTGAATATTGGACAGTTCATTGAAAGACAAATCAATCCATGCTAACTGACAAGGATTCTCAAACTTCGTCATAACAATGTCCATCAAGGCCCCTAACTCTGTTAATGCATTGTTATTTAAACGAAGACATCTACTGGAAGATTTGTTGCCTTCAGGTTCTGGGACTTTCCCCTTCCTAGGAGATTCTCTTGGTTCTTCCTCTTTTACATCTGTAAAAAGTACAAATTTGTCTGCAAACTATGATTTTTTCATAAAATTGTAAAATCAACATTTTTTTTTTATATACATCAGATTCATTAAAACCATGTATTTATAAGTTCCTTGAAAATCCTATTTATCTTATAATTTAAACAATTAAAATTAACCATATTAGAATGCCACCGACTTTCAACATTATTTCAGCTATATTATGTAGATTAGCTTTTTTTCTGTGGAGGAAATTCCATATCTGGAGAAAAACCACTCAGATCTTTTAAAAGTCATTGACAAATGTTGTTACATAAGAATGTATCAAGTACACCTGAATGCATTGTTAGTCATCCACAGCTGATCATACTCTGATACTCTACACTCATTAACCTTGGGTCATTTGAAAGAAAATTTGTTGTTCTTATGAATAGTTCATCTCGATTCTTTGGCGTTTGGAAAGACATGAGTTATTTGCACTAAATATTGACATTCTACTTGTTCAGAAATTTATCTTACACTAAGGGGCCGTCGTGGCCGTGATCATATGGTAGTTGGATTTACGACTACCTATGCAATCAGTGCCTATCACCACTGAAGTTGTGAGTTCTAATCTCGATCAGGGTGAGGTGTACAACATCATGTGATAAAGTTTTTGTCAGTGAATTGTGACAGGTCGGTGGTTTTCTCTGACATAAAACTGTCCACCACGATATAACTGAAATATTGTTGAAAGTGGTGTTCAACACCATCAAACAAACAAACAAACACAATAACTTGAAACTCGAGCACAAATTATTAACTATATCACACTTTTTCATCATCACGATACAAGTAATAATTAAATTTATTCTTGACATTAACAATTACTACAAATATAAACTTACTTTCTATGTTGGAGATTCTAAAGAAAGAGTAATCTAATGGTGATACAATGTCATTGTTGGTATCTATAGATGAAACTCTTGGTGCTTTTTGCTTTGCACTGTATGGAACAAGGCTGAAAAACACATAAAATTATGTACATAAGTCAGCGAGTGGGTAATTATTGTCTAACGCCAAATGAGCAATATTTCAGCTATATCATGCATGGTGAGAACAAGTTGTATCCAATAATATGATAATATCCATTCTGTAATAGACCAACACTCTCAGTTGGATTTTTTTTAGTGCTAAGCTCACTGAAACAACAATCTGTGTAGACATGTTCCGATTCTGAGCCAACTAGTCTTTGCCCTTATTTTATGCCTTAATGCTGTGTGCTTGGCGGAGAAGCAACAAATATCAATTTTATAGTCTTTAGTTTGACCCAAAGAAATAAAAAATAAATATGATCATGTGATCAATTACATGATGTTTTTTGTTATAGTTCATTTCTGCATATCACTAATTGGAAAAGTTATTCAAGACCTTTATGACATCTGAAATTGAGAAACGGACTAAACCAAAAACGTCATGAAATTGATCACATGACCATTTTAATATAGGTCATAAAATGGCTGACAATTCGAACTAAATTTATTTTTCATGGATCTTGAACAACTAAAAACGATAAGAGATTATCATTACATTTGCAGATTTGAACCTGACATTGACAATGTTACTATATCGTGGCGCTATGAGTTCTCGATAGCAATCTAATATAGTTTTGCGTGTGTGCAATTTGATAGATTTCACGAAATCACACATGTCTTCTGCTTGATTGGATTTAACCTACAGAACACCACCTCGATTGATCAAAGCAAAAAAAATCACCATGTTACTTATTAAGGTATGTAAATAAACATAGTTTCCTTCTACCCCAAGATGACAGCCTTTCCCTTATTCCCAAAACTAGACCAACTTCCCCATTTTCCCAATCACGGTTATCAATGTAAACAAAAGGTGAACTGAAAAGAAGTTCAAGTACATGCAAGTCATGTATAACCGGAAGTATAGTTGAAAAATGCCACCCATACATGTACATACAAATGCACACTTATCGAGAACAGATGACGTACATTTGTAGTACATAAAATGTCAGAAATTAGCACACATGAAAATCATCGACCTAGAGTGAAATATTAAGGAGGCATACATAGGGATAGTATGTAAATGAACGTATGATAAAATAATGTAAACAAAATTATAGGTTTTTATTGTGCATACAGGAAAGTGGACAAACAAGTTTGCTATGTCATCGAAAACCGATAACACCAGGATATGCTTACCTGCACTGGGTCCGACATAATCTTGTTAGTCGTTGACATTAGGATTCCGAAGAAATTTTCGGTCAGTTTCTACATCCTAATCTCGCTTCAAGGCCTATCAGTATCAAAGGTATTCTGGAAATTTTAAATTTGACCTCCTGGCCCCAGTGCATTCCGATGGATATTTTGGCATGGACAGATTGTGTCAGATCAAGTGCAGGTAAGATTTCATATATAGACATATTTTCTAGTTCAAATTTGCAAGATGTCGATGTCAAATATTTTATTTTAATTGAAAAATCCCATATACACGGTTTGAACTTTTTTAATTTTGTTATAAATATTTTATTAAAACCAATCAACAGCCCATAAAGTATATCCTTGCATATACACAATAAATATTTGACATCGATCTTTAATTTAGAAACAGGCTGTAACAAAATCTGTGACGATTTTGATCACGTGGTGTAGTTCATGAGTTCACTAAAATGGCAGACACTTCGAAGTGGATTTTGGATTATTTTATCGGATATATGCTGTAAAAGGTAAGGAAATATCAATATTTTTGCAGATTTGAACTAGAAAATATGTCTATATATGAAATCTTACCTGCACTTGATCTGACATAGCTGCGAACCATAGGGCTACGGATTTCACCCTATCAAAAACTTTCGAAACTGCGCGGTGAAAATGTTGCACCACTTTTTAGAAAATGTTTGTCATGAAATTGGGTGCGAGAACGACCAAACATATATATTTCGCTTCGTTAGATATTTATCTACATTCTTCTATACTTACTTACCTATTAATATTTATTTCCAGCTCATTATCATAACAAATGTCTCGATATTAACTGATCCCGCCTACTTTGTTCCGCCATCTTGTCATTGTGGTATTCTCGCTTTGAGGTCGCGTGACTTTTGAAAGATAACTCTAAGAGAAAAACACGTGTTCGGTTTGTTTACGTTTTACCGAAGATTTTGCACGGCGATTTTTTATCTGAAATAAAATATTTAGTCAACCTAGAGTAAAATATTTTACAAATATTAACCAAAAATGTTATTTTCTTCTATGGTTATTCCAATTGAGGTGAACTCTCAAACAACATTTTCAAGTTTTTCATGTAAACAACCCGAACACATGTTTTGCTATTAAAGTTATCTCTCAAAAGTCACGTGACCTCAAAGTGAGAATACCACAATGACAAGATGGAGGAACGAAATAGGCGAAATCAATTAATATCGAGACATGTGTTATGATAATGAGCTGGAAATGAATATTAATAGGTAAGTAAGCATAGAAGAATGTAGATAAATATCTAACGAAATGAAATATATGTTTGATCGTTCTCGCACCCGATTTCATGACAAACATTTGCAAAAAAGCGGTGCAACATTTTCAGCGCGCAGTTTCGAAAGTTTTTGATAGGGTGAAATCCGTAGCACTATGGTCCGCAAATATTAGAAAACTGGCCAAGGACCATAAAGGCTACGGTTCCGCAGCTAGATCTGACACAATCCGTCCATGCCAAAATATCCATCGGAATGCACCGGGGGGTCAAATTTTAAATTTCCAGAATACCCTTGATATAATCTCGTTGAGATTAGGATTCCGAAGAAATTTTCTGTCTGTTCTTCATCCTAATCTCGTTTCAAGCCCTATCAAGGGTATTCTGGAAATTTTAAATTTGACCACCAGGTGCATTCCGATGGATATTTTGGCATGGACGGATTGTGTCAGATCAATTGCAGGTAAGATTTCATAAATAGACATATTTTCTAGTTCAAATCTGCAAAAATATTGATATTTCCTTACCTTTTACAGCGTATAACCGACAAAATAATCCAAAATCTACTTTAAGCTGACCGCCATTTTACTGAACTCTAGAACTACACCATATGATCAAAAATCGTGATGTATTTTGGTATAGTCTGTTTCGTAGTTCGAGATGTCGATGTCAAATATTATATTATAATTTAAAAATCCCATATACACGGCTTGAAATTTTGTAATTTTGTTATAAATATTTTTATTAAAACCAATCAACAGCCCATAAAAGATATGCTTGCATATACACAATAAATAATTGACATCGACCTTTCATTTAGAAACATGCTGTAGCAAAATTCGTGACGATTTTGATCATGAGTTCAGTAAAATGGTGGTCAGCTTAAAGTGGATTTTGGATTATTTTGTCGGATATACGCTGTAAAAGGTAAGGAAATATCAATATTTTTGCAGATTTGAACTAGAAAATATGTCTATTTATGAAATCTTACCTGCACTTGATCTGACACAATCCGTCCATGCCAAAATATCCATCGGAATGCACCAGGTGGTCAAATTTAAAATTTCCAGAATACCCTTGATAGGGCTTGAAACGAGATTAGGATGAAGGACAGACAGAAAATTTCTTCGGAATCCTAATCTCAACGAGATTACCCTTGATAGGGCTTGAAAAGAGATTAGGATGAAGAATAGACAGAAAATTTCTTCGGAATCCTAATCTCAACGAGATTAGGTTATGTGTAGGGAGGGAATAATTGAAGAATAAAACATGACAAACTGCTTTATTTGAATGCTTTATTAGTCAACAACACAAAAAAATGTTATTGAAAAATTTGGGCCAGTGGCAGTGAATGAGTGATAGAAATTGTTTACTAGCCCAAAACATTTTTTTCAGTCGGGCCAGACTTTGGCTGGCCCAACTGTCCAGCACTGTATATGTATATTTATATGCGCTGCTACCACTTAAAATCATGAACTTTACATAGTTTTGCTCTACTCGGTATAAATATCAGGTCGTTTAACTGATGACCTAATAATGAACTTTAATATTCAAAAATTTAAATCCGCTTTGACCTAAATTTCATGTCTTACCTCGTACTAGTACTCATTATGAAGCTTCTGTAAAATATAAATTATAATGAAGCAACCAAACACACAGAATAACTTCAAAGAGATGTCAGTGCAATACAGCAGTATAATAGAACTTTCACAACAAAATAGAATTAAGCCTAATATTTTGCGCCATGACAGTTCCAATGTTGTCAATAACGACGTCGACACTAATCATCACACCACATACGGTGAAAACTCGATATGAATCCGGCGATAAATGAATGCACATACGTACGCTCCGGAAATTGTGTTTAAAGATAAATATATCTTTTTATATTTCAGGTTGAGATTGAGAAGAAACAAAACATGTAAAATTCACAATAAGTTATTAGCAAAATACTATACCAATTAACAATACCATCATAAATACAATGTTTGATGCAGGATGCGAACAAGTTGTGAACTTTGCCACCAGGGCCGTCAACACCTTGGACCTATTTTTTACTAAGCGCCCATCACTGGTAAGCAAATGCTTACCACTTCCAGGATTAAGCGATCATGATATAGTCATAGTAGACACCAACATCACACCAGCTAGACAAAAACCTCTTAAATGACTTATTTATCTATGGAAGAAAGTAAATATTCGTGACAAACATGGCAAACAACCTGAAAGTCTCTTTAGACAAGTTTATGGATTGTTCCGATATAAAAACACCGATAAACAACCTATGGTCTGACTTTAAAACCATCTGTCTTGATAACCTGAGGAAACATGTACCATCAGGCATCTAAACATACCTCAACCAGATATAGTCAACCCTGGTGCAACCGGAATATACGTCGACTATCTAGACGGAAACAAAGGGCATTCAACAAATATCGCAAAACAGGAAAAACGAAAGACTGGGACCGATATCGCCAACTACAGAAATCGATCCAAAAAGAATGTAAATCATCATATAACGAATATGTAAATGACATGGTAAGCCAGGACTCGCGAAACAAGAAACTTTTTACTTTTATCAAAAATAAAAAGTGTGAGAACTCAGGTATAGCCCCCCTGAAAGAGAATGGAAATTTACATGGTGATCCGAAGACCAGGGCAAAACTGCTGAACTCACAGTTCTCATCAGTGTTCTCAACTGATAACACCTCAAACATCACAGACCTTGGAACCAGCCAATATAATGAAGCACCACAGATTACTGTCACCCAAAATGGTGTATACAAACTGCTACATGGCCTAAACCAACACAAAGCCACAGGCCCAGACGAGATCTCGACTAAGTTCCTGAAAGAGATGGCAGCACCAGTTACACCA
The DNA here is from genome assembly GCA_963383655.1 of Bathymodiolus septemdierum. Taxonomy (NCBI): domain Eukaryota; kingdom Metazoa; phylum Mollusca; class Bivalvia; order Mytilida; family Modiolidae; genus Bathymodiolus; species Bathymodiolus septemdierum. The sequence continues at coordinate 37,818,638 of OY726524.1, read as the reverse complement.
GCTTTAACTTTCATATTCCAAGCCTCATTAAGTCAATGCCAAACACCTGAAGACTGGAAATTGGCTAATGTATCACCTATCTTTAAAATGGGAGAAAACAGCAAATCAGCAAACTATCGACCGGTTTCATTAACTTCCGTATGTTGCAAGGTCATAGAGCACATCATTCATAGTCATCTCATGAAGTTTTTTGAAGATCAAAATATCCTGACTGACTACCAACATGGCCTCCGTAAGAAACGCTCGTGCGAGTCACAGCTGATTACCACCATTCAAGAACTGGCATCGGGCATTGACAGTTCCACTCAGATCGATGCTATCCTTTTAGATTTCTCTAAAGCCTCTGATAAGGTGTCTCACGAACGACTTGCTGCTAAACTCCCTCATTACGGAGTCCGTGGACCGACCTTGAACTGGATTAAGAGCTTTCTAGCAGGCCGTACACAGAGGATGATCGTAGAAGGTGTGGCATCTGATCCAGCACCCTTCACGCCTGGAGTACCCCAAGGGACAGTCCTCGGACCACCGCTGTTTTTGATATGTACATCAATGACCTACCTAGTAAAGTAAACACCACTGCAAGATTATTGGCTGATGATTGTCTCCTATACCGACATATCAAAACCAACGAAGACACAACATCTCTTCAAGACTACCTTAACAACTTACAAGACTGCAGGAACGTGACTGGCAGACTCACTTCAATCCTGATAAATGTGAAGTTATACGCATAATCACCAAGCGTAAGATCATACCATCATCGTACTTCATCCATGGAAAGGAATTGAACATAACATCTAAAGGAAAATATCTGGGTATTACCATCAGTCAGAACTTGTCATGGAACAACCATATTGACAACGTATGTAGAAAGGCAAACAACACTACAGCCTTCCTACGTCGAAATCTGTCAAGATGTCCGGCAAACATCAGGATTAAATGCTACACCACCATTGTTCGACCGCAACTAGAATATGCCAATTCCGTTCGGGCACCTCATACCAAGAGTAACATCAACAAGTTAGAATCAGTCCAACGGAGAGCAGCAAGGTTTGCTACTGGCAACTACAACACAACCAGCAGTGTTACAACAATGTTGAACCACCTGAATTGGGACACACTCCAGCAACGTCGTTTGAGAACCAAGGCGATTATGATGTACCGGATAATTAACGGACTCGTAGTGATTGAACCACCACCATTCATGCATCATCTAGGTGCCGCTATAAGAGGACAACAACAGAAATATATAGTACCATACAGCAGAACAACTGTACACAAAGAGCCCTTCTTTCCATCCACAATCCGGTTATGGAACCAACTACCAGAGGCCACAGCAGCAGCCTTGGACCTGGAATCTTTCAAAATGGAAATCCAAGCAGTCAGATTCTAACACCGCTGACCTTGTTTTTAATTGTACATAGTCTCTCCCTTGCGCAAGCATGGTTGTTTCAAACTCAGTGTTAAGATGCTGTTGCTGCAGCCCTGCACTTTAATGGAAGAAGAAGAAGAGATAGCACTACAGTATACTCTTACCAATTATTTGTTTTTGGTTTTGAGACATATCGCTTTATTGGTCGCTAGCTTAGTGGTCGCTAGAAATTGGTCGGTAGCTTGAGTCTGATAATGAAACTCGAAGATTTTTTTTTCTTCAAATATATAGCAAAAGAAAGCCCTGATTTTTATAGATTATTCTAATCTTGAAAAAGTAGTAAACCTGTTAAACCCATTACAACTTTCCCTAAGTAAAGAGAATCAGTGCCTTCATTGCTCAGTATTTACAACTGAGGACATGCAAGGAACTCTTGCTTACTTACAATTAATTATACATTAGGGGAATATCGTATTGTCAATGCCTAAATATTACGTTCTCCTATACATTGTGGTAAAATGTAATATATACCGTTAATTGATATATGCTACAAATATATTGTGATAGACAAGTACGTATATATACGTATAATGAAGGGCAACGTTCCATTACAATTGTGTTTTTGACAGACCGGTGATACGTTTAGTTCTGTCCGATATTTAATGGTAATGTAGACTTATAATACATGTAAAAGTAAGTTTTTATTATTGTATATCTTTATCATTTAATTTTATAAAATATTTTATTCTCTGAATAACATTTTTTTTTTTTTTTTTGTTTGTGATTTACAAAACTTGTAAACAATTGTGAAATAAATAATAATTGTTTTTATTTAAACCTGCATTGTTTTTACATTGTGGTTACACATGGCAGAGGTTTCTGCTCGTGTTGATATTGCCAATATCTTGTAAATATGTCCTCATGTGAAATTCATGTTACATTCATGCAAGATGTCCCCAGCAAAGTCAATAATAATGAATTTCGAAATAATGGATACCTTGAGCTTCCGATTACTTGAAAGTTTTACGGTCGCCACCATGACTTGGTTAACCGTTATGAAGTATGTGTCACAAATGCCCACGAATATGTTCCACTTGTCGGACTTCCCGGTCCTGTCCTCATTCATGACTTTGAACCGGGTTTGTAACTAGATTAACACGGCGGCTGTCACTAGTGGAGCAGGAACTGCTTACCACCCCAGAGCACCTGAGATCACCCCCGGTTTTTAGTGGGGTTCTTGTTACTCGATCTTTAGTTTTATGTGTATATCTTGTAGATCGTTGATTGTCCTTTTGTACTTTTTCTTTTGGTCATTGTGTTATCTGTTCTGCTTCTATATACGGATTCTGATTAGCCCTATGGTATCTTCAAACTCTTCTTGCATATGTATCTGTAGTTTTGGAATGTCGAAGTCACCACTAGGAGTAAGATAATTATTGCAACATACTACAAAAGATTACAATTGAGTAACCGAGTGATTTTTGTTTACTCAAAGTGGGAAATTTTTCAGCAATATCATGACGAGAATAAGGTACATTTCTATGAGATGGAGATGATGATCTCTGCTTCGTACTAGATCAACACGCTTAGTTGGATGTTTGTAGCTCTAGTTCGCTGAAAGTTAAAAAAAAAACAGTCCGCGGGTTGACATTTTATTCCACTCAGGCACATTATCCTGATCCCGAGCACTTGTTCTTACTCCTTAATAATACGGGCCTAGCTGTGAAGCAACGAATATTAATTTCATATTTTTTGATTGTGTCGACCAGGGCTCGAACCCACGATCTATGACACTCGATTCGAGTACTCTAACCATTACACCACCGATATGCTTGGTTTCCATTGGTCTACGATGAGTGATATGACTGTAAACATACACGAGAGAAAAAGACCACCAAAATCTACCTTCCTAACTAGTAGTCAGTTAACTAGGAGCCTTCATTGACCTTGCTATTGTATTGTCCATGTTTATCTTGGCATTCATCTTTGTGATAGTATGTAGTCTGTTTGTGTGGAAGCGAATATGTAGAGTTTTTATAAATTGTTTGTTTATATATATTAAAGTTGGAGATCCAATTATCAAGAGGGAGGGGTCGGTATCCCATTATTCGGTCTAACCCCACCACATTTGTGTTGCTGTCACAAGCCAGGACCTGAATTTTACCAATAACATGTACGATATGTACCCTCAGAAGCTGCTATTTGAAAGGAGGTGTTGTAGTACTACACATTTCATCACAACATTTCTACAAAGTGTATTTCTTTAAATCGCTGCAAATGATAACGATAACGAAAAAATAAAGGTAACTTACATCTTTTGATGCAAATCAACAAATGAAGACTTATATATAGATAAACACTTAATATTTTGCAGGATCTAAACAGGAGGATGTGTTCTATTTTAACAAGACAAATGTTTACCTTTTGATTTGTCTACAATTCAGCTATTGTTTGTTCTACTGACATACGTAAGTGTTGTATAAAAGGACATTGTATTTAAACTTAAAAAGCGAAATACACACATGTACATCATGTATAAGATGTAGTTGGTTTTTTGTTAGCATTTTTGGGGACATTTTTTAACCATTGTAGTTTTGAAACCTGCAATTTCACAATCTCCTTTTGGTCAATAAATTCATTTGCACAAGGATAATAATATACTGTTCGATCAGCGTTAGTGGAATAAAACTAATTATGATTCGTTCGTCAAATTCGACACAATTGAAGGTAAATGAGGAAAACAAATATCTTGCTCATATTTTGGCATAGCGCCAGGATAATAAGTTTTAGCTTGTATGTTATATATGTACATACTAATGGTGCTGATATGAGAAATTTGTTACAACATGAACATCGATGGTCTTCCCTAAAGAAAGTTATAGAAACCTAAACACAATATATTTGAAAGTAATGGGTGTCAAGAATTATGCAAGAGATAATTAACATTTCTGAGCACAAGAACTCACTCCCATTTATTTTAACGCTGCATGCTTAGTGGAGAAGCAGCAAATATATATAAGACTGTGCCACGATCTACCTTCCTTGAAGCGAACCCTTTACCCATTACGCTATCCATGCGGTCTGTGTAATATCTGCTATCGTTGACGAGGTGACGTTCAGTGGGTGAAAGAAAGAAGAGTATGAAGATAACACTGGGGGGAGGGGGTGCGAACTCGGGTGCTACAGAACGATACAAATTACGACCCAGCATTATCAGTGACCTTGCCACTAATACACATTAATTCCTTCTATTAATATTACAAATGTACTAGATTGTGTTATGAATAAATAATGAATTTAAGCATAATCAGCAACATATCACTGATGATTCTAGAGCACATTTGGCAATGACAGTAAATGTGAATTAATATTTACTCTTTGCAGACAAAACCAATTTTCCATGCATAATACTGCAGTACGATTATATAGGGATTACACAAATATTAAATGTTTATGAATACCTGAAGAATGGTATTGCTATTCATAATGGTGTTGATATTTAAACAAATTTCAGAATTAGGTAAGTAAAGTCATAGTGTGATTAACATGGATGCATTTTTAAAAATGTTGCAGACCAAGATGATACACAGTGCGTGGCTTACAGAATAACAAGTTTGAAGATACCAAAGTGGTAACCAATATTTATCAAATAGTTCATGGCACTAAGGGCCATATGGCAGTTTATAGACCGGGATGTCACCCACAAAATATTATATGAACCGAAGCGAAGCTGAGGTCCATATACCATTTTGTGGGTGACAGACCGGTCCATAAACTGCCATTTGTCCCGAAGTGCCATGAACTATTTGTTATACATGTATTATACTCAATACATGCAAATCTGTCAGACGGCATGTTTTTGTTATTGTATATCTAAGACAAAAAGACGAGTTCGGACAAAATCCGGAAGAAAACATTATATTGATCGGGCCCGGTCCATATACTAAAATATTGACTGGTCAATATACGAAAATATTGACCGGTTGCGCTAGCAAAGATAAATAGGGAAAATAAAAACGTTAAGTATAATATATTGTGTTATACTAATGAAGATTTTAACATCACACCTGACATGATATGCTAGTATATTGCTATATCTTAGTAATACAAACGTACACCCCCATTTTAGTGCACACGACACGTTTCTTGGATAACCTTCATCAGGTACGCTCAAAAGCACAAAGCCAAATAATTTTAAAGTCTTTAAAATTAACAAAATGACATGATTTTATAATTATATAATTACAATGTATATTGGTTTATAAAGGCTTAACTCGATATGTTCACTCACAAGCTCGTGAAAACTCTAATCAGAAATAAGATAAGTACAAAATACAGTTAAAAAATGCATGGACAACAATCTTACTAACGAAAGTAAAAAAAAAGAAGAATACATTACTTGTATGTGCAACTTCAAACTACGAGATCTAAAGATAAAGAAGACAATGATATATTCAGAAGAAACTGGAAATCAGAGGTCTGGATTGATTTGGACGGACAAAATCATATTACGAGTTTAAAATAGGTTGAAGATAACAAAGGGGTAATCAAAATCCGTATATCTAAGAAGAACAGACAACACAGTGGCCAAAAGAAAAAGTACAAAAGGACAAACAACGATCTACAAAACATACACATAAAACTAAAGATCGAGTAACACGTACCCCACTAAGAACCGGGGGTGAACTCAGGTGCTCCTGAAGGGTAAACAGTTCCTGCTCCGCTAGTGGCACCCGTCGTGTCAGTGAATTGAAGATCTGTGGTAAGCAACTGCCGTAAATAAAAGGACAATACAATGGCCAATAAGAAAAAAGACAAAAGGACAAACAATGATCTATACAGCCTTACACAGGGAACTAAATATTGAGCAACACAAACACGTCTAATAACTGGGAGTGATTAGTGCGATTCAGTCTTCGTGATATCTACAAATACAGCAGATCAACATATATAAACAATCACTCTGATTGGATTAAAGCGGTAAATTTGTGCTTTATTATAATTTTATTCTGAATAAATTATACACATTTCTTCACAAAATTAGAACTACATAAGTGTATTATAACATCAGTGATCAGTGTAGATTAATTAGTAACGTAACACAGAAATCAGTATTGTATATACGTGTATACTTTAATCAACTCTTGTAAGCTGAAATTCTTCTAAGTTTGTATTGTATAAATTAACATAGACTTATTCGTTCAATATTTGCTAATGTTAAAAAAATGACAAAGCATGTACAATATGATTATATGTAAAAGACACAGCATGTTCTGGTACACTGCCATTGTCAGCAGGCACTTGGAGAACAAGTTCCAGAGGAATATGGACGGTAGATGGTACACGATCAAATATTTCTAATTTTGAAATAACGATAAGTGCAGCTGATGGTGCGATCAACGTTATCATGAACTGTGATGACGATACAATTGATAATGATGGCTATATCCTGTTAAAGTATGTACTTAGTGCTAGTCCGACATAGTTAGAGGGGGTATTTAGTTTAATAAGAAAGGTTTGAGGATATCAAAGGAGTAATCAGAGGCTGAATTTCGAGGACAGAAAAAACAATGGTCAAGTAAAAAGGACAAAGATCAAATATATGGTCGACAAAATACTTCAGACATCTAAAGATTGATAAACCCGAGCCCCAATTAAATGGGAGGTAAAATTATATGAGTCAGCTTAAATAATTTGCATAATAATGAAAAAAAGGTAATGTGAATACTCGTCTCAAAACGCTTCCGGACGTTGGACACCTTGAAAGTGCAATTTAAAGACTGCTGGTGATGTTCAACTATTCCCCTATGTAATTAACCAACAGTCGTACTTTCAATGAAAATAAACCAAAGACTATATATAGAATTAGTATTTGCTGCAACATGAAAGAGTAAGAACAAAGACGGGTTGACACAGAATCGGGATAACATTTCCGGGTGAAGCGGCCTGTCTATTCACAGTTGTTTTAAATACAGCTAAGCGTTTTAGTCTAGTACAAAGTCTACATCGTCTTCATCCAATCGAAGACTAACTTGTTCTCGCCACGACATAGCTATTCAAAGAATTGAGCACTTGACGTTAAACAACAACAATTCACCATGAAAAGTAAACAAACTCATATGGAAATTGTATGTCGCAGAGAAATTGCGCATTAAAGGATCTTTCCAATGTTTTATTCTTGTAACGGAATGGACTTCAATATAAATATACCACTACATATGTACATTTATTACATATATTTGTATTGCAATGTATATCCTGTAGCATGTCTGGATTTTATTTGTTGTTATGTAATTAGTTTCATGTATCTACAAACTGTGCAAATGAATATTAACTCACGAATCGTGGTATTCTACTATCATCGTGAAATAGTGAAATTATCAACAACACTATGCTAAGTAGAAATACTAACCACAGAAAATAAAAAAATGAATTCCATTTCAGAACTGCGAGTCCATATCTCATTGATGGAATATCAAAATACATTTATACATGTATCTTCTTCGCCAAACAGACCACAGCAACGAACAACGCATACTACTTCTATCTTGGTGTAGGTAAGTGTAGAAGTAAACTATATTGTTATTTAGAAACCGCCTCATGGTGTTAATGTGCTCTTCACTGTGAGTGCGCAGAATCGTGGTCTAGTGTAGAATATCGGATCGACCAAGACAAAAGGCCGAAATCTATTTTGTTGTCTATGCTCAAAATGCCGATATATCTATACAGTAATTGTTTCATACATCTTTAGAAAAATGAGATTAAGAAATATTTCATAAGTACTTTTATGTCAATGGTTAATAGAATATTTTAGGTAATATCGAAATCTTTTTGCCTATATTCTTTAGTCTTTTAAAAAGAATGTCGAACTGAACTAAAGTGAAAGGTTTAATTTGACTTTTGAATTTTCTGTAGAATATAGTTTGAGTTAGATCGGCCTGTGTCGCACAATGATAAGGTATTCCAATGCCTAATCAGTATTAATACGTGACATTTAGAATTTTACTATGAGCGTACCTGATGATGGTTGTTTAAGAAAAGCTATGTGTGCACTTGATTAGATATCTACGTTTCCATTGCATTTTTAGATCACTCTGATGTAGCGTTTCACATCTCACCGCATGTTGTGTGTCCATCACTGACTGAGATATTTATATCTATTATCTATGAAACTGTATTTCCTATATGGTGTCTGAATCCCGAGAGATTCAATAGCATACTGTCCATAAAATACAGGTTTAACTAGTTGACATTTAACATTACCTACGAATTGATACTAGAGGATTGCGGGATAAGTCATAAATAAATAAATGATAGGAGATGCAACAAATATATCTAAATATGAATTACATACTCTGTTGTACATTGCGGAAATAAACAATCTTAAGTTCTTTGTGCTTGTTCGCTGTTTGTCTTTGTCTTATTTTTTTGTCATGTGTTTTTTGTGTTGGTTTATTAATCGTGACTTGATGTCTTCTGTCTTTCTTGTTCATTGAAAAGATAGCGACCCATCTAATTTATCAGTACATTACGTCAATTTTATTTCCTACACGACTTTAGCAAAAACGTAGATGTCTAAATAAGGGTAATAACAAAATTACCGAACTCCGAACAATCTTACAAAGGGAAAGTCAAAACTCACAAGTATATAAACAGACAAAATCAGTCAACAACCGGAAAACTGTGAAAACCGTAATGACCTTGACTTGGTACAGGCATTTCTAAAGAAATGGTGGGTTGAATCTAATTTAGTGCGCACAACGGATTAACCTTCAGCAGATACGATCAAAGACAAAATATTGGAAAAACAAACAATTTAAAAGACTGGGAGCAGGTAAGCCAAAGGAAATAAATAGAATAGTCAAAATTATCTAAGGTATCATATATCTGAGGACGGAGAATCTTAGTTTTAATAATAATTACATTAGGAACTGTGAATTTCAATAATAAATACTTCTAAAGACCATGTCAGTGTCACTATTGATGTCTTCTGAGACTAATACTCCACCAGTAGAGGTATCTACCCAGTAATAATAATACAATATCAATAAGAATATAATTGTACATTTATGTAATACGGTGATTCTATTTTTAGATCTGACAACTATATCTGTAGGTGTATATGAACAGATTGTGCTATTGCCAACATCAACCTCATTCTCATTCTCCACAATGTGTTCTTCCAAATCGAGAGGTCCAGATAGAACCCATGTGACTATTAAGGCGGGTAGGATTAACACGTAGCTAACTTGTAGAACTGACATAGCAAAAATCAAATATCAAGGGGAGATCATTGAAGTAATTATTTGTGAGCTACACAACAATGTCATTGTATGGAGAGCTACAGTGCCATCGATACATGTTTTGCTCGCTACTAAGTTAAATTAGGTAGATGCGCTTAACATGGTGATAATTTCACAGAAATAGAATTAAAAAAGTTGAAATTTTAGGCGATCTTGATTCATATATGGTTAAATTACAAATATTCAGGGAAAATACACAAAATATAATATCAATAAACGAACAAAAAGGGACAGATTCAAGGCTCTAAATGCAGATATGCAACAGCTTAAATACACGTTGAACAGTGTCCTAATAAAGTGAGTGAGTGGTTGTAGTTTAATACCAAGTCAACAATCTTTCAGCTATTTCATGTTGTGAATGAATTGCATTTAGATGAAATAATACTGAATTCCGCTTTATGCTAGAACAACAGGCTTTGTTGGATTTTTTTAGCTTTAGATAACTAGCTGAAACACCAATCCACCAGTGAAAATGTCGCTCCCTCTCAGACACATTTTCGCTGATTACGAGCCAACCAATATTTGCCCTTACTCTTTAATAAGGTATGCTCAGCATAATTCACTTCGATAGTCTTTGATTTGACCCGCCCGAGTCCCAAATCGATGATCTACCACATCCCAAAAAAATGAACGGTCATGCATATGTGTGTTAGGAGTATTGATTTTGCCTCCGTTTCAACGATATTTTAAATTAGATTTTGGAACTGTTCCTACGAAGTGTTGTTTTTTTTTTTATTTAACATTTTTATTCCATAATAAAACAAACTAACTTATTTTGTTTGATTATATGTTAATAGCACAAAATTATACAGAATGTCGTTGAAATACTACAGCTAAGTACTGTAAAATGAAAACATTATAGAGGCAACACAAAGTAATATTTGCCGATTACGTTGTGGAGTTTGAGAGTATCATGGAGTTCTAATTTTTTCAAATTTTAACTGTTGTTCAGAGTTGATTGTCTTAATCCCCACCATTTCAGGTACGGAAGACGCTGCAGCAATAACTTGTCCATCATCTATACAGGGAACATTTTCCTACAGTGATACGACATGTTCCAGTACATCCCTAGACGTATGTTCCACAACAACACAGTTTAACTACAATTATTCTGTTTGTGCAGAAACACAATTATTTTCAGGTAAGTGTCTTGTGAAAAGAAAGAAAATCCGATTTGAGAAAACAGAATAACTCTCATCAATGCATTGTCTATTTCAACGATACATACAAATATTATGTACATATACAGTTCTACATGTATACACCAGGGGATATCAACACGATAAGGTTACCAAGATGTGGCGTTTATCAACGAAGGTGGAGCGTACTGCTCGGTTGTGTTCTGAGTGTTGTATCCTACTAAGTTTAAAGTGTGTGTTGTACTCATGTGTGAAGATCCTATTGTAACTGTGTATATAGATACATAGAAGAGCAGCAATGAAAGCAATGTTTATTTACTATAATTTATGTCCAAGTGTAAAGTTAGATAGTACATCATGTTCATTTACATTCATGTCCTTATGTTTGCTAAAAAAAATCATTTATAATCTATATTACACTTTTGTTTTTATTTGTCATGTTTCTAACATCTTATAAACGGCATTGTGTCTTGTGAATGTTGATTATTTTTTAACATTGTTTTTGACCAAGGTCGTGGATGTTGAAATATAATGGTAAAATGTTTGAGTGAGTGAGTTTGGTTATTGATATTCAACTCCACCTCAGCAATGTTTCAACAATATCATGACGAGAACAAGTTAATTTTAATTGAGATGATGATGAGGTCCACTTTGTACTAGACCAACACGCTTTGTATGATTTTAATAGTGTTAGCTCAATAAAACAACAATCATGACGCTGAACGCGTACACATTATTCTGATTCCGAAGCAACCAGTCTTTACTCTTTTCCCCCAATGTTGAGTGCTTAGCGGAGAAGCAGCAAATACCAATTTTATAGTCTTTGGTTTGATCCGCTCGGGACTCGAACACACGGTCTACCGCACTCGAGACGAGCACCTAACCATTACACTACCGATGCGGTTTTTAAAATAATTGAAAAGAAATTAGCTATAAAAATAGTTTTACTTACAATAAGTCATTCTTCATATATCAACATGTTTTCATCTGAGATAGCTGGAGGACAATTACAGTGTGTGCATAGTGGGAACAGTGGTGATTATAATTATCTAATGCTGTACAACAACGATAACTCACCAGATGGTTCAACATACTATCAATTTGTGTGTCTAGTAAGTATTCTCGTAAATATTTAAAAACTGATATCAAATTTAAGTGTAACTTTAGGGATAACATGTGATATGTGAATTGTGAAGACATAGCAGGTTACTATTTATTCAACATCTGAGGTTTACTCGACTCGATTTATCACTCTCCGACTGATCACGCTAATATTACAACACACAGTTTGATGAGAATGTAATGGAAAATCAAACTTATCGTGACGAAAAATCGTGTGTAGTATGGTAAGTTGAGTTTGTTTGCGGATAGTGGTTTCAAACACGCCTTGATTATATAAATAACATGACGGGTGTAAAATAAGAAACAAGAGCTGCTTACCATTCGCGAGCACCAGGGTTCACCTCCGGTTTATGGTGGGTCCGTGTTGTTTATCTTTTTAGCTTTGTGTTGGCTTTTTTGTCTTCGTCTTGTGTACCCGATGTTGCCAGTATCTGTGGATTGTCCATTATTGATTACCCCCTTCGGTATATCTAACGTGTATTTACAATATCATCCTTAATGATGTCGATCACTTGTTGAGGACTTCAAATACATGGTAGTACTAAATGGGGAAATTCTGGAATACTAATAACAAAATACGAAAAACATATTGTACTTTAGAAATATACATTAAACAGTATACAGGTACATACCTAAGAACAAGTCACGGACACATAGCTTCGATTTTCGAAGGTGTAAACCGTGAAATGGATTTAGGGATATATAAGTGCCAGTACTCATTTAGTAATTGTATATTCCTCTTGAAAATATATTGAAATACAAACAAATGTAGATATCAAGTAGAGTTTGAAGATACCAAAGGTGTAATCAGAATCCTTAAATAGAGGTAGAACAGACAAGATACCAAAGGTGTAATCAGAATCCTTAAATAGAAGTAGAACAGACAACACAATGGCTACGAGATACCAAAGGTGTAATCAGAATCCTTAAATAGAAGTAGAACAGACAAGATACCAAAGGTGTAATCAGAATCCTTAAATAGAAGTAGAACAGACAAGATACCAAAGGTGTAATCAGAATCTTTAAATAGAAGTAGAACAGACAAGAAATCAAAGGTGTAATCAGAATCCTTAAATAGAAGTAGAACAGACAAGAAATCAAAGGTGTAATCAGAATCCTTAAATAGAAGTAGAACAGACAAGATACCAAAGGTGTAATCAGAATCCTTAAATAGAAGTAGAACAGACAACACAATGGCTACAAGATACCAAAGGTGTAATTAGAATCCTTAAATAGAAGTAGAACAGACAAGATACCAAAGGTGTAATCAGAATCCTTAAATAGAAGTAGAACAGACAACACAATGGCTACAAGATACCAAAGGTGTAATCAGAATCCTTAAATAGAAGTAGAACAGACAACACAATGGCTACAAGATACCAAAGGTGTAATCAGAATCCTTAAATAGAAGTAGAACAGACAAGATCCCAAAGGTGTAATCAGAATCCTTAAATAGAATTAGAACAGACAACACAATGGCTACAAGATACCAAAGGTGTAATCAGAATCCTTAAATAGAAGTAGAACAGACAAGATACCAAAGGTGTAATCAGAATCCTTAAATAGAAGTAGAACAGACAACACAATGGCTACAAGATACCAAAGGTGTAATCAGAATCCTTAAATAGAAGTAGAACATACAAGATACCAAAGGTGTAATCAGAATCCTTAAATAGAAGTAGAACAGACAACACAATGGCTACAAGATACCAAAGGTGTAATCAGAATCCTTAAATAGAAGTAGAACATACAAGATACCAAAGGTGTAATCAGAATCCTTAAATAGAAGTAGAACAGACAACACAATAGCCAAGCAAAAAAGGGTAAAAGGACAAACAACGATCTACAAAACACTACACAGAAAACTAAAGTCCGACCAACGCGAACAACACTAACATCCGGGGGTGATCTCAGGTGTTCAGGAATGGTTAGCAGTTCCTGCTCCACTAGTGGCAACCGTCGTGTTTATTAAATTTACCGGTACAAATTGAACAAATCTGAGAAAAATAAGGTTGATAAAATGTTTTAAAGGTATATTCAACTGGTGATGTGATAAAAGCTTCTATAAATCCTGAGGAGTGTTTTGATAGTTCACTACAGTCACCAACATCTACTACACATCCACGTGGTATTATCAGATCATTTACCAAATATAATGATTGTAAGTATACCTAATGTTTACTTGATATTCCAAACAAAATAATATTCGTTGTTTACTGGTGAAACGCATCCAACATGACACAGATGTAGATGAATGCGATAAAATAGGTTTTGTTTTACCCATAGAGATTGATGTCTGTCCTTACATTAATAGTGAATGACAAAAACAAACAGAAGCAAATTTACTGTACGACCGTAAGATTATTCATCGCCCAAGTAAATAAAAAATAAGTACATACAGAATAAGATTGTCAATCACCTATTATTTGTATTAATAACAAATTGCTCAAATCCACCATTGCCCGAGTGAAATTTAAACCCTCTCGAAAATTGCACAAGTGTAGATATTAACATTTGATAAAGAACCTACTTTTTGTGTATTACACTAAACTACAAATTTGAGTAAGTTAAATGGAATTTAAAAACTTTTCAAGAATAATCTGTTTTTCCAATGAGTAAAAGGTTCATTCCATCTAATCCCACTTTTTAAAAATTCATTAAAGAAATCTAAAATTTCAAGTGGGAATAGCTGTACTTTGTGTATAAACAATGTGCAAACATTGGGATTAGGGTGTATAAGCAAAACCTCATTAACTTCAGGTAAACTTGTGTATGTCTGATTGCTTAGAGAATAGAGAACTAAAATATAGTAAATTATATTTTTTATTCTACTCCAACAATACATTCATATTTCAGCATCTATAGAACTTATTGTTTAATTTATAAATTACATTAGTCTCAATTTTAAATTTTATATTACTAGCTTTTAATTTACAAATATAGTTTCTATGGACAACATTCAATGGCAAAAGATAATTCTCCAATTTGGAATCGGTGGTGAATTTTGAATAATATTCCCCTCTTGAAGAATTACAGACAATGTCTAGCACATTTCACATTCTTATGATTCATGTTTTTTTTTTCAAAAGTACAAATATTTAATAAGAAAAAAATATTTTACTATTTATTTCATACTTTATTTCAATTCAAACCATATGAAAAATATTTCATTCCAATTTCTAATTTATTTTTATTAATATATTTTTGATTTTTCTACAGTATTTGACATAAAATACAGGTAACAATTAATTAGATACTAATTGCAAAAACAACAAATTAACTGTAGCAACATCTATTGTTATTTGTAAGTGGGAATAGCTGGAATAGGTATTTTTGTTATAGTTGGATTAGATAGAAGATACCGAGTAAAATGTCAAAAATATTTTTAAGTTGCTTATTTCCGTCGTTAATGAATTTCAAAAGAAAATTGTCGGGAATTTTCATGCACAAATTCAACCACCGTGGTGATTATAACAAAAAACATAACGAAAAACTGGTTGGACGTATCATAATGATTTTATTATATTACCCAAAAATATATAAGAATGCTTAATTGTTTGGAAAATATAATGTATATAACAGCAGTGATTGTTGTTTATTTCAGCTGCATGTTATACATATGCATGTAAGTATGCATAGTATTGTATATTGTCACCTGGTTGGATATGTTTGTGTCCGACGTATATTAGAACTACATTCAAACCTGTATTAAGAGGTCAACTTTGGGACAGGTGACCTCTTAAAAGAGGTTCAATTCATATGAACTTTTCAATGAATGGGTAAGAAAAGGGTAACCTTTTAATACAGGTCACTGCTTAACAGAGGTGACATCATGGGCAGGTTTGACTGTACAATGTATATGTATTTAAGTTTAGATATGATTAGATGACCATCGAAATATGTCAGCCATTTGTGTCTAAGATTTAACGTTGTACTTCTAGCTACAGAAGCATAAGGCATAATGCAATGCTGAAATTAGTTTTAGACAGAAATTACTGATGTGTGAAAATGTTAGCGTTGAGGGGAAACTTTTGCTTAATCAGCGTTTAGCTAAAATTTGGATAAAATTAACACAATGTGAAAAAAATTTAATTTGTCAACTGGAATTTTCGAAGAAAAACGTTTTCGCAAAATTAACCCTACATGCGAATGGATTATGCAACACAGATCGCAAAATTTACACCGCGAAATTAAACACGTCTACAGTGAATAAGAATGCTGGATTTATACAGATTCGTTCAAGAAAAAGGTGAACATACAGAAGGGGCAATCAGAAGTCGTAAATCGAAGAGTTTCATACATTACAGTTGCCAACAGAAAAAAGTACAAATAATGATCTACTACAATAGGCTATACAGAACTGCACATTATAATAAATATACTATTTTCTTAATCAATAGTGTACGAAGGGAAATAATCAACTTTTTAGAGATTTTGTTATCATTCTCCAAGTAATGTATGATATGCTATGTTTTGTGGAAGAAAACCTGTTTCCAGTATGAACATAATAATCTCCATTGCTTTACCTAGCTTTAGGAATTCTGAGTTTACAGAATATTGTAACTCTTCTGGAGCCCCTGGTCCTACTCCCTCTTTGTTTGTTTGTTGTACATGGTAGTTCTTGTTATCCAATGCTTCTTGTTTTGTTTTGCAGTTTGTTTTATTTTGTATTAATAATCCAGATCGTGGGTTGAATTCAGCACAGAGTAATCTATGTTAGTCTTACCCTATTAGATCAGGATAAATTGAGTTTATATTGTAGAGATATATAATTGTAGTAGATCACGATGTGTTGTATTAGACGGGTATTAGACCGCATCGGTGGAGTAACGGTTAGCGTACTGGCATCGAGTGTGGTGAATCATGGGTTAGAGCTCCTGTCGGATTAAGCCAAAGAATATGAAATTGGTATTTGCTGCTGCTTAGATCAAAAGCAGGATAATTTCTACCTGCTGACTGTGTTTCGGGGAACTAGCAATATATAAACCCAACCCAGCGTGTTCCTCTAAAAAAACGAACATGATTATCATCTCATCGAAATGTATAAAGGGCAACTGCTCATAATGGCTACATTTTCAGGTACCCTTGAGTAGCCTTTGATATATAGGTTTAACTGTATTTGTCTGGATTCTCATTCGAATGACCATTGTTATTATTGCTGACTATTCTATTGGCAACATATTTACAAGAGATATAGTTATTGTACATGTAATCAAGTATTGTATTTATTCTTGGTAGCATACGCTTGTTCTCTGATAACGTTTTATACCTTTACAATTGCATTTTATTTTTATTTATAATTCAGCCTCTGCAGATACAAGCGACTCAAAGATAGGAGTCATTGTTGGATTGACTGTATCCATGGTTACCGTTGTTATTATTTTAATTGTAATGGTATTTTATTGTAAAAGAGGTAAAAACAAAGTGAAGGACATATCTACTGAACAACCAAGACAGAAACAGATGACACCGCCATCTGCTAAACCTAAAGAACAACAATCTGACAAATTAACAGAAAATAAATCTACAAACAACCAAAAAGAAGAACCAGCGTCTGTTGAAAGAACACAAATAAACAGATTGTCACATGATTCAGGAATTATTGAGGACATTTTATCCGACCATTTCACTGATAATCAAATGCCTCCACATTCAACAGCATGTCAGTGACGTCAACACATACAACAGTAATGGTCGATAATATAACTATCCCTAACAACACAACACGAATTACTGCTTTGTCAAATCCTACTTCCAAAACACAGACATCCTATAACGTCAATACTTGATCTGATTTATTTACAAATGTCGCAGGCGACACAATTTGGAAATAAAAATAGTCTGCATATTGCAATATAAATAAATAACATACCTTCGAGATATACGACATTATGCTCTTAATATTTCCTTGATTTGCACATGTTATTTATATATGTATTAATTCTAAGGGTCGTCTAGTAAAGGAAATTATTTTATGAATTTTGTTTCATGTCTCAATATAGCTGAAATATTGCTAAAATTTGTTTTACTCCCCAATATAGCTAAACTATTTTGACCATTGGACTGAAATTGCGTATAAAATTCTTACTACATAACACTTCGAGTTCCCGTTGTACAGGAAGGTAGAAGAAACACTATATTTGTCATGTATATGATAGAAACTTGTGCTTTCTTTTGAAATTTTAGAGAAAACGTTAATGTTCTGAAGGATTCTCTGTTGAAAATGTCAAATTCTATCTTCATTGATTGAAAACTTACTAAATATTAAAACCTATACTGTCATATTTGGTATGCAAATTTCCCATTTGTAGTGCAACAAATCAGACATAAATTTAAAATCCAAAAAGTAGATAAAATGGAAGAAAAACGTCAAAGAAATTCCTACCTGTCATTTCATGTGACGTAGATATGATCTGAGTTCCAGATAGCATCTGTTGTCCAGATAGCCGGTTGTAGGGTGTGGAGTTAGCACTATAAAAAATCAAACAAAGCGTGTTAGTCTAGTACAAAGCGGACCTCATCATCAATGCATTGATCATTATATTGTTGTCACCATGATATAGTTGGAAAAAATATATCACTTTTTCTCATATATTCAAAATAAAACAGAATAGAATTTGCCGCAAATATTGTATTATCTCAACAGAAAACTTTCCAACATCAGATAATACGGTTGTTTCGAACCATTTCCATTCCGTCAAAAACTTTTTATTTTCGTATGCCAAACCACGTGATTTTGATGGAATGTTAGGCACTGTACTTCCGGTGTCAATGTACACAACGAAAACTCCAATCGAAAAGTGCCGTTTTAACGTTACTCAACTTAAAGAATTTTTTACATTTTCTGTAAAAGACAGATATCAATTAAATTATTTTATTTGTATCAATGACGTCAATGCGCAGACAATTACTTCTTTAAAATTAAATTTGTTTTATTTCTTTATTTACTGCTGTCAGCATCATGAAAGGAAAACGACCTGTCTTGATATATTTCTGTTATCAGACAGACAGTGAGGTACCGAACACCAGTATTTACTCAGTCGTTTCCTTGGCGTCTCAATATTACAATTACTTATAATTTATCGCATCTACGACTATGATATGTTGACGTTGTCACAGTAATAGCGTAAACACCGGAAGTAATCTGCCTAACATTTCAGACGTCATGACACGAAAAAGACGGAACGTGATCGGAATTGACATGATTCGAAACAACCGTATTATCTTGTTATTATAAATCGCATTCGTTCGGACTATGAAAACTTTTAATTTTACATTTATCAAGATGCATGTATATTATCACTCTAAGTTACACAAACAAATTGTTCACATATTGTTCTGTACCATCTACATATTCCACGACTTAAATGCATGCTTTATTGAATACCGACCTTACTCATGCTACAACTGCCAAACAAATTGTTTTTTATTTTTCCTATAAAGGAGGGACCGTCGTGGTCGTGATTGAATTTACAACTGCCTTTGAAATTAGTGTCCATCACCACTAAAGTTGTGAGTTCGAACCCCGTTCATGGCGAGGTGTACACGATGCAACATTATGTGATAGAGTTTGTTAGTGACTTGCGACAGGTAAGTGGTTTTCTCCGAGTACTCCGATTTCCTCCACCAATAAAACTGATCGTCACGATATAACTGAAATATTGTTGCAAGTGGCGTTAAACACCACAAACCCACAAAACCCACCTATAAAGGATGCTAAAGTAGATGTTAGATTTATTACGTCTCGCGTGTCAAATATGCTGTTGACGTTCTGAATAAACGTTTGTTTTTATATTGAGTGTCTGCTTAATTGTATCGATCGAACGCAATGACTATTCTACCTTGCATACCAATTTCCAAGCAAACCAGTCAAAGTACAAAAGGTAGAAACTTTATTAATTACACAATAATTCAATCTGATCATATATGATGTATCTATCATGTGTTTGTGAGGATAAACGCGATAAATATAGTGCAATCAGTTTTTAGACGTTACTGATCGTTGTAAGAGACAATTGTTAGAATTCGAATGTACACCAATTGTGCTCCACTCCATACTGAATAATGAAAACATAGATATCAAATCTAGTGCACACGACACGTTTCTGGAGTAATCTTCATGAGGTACGCCTAAAATAGAAACATTGGAAAGCAAAATAATCGAAAAACATCCAAAATCTGCTAAAATACATATTCATAAAAATCATTCAAAACAACTTTTTTTTCGTAACTGAACAATAGATACGGTATACATAGGATGCATTCAATTTGTGAAAGAAACATTTAAGTTTCTCCCCTGGGAGAGACCTACCGTTTTCTCCCGCCAGTCCGTCCATCGCAAAAGTGCGCATGCTCAACACCTACTTATTAATTGGGAATGCTTCAAAACTTTGCATGATTGCTTACTACCACATTGAGTTTTACATATTACTACAGAATAGGAGAACCATTTACGACTCAGTTATTACCATTTGTGACTAAGAATATATCATAGAGACGTTTGTGTGCCCAACTTCTACATTTTAAATTCGAATATCTCAGCACTTTGCATGTTTGCTTATTACCATATGGAAATTCAAATTCGTATATTGGTACGTTGTTTGATCGACCGTTCTTGAAGGATTTATTGTCCCTTTGTACTTTGAATGTGTTCTCAAAGCGTTTGTATGTGCAACCTCTGACTCTGAAATGCCACGTTAACTGAGATATATATATATATTTAATATGCAGGTGCTGCTGGAATGTTGCTACATATAAAGGGAAAGGTCACAATAGGAAAATTGAAATTAACTATTTTGTCCTAAGTTTCGTTCTTAAGCGGTCGTCGTTGTCCACATCTGGGTGTAGGTCAAGATATCAAGCATACCTAACTGTATATGTAGTGTCTTATATATCAAGTTCATTCTTTAGTCAAATCTATATAGCGGAACGTGAAATAAATGGACAATGCTAGTATTTTTTTTATTCTTTTTGAGAAGCCCTTACCTAGAGTCTGCAAATCCATGAATAATTCAGGGAGAAGGCGACCACAGCTTGTACACATTGCTAAGCCGAATATCCGTTGACAAACATGTATGCTGTCTTACAGTTGGGAATAGTTGTGTAAAGGTAGATAATTCAAATGTTTTAATGCATTAAAAGTATGGCCTTTATATAATTTTTCAATATCCATACCCGATTCAACCACAACTGGAGTAGCTAATGTCACAGCTACTATGAAACCCGGGTTTGATCGCTGTTAGAATAGATCTTAATCATTGAAAACGAGGTTATTTATTAACAAAAGCAGGTAGGTAGGATATATAAAACTTTATTCTAAGCATATAGGTCTATAAAACAAGTATCAACATTTGATACTTTTATAGATTTGGTATTAATCTGTTACAAACATTCAAAGTAATTAATGGTTTTCGTGCGAAAACTTGACGAAGAAAAGATCATCAGAAAACAAATTATACCAGCTACAATTCCCCCAGCAAATGAAGAAATAAACAAAAGAAAATTGAACTGCTAATCCCTCCAGGGAACCTGAGTTCACCCCAGTTTTTAGTGAGGTTCGTGTTGCTCGATTCGCTGGTGTATTGTGTAGAGTTTTGTAGATCATTGTTTTCCTTTTGGCCTTTTCTTTTGGCCATTGTATTCTGTCATTCTTCGATATACGGCTTCTGATTATCCCTTTATTGTCTTCAAGCGTTTCATGACATAATATTGCACTTACGAATACTATTTGTAAATGAAATAATTAAAGAGTTACAAGTTTTTAAGCCATCTCGTTTTATGACATTAAAAAACGTGTAGAAATAATGCAGTTACTCCCCTTTGCCCATGTCCTTCAAATTTTACACTATTTGTTTAAACGCGATAATCGCCTTTCATTGTCACAAACGTAAATATAATATACATTTACAAACGTTATAATACAATGTTTACAGACATTCATGTGTATAGAATAATTCAACAGTGTGATAACAATTTATATCAACAAAGTTTTCATTTCATTTCATACAGATTTATAATTGAACGAATTTGACAAAAACTTTCTCCATAAAAGTTGCTATGGTATATGAATAACTGTCAACAATTTCTAAACAAATTATTTAAATATGTTTTTTTTTTCGTTTTTTTCAATATGTCTTTTATATTCAAAGTCTATATCACTGTGTATGTATAAATGGTTTACTTATTGTATACCTAAAATAAAATCAAAAGTCCTCTATAATCTTACCTTATTATTGAAATCATCTTGTTTTATTTATGTATACAGACCTGTCGTGTTTAGGATAAATACCTAATGGATATCTATGATGGTTATTGAAAGGAAGATGTCAGGAATCTAATGGCATGGTTATTTAGTTCGTGTAATAAAATTATAAATCTTTGATCATTTAGTTTAAATTAAAAAGGCTTTAAATGAAGTTATTAGGAACTTTGATCCTAATTTTAAGTACGTATATATATATAAATGGTCTATGCAAGCCATATGACGTATAGGTCAAGTTCTGTCGGTTCACTAGATTTTTTTATACATTAAAAATGTCTAATAGAAAAATTGCTCTAGACCATGAGAAAGCGATCTTTTGTTGTTAATACTAAAATAGAGTTAATAGCATACATATGTCAACTTCTACAATTAAATATATTAAGCATAAAGTTCAAGATTATAGCGTACTATAATAACGATGTTCGCCCGGTTTTACGTGAGGGTTGGCATTTAACTTGCATGTGAAAAACACTTGCTTGACCGCATCATTTAGCTAAGAGGGGAGTTTTTGACCTATGAAACAAGTTTAACCCTGCCAAGTCTGGAAAGTGAGCGATCTTGTATGTGTGTGTTTGTGGTGTCGACTTTGCATCTATTTCTCTGATTTTCGATTGAATTTTGGAAACGGTCAAACAATTTGGAATTGATTGTTTTTCATCTTAATAGTAAATCTGTAATTTGCTCAATTTATACGTCTTGAGGCTATCGGTATTTCAGTAGTTTGTAATTCTTGTGGATGTAATTTTATATACATTGGTATATTGCCGCTATCATTAATAAGAAAACAAACTTATGGAATAAAATAAAATAGAAACAAAATATATCACACTGTCGGAACTGTTTCAAATTTCAATAGAAAAATCGTAGCAATAATATACGGCATCACCTTATTACCCAAGACATATGATAAAGTTTGTCAGTGACTTAATACATGTCTGTAGTTTTCTCCGGGTACTCCGGTTTTCTCTACCAATATATCTGACCGCCACGATATAACTGAAATATTGTTGAAAGTGTCGTTGAATACCATAACCCCCACATCAAATATTATGTATCCTATTTAACTATGAAATCTTTTCAGAATCAGTTGGACATGAATTGTGATGCATTCCTGCAATGTACAATTCTAGAGTTCTACTAAGCACATTGTAGTTATATATTACATGGTCTGTCATGAGCTCTACATCATTCGCTTTCCAATATTCTTTGTTCTCCACTTTTCAATTAAGGTCATAATAGAAAGTTGTATCAGTTTCTTAAACATTTATCACATTGTTTGAAGTTATAATCATTGATGTCGGACCATATTTCAAACATTTAATTTGTGATAATGCATACCGAAATTTGCCAGGCAGTTTAAAACAACTTGTCAATCAGTTTTCCTGAAGAAAAAAAAAGAGCTGGCAGATATGGTCAGTTATAGGAATGGATGACATATTCTCCTAAATACTATCTACAATGTAGATTCCCTTGGCACATTTTTCTTGATTTATACAATTCTGTGAATGTTTTGTTTATTGAACAAATAACTGTGCGTCGCTGCTGTGTATTAGTATGAAAACATGTTAACCGTTGCTATTCCAATAGGGCCCGGATGGTTGAGTGGTTAATGCCGTTGACTGCTGACCACAAGCTTGAGACTACTTACATATGTTCACCTCAAATATAACAGCTTGCAGACACCTACCAAGGATGGAGGTTTAAGCGACTAGTAATATTTGTCTGGGATGTCCTGGTCTGTTTGTTTATAAGATAAACAAATTACGGAAAGTCACGAACTAATTTCCCACCTAGCACACCATCACAATAACATAGTATTATTACGTGATGCTTTTCATATTGACCTAGTTATAGGTCCGAGGCCTGCTGTATTGGCCTGAGGCGCAGCCGAACGCCAATACAGCAGACCGAGGACCTATAGCTAGGCCAATATGAAAAACATCACGTAATGATACCTTTATTAATTAACCAGTTCAATATCTCTCGGGATTTTTCCTTGCAATTGTCGAAATGTCTACCAGATTCCGATCTAGTTGTTATTGGACTGACTGGAATTCGGAAAATACGGAAAATATCCATATTGGACTGGTTTTTGCCGTATTGGCCCAATGAAAGTTTTTATATTATATTGACAGATTTGATCATATAAAGGCTAATAAATCAAAGTTAATTAATAATATTTTATATATAGATATTCGTATTGTAGGTAAAAGTGTGTTTATATGTCTTTATATAAAGTAAACCTTGTTATTTTAAGACGGTACATAAGATATCACTCATAGCACAATTACTGAGCATGCCAATGATACATTTACTCCTAATTTTTATTCTTTGACCTACTTTTATCATTTACAAGGGTAAATTACAGGTAATGTTATACATTTGTCATTAAGATTCTATACATTTAATTACTATAAGAACTTGATTGATTATTACATCGGCCGAAGAACTATTTCCCGATCGTACATTGTACGTATAATTGCATAAGGTTATAGGGGGCTTGTGGTATTTAAAACAACTTTCAACAATATTTCAGTTATTTCGTGGCGGTCAGTAGTTTCAATAGTGGAGGAACCTGGGGTGCCCGGGGTAAACCACCGACCTGCCACAAGTCACTGACAAACTTCATCACATAATGTTGTATAGAATACACCTTGCCACGAGCGAGATTTCAAAGTCATAACATTAAGATATATGGGAAAAGATCAATTTTTATTCTATATTAAAATGTCCCCGGTGTTTTTTTCATTTTCTCTGAATGTTTTTGTTATCATTTCGTCATATATTCGAAGTACTGTATGTCAAAGCAAATACAATCTTTACTTAGCTACGTGGCTGATTAATATTTTATATGTGATTATTTTAGCATTGAACAATGACTAAAATCCGAAGATCGGCTTTGTTGGTGCAGGTGCTATACATTTTGGTAGAGGGACATTACCAGGGGCACATGCGACAAGACTTGAACAAATTGGTGGAATTGAAGTGATTGCTATAGTTGACCCTGACACAAAACTTGCAGAAAGTGTCTTAAGAAACAGATTATCGTCTAAGAAACATGGCCATCATTATGCAAGTTGTAAGCTGTTGTTTCATTTTAAAGATCTGATCGCTCTAAAACATGATGCAGTGTTCATTGGAATCCCACCCGTATATCGCGGGTTCCTATCCGATAACAATGACATATAACTACAGTTCGTGAAAGCAGGGATCCATGTGTTTGTTGAGAAGCCACTTTCAGTTGTGCCACCAGAAAAGTTCGAGCCTTATGTAGAAGCTATTCGGAAAGTAAGTGAAGAAAACAATGTCATAGTGTCTGTGGGCTACATGTTCAGGTAATATTTTTGTTGTATACCACAGATATGCAATAAATCGTAGTTTAAGACATGTTTATAAACACAGGGTACATGTTCTAGATTGTTTGTAGGTTGCATAGGGAACTACCTTTGAAAAGGGGAGGGGCTATGTATTTTTTTTTCTTTGTAATCAAATTGTATAGAAAAAATATCTGAAAAATGCAAAAATAAAATAATAAATAATCTTTTGTTAAAAGTTTAAGAAAATTGCAGATTTTTTTATGTTTTATGAACTTTATGCATTTATGTATGCTAATTAGCTGCAGACTAAACTAATTATGATTTTTATAAGTTGTACAGCTTTTGCAGACGAAGATTCTAAAACGGCCGTTACATATTAATAGTTTGTACAATATTCCATAACATTTTAGGTAGTAGTAAATTGATTAAAATTCATTGATCCTGATGTTGTCGTGTCCATGTTATTATTATAATGAAAAGGCGTTGCATGAAAAATCAGAAAGAAATAATACTAAGACCTGTCGTTCCTGAATTAGATAGATGTCTTGTTATTCTACCTCCGTTGTTTTCCCGAAGCCGGTGTATGTCATGTTTTGATTCGATTCGACGACTATGCATGTCATGTGGTTTCGGTTCCAGTCCTATTATTAAGAATTGAATAAATTTTTTGTAGGTTTATTGGCGTGTAAACGCGTGGAACGAAGCACATTTTGTTTGAAGCGCGTTAGCGCTTCATACAAAAAATGTGCCTCGGTCCACGCTTTTACACGCCTATAAAACTGCAAAAAAATGCATTCAATTCTTATAATTACATTTAAATCACACCAAAATTTAATAGAGTTGAATTTTTCGTTGTGAATTTTATTTGTATTAGATTATTTGCTGTTGGAAATTACTACGCCATTGATTGCATATTGACATTTTAAATGACTTTCAAATCATTTCGCAGCAAGGTTATGTTTTTGATTTACAATGATATCGGGTAAAACTCTGATATATTCATTGATACAAATCCAGGTAGAAAATTCACAAAACTATATTTCATACGGTCGGTTGCTTCAATTCAATACAAGATATATCACCTATTTTAAATGATTGCATAACAAATCGAAAGAACAAAATTACTAAATGGAAAAAAAAACCGAATAATAATAAAAGGATTACAATTTTTGAAAAGAAAGTTAAGCTTGGGACATACAACTTCAAAGTGATGATTAGGATTTTCGTTTTATTTGTCTTCCTTTTGGACATTACTTTTACAGGTAAGTAAAAAGATCTGATTAATTATTAAAATATAAACAAAATAATTAACACGCTAAGACTACATTTAGAAACCAAAATATACATACAGACTATTGTGAGTTCGAATCCCACTCATGGCGAGGTGTACTCAATACAACATTATGTGATAAAGTTTGTCAGTGACTTGTGGCAGGTCGGTGTATTTCTCCGGGTTCTCCGGTTTCCTCCACCAATAAAACTGACCGCCACGATATAACTGAAATATTGTTGAAAGTGGCGTTAAACACCATAACCCTAACGCTACATTAAGAATACATTAATGTATGCATCTTAGATACAACATAGAAACATCCACTCTAGATAAAGGCATATTATTAGACTCTGTATGTTAACGGTTTCATTTAATGATATTTGGTTGTTATTTAATCTATCTAAAACTAGGGCCATGTTCATGTTAGCGAATATTAATCGTATTGCTGTTCCTCATAACGTACTCGAGGGTACTGTTGAAGGTTCCCAGAGCTCAAACCAACAGAGCAGCTGTGGTGCGTCCCCAGGTGACGGGCAGGAGTGTTCTCTTGATGAGGGTTGTCACGTTATAATACGCAAAACATGGTGTGTACTAAAGTGGGTAACGTGTTTGGATTTTGAGTGAGTAATTGTTGTTTAGCGCCCACTCAGCAATTTTCCAGCTATATCATGGCGAGAACAAGTTAATTTTCAATGAAATGATTTTGAGATCCGCTTTGTACTAGATCAACACGCTTAGCTGGATTTGTATAGTACTAGCTCACTGAAACAACAGTCCACGGATAAACATGGCGCCTCACTCGGACACATTATCCTGATTCCGAGCCAACTAGACTCCTTAATGTTACGTGCTTAGCGGAGAAGCAACAAATAACAATTTGATAGTCTTTGGTTTGACCCGAACGGGGTTCGAACCCACGATCTACTGCACCCGAGGGGGGAAGCACGCAAACCATTACACCACCGATGCGTTTGTTTTTATTTTGAAAACTCGTTACATTTCTATATAGTTTTCATATATTGGTGATCTAGTTCTCGTCCTGAATATAACTAAGATACTTCCCAAGCAAACAAGCAAGCAAGCAAGCAGGCAAGCAGGCAGGCAGGCAGGCAGGCAGGCAGGCAGGCAGGCAGGCAGGCAGGCAGGCAGGCAGGCACCGGCCCGCCCGCCCGCCCGCCCGCCACTCACTCACTCACTCACTCACTCACTCACTCACTCACTCACTCACTCACTCACTCACTCCCTCCCTCCCTCCCTCACTCCCTCCCTCCCTCCCTCCCTCCCACCCACCCACCCACCCAAGAAATACACTGTAAACCAACCAAAAGGATTTAATAAGTATGAATAACCGAATAACTGGATATGAGCTTTTTAAGTAGATATAAGTGTCAATTAAGTTTTTATTGACACTTAAAATTAATTGAGGTTTGTGAAACTCAGTCCAGGTTTTTAGTAGCGTCTTCTGATATTATTTTATCTTCATTTATACATTACTTGTTGTTAATCTGTCTGGATATTAGTATGATACCAAATACCAGTTGGGGGTTGTTGTGGTTACGATCAGTGTATATCATCACTAAAGCTGTGAGTTCGAATCGAGCCCATTGCTATGTGTACAACAGTATGTGATAAAGCTTGGCAGTGACTTTCGACAGGTCTGTGGTTTTCTCCTGGTGCTTAGATTTCTTCCACCAATAAAACTGACCACCACGATATATCTGAAATATTGTGGAATGTGGCATTAAACACCATAACCATAACCATAAGCCCTTTAAAAATAATTGACATTTTCTTAAATATTGATCAAGATTGTGTTCAGAATGACCTTACCCACATCTGGTCGTTTAAGCAGAACATATTAAAAGAACCGTCACACGAAATAATTCTTTTGATATTATGGATATTGCATCAATAGAATTGCAGATCTAGAGACGTAGATTTCACGGCACACATATATAAACCGCAATAAATGTTGTCAAGATCGAAACACACGTATCCTGCCAGACCTATTGACGATTGCAATAAAAATAACGGGCAACATGATCTGTTTTGTAAATTGAGTGACACACATATTTTACCTCTGCATTCAATATACTGGAAAAAAAGACTATGATAACAATTTTTTTTTCATTTAGCCCAATGTTTGAAAGACTTGATCATTTGAGAATATAAATAAAATATTCATTTAATAAAAAAATATGTCTATACATTAACGTAGTGATATAACAAGTCTTATCACTTTCTTTGATTCTACAGTACATATAAATATCATGGCTTATTTATATTCGTTTCAGCTATATATTAAATTCATTGTAATATTTGTTTACAGATTCTGCATGTACAAATACCCTACCATTATCAGCAGGCACATGGAAAACAAGTAACAGAGGGACATGGACCATTAATTCAGGACAAACAAGTATTGCTAATTTTGAATTTAGAACAAGTTCGACTGGCTCAGCATCAACAGCAACTATGGAATGTGAAGATGATTCTGATACTGATGGATTTATAGCATTAAGGTAAGTCAAATACTGCTATGGCCTTCATACAATGTGTATTGCTACATATTTATCATCTTAACTATTATTTACTTGCACAAGAAACATGTCTAAAAACACATGTTCGGATAATTGTAAAATGTTGTTTGAAACAACACACGTCATACATGTACATTGTGTTTATCATGGAATGTAAAACACCTGCCACATTGTCTACAAAGATCAGAAACAAGCGTCATTCTAATCATTTTCAATGGTGTCCTCTATCACGTCTGGGCTTATACATTTGGTGTTTCTGACCATTCACTCTACACGAAGCAGGTTCTAGAAAAGATATATCTTGGTCAATGACTGTATATAGCAAAATATTATCCGTACCCCATCACCATTTTAGCCTTCTTTTCATAACGCAATTTGACTGCTCTAATATAATAAGTCCTTGATAGATGTATATACATATAGTATGTCTTTGATCTTTGAGCATTATAACGCTAGGAATTTACTATCTGAGCTCACCTCTTGGTTTTTTGTGTGTGCTTCGTGTTACTCAATATGTTTTTTTCTGTATAGTGTTTTGCTTATCATTGTTTGTCCATTTGTCCTTCTTCGATTTACGGCTTCTGATTACTCCTTTGATATATTCAAGCTTTTCCTAAATATAATGTTATCAACAAAAGTTGTCTGGTAAAACTGTCTCCTCTTTTATTCTAACACTCAACCAATGCAAACTAAAACTGTAGAAATAGGGCAACAAATATGGTACGTGGAGGGTTTTTATTAAATCGTTCCACATTATACAAAAGTTTAAACCCGATCTTCATTTGATATGAAAAGATGTTGTAAATGAATGTACACGAAATCAAAACGTAAGAAGTTTGTATTATAAATATATATATCTTTATTAAAGAGGCATTGGCTACGATTTTGACCAAAACAATTATATGTTTTGGAAATTGGTAAATAGCTTTAAAATGATTAAATAAAGGTAACTATTTCACATTAAACAGCATATCGTACCACTTTTCGCCTTTTGAGAACGAAAATTACCATCGATTTATTATTTCCTTGCAAGCAAATAATTTGACCTCGCTTTCTCCGTATGCAACTGACCTTACTAGGGACAGATAAAAACGAATGATTTGTATTTTCTTGCTTATTAACTACAAACTTGCATGGTTCTTTGTCCGTAATTAACGCCGACTAAAAGCAGATTCACAGAAAATAAGAAATAAGTGCATTGTTGTACTGATTTAATGACGATTCGGGAAACCCTGTAAACAATGCCGATAATAAATAAGATGGCGTCCATTTCTTGATCGATCTCAAAACACGAGCAGTTGCACCTTTTTCCCCGATGCGCGTACATTTCATGACATTTATAAGTTACAGAAACACGTTTTATTAATGCATTAATCATATCTGATAGTTTTTATGGGTAACAAACATTTACGATTTTGGCAGATAATGCCCCTTTAAATTGATGATAACATTTAAACACACATTCTGAATTGATAACTTTTTCCATTGTTGCATAGCCACCAAATTACATATGGGCCGCGATATATCACAGTCGGCACCTATTGAAATATGAGCAAAACCAAATAACGGACATGGGTGTCATAAAACAGAAACTATGTACTGTTGTACAAGTATCGTTTGTTTTAAATTCCCACTGCATATCCAGAAAATAGTGGCACTGTGCATACGCTTACATGAATTTTGATTCTGGAAAATTGGCTTGGTTGAACATCTTATTAAAAATATACCATTACTTGTAAGACAAATTTGAAGATAACAAATGTGAAATCTGAAACCGTAAATTGAGGGACAGACAATACAATGGCCAATAGATATCAGACAAAATACAAACAATAATCTACAAAACAGTACATAGAAAACTAAAGATTAACCCAGATGAACCCCACAATAACCTGGGGTTAACTCAGCTGTTCAATCTATTTGGAGGACCAACACATACGTTAATGCCTGTGTAGAGGCCACTACGAGATATTACCATATTACATGGTAGTAGTATATACATTGTAATCACCAGGTAAAATATATTTAAACATAATTTGCTTTTGAATTTCTCCATTTCCATACAATTTGTCATATATTGAGGTCATTGAAGCCTCAGTAATTACCATTTAACAGTTGTATGAAAATCTTTAATTGATTAAAATGCAAATATTGTATATTGCTTAAAGCAGAAGAACTTTGCAGCGTACAAATGGACACCGGTCATTTCTAGTTCTGCAACACCTGTTGCAATATAAAATATTATGGCATGGGCTTCATGTACATGTAAGTGTACACAATATAGCAGATTGGATCAGATAGGACACATATGACTATGTTATAGTATTTTTTTTATTTTCTGTTACTTAGAGAACAGTCGATTTAATCCGAAAAAACATCGCACATGCTAACCCCATCAACTGTTATTTTACATGTTCTAAGACAGGACATATATTTTTCCAGCCATATATCGTGGTTTAATGGTTTGCGTTGAGAGGTGGTTGTTTGTTTTGTTGATTTTGGTAAAATTGTTGACAATCACTGTTTAAGCTTTTCATTTCATAAAACAACACAAGTCACAATTTTCTAAAGCGTAATCGGGTTATCAAGATATATAATTTTATTTTCAGATCCTCAGCTACATTCTATCTATTTGGAGGAGACAAATACGTTTATATCTGTGTAAAGTTTGAACAACAAACAGTTACTAATTCCGATGCATATTATTTCTACTTTGGGTCAGGTATGTTTTACATGATTTAGCATTCTTTTTTATAGTTGGAATAAATCTGTATGTAACGGATAATACGAAATATTACCGTATTGGAAAACATGATAGTTATATATTTTCTAGATCTGTAACCACCAGTAAAAACACTTAAATATAATTTGATTTTCAGTTTCTCGATTGTTATTCAATCTGTCTTGTTTTAAAGTAATTTCCTCCGTTAATGCACATTTAACAGTTGTGTAAAATTTTGAATTCAGTCAAATTAAGATGTATGCATGATAACTTTGCATTCAAAAGAAATTATTCCAAACCCGATATCGGTAATTGTCAGGAAAATAGTTTGAATGATCCGGGTGACAGTTGAAAAAATATTGACGAGTAAAAAATGTCTGCATGTTCGTTTGCATGGTGCAAACACATTCATTTTTTACATCAAGTTCATCTTCAAACTAAACAATTTGACACATTATCCTGACCCCGTCTTTGGTTTGGTCTTCATATTGCGTGCTTAGCGGATAAGCAGCAATTAACAATTTGACAGTCGTTGATTTAACCCGATTGGAGATCGATCTCCCGCACTGGAGGCCAGTACATCTTTGTGTGTCTTTGTGATCATTTTCTAATTAGCAAACAACGTCAATATACAATAATGCATTAAATGTTTAGATTCCGTTTTCAGCCGAAGGTCACTTAAAGTAGGATTTAGACCATGGTGACCTATACATCATGATGGAATAAATGTCAAATTTATAGTTTAAAAAAAATAACTGTAGTGTTCCTTTTGACCACGAGATTAATACACAGATTTCTAAGATAATTTCAATCAGCTTAAACAACACCAAGGAAAACAAAAAGGATGTAAATAATAATGTGGTGCGTTAGCAAAGGGGAAAAAAGACATTTTCTGCAAATATATTTTTCGTCTACGTTTTAGACAACAAAATCACCGCAAAGCACCTTAAAATGAAATAATACAACTTGTAGGTACCAACTAATGAGAATAATGATTCATTTAAATATGAATTTCACATACATATTTATGATATCATTCGAATTCTAAAAGGTTGGATAAATGTGTTGTATGTTGAATTAAATTTAGCTTAGATAAGGCCAATGCTCTCTCTCTATATTGCATCTACTGGAAGCAAAATGGTTTCATTAAGGTGTTCTTGCTTTTTGTCAGCGTTAACTAAAGAATAAGGTAATGACGAATTTATTGCACACTGATCATGAATAGTTCACTTAAATAGCGTAGCTTATTATTTTCAGAGAATAATATTTCTGATTATCTCTCAGGTCACTGGTCCTATATCGAAATCCTTTTGAGAAAAAAAACTACGTCAAATTAAATTATGTGTATTTCATTATTTAGTAGTTTAGTGTTGAAGAATGAATAACGTCAATAAATCGACGAATGTGTATTGAATGGTTCTGTCAAACTTTGAGAGAAAAATATCTGTTTTAATACATCAACATGTGTACTAGATATGCAACATGCACATGCATATACATCTTGGCTTTGTGGATTCGAAATGAAGAGTGACTCTCTACAACTTCTTTGCTGCAACGACCTTTATTATTATTTATAATACAACAAATACATGTATAAAAGCAATACACCAATTAACATACATTTATATAAACAATGTTCACAATCTAGCCAGCCTTAATATTTTTGAACGGAAATTAACGTGTAGCTGTAGCGAGACCCAATACTTTAAAATTCTAACGCAGCTATTTAAATATCCAATGAAAGAGTGAACGAATATCACGATTAATGCGAGAATACAAAAACCATGCAAACAGACCTATACCATACCGTTCAAGCACACCCATACCATACCGTTCAAACACACCCATACCGTACTTGCAAAGAGATGCATTTATTTTCTCCTTCGATTCTCTCATCCTAAAATAAATTTTATCTTTTCTATATAAAGACAAACAAGGATATTAGGAAGAGTGACTCGCAACAACTTCGAAGTACAAAGATCGCAGTCTCTAGTAGTAAAATTATAAATCTAAATTTCTAGATACCAGTAATTTATGATATAAATCATCCTGGATATAGCCATCTTTAGATTTATTCGTAACCCATCTACCATGAGCTCAGAGAAGCCTCTCAGAATCATTATTCTGAGCTGCCATGGAAACACCTCCACTCCCAAGACTGTGTAAAGAAAACAAAGACTTATCATAACCAAGAACATTCAATGTATCTAAAAGGATTTCCCGAGCTCTGGTATAAGATAACGGTTTAAATCTATTGAACAATTTGTACTCATTGATGCGTTTACAAAACTGAATAGAGGTGGATAAATATTCTTTCGAATTTTTGGAAAAGCTGGTCGAATTAATATATCTAAGTAAAAAGGTTACAGGACAGAGTTTGTTTCCAGCTTTAGCAATAAGAACTGTATTCTCCCTTCTGTAAATATCCGTTTTACTTTTAGGAACAATCACTTCAATATGAGTGTCAAGAAAAACAAAGATCTTTCGTAGTAATACTGGAAAGTTCGCTAAAGCGAAAAAATCCTGAAAAACCCAACAAACAAAGTGTACAGACCGTTAAGTCAGACAAATTCGCATCAGCTTTCCCGAAACGATCAACAATTTTATGTAACATCTCAACAGTAATCGGTTTCTTTTTATTAATCGGCTTAGCAAGTGTTTGTTTGCTCCCCTTTAGACATACATTAACTAACTTGTCACTACAGGGATTAGGCCTTCGAGAAATATCATGAAAATGTTTAATGCTATAAAACGAAGCATCTAAAACTGAATTAGAAACACACCAATGAACTTAAATATAAACACACTGAAGTAGGTGTGGCTGGAAGATACGACAGAGAAGGTAATTCACGCCAACTGCGATTTTTTTTAAAATAACTGTCATATTTGTTATTAGTATTCTCCGCCTTCACTGCGTGCACTAATGTCGGAATGTTTCTAGCTGCTGGTTCCAAAACATGATTGTAGAATGTCTGTACATCACACCAAGTTCCATAATTATACAGATTTCAACTTGATCTTTCCGTGGATTATTGGAATGGCTGGGCAACGTCTGCTGGAGCTGTAATTGTGGCACTGGGCGGCTTTCTTGGAGCAAACGTCTATTCTTGTACGGACTTTGTCGGGCAAAGTGTCCCGGGAGGTGACATTCGAAACATGAGCCTGGTTGAAATGTAGGTTGTTGTGAGCCTGTTTTTGTTTTAGTTTGTTCGTATTGTCGACGAAAAGAAGATCGGCCTGACTGACTTGGCTGGTACGAACGATCATACGGCCTAGAACTCCTCCTAGTAGCCTGGTTAATAGTAGCGCGAAGCTTGACAGCGTCATCGTTGTCATCTGCCAACGGATGAATCGCGTATTCTTTAACGACATCCCAACCATGACGATCGGCAATTTTGATGACCTTGTTGCGTTGGGTGTACTCGATCAACTCCGACTTGATGATCAGTTCTACGGCATCAAACTTTCCAGTTTTCACACAATCCAGAATCTCACTGAGCTTAGCTGATCTATCGGAATTAAGCTTGAACTGTATCCTGTTGCCTTCTCCTTTAAAAGTAAGCTCATCAACAGGCAATGGCGTAGGTTTGAGTTGAGAAATCCTGGAATCAAGGTATTGACGAAAATTGTCGCTCTACTTCTTAAGTGCAACGTCAATAGAAGAATTCAGTAGGCTCATCTGATCAACATTAGAGATATCATTTTGCTCTCCATGAACGGAACCCTGAATGTCGCCAGCAATACTTCTTTCTTCATCAGACATGACCAACTAATTTAACGTGTAGTTGTAGCAAAACTCGATACTTTAAAATTCTTACGCAGCTATTCAAACACTTAGTTAGACTTTTGCGGGATATGTCATTGGAAAAAGATTCTTTTGGAGATAGAAGATGCCACAAATAGCCACGAATATAACTATATTTTAATTACATTCTCTGTTATACATTTCAGAAATAGACCATCGTGAGTTGTTTGTAGTTTTTTGCGTTGT
Organism: Bathymodiolus septemdierum; assembly: GCA_963383655.1. NCBI lineage: Eukaryota > Metazoa > Mollusca > Bivalvia > Mytilida > Modiolidae > Bathymodiolus > Bathymodiolus septemdierum. The sequence continues at coordinate 37,782,598 of OY726524.1, read as the reverse complement.
TTGTTGTTTGTCTTATGTTTTTTGTCACGTGGTTTTTGTGTTGGTTTATTAATCGCGCCTTTGTGTTTTCTGTCTTTCTTGTTCATTGGAAAGAGAACAACACATCTAATTTTAAAGTTCATTACGTCAATTCTATTTCCTACATAAATGCAATAAAAACGTAGATATCTAATATAGTCTATACGACGAAATAACATTCATCAGATACGATCAAAAGCAAAATATTGGAAATAAGGGTAATAACAAAATTACCGAACTCCGAACAATCTTACAAAGGGAAAGTCAAAACTCACAAGTATATAAACAGACAAAATCAGTCAACAACCGGAAAACTGTGAAAACCGTAATGACACTGACTTGGTACAGGCATTTCTAAAGAAATGGTGGGTTGAATCAGATTTTAAAGCGCCAAACCTTCCGCTTTCATTACGGCTCAAAGATTCCGACTGTCACTATAACAGTATTTATAACAATACTGGAACGCAATAGGTAAAATAGTTGTCAAAGTAGTATCAAACCAAGTGAAGCAAATGTCAAAAACAATTTTACGTCACACATTGATATAAAAAATTTTTTGACATTTTTGTTGACTTCCTTATCTTTATACATTTTCACTATATGGAAATGCATCGTTTATCATTGTCTCTGCAGAGACGGAATATTTTTCGACAAGATCTTGGTATCGGAATATATACTTTTTAAGAGATCGAATAAGGTGAATCTTTTAATAGCCCTGGTCCAGTAACCTGTTTCTCAGATGAAGATGACGTTTCAGGAAATCAGAATAATTGGTACTGACCCTTGCATAGCGAATCAATTGCGAGATGTAAACACCATATGCAGGAGAAGCTGGTATATTGTTGCACATGCCAAACAAATTTAAAAGTCTTTGGAAACAAGTAAGCCAAAGGGCCTAAAGAGAATAGTCAAAATTATCTAAGGTAGCATATATCTGAGGAAGGAGAATCTTAGTTTTAATAATAATTGCATTAGGAACTGTAAATTTCAATAATAGATATTTCAAATGACCAGTGTCCCGGATGATAACTTATGAGACTAATACTCCACTAGCAGAGATATCGACCCAGTGATAGTAAAAAAACATATTAATAAGAAGAGTTGAAAGACACCAAAGGGGTAATCAGAATCCGCAAATCGAAGAAGAATAGACAACAAAATGGCAAAAAGAAAAAGGGCAAAAGGACAAACAACGATCTACAAAACATAAAACTAAAGATCGATCAACACGAACCCCACTAAAACAGGGGGTGAACTTAGATGCTCCGGAAGGGTAGGCAGTTCCTTCTCCACTAGTGGTACTGGTCGTGTTATCTAGTTATATAATTGTACATTTATATTATTCGGTTATTCTATTTTCAGTTTCGACAACTATATCTGTAGGTGTATATGAACGAATTATTTTATTACCAACAACAGTTTCATTCTCATTCTCCGCATTTTGTTCATCCAAATCGAGAGGTCCAGATAGAACCCACGTCACTATTAAGGCGGGTAGGTTTAACACGTAGTTACTTCGTATACCAGACAAAGCAAAAATCAAATATCAAGGACAGACCATTGAAGAAATAATTTGTGAACGACACAACAATGTTATTGTATGGAGAACTATCGAGCCATCGATACATGTCTTGCTCGCTACTACGTTCAATTAAGTAGATGTGTTTAATATGGTGATAATTTCACAGAAATTAAGAAAGGTGCAATTTCTTGCGATCTTGATTCATATATACTCAAATTACAAATATTCAGTGAAAAATACAATGCACAAACTATGATATTAGTAAACTTACAAAAAGAGAAGAGATTCAAAGTTTATATAGTAAGAGGAGATCTACAGCAGTTTGAATACACGTTGAACAGTATCTTAGTAAAGTGAGTGAGTGGTTGTAGTTTAATACCAAGTCAGCAATCTTTCAGCTATTTCATGTTGTGAATTTGTGCAATTAGATGAAATAATAATGAATTCCGCTTTATGCTAGAATAACAGGCTTTGTTGGATTTGTATAGCTTTAGATAACTAGCTGAAACACCAATCCACCAGTGAAAATGTCGCTCCCTCTCGGACACATTTTCGCTGATTACGAGCCAACCAATAGTTTCCCTTACTCTTTAATAAGGTGTGCTCAGCATAATTCACTTTGATAGTCTTTGGTTTGACCCGACCGAGTCCCGAACCGATGATCTACCACATCCAAAAAGAGTGAACGGTCATGCATATGTGTTTTAGGGGTATTGATTTTGCCTTCGTTTCAACGATATTTTTAATGAGATTTTGGAACTGTTCCTACGAAGTGTTATTTTGTTTAATTTGCTTTATATTTTATTCCATAATAAAACAACCTTATTTTGTTTGATTATATGTTATTAACACAGAATTATACAGAATGTCGAAGAAATACAACAGCTAAGTACTGTAAAATGAAAACATTATAGAGGCAACACAAAGTAATATTTACAGATTTCATTTTGGAGTTTGATAAGTGACAAGTCTCACTGAGCAGAAATCTGCATAGTGTTATTATGGTGTTCACTTTTTCTTTAAACAATGTAACTGTTGTTCTGAGATGATTGTTTAAATTTCCAACCCCCTTTTCTTTTATTATTTATTTCAGGCACAGAAGACGCTGCAGCAATAACTTGTCCATCATCTATACAGGGAACATTTTCCTACAGTAATACGACATGTTCCAGTACATTCCTAGACGCATGCTCCACAACAACACAGTTTAACTTCAATTATTATGTTTGTGCTGAAACACAATTATTTTCAGGTAAGGGTTTTGTGAAAATAAGGCAAACCCGATTTGAGAAAACAGAATAACTTTCATCAATGCATTGCCTATTTCAACGATGCATACAAATAGTATGCACAAATACATTTCTACATGCATACACCAGGGGATATCAAAACGATAAGGTTACCAAGATGTGGCGTTTGTCAAGAAAGGTGGTGCGTACCCCTCGGTTGTGGGCTGGGTGTCGTGTCATACTAAGCTTAAAGTGTGTGTTGTACTCATGTTTGAAGATCCTATTGTGACTGTGTATAAAGATGCATAGAAGAGAAGCAATGAAAGCAATGTTCATTTACTTTAATTTGTGTCCAAGTGTAAAGTTAGATAGTCCATCATGTTCATTTACACCCGTGTCCTTATTTTTGCTAAATTAGAATTTTCATTTATAATCTATATTACACTTTTGTCATGTTTCCAACATCTTATATTTACATTACTTCCGTTTTGCATTGAAATGTTATAATATGATTGGCTATGAAGTGGTCACATGATTATAAAAGAGATGTTTTACATCCCAATAAAACTCAAACACGAACTTGCACGTGCCTCCATGACGACGTCAGATGTAGGCAATCAATGGCGTAGTAATTTCCAACAGCAAATAATATAACACAAATAAAATTCAAAACGAAAAATTCAACTATATTAAATTTTGGTGTGATTTAAATTTAATTATAAGAATTGAATGCATTTTTTTGTAGTTTTATAGGCGTGTAAAAGCTTCTACCGAGGCACATTTTATGTATGAAGCGTGCTTCGGTCCACACTTTTACACGCCAATAAAACTACCAAAAAATGCATTAAATTCTTAAATAAACGGCATCGTGTCTTGTGAATTTTTAACATTGTTTTTGACCAAGGTCGTGGATGTTGAAATATAATGGTAAAATGTTTGAGTTAGTGAGTGAGTGATTAATATTCAACTTCAACTCAGCAATGTTTCAGCTATGCTATGACGAGAACAAGATAATTTTCAATGAGATGATGATGAGGTCCGCTTTGTACTAGACCAACGCACTTTGCAGGATTTTAATAGTGTTAGCTCAATAAAACAACAATCATGACGACGCACGCGAACACATTATTCTGATTCCGAGGCAACCAGTCTTTAGTCTTTTTCCCTAATGCTGAGTGCTTAGGGGAGAAGCAACAAATACCAATTTTATAGTCTTTGGTTTGATCCTCTCGGGACTCGAACCCATGATCTACCGCACTCGAGACGAGCACGCTAACCATTACACTACCGATGCGCTTCTTAAAATAATTGACAAGAAATTTGCTATAGAAAAGTTTTACTTACAATAAGTCATTCTTCATATATCAACATGTTTTCATCTGAAATAGCTGGAGGACAATTACAGTGTGTGCATAGCGGGAGCAGTGGTGGGTATAATTATTTGATGCTGTACAACAACGACAATTCAACAGATGGTTCAACTTACTATCAATTTGTGTGTCTAGTAAGTATGCTCGTAAATATTTACAAACTTATATTAGATTTAAGTAGAACGTTAGGGAGAACATGTCATATGTCAATTGTGAAGACAGCATGTTACAATTTATACAACGTCTTTGTTTTACGCAACTCGATTTATCACTCTCCGGATAATCACGTTAAAATTACAACATACTGTTTGCTGCGAAGGCAATGTAAAATAAAACTGATCTTGGACCAAAAACCGTATGTAGTAATATAAGTTGAGTTTGTTTGTGCATAGTGGTGTCAAACACGTTTTGACTATATAAGTAACATGGCGGATGTCCTATTAGAGGCAGGAGCCGCTTACCATTCATGAGCACCTGTGTTCACCCCCAATTTGTGGTGGGTCCGTGTTGCTTATCTGCTTTACCTGTTTTGTTCAAGTATTGTGTGGGAGGTTTGGCGCTTTAAAATCTGATTCAACCCACCATTTCTTTAGAAATGCCTGTACCAAGTCAGGGTCATTACGGTTTTCACAGTTTTCCGGTTTTTGACTGATTTTGTCTGTTTATATAATTATGAGTTTTGACTTTCCCTTTGTAAGATTGTTCGGAGTTCGGTAATTTTGTTATTACCCTTATCTTCTTTGTTTTCTGTGTTGTGTTTTTGTCTTCGTCCTGTGTCTTATGTATCTGATGTTGCCAGTGTCTGTGGAATGTTCATTATTGACTGCTGCCTTCTGTATTCTCTAACGTTTATTTACTATATCATCCTTAACGATGTCGATCACTTGTTGAGTACTTCGAATACATAGTAGTACTAAATGTGGATATTCCGGAATACTAATAACAACGAAAAATATATTGTACTTTAGAAGTATACATTAAAACAGTACGGTAACACACCTCAGAACAAGTGGCAGACACAGTCCTTCGATGTTCGAATGTGAAAACCGAGTAATGGAACTAGGGATAAAGTGCCAGTACTCTTTTGGTAATTAATTCTTCTTTTTGACAATATATTTAAGCAAAAACTTAGATATCCAGAAAGTTTGAAGGCACCAAAAAGGTAATCAGAATCCGCAAATTGAAGAACAACCAAAACAATGGCCAAGAACAAAGAACAAAAGGACAAACACTACACAGAAAACTAAAGATTGAGCAACACGAACCCCACTAAAATCCAGGGGAGACCTAAGGTGGTCCGGAGGGTAAGCAGTTCCTGCATCACCAGTGGCACCGTCGTGCTAATCAAATTTAAATCTAATGCAAATTTTAACAAATCTGGAAAATAAGGTTATTAACTTTTTCAAAGGTATATTCAACTGGTGATGTTATAAAGGCTTCCATAAATCCTGAGGTGTGTTTTGATAGTTCACTACAGTCACCGACATCTACTACAGATCCACGTGGTATCATCAGATCATTTACCAAATATAATGATTGTAAGTATAACTAATGTTTACCTGACATTCCAAACACAATAAAAGGCGTTGTTTACTGATGAGATGCATCTGACAGGATACAGATGTAGATGAAAACGATAAAATAGTTTTTTTTTACATATATAAATTGATGTCTGTCCTTACATCACTGATCAATGATGAGAAGTAATTGTACTGTAACATCCAATGATTCATCATCGTCGAAGTAAACAAACAATGAGTAAACAACAGAGTAATCACTTATTGTTTGGATTGATATTGTACAATTATAGCCTTAACATAATGCTTAAATCCGTAATTTTCCGAGTGAAATTTAGCACGCCCCGTGAGTCGAGTGCACCTTTTTTGTCATTTACAAACCCGGACGCGAACCCACGCCGTATTGGTGATAGGCTTGTATGAGTTGTTAGGTAATTCAACTACTTAACTCATTAAGTCACTCGGACACTTGGTGCAAATTGATAACGTACGAAATTATAAAACAATGAGCAACATTTGGAATATTAGATGGTTATAGTTTGTGCATTGGTATAGAAATGAAATTTTTCTCTAATAATAATTATTGGTGGCCTTCGTGGTCCTCCTCGTATGGTAGTTAGATTGATAACTACCTATGCAGTCAGTGGCTATCACCACAAACGCTGTGATTTTGAATACTGCTCAGGCGAGGCGTATTCGATACGACATTATGTGATAAAGTTTATCAGTGACTTGCGGCAAGTCGGTGGTCATCTCTGAGTACTCCGGATTCCTCCACCAATAAAACTGACAGCCACGATATACATGTAACTGAAATATCTAGCTTAAATTAGATATATATTTTTTTATGCTAATATCACATTGTCTACCATACAAAAAATAGCTTCCAATATATCTATATACAAAGAAAATGATCCTATGTCTCGCAATCAGATTTGCATCCTAAAAAAAAGAAACTTTTGTTAAATGAATTCAGAAACGATGCATGTTGAAAATAAACTAGAAGGATGACAGTCTATATATTTGATTTGGCTAAAGTAATATTACACCAGTTTTGGGTGAAGAAAATGTTTCCCTGAAAATTTAATTTGGAATACGACGGTACCTTTACTAAGTTATTCATGCATGTTTCAAGTCGAAGTATGTTCCCAACAACTAGAAATCTGCAAATCCGTGTGCATGTTTATCGTCCTCGCCATTGTTGTGGAGATTGATTAACTTTCGGTTGTTTTGTTCCGATGATTGCCGATCATGACCTCGTGAGGAAAAGTTTTGGTCCGATGATTGCCGATCATGACCTCGTGAAGAAAGGATAACCAATCGTGGATGCTGAGGTAAGCACGCACACGTTCATGACATTGATTATTAAGGAATCTGTCTGTTTCACGTCGTGTGAACCAATTTTTGTTGTTGCAATTATTCTTATGTGGTACACACGGAATATATGTTTAATTTTTTTTCATCAACTGAACATTGCGCATGAGCGATAATCTCCCCGAAAGAGTTCAAATCTTGGGTCGCGCGCATATCCGTTACTGTACGGGAAAACAGAATTATCTGCTGTCAAATATTTTGCGATTTGCTCTTAAAATCTGCTTTTGAGCGGATTTGTAATGTTATGCAGTTGATTTTAGTTAAAATTAAGTGACTTATTAAGTGAAAATATTTAATCCAAAAATTCCACGATATTTGCCTTTCATATCACTTTAACTTATGTTTTTTTTTAATGTTAAATGGCACCTTCAATAGTATTGTAGTCATACTGTAGTGAGTACACATAGAAAGCCACAAATCATTCACAAACTGTATCACCTCAAGACGGGTGAAAATCGAACAGAGAGCGGGCTTTCAATAATTGTTGTCATTGTTTGTGCCCAATCCCATTTGCTAAAATGTTAATTCAAATTTAATCGAACTCACAACCGTAGTTAGTGCGGATATCTAATGGTTGCATAGATAGGTGTAATACAATAAACAATATGATCTCGGCGACAATAGCCCCTTCATTGACGTGTGATAATGATTTTCTCTATTATTCAAAAAGATATAAGAATGCTTAATTGTTAAGAATATATAATTATAGCAGTGTGTTTTGTTCATTTCAGCTCCATGTTATACGTGTAAGCATATATTGTATTGTATATTGCGACCGGATTGGGTATGTTTGTGTCTGACGTACATTATAACTACAGTCAAACCTGTATTAAGAGGTCATCTTTGGGACAAAACCAAAGGGCTGACCTCTTAAAAGAGGTTCAATTTATATGAACTTTTCTATGACAAGACAAGAAAAAGGTGCCCTTTAATACGGGTGACTGCTTAATAGAGGTGACATCATGGGCAGGTTTGACTGTATATGTATTGAAGATTAAATGACAATCCAAATATGTCGGTCCATTTATTTCCAAGATATAACGTTGTACTTCTAGCTACAGAAACATAAGGCACAATGTAATGCTGAAATTACTTTAAAAGAAAGTACTGATATCATATGTGAAAATGTTCGCGTTGAGGGGAAACTTTCGCTTAATTAGCATTTAGCTGAAATTCGGAAAAAATCTAACACCATGCGAACATTTTTAATTTCTCAAATTGAAATTACTACGAAAACGTTGTCGCACAATTAACCCCGTACACGAATGGATTACGCAACACAGATCGCAAAATTTACACCGCTCAATTAAACAAGTCTACAGTGAATAGGAGCGCTGAATATTTACATATTCGTTCAAGAAATGTGTGACCATACCAAAGTGGTAATCAGACGCCGTAAAACGAAGAAGTTCACGCAATACAGTTGCAAAAGGAAAAAGGACAAACATTGATATACTACAATAGACTATAAAGAACTGCACACTATAATAAATATACTATTTTCGTGATCAATATCGTACGAAGGGAAATAATCAAATCTACTTTTAATAACTTCACAACCTATTAGAGATTTGGTGATCATTCTCCATGTACTGTATGATATTATTTTTTTTGTGGAAGAAGACATGTTTCCAATATGAACATAAGCATATCCGTATCCTTTACTGGCTTTAGAAATTCTGAATTTACAGTGGACCCGTTAAAGGAACATGATAGTTACACGGGATATAGTCAATTGAACATGTAATCAAGTATTATATCCATTCTTGGGTTTTCTCTGACAACGTTTTATACCTTTACAATTGCATTTTAATTTTATTTTAACTTCAGCGACTGCAGATACAACAGACTCAAAGATAGGAGTCATTGTTGGAGTGGCTGTATCCATGGTTATCGTTGTTATAATTTTAATTGTAATGGTATTTTATTGTAAAAGAGGTAAAAACAAAGTGAAGGACATATCTACTGAACAACCAAGACAGAACAAGATAACACCGTCATCTGTTAAACATAAAGAACAACAATCTGACAAATTGACAGAAAATAAATCTACCAACAATCACAAAGAAGAACCAGCGTCTGTTGAAAGAATACAAATAAACAGAATGGCATATGATTCAGAAATTATTGAGAACATTTTATCTAACCATTTCACTGATAATCAAATACCTCCACATTCAACAGCATATCAGTGACGTCAACACATACAACAGTAATGGTCGATAATATAAGTATCCCTAACAACACAACACAACACGAATTACTGCTTTGCCGAGTCTTACTTCCAAAACACAGACATCCTACAACGTTAATACTTGATCTGATTTATTTACAAATGTCGCAGGCTACACAATTTGGAAATAAAAATAATCTGCATATTACAATATAAATAAACAACATGCATTCTAAATATATGGCATTATGCTATTAATTTTTCTTTGATTTGCACATGCAACCCGTTTTGTTTTACATATAAAAATGTCCAAAATAGAAACATTGGAAAGCCAAATAATCGAAAAACATCCAAAATCTGCTAAAATACATATTCATAAAAATCATTCTAAACAACATTTTTTTGTAACTGAACAATATATATAAATAGGATGCATATGCATTCAATTTGTGAAAGAAACATATAAGTTTCCCCCCTGGGAGAGACCTACCGTTTTCTCCCGCGAGTCCGTTCATCGCAAATATGCGCATGCTCAACACCTACTTATTAATTGGGAATGCCTCAAAACTTTGCATAATTGCTTACTACCACATTGAGTTTTACATATTACTACAGAATAATGAGCGGACCATTTACGACTCAGTTATTACCATTTGTGACTAAGAATATATCATAGAGACGTTTGTACGCCCAACTTCTACATTTTAAGCTCGAATATCTCAATACTTTGCGTGTTTGCTTATTACCATATGGAAATTCAAATTCGTATATTGGTACGGTTGGTTGATCGACCGTTCTTGAAGGAGTTAGTGTCCCTTTGCACTTAAAATGTGTTCTCAAAGCGTTTGTATGTGCAACCTCTGACTCTGAAATGCCACGTTAACTGAGAGATATATATATTTAATATGCAGGTGCTGCTGGAATGTTGCTACATATAAAGGGAAAGGTCACAATAGGAAAATTGAAATTAACTATTTTGTCCTAAGTTTCGTTCTTAAGCGGTCGTCGTTGTCCACATCTGGGTGTAGGTCAAGATATCAAGCATACCTAACTGTATATGTGGTGTCTTATATATCAAGTTCATTCTTTAGTCAAATCTATATAGCGGAACGTGAAATAAATGGACAATGCTAGTATTTTTTTTATTCTTTTTGAGAAGCCCTTACCTAGAGTCTGCAAATCCATGAATAATTCAGGGAGAAGGCGACCACAGCTTGTACACATTGCTAAGCCGAATATCCGTTGACAAACATGTATGCTATCTTAGAGTTGGGAATAGTTGTGTAAAGGTAGATAATTCAAATGTTTTAATGCATTAAAAATATGGCCTTTATATAATTTTTCAATATCCATACCCGATTCAACCACAACTGGAGTAGCTAATCTCACAGCTACTATGAAACCCGGGTTTGCTCGCTGTTAGAATAGATCTTAATCATTGAAAACGAGGTTATTTATTGACAAAAGCAGGTAGGTAGGATATATAAAACTTTATTCTAAGCATACAGGTCTATAAAACAAGTATCAACATTTGATTCTTTTATAGATTTGGTATCAATCTGTTACAAACATTCAAAGTAATTAATGGTTTTCGTGCGAAAACCTGACGAAGAAAAGATCATCAGAAAACAAATTATACCAGCTACAATTCCCCCAGCAAATGAAGAAATAAACAAAAGAAAATTGAACTGCTAATCCCTCCAGGGAACCTGAGTTCACCCCAGTTTTTAGTGAGGTTCGTGTTGCTCGATTCGCTGGTGTATTGTGTAGAGTTTTGTAGATCATTGTTTTCCTTTTGGCCTTTTCTTTTGACCATTGTATTCTGTCATTCTTCGATATACGGCTTCTGATTATCCCTTTATTGTCTTCAAGCGTTTCATGACATAATATTGCACTTACGAATACTATTTGTAAATGAAATAATTAAAGAGTTACAAGTTTTTAAGCCACCTCGTTTTATGACATTAAAAAACGTGTAGAAATAATGCAGTTACTCCCCTTTGCCCATGTCCTTCAAATTTTACAATATTTGTTTAAACGCGATAATCGCCTTTCATTGTCCCAAACGTAAATATAATATAGATTTACAAACGTTATAATACAATGTTTACAGACATTCATGTGTATAGAATAATTCAACAGTGTGATAACAATTTATATCAGCACAGTTTTCATTTCATTTCATACAGATTTATAATTAAACGAATTTGACAAAAACTTTTCCCATCAATATTTTTCATAAAAGTTGCTATGGTATATGAATAGCTGTCAACAATTTCTAAACAAATTATTTAAATATGTTTGTTCGTGATTTTCAATATGTCTTTTATATTCAAAGTCTATATCACCGTGTATGTATAAATGGTTTACTTATTGTATACCTAAAATCAAATCAAAAGTCCTCTATAATCTTACCTTATTATTGAAATCATCTTGTTTTATTTATGTATACAGACCTGTCGTGTTTAGGATAAATACCTAATGGATATTTATGATGGTTATTGAAAGGAACATGTCAGGAATCTAATGGCATGGTTATTAAGTTCGTGTAATAAAATTATAAAATCTTTGATCATTTAATTTAAATTAAAAAGGCTTTAAATGAAGTTATTAGAAACTTTGATCCTAATTTTAAGTACGTATATATAAATGGTCTATGTAATCTATATATAGATCATATGACGTATACATCAAGTTCTATAGATTCATTGGATTTTTTCATACATAAAAAATGTCTAATAAAAATTGCTTTAGCCCATGAGAAAGCGGTTTTTTGTTGTTAATACTAAAATAGTACAATAATATAATGTTTTGGTTCTTAACTGGGTCAATTTTTTTTGTCTGTAATCAAAAAGGGACTACAGTCATACATAAGTTTATTCAAATGGTGCCATAAATCAAACGCGGATACTGAAAAAACACTATAAAGAACTTTTGAATAATTTCAATTCTCTTTCTATTTCGAAAATTTTATTTATCCAAACATATGACTTTTGTACACTATGCCATACCATACCTCATGAATATAAAAAAAAACAACGTTTAAAAGAAACCATTCACAACGCGTTGTACTTTATACATGGCTGGCAACGTTACAAGTTTACAGTCTTGGCTCACGAATTAACTTATTTTCAATCTCAAAACGAAAGGGAAATAGTGCTACACAGAAAACAACGAAGTCATTTATATCTTGGAGGTTCTAATCTATAACATATTTGTCGATTTCGGAGGGTACATTTCCCAAGTTGAGAACAATTTGTGCACTTCTCCTTGAGACAGAGTTTTTACAAAAACTTATCAAAAAACAAAGAATAACAGAGGTTAGTTTAAGTATATTTTATTAGAACATCTTCCCCTTTATATAAACAATATACAGATATAATTGAAAATAAAACAGAAGTTAAAGCCATTAATCTACTTTCAGGTACATTGATAATCTTTGGTCAATTAATAATACAATATTTGCTAACTGGATTCCATTAATACACCTTAAAACTTGAGATTAAAGAAAAACAGAAACAGCTATATCTGTCTCATTTCTTGACATTTTGTGTGGATTATTGTTTTTCCTTTTTATTTTTGGCATTTGTGTTGTCTGTCCTTCCTCGATGTACGGCTTCTGATTACCACTTTGAATCTTCAAATATTTCTTGCCCTGAATTTGACACCAGTGAGCAACTTTCTCCCAGACTCTATGGGAAAATATACGATTCAATTTCGCTAATTATAAATTTCCCTCATTATTATATACCGACGCTCCGGTGTATGGAGTTTATATTTCACAACTTGAAGTTTGTATGTAGACTTTTACAACATTTTCTGTGAATCTGCTTTTAGTCGGCGTTAATTACGGACAAAGAACCATGCAAGTTTGCAGTTAATAAGCGACAAAATACAAATTATTCGTTTTTACCTGTCACTAGTAAGGTCATTTGCATACGGAGAAAGCGAGGTCAAATTATTTGCTTGCAAGGAAATAATAAATCGATGGTAATTTTCGTTCTCAAAAGGCGAAAAGTGGTACGATAAGCTGCTTAATGTGAAGTATTCTGAGTACTAAACTATGAAATCTAAGGTTTGAATAGAAATCGTCTCATCTTATCTTTCAACATATTTTCGGAAGATAAACACAACTTGTTGTCAAAAGTGTACAGATGACAAAAGATGGTATTGGTAAGTAGATATTGTTTCAAGGTTCACTGGTTTTTCCCTATTATGTCTTCCTGCTCTCTTTAATAGAGTTAATATCATACATGACCATATGCAAACGTCTCTGTCACGACAATCAAATATATTATGTATAATGTTCAAGATTATAGCGTACTATAATAACGGTGTTCGCCCGGTTTTATGTGAGGGTTGGCATTTAGCTTACATGTGAAAAACACTTGCTTGACCGCATCATTTAACTAAGAGGGGAGGTTTAGAACTATAAAAAAAACCAGTCTAACCTCGTCAAGCCTGAAAGTGAGCTATTATGCATTTGTGTGTCGACTTGACATCTATTTACCTGATGTTTTCGATTGGAATTCGGAAAAGCTCCAACAGTTTGGAATTTATTGTTTATTTTCTTGAGCCTATCAGTATTTCAATATTTTGTCATTCTTGTGGATATGATTTTATATACATTTGTATATTGCCGCTATCATTAATAAGAAAACAAATTTATGGATTAAAATAAAATGGAAACAACATATATCACACTGTCGGAACTGTTTCAAATTTCAATAGAAAAATTGTAGCAACAATACACGGCATTACCTTATTACCCAAGATATACACCAAATACAATGTATCCTATTTAGCTATAAAAATGTTTTCAGAATCAATTGGACATGAATTGTGGTGCATTCCTGCATTATAAAATTCTAGAGTTCTAACAAGTAATTATGCATTACAAGTTCTATCAGAAGCTCTACATCATTTTTTTTCCAATATTCTTTGTTCTCCACTTTTCAATTAAGTTCATAATAGAAGTTTGTAGGGGTTTCTTTAACCATTTATCACATTGGTTGAAGTTATAATCATTGATGTCAGACCATATTTCAAACATTTAATTTGCGATAATGCATACCAAAATTTGCCAGACAGTTTAAAACAACTTGTCAATCAGTTTTCCTGAAAAAAAAATAGAGATGGCAGATATGGTCAGTTATAGGAATGGATGACATATTCTCCCAAATATAATGTACAATGCGCATGCCCTTTTGGCACATGTTTCTTGACAAATAATGTTGACTTCTGTGAATTTTCGGTTTATTGTACAAACCGTTTGGAATACCAATCATAAAAACTACATGTTACTGCTTGGTTCTAGTATGAGAAAATCTTAACCATTGCTATTCCAATAATTTCCGGGCGGTCGAGTGATCTATGCCATTGACTTCTGACCAAAAGCTTAAGATTACTTACAGATGTTCACCTCAAATATAACGGTTTACAGACACCTACCCAAGATCGGAAGTTTCAGCGACCAGTGATATGTCTGGGCTTTCCTGGTCTGCTATTATTTAGCTGAAGAATTGCTGAAAGCCACCAAAAATACTAATAACCCACCCAGCCCACCATCACAATAATATTTAATGGATACAAAGTATGGATATTGTAGGTAAAAGTGTGTTTATATGTCTTTATATAAAGTAAATCTTGTTATCTTAAGACGGTACCTAAGATATCACTCATAGCTCAGTTACTGTGCACGACAATGATACATGTACTCCTAATTTTTATTCTTTGACCTACTTTTATCACTTACAAGGATAGACTACAGGTAATGTTATACATTTGTCATTAGTATTGTATATATTTAATTACTATTATAACTTAAAGAGGCATTAGCTACGATTTTGACAAAACAAATTATATGCTTTGGAAATTGGTAAATATCTTTAAAATGATGAAATAAAGGTAAATATTTCACATTAAGCAGCTTATCGTACCACTTTTCGCCTTTTGAGAACGAAAATTACCATCGATTTATTATTTCCTTGCAAGCAAATAATTTGACCTCGCTTTCTCCGTATGCAAATGACCTTACTAGTGACAGGTAAAAACGAATAATTTGTATTTTGTCGCTTATTAACTGCAAACTTGCATGGTTCTTTGTCCGTAATTAACGCCGACTAAAAGCAGATTCACAGAAAATAAGAAGTAAGTGCATTGTTGTACTAATTTAATGACGATTCGGCAAACCCCGTAAACAATGCCGATAATTAATAAGATGGCGTCCATTTCTTGATCGATCTCAAAACACAAGCAGTTGCACCTTTTTTCCCCGATGCGCGTACATTTCATAACATTTATAAGTTACAGAAACACGTTTTATTAAGGCATCAATCATATCTGATAGTTTTTTACGATTTTGGCAGATAATGCCCCTTTAGCTGATTGGTTCATCAGCCGAAGAACTATTTCCTGATCGTACGTAATTGCATAAGGATATAGGGGGCTTGTGGTATTTAAAGCAACTTTCAACAATATCTCAGTGGCGGTAAGTTTTATTAGTAGCGGAAACCGGAGTACCCGGAGAAAACCACCGATCTGCCACAAGTCACTGACAAACTTCATCACATAATGTTGTATCGAATGCATCTGCCATAAGTGAGATTCAAAGTCATAGAATTAGGATATATGGAAAAATATAAATTTTTATTTTAAATTAAATTGTCCTCGATGTTTTTGTTATCATTTCGTCATATAATCCAAGTACTGCGTGTAAAAGCAAATACAATCTTTACTCAGTTAACGTAGCTGATTAATATTTTATATGTTATTATTTTAGTATTGAACAATGGCTAAACATCTGAAGATCGGCTTTGTTGGTGCAGGTGCTATACATTTTGGTAGAGGGACATTACCATGGGCGCATGCGACAAGACTTGAACAAATTGGTGGAATTGATGTGATTGCTATAGTTGACCCTGACACAAAACTTGCAGAAAGTGTCTTAAAAACCAGATTATCGTCTAAGAAACATGGCCATCATTATGCAAATTGTAAGCTGTTGTCTCATTTTAAAGATCTGATCGCTCTAAAACCTGATGCAGTGTTTATTGGAATCCCACCCGTATATCGCGGGTCCCTAGCCGATAACCATGACATAGAACTACAGTTCGTGAAAGCAGGGATCCATGTGTTTGTTGAGAAGCCACTTTCAGTTGTACCAACAGAAAAGTTCGAGCCTTATGTAGAAGCTATTCGGAAAGCAAGTGAAGAAAAGAATGTCATAGTATCTGTGGGCTACATGTTCAGGTAATATTTTTATTGTATACCACAGTTATACAATAAATCGTAAATTAAGACAAGTTTATAAACACAGGGTACATGTACTAGATTGTTTGTTGGTTGCTTAGGGAACTACCTTTGAAAAGGGGAGGGGCTATGTTTTTTTTTATCTTTGTAATCAAATTGTATAGAAAAAATATCTGAAAAATGCAAAAATAAAATAATAAATAATCTTTTGTTAAAAGTTTAGCAAGTTGCAGATTTTTTTATGAAAAAAAAAGTTGTTTTCGTGTGAAAAATATTTCTGGCTCGGGCAAAAATATACACCTCTAAAGGTTAAATGGATGCTCCTTTACCGTTCAGCGGCATATAGCTCATGCATATTCAGAACGATTTGAGAGACGATTATAGGGATCTGTGTTGTATGCTTTGTTCACTATGTAACTGTTCTATTTACAATTAGAAGTATAATTTATGCATATTTTAAATTCTAATATGCTCTAATTGTGTTCATTTATCATTGTGATGTGCGTGGTATATTTTATTTGTTGACAGATACATACATGTATGCCTTTATGATTCATGAAATAAGATAGTTACGAACGATACGGATACACAGCCAACATGTATACCAAAAACAAACGGTCTTAAAGTATACATAGCAAATATCAATTTATATTATAACACTTCAACATATTTTCCAATAATATTGCCATATACATGTTTTAATATCATATAATGTTTTGTATTTTTTACAAAGGCAAGTTATATCCAGAATCACTTCTAACCTTTTAATCTGTAAATCTATAACTTTAGATTTCGTATTCATACGACGTTTTACAATACACCAATTTATTACATAGATGCTACTGAAATACCGAGATTTCCAAGTGACACAAAAAACTAGTTCATCCAGTGAAATGATCATCGGACGATGACAAACAAATACCTTTATGAAAGTCTTATTAGCGCAAATGAAGTGTACACATTATATCATAGTCTGTACAACAGCTCTTGTATTCACAATTATCAAATATGAATTATCCGTAACTGATCAATCATGATGTACTCTTTATATTCAGTATACATGGTTAATTATAATATATGTAATTATTAATTATGCTTACCAACTTCTTCTCAATGTCCATTTAGGTTCGTGAAAAAAAGATAAAAAGAATAATTAAAAGAATTACTCAAATTTATCATATTATTCAGGTACCATGATGCCATTCTTAAAATGAAAGAACTCATTAAGCAACATGGTGGCAAAGTAATGGCGTTTAATGGAAGATATTATTACGCTTACTCTGACGGAGTCAACAGATACTGGTATAATCAGGATTTGAGTGGTGGGCCTATTGTTGAACAAGCGACACATCTTTGCGATCTTGCTAGGTATATCACCGGCGACATAGATTTGGATTCTGTCCACACGGTAATGCTACGATATGACGACAAATCAGGAGCTGGACAATTGTCACACTTGCCTCATGATGCAGAAGAATCCATTCCTCCTGATCACCGGCTTCCAAGAGTTACACTGAGTCATTGGAGATTTGTGGAAGGCGGCGTTGGGACACTTATGCATTCGATAGCTATTCCTGGGTCTCGGTATGAGGCTAACATCGATGTACAAATGGATGGATTGAAATTGTCTCTAATCGAACCATATGAAGATGATTGCGTCTTGCGAGTACGAGATATAAAGTCTGCAGATCCTAATAAAGATGTAGATTATACGTTTAAAGGCAATGATACGTACTACAATGAGCTTTCTGCCTTTATTGAAGCGGTCAGACGTGGTGATAGATCTGGTATTAAGAGTTCATATGCCGATGCCGCCAAAACTTATATGTTTACATGGAAAATAAGAAATACTGGTGAACAAAATAAATGACATGTATTTGTGTCTGTTCCTAAATAGCAATATATTCGGAATTAGTATGCATAATTTTAGTTAAATGAAGTCGATGAAAGACTTTGTTCTCCATTAACTGGAACATATAGTTGCACATATGAACACTATACATTTGTGTATGTTAATTAGCTGCAGACTAAGCTAATTATGATTTTTATAAATTGTAACACTTTTGTAGAGGTAGTTTTTCTAAAATTGCCATTACATATTAATAGTTTGTATAATAATCCATAACATTTTAGGTAGTAGTATATTGATTAAAACACATTCATTGACCCTGCTGTAGTTCTGTCCATGGTATGTAGTCATTATTATTATGAAAGTGCGTGGCATGAAAAGTCGGAAAGAAATAATACCAAGACCTGTCCTGTTATTCTACTTCCGTTGTTTTCTTTCCAAGCCGGCGTATGCCACATTGATTCGATTCGAAGACTATGCATGCCATGTGGTTTCGGTTCCATACCCTTTATACTAGATGAATATGGATTCGGTTCGAAGTCGCGGTCAGTGTATACTACATATGTATATGGATTGTATTCTTAGACGGTGCGTGCTGATGTATATGAACATGAGCCGTTGTCTTCCAAATAAATGTGATTCTAAGCTAGTCTTATTCAGCATACTATATACTATGGATAATCAGCCTTATACATTATGACACCACCATCTGAGACACTAATAGTATAAACTAATCTAAAAGAATAAATCAGCAATGTTTTTGAGAAGCTAATTGATAATCGAAACTATGAACATAAAATTTTGGAAAGCTGCATTTTGCCATTTGCTTCAAAGAACACAAACATCCAGAACAACACATACACCATAACATGATGTACAATGCATATATACCATACAACATACCAACGTAATACTGTGCATCAACATCATATAGCAAATAGTTCATGGCACTGAGGGTCATATGGCAGTATATGGACGGACCGCGTCACCAAAACAATATTATATGGACCGAAGCTTCTGAGGTCCATATAATATTTTTTTGGTGACGGACCGGTCCATATACTGCCATATGACCCCAAGTGCCATGAACTATTTGCTATATTATACTTTTTATCTAAAATAATGCAGTTACCTGGCCGGTCCATATACTACCGGTCATAATTAACTCTAGCTCGTTCTACAAGCGTAATAGTATATATTGAGATTGCTCGTTCTATAAACATACAATTACACTCCAACATCACACACATTATGTAGCTGGCTCTACCATCTGAATATTACACACCAATATCACGTTCAACATGACTCTCTCTCAACTTAAGTAATACTATACACGTCTCTAGCTGGATGCACCCACGCTATAGCATTTTTTTGTATTGTTCTTTAGCAAGCATGTTCTACCTTCCTACCTAGTAGTGAGTTAACTACGAACATTCATTGACTCTGCTATTGTACAGTTCATGTTTATTTTGTCGTTCATTTTTGTGATACTAGTAGTATGTGGTCTTTTCGAGTGGATGTGTATCTGTGCAAGTTATTTTTGTCGTTTGTTTATATTTGCATTGCCATTGCAGATCCAATTATCAAGAGGGGTATGTGATTCCAATAATCGATTTAACCCTGCCTCATTTGTGTACCTGTGCCCAGCCAGGACCAGGATTTACAGCGTCATATGTCGTGTTCGTTTTGTGTTCGACGAGTGGGAAGTGCTTGTTCGATTTGTTGATAAAAAAGCTCACACAATACTATGTATTATTGATAAAGTTACATGTCATACTGACGTTGAATGTGGAGGGTTTTCTTTAGTAAAGCAGGACGATTCGATTACCTCCCTTTACTTATGTAACAGTATGAAAAAAGGTTTAAACAATGAGGAGAATGGTCAATAATTCCACCAATATTAACAAAGCGAACAAACACCTCTCACCTTAAATCACAGAGCACACAATATACCTCGATATATGGCGTTGGAAATCATGTTCAACACCAGCGATTCGATTTATATGAGGATATTTCTAGTTGATTTATTCAACATAACATGTTTCTATTGATATAAACTGCATATTGACATTTTAAATGACTTTCAGATCATTTCGCAGCAAGGTTATGTTTTTGATTTACAATAATATCGGGTAAAACTCTGGTATATTCATTGATACAAATCCAGGCAGAAAATCCACAAAACTATATTTCCTACAGTCGGTTGCTTCAATTCAATACACGATATATCACCTATTTTGAATGGTTGTATAACAAATCGAAAGAACTAAATTATTAAATGAAAAAAAAAACGAATAAAAAAGGCATAAATGATAGAATTAATGAAGATAAAATTCATTTCACCTGTCATTTTCGCTATTTTTTAGTAAACAGTTTACAGTTGTTCATCGACCTTCCGAAAGTATATAGCATCAATCATGACTTGTGACCTTCAAACCGAAGTAATATGGTGGGCGCTACTAGTAGAGAAGGAACTGTTTACTCTGCCGGAGCTCCCGAGTTCACACCCCACCCCCTTCCTCCCAATTTTGCGGTGAGGTTCGTGGTGCCTAATATTTACTTTTACGTCTAGTGTTTGTGAACAATTGTTTGTCTTTTTTGACATTGCATTGTCTTGTCCTTCGAATTACGATTTCTGATTACCCCGTTGTGTCATTGCATTGTCTTGTCTGATTACTCCGTTGTGCCATTGCATTGTCTTGTCTGATTACTCCGTTGTGCCATTGCATTGTCTTGTCTGATTACTCCGTTGTGCCATTGCATTGTCTTGTCTGATTACCCCGTTGTGTCATTGCATTGTCTTGTCTGATTACCCCGTTGTGCCATTGCATTGTCTTGTCTGATTACCCCGTTGTGCCATTGCATTGTCTTGTCTGATTACCCCTTTGTTATCTTCAACTTTTCTTACTACAATTTGACACAAAGTCATTCGAGAGAAAAAAACAAGTATTCTTGATAAAAAAAAAGCAGGTATCCTAAACTTAACAGTGGGAAATGTTTTACCTCCTATAAATATAGGGGCCGTCGTGGTCGTGATCGTATGGTAGTTGGATTGACAACTACCGATGCAATCAGTACCTATTACCAGTTGGGAGGTGTACTCGAAACATCATTATGTGATAAAGTTTGTCAGTAACTTGCGACAGGTCGGTGATTTTCTCCAGGTACTCCGGTTTTCTCTACCAATAAAACTGACCACCACGATATAATTAAAATATTGTTAAGAGTGGCGTTAAACACCACAAGCCTAACCCAACCCCTATAAATACATGTCATATGATCCGATATAGAGACATCTTGAACTTCAAGCATACGATCTACGTACTAAGGACAAGTTAGCGTTTTTATTGCTTGCTTTCCTATGGTATCTACGGTTGAATGGATCTTTTATATTATTATTAATAAATAGGGTTGCATAACACAGGTGATCACTTAATACAGGTTTAATTCAAATAGAATGCACTGTGAAGGGAAAGTAAAAATAAGGTCACATAATATAAGTTAATAGAGGTGGTCAATAAAACATGTTTGACTGTACTGTATTCCATTTTCATTTATTACTATGTATTTTACTTAGACCCTGTTGTGAGTGTAGGGCAACACTGAAGGCGATATTCCCTTACTTTAATATGTGTGACATAGTATACGGTTTGATCTGTTAGTATCATGTTCATTTTACATTAATATCCTTTCTTATTCATCAATTTGCTGAGTAATATGGGTATTGATTTGGGTTAGGGCTATGGTGTTTAACGCCACTTTCAACAATATTTCAGCTATGTTGTGTCGGTCAGTTTTATTAGTGGAGGAAACTGGAGTACCTGGAGAAAACCACCGACCTGCCACAAGTCACTGACAAGCTTTATCACATAATGCTATATCGAGTACAGCTCGCCATGAGCGAGATTCGAACAGTATTGATTTGACCACGATGAATTGTCAAATATTTTAGATATTGCGAGTGTAAGTTTTTGTGGATTAGAAATGCGACACTTTAGTATGAAAATGAACAACACATGTATCAAAGCATTCATAACCGCTACTTTGAAGACTTATTCAATAAAGTGTGATGTGTATTCAAACGAAAAGAAAGGGGAGAAATGTCAATATTCATGATTGGCTTTAATTTGACCCCACTTGTTTAATTAATTACATTACATATCAAAGAGAAAATTAGAATTAAAGCAAATATGATTACATGTATATCAACTCTCAATCCAAAAAGACATTTGCAAAAGTGGAAAAAGTGTGTCTAATAATATTGACATGTAGGATAAAATCTGGTCTAAAGTCCAGACTACATTGAATAAGGTTAAGTAAACAGACACACAAATAATCATATTCATTTCTTCAAAAATGAAATATTAATATTGAAAGAAACATAACAGATTATATTTATGGGTAGTTTTAATAATCCTACTGGTGTTATTATTAGTTAAAATTATCAGTGTTACTTTTCTCTCATACGTCTAATATGTTAGGAAAACAATTCTTTTTAAATTAAAAAAAAAAGAAAAAGAAAAGTACTGTGTGTATTGAATAAGATATGTACATTACTTATAATAGATTGAAATTTAAAAGTGCAAAGGAAACATATTCACGAAACAATTTCGGAGCACATGAGTTCACCCTGGGTTTTTAGTGCAGTTCGTATTACTCGATCTTTAAGTTTATATGTATGATTTGTAGATCGTTGTTTGTCCTTTTGTACTTTTTCTTTTGTCCATTGTGTTGTCTTTTCTTCTTCGATTTACAGATTCTGATTACTCCTTTGGTATCTTCAAACTCTACTTAAAATATTAATTGATAATTTTTCAAGAATTCTTCAATGTGTAGCAATATCAATTATATTATTCTGTATTGATCTTTTGACTAAAACATAATTATGTTGATTTTACGCTTGTCAAAATACAAACAAAACTCACAATTATGTCTGCAGGTTTCTATTTTATCGGATTTTCTATCAGTTCTGTTGAGTTTAAAAAAGTAAATAATACCTAAATCAATTGTAATTAAATAAGATAACTTGTATTATGCTTAAGACTTTGCCAAAGTAAATTAGTTCAGCAGCTTTTGTCTGTATAAGCAAACATTTTTCCCATGGCATCACTTCGATTTTGTTTTCTAATACGAGTTTCCTCCCTTTGTTCGTGTCGAACGATTATTGTAAAATGAATGGAAAAAAGGGGGTCATTTTATTCTGTAGTACGTTTAGACTAAGAGGACATTTATCATTACATGTTCTTTCATTTCTTTTTATAATTATTTACTTTAATGTACTGATAGCTTATTTCGTACATGTATATAGGCATACAAGATCATTTCAATGTCGGTATCTGAAATGCAATTTACATGTCCTTTTAATTTTTTTTTTTTTTTTTTCAAATAATTATTTGCTTTGGTATATTTACGTAATATATTAATAATCTTTGAAAAAGTCTACAAGACATCAAACACCATCTTGATTCTTAAGTGTAAATACAAACAAGTATAGTATGAAAAATATCGAAGGGAATTAATATTTACAAATAGCTTTGAAAAAAAAAAAAAATTAATGTTTATAGATTGTCGGTTGTATCCAAAATCGATCACCTCTTTCAAATTATTCCATTAAACACTTCTTCAAATTGGAGCACAGTCTTTGTATATTGGGATAAAGGCTTTTATTTTCTTTTTCTTCCAATTTTCTAAAAGATCTTTTTACTGCTTTTATCAAGTTCTAATTTGAATATCAATATGCAAATGTACTATCACAATGGATATGTATTAGGTGTAAGACAGGAATTTGTACAGTAACCAAAAATAAACAACTATTATCTTTGACTTATACTCTTTGATGAATTTCAATTAAATAGCTCTCATATGCATTCACTCGGAGAATCAATCCAAAATATGTATGGTTTACATTGAGCCAAAAGTAAACCCTATTTTGAATATGGTAAAATCATTAAGCGTGAACTGTCGATAAACGTATCGAAGGTTTTCTTGTGTATTACCATTGAGTTTGTTCTGCTACAAAGGAATTTATGAAAAGTATTGTTATTTAATATCATCATGTTTGACTTATCAAAAACAAATCTTTCTTTTTTAAGTTGATACCTGCTTAACAACTATCACTGGATAAAACAAAAGAAAGAATTCATGATTAACCAACATGTAGATATTATATACGGTGCCATGGAATAATAATAATAATGATAATAATAATATTAATAAAATGATAAATAATTACTATTTTTAATTTTCATCACGGATTACAATTTTTTTTAAAGAAAGTTAGAATGATTCAGTGTTAAGCTTGGGACATACAACTTCAAAGTGATGATCAGGATTTTCGTTTTATTTGTCTTCCTTCTGGACATTACTTTTACAGGTAAGTAAAAAGATTTGATTAATTATTAAAATATAAACAAGATAATTAACACAATAAGACTACATTTAGAAACCAAAATATACATACAGACTTTGTGAGTTCGAATCCCACTCATGGCGAGGTGTACTCAATACATCTTTATGTGATAAAGTTTGTCAGTGACTTGTGGCAGGTCGGTGGATTTCTCCGGGTACTCCGGTTTCCATTACCATCAAAGCTGACCGCCACGATATAACTGAAATATTGTTGAAAGTGGCGTTAAACACCATATCTCTAACGCTACTTTCAGAATACATTACTGTATACATTTCAGATACAACATAGAAACATCCGCTCCACATATAGGCATATTATTAGACTCTGTATGTTAACGGTATCAGATAATGATATCTGGTTGTTAGCTAATCTATCTAAAACTAGGGCCATGTTCATGTTAGCGAATATTAATCGTATTGCTGTTCCTCATAACGTACTCGGGGTACTGCTGAAGGTTCCCAGGGCTCAAACCAACAGAGCAGCTGTGGCGCGTCCCCAGGTGACGGGCAGGAGTGTTCTCTTGATGGGGGTTGTCACGTTATAATACGCAAAACCTGGCTGTGTACCATAGTGTGTAACGTGTTTGGATTTTGAGTGAGTGATTGTTGCTTAACGCCCACTCAGCAATTTTTCAGCTATATCATGGCGAGAACAAGTTAATGTTCAATGAAATGATTATGAGGTCCACTTTGTACTAGACCAACACGCTTAGTTGGATTTTTATAGTACTAGCTCACTGAAACAACAGTCCGCGGATAGACATGTCGTCCCACTCGGACACATTATCCTGATTCCGAGCCAACTAGACTCCTTAATGTTACGTGCTTAGCGGAGAAGCAACGATCTACCGCACTCGAGGCGAGCACGCAAACCATTTCTCCACCGATGCGTTTGTTTTGACTTTTGAAAACTCGTAAGAGCAGTATAGTCTCTACATTTCTATATAATTTTCATATATTGTTGATCTTGTTCTCGTCCTGAATATAGCTAAAATATTGTCCATTCAATCAATCAATCAATCAATCAATCAATCAATCAATCAATCAATCAATCAATCAATCAATCAATCAATCAATCAATAATACACTCGCCACGGGGTCTTAATAAAATGGAAAGCAAATAATACACCTTAGTTAGAACAGTTCCAGAATCCAATCAGAATGTCATAGAAATAGACAGAAAATCGATACATGGCTTGATACATGCACTTCAATAAAATGAATCGCCTAAAACTCTCCTCTCAGTGAAATAATGATGTCCTGTAAGTGTTTTCCGTAGGTTAGTAACATTCTCATATACACGTATAACTTAGTGAGTAGCGTTGTTGTAAAGAATAGTCATAATCTTGATCTTAATACATGATATGAGTGTTAGACATCCCTAGGTGAAGATTCCATTTACTCTTTAGCTTCATCCCATACATACCACACCTGTGTTTCTTCTTTCGCAGATACGTAACTGTTGAAAAATCATATGAAATACAATACAGGTACCAGGGGCGTAACTGAGGCTTAATAGTGTGCAAGCTATAATTTTTGCCCCCCCCCCCCCCCCCCCCCCCGACGAGATGCAAAATGGTGCGAGCTGGGGCCATTTCAGGGTTTCATATAACATAGAATCAAGCACAATTTTAATGACTTTGATAGGAAAGAATTTCTTTAAATTGTCAAAAATCTGCCCTTCGTGTCTTGATACGAACACCTCTATTGCTTTGTACAAGTCCATTTCAAAATATCTGTAAATATGCATCAATCCTAGGGAAGCTAGTCTGCCATTTTCCATATAGTCGAACTAGCATAAGTTTTCAAACGTCTCAGTACAATAACTAACCTTTCAGCAGAAGTACTTGCTACTGGCATGGTTAACAGAACACATAATATTGTATCTATAGAAGGATAGAGAACTGGATTTACAGAATCAAGTGTGGTACAAAGTGTTGTTGGCAAATCATTGAATTTTGTAATGACTCAGCGGGTTCGCCATCGGGCAACTTCTCTCCTGAAATCCTCTAATGTCAGCCTGGTATGCCTCGTATATTGTAGCGACATGATCTTCAGTTATTTTACAGCTCGGGGCAGTAGATGCTGTGCATGGAAGCTATTTTCAGATTTAAGGAGACATGATTCAAGTTATGTAATCAAATGGTCCAAAAATGGATTGTACAAAGAAATTCTCCAATACAGTTTTGGCGTTTCCGTGAGGTGATTGGTTCTGGTAGTCTGTCTACCACGTCGCCTGGGCAAGGCCGTCTAAACTGCATTATAGGCCCCCGGGCAAAGCAGTGCAAGGGGGCCCCTACCTACACAACCACTCACAGGAATGAAAATGTAAATGTCGATAAAATTAAACATATACTTAGTGTATTGGTACTTCCAACATAATCAGTGTTTAAACATTAAAATCATACCGTACACAACATACACAGATTAGCATTGGGCTCATATGCTCGTGGGGACCCCGGGCAACTGCCCAGCGTGCCCATGCGTTAAGACGGCACTGCGCCTGGGCATACTTTCAGATATATCAAAAGATTTAGCCAAGTTAAGTGCAGGCTGATACAACTCATCCCAAACCCCCAAAACCGATTCGTTCTGTCGTTCAGCTCTTAACATTTCAAACACGGTCTTGGATTCTTTGATCGCATTCGGTATATTGGAGGAATGGTGACAGATAAACAGTGCTATGTAAAATATATTTCGCTACTACCAAAGCTATGATAAACTGAAACCGCATGATGGATGCAAGAAACTGCCCGACTTTGTCATCGCCTTGATTCTGTAAGCATTCTAACGCATGGACCACAACTTGATATGACGTCTTAAAGGTATACAATGCGTCCGCTCGACTTGTCCATCGCATTTTACAGAGGGTCCGTAATTCTATCCTTTTTTCTATGTTTTCCTTAGTAGTAGCATCAGCGTGTCGTTCATCAAAGAAAGCATGTAATTTCTTTGCAGAATAGTCAAACGCGAACGCGACTTTTTGGACAGTTGACATAGCATTTCGAACTAGTCTATATATTACCATGCATAGTTACTAGTACGTCTTATTAGCGATATATTAA
The DNA here is from genome assembly GCA_963383655.1 of Bathymodiolus septemdierum. Lineage (NCBI taxonomy): Eukaryota > Metazoa > Mollusca > Bivalvia > Mytilida > Modiolidae > Bathymodiolus > Bathymodiolus septemdierum. Next base: position 37,754,822 of record OY726524.1, on the reverse strand, counting down.
TTATACTGATTTAATTATACTGCTTACTGTTAAATGTAGCAATAATATTTATTTATTTTTATTTTTTTATTACCCATGGCGTGACAGCGTATATGCAGCTACGCCTCTGGGTACATCATGAGTTTTGGGATCATCATGTCTGTACCCTTGCACGTGTTATACCTCGTTCTATTAAGAGATAGTATTACTGAAGTTACAAAAGATGCACAAAAGAATAATAAGACTACACGTATTAGCAAATGAGTGTGCATACTTCGCTAAAGATAATATGTAAAGGGAGGCTATAAATTTAGGGAGAAATGGCGTGGATGTAAATGAACACTCAAAATAAAAATAATAAAACTCAATTATACTATTAGGTTGAGATTAAAGAACAAAATTGTTATTGTTGTTCGCCATCTTACAGTTACCGTGATGACGTCATAGATGGGTAAAATGTTTACCTAAAGGTGAAGGTTAGACGGTGCACAGATGATTAATGCTTTAAAAATTAACGTCTAACAAAACATGGTACATTTGTGTTTACTCTACAGGATGACGTATCGTAACAATAGACAATCTTGCAGCTAATGTCATACATTTTGTAAGTGTATATCGAGGACGACATAACCGGCAGCTTGCGCCAAAAGCCACTAGCCATATACAAAAATGTACCCCAGGCTAGTACAAATTGGTTCGGGCTAGTACAAAATGCATAACATTTGCTTAAATCAAATAGAAAAAAATATTCTAAAATGCGGTTCGGGCTAGTTTGTTAAACTGTTTTTGGCACAGAATATTACCGCAAGAAATACACTGTAAACCAACCAATAGAATTTAATAAATATGAATTGACAGCACCGAATAACTGGATATAAGCTTTCATTAAAACGAACGGGGTGTTAAAAAACTTAACATCATCATATTTAAAGGGTAGGGAAAGGTTGAATGAGCACTGAACATAGTTAGTTCCAAAACAACCCTCGTCATTATCTATCGCACTATCGTCGAGTGAGTGTTGTTTAGGGATCGTCGCAAAATGTGACAGTTTTTTTCAAATGAAGTTAGTTTCATTTGGCTCAGACCACCCACCCACCCCCTCCAAATGAAAGTGTGAAAAACAGAATACCGATGTATTATATACCAAACTCCACCTTATACCAAACTCCACCTAACAATATAGGGTTTAGAACCATGTATTCTCCATATGCATATCATGATAAAGGGTCTATCTATGAATCTTTATCCTTTCAAAATCACAGACACTTGATTTCATCTAAGTGTACATATAATTCAACAAACATACTGATATCTAAAGATTAATATGGACATCTCTGTAATGTGCATTCTTATAATAAGTGCAAAGATCTGGAACACTTATTTATTATTTGTGGAGCAGTGCATGCATCTTGTATATCAAGAAATCCATTTCAAGCCCTTTCTATACAAGTGAACCATAAAACGTTCCAAGAATCGAAAACATTATTTTTTTTAATTTGCAAAAGAAGACCGTTGCTTTTCGTTGCGCATGATATTTAGTTGTACCGCAAACAGGATACATATACACCCATTACTTATTCAGTAGCCCGGGGTTCTATGGTACCACGGTAGTTAATGTTTTACCAGAAATAAATAAAAACGATTATATACCCGAGTGAAAATATTATTTTTATTACTTCAGCAGACCCCTTCCTTCATATCCAATGCATTATTTTTAACCAAAGTATGTGTACGAGTCTATAATCGGCAATCCGCACAACAGCGTCCATTTTATAGGTCAAGAAAAGGAGATTCCTATGGTACTGAGGTAGTTCCGAAAATCAGTCTATGGAGTGCTGTATTATAAGATTTTGACAGATGATCGTAAACCATTCTCTATCCAGAGTTGTTGTTCCCGCTATGCTCCACTCAGCTCTGTCAACGCTCATTTGACAAGATGTTTGTAGATGAAAGATGAAAGATGTTTGTAGATGAAAGATGAAAATAAATCACTCATTTCAAATAAATTCTCTTAAGCTTAAAAATGATTTTTTTCCAAAAGAGAGAGCTCAAAACCACCCACCTACCAAACGAAACTAACTTCGTTTGAAAAAAAATGCGACAATGTGCGACGATCCCTTAGAATGAAGTGAGCGATTTGTCAGCTATATGATGGCAAGAACCAGTTATATTTCGTTGAAATGATGGTGATTTCCATTTGGTACTAGATATATCACTGTATATTGCGGTCTGAAAAAAAAATAGATTTGTATAAAGTACTGTATTGTAATTTATGATAGCACTTAGCAAAAATATGCGGTTTATTGGTATATAGGGATATATTATATACTCCATATAAATATCTTGAATCTGATTTGATAAAACACTGTCACGTGATATTTATCCATTCGTTGGGTCAACCGCTAATCGTAAGGTCTCATAGTAAAGTCCACCGCTCGCGAGGAAATTCCCACGTGAGTCTCACGTATTTCTAATTATAGTTTCTTCCCTTGATTCAACAGACAAATTTTATATATTATATCGAATATTTTCGCAAAGCCGCAGGTTTTCTAATATGGATAAACATGTACATGTATTTAACTAGTCTATGATTATGAGTCCACAGTCTCTTGAAGTTCCAAAAATAAAAATAAGAATAAGAAAAACTTTTTTTTCTTATTTTTATTTTTATTTTTGAAACTTCAAGTGACTGTGAAGAGTCAAACGTCTATCATTTAAAAAAGTATCCTTTTCATCCGGGGGTCGTGCACAGGCTCTGTGGGTCGTGTTGTTCGTATGTGTTTATGTACATGTTTTGTAAAATAAATGATGAAAGTTCATAACGTTAAATTTTGACATGATTATTTGTAAAAATGTGGTTCAAAGTCCACCGAATTGTCAATGATATAAGAAAACAAATAATAGCGTTCATAAAGAAACATATAATCATCCTTTTCACGCGCAAATCAATTCATAACTCTGAGAGAAAAGGCATAAAATATCGAATGGCTTACCCCCGCTGATCCACTTCTCTTGTTGTAAACAAACAATTTTGATCGGACCAATCGGTAGTTGATCAAAATGAAACAAGTAAGAGAAACCAGCTACCTCACGATCCTACGACCAACCCTGGAATACGCAGCAATGGTTTGTGATCCCACCACCTACACCCTGATACAGACATTAGAAAATGTACAAAGAAGAGCTGCCCGCTTCGTCATAAATGCTTACACCAGCAGAACACAAGGATGCGTGACAAGCATGTTAACATCACTTGAGTGGCAGACTTTAGAACAACGGAGGAGGATAAGCAGACTCGTTATGATGTATAAGATCCAGCATCAACTCGTGGACATCGACCGAGACTTATACCTCAGACCTGGTGACAGCAGAACCAGAGGTCAACATAGGTTCTTCCAGGAGAGGTCCAATTATGACACTCTCAGAAACTCTTTCCAAAGAACAGCACGAGAATGGAACCACCTACCAGACACCACAGTTGGGGCCAGATCCATAGAGGAGTTCAGGGCTAACCTCCAACAACAGGTTAGCCACGCCAACCAGTGTAAATAGTTTTAACTGTGTCATAGTGAAGTGTTTAGTTGTACATAGTCTTGGGGACATCAGCTGTGTGTGCCTGGCATGCCTAGTCCCGCAGAACTTAAAACAGTTGGCGACAACTCCTGTTCTACACTGGAAGAAGAAGAAGATACAATGCGGTTGTACGTGTGTGTACGAGTTATTGATTGCGTTTTCAAAATTTCTTACAGAAAGACATGAACATATTAGATAACAGTCTGAGTCAGTGTGTCTTTCATGTCCGAACCTCAACCTGTCCATCCTACATATATTTAAGAGCATGATTTAATGTAGCTGCGGAACCATAGCTCTTTAGGTCCTTGTGAAATTTTCTGATAGGGCGGACCCCGAAAAAACCAAAAAGGACCTAAATATCTACGGTTCTGCAGCTAGATTTAACGTAGTTGAGGGTCCGTAGCTCCTATAAGTCCTTTGGATATTTTTGTATTTTTGTGGACAAAACAAAGAACCATGATAAAGAGCTACCGTTCTGCACCTAGATTTAACGTTAGGTTTGGTAACTAACACTCAACATTTTATCAACTTCAGTATTATTAGGAATATCAGTAATTCTGGTGTCACATACCAGATTTTAGGGGCATTTGGGAGCTAATATATTTCAAACTTTGAAGTCATGTTATGTCCGAAATATGTTCTTTTTTGGTTAAAAAAAACTGAAAAGGCTGGTAATCGCTCTTATAATTTTTGTCCATGTTCTACTCGTTTACTGCCTATAAAATATATGTTAACTTAAACCGTTTGTAGTACTCCATAAATGGCCATATATTGTCGATTTGTAGGCCTATAGCTGCAAACTAGGCGTCTCGCAGAAAAATGCAACGTTTTTTGCACGGAAGGGCGCTTGATAGGTAGATTTAGAATTAAAGAGAAAATCATAGATATGCTGTTAAGATAGCAATTACCTTTAACGCTTTCACTGATTTAAAGCAGTTTTCTAGTTATATTTTTTTTCGCTCTTTTCGTCATTGTGTCTTGTAAAGGCGGCTAGATCATAGCAAACGACATTTTTGAATCACACAAACGACAAGACTTTGAATGTTTTTTTCTGTCTCATGTGTACAAAAATGTATTTAAACGGGTTGCATGCAACTGAATCAATATTGATTTAAAAAAAATTCATCTTTATATTCCTTTTTTTTCTGTTTTGAACTGGATAGTTATTTTTTTTCAAATTAAAAGGCTGTTTCCTGCACTTCACTCTGTAATGATCATTTATCTAACCTTTAGTATGTATTCTATAGAAATACATCTATTTTGCTAATAGATACAACCTATGTGATACAAGATGTACTTTAGTCGGAACTAACTTTCGTGACGTCATAGGTTAGGAAAGCGAGAAAACCCCAGTGACGTCTTTGTAAACATTGCGGAATCTCCGTCAGGAAAATCGCAAAGTACTCAAGATTTATCTTACTAATTTAAAATATTAAAGACATTCTTTTCACATTGCTGCATGTGCTGGGAACTGCACCGTTCAATACATAAACAATTATTCGGCAACCAACTGTAAATCGCCACCAACTTGAGAAACGGAGGGCAATGTCAATGATTGTTTACTCTGACAGTGACAGCGATCATGAATGAATGACGTGACGTAACAATACTTGTGTGACGTAAACTATAGAAATCGTGTGACGACAGCTTTTTTAGGGGCGAAAGAAGAAGGTCTAGCCATTCTCATTTTTTCAAATAAATTAATCGTTTCATGTAAAGAAGCTGTACGGATTCCTATTTTTTGGGGGGTTATTTTTAAACTGGATAGTTATTTTTTATTCTAATTAATAGGCTATTTCCGGTCATTCGCTCCGATTGTCCATTCTATGCTGAAACTTAAAAACCACTTCCGGTTGGTATTGTTAGTATATTGATTCATCTCCTTACACACATGTTGCTGTTTAGCTCGTATCTTGCGATGTTCGCTATTACTTGGTGTCTGATGCAAAAATATTCGATATAATATACCAATTATCACCCTTGTTGAAATGTGACCCCACGGTTTGTCTCCCCTCGAAAAGTTAAGTCATCCTCGGGTGACATTACTTTTCTCTGGTAGACAAACCGTCGGGTCACACTCCAACAAGGGTGATAATTGTATAATATAATACTTGACAATTCTTTGAAAGGCACACTCGATTGGTGATATATAAATCAATGAATCAATTTTAAAGTTGTATTTGGATTAAATGTCATGTGATTTGTTTTTTCAACAACACTATTGTACAAGTTATATACATTGCTATTGAAACAAAGGTGTTGTTTATATGTTGAAGCTCGTGAACAGTTGACAAATAATCTGCAATTTCTTTACAGTTTACTTATTGAAACTTTACTATTTGGCGATGATAGCTTATCTGAGGAACAAAATGCACAAATATTCAAATCAGTGCAGTTGTACATCAAACAAACGAAACGTTTTACCTCACAGTGATCACACTTCATACATTGAATTTAACTATTTTCTTTTGTGAACATTTTCTCCATTGTTGATTTACCCCCACGAATATGATAATTCTGTACTGTTATAACTCCAATATATTATATAATTTCAAAAATCTTTTTTTTCTTTTTTTTTCTCAATGTTGTTATAAAATGTAATTGTTATTTATACATTATTACTTGTTGGTGCATGGAATATAAAATTGTATGTAAATATGTGGAGAGAACCTTTGTAAGTTGGAATAACTTGTGTCCGATCCAAATGTTATATAGTTAACAATAAAATATGTTTAATCTAATCTAACAAAAGAAACAAATAAACATTTGAGAATATGGAAAGAGTAATCAAAAATGGACAATCCAGAGAAACTGGCAACATAGGGTACACAAGACCAAGAAAAACAAAGCAAAAACACAATACAATATGTGATGGAAAACACTATACGCAAACAAACACAAATAACGTAAATAAGACACGAGCCCCCATACAAACAACTGGAGGTAAAGACGAACCGAACTTCGTTTTTATGCGGAAATCATAACGGACATCACAACACGGAACTCAGAACGTAAGGACACATGGTAGGACTACAAAACAGCTAAATAGATGAGCAACACGAACCCCATCAAAACAAAACGGGGGTGAACTCAGGTGTTCGCGAAGGGTAAGCACATCCTGCTTTTCATAAGACACCCTTCGTATTACTCATATAAACAGTCAAGTCCGGTAAAAGTCTTGGCAGTGATAAAGGAAAGAAAACATCTACGTAAAAAGTAAATGTCATATTCGTACTCATGCTGACAAAGAAACCCGTTATATCCAATAAGAGCTTCTTCTTTCGTTTCAATAGTACTGTATCTTTTACATATTGCGATCATTGTGATAAAATTGTTCAGTGAAGCATGAAACAATACACATATATTATAATATTTGCCATGTTAGTTTGGAATTATCTATTAGTACACGTGTATCTTTCATTTAATTTAGGTGATTCTTATCCTTTTCACGAGTCCGTGTTGTCATACCAGGACTGGGTTGCACAAACCTTAATTAAATTTAAGTCTCAATTAAACCTTAAGTGTAAATTAATTCCATGTACATTTTAAGTAGATTTAAGTGTCAATTAAGTTTTTATTGACACTTAAATTTAATTGAGGTTTGTAAAACCCGGTCCAGGTTTTTAGTAGGGTTTCCTGATATTATTTCATTTCAATTTATACTATACTTGTTGTTAATCTGTCTGGATATTTGCATTATACCGATATCATTTGGGAGTCGTCGTGGTCGTGTTCATATGGTAGTTGATTTACAACTCCCTATGCAATCAGTACCTATAACCACTAAATTTGTGAGCTCGAATCTCGTTTATGGCGAGTCATACTCGATACAACATTGTGTGATAAAGTTTGTCAGTGACTTGCGAAAGGTGGGCGGTTTTCTCCGGGTACTCCGATTTCCTCCACCAATAAAACTGACCACAATGATGTAACTGAGATATTGTTGAAAGTGGTGTTAAACAGCATAACCCTCACGATAAGCCCTTAAAAATAATTGACTATTTTTTCTTAAATATTGCTTAAGATTGTGGTCAAATTGACCTTACCCACATCTGGTCATTTAAGTAGAAAATATTAAATGAAACGTCTCACGAAATCATTCTTTTGATATTATGGATATTGCATCAATGGAACTGCAAAGACGTAGATTTCACGGCACACATATATAAACCACAATAAATGTTGTCAAGATCGAAACACACGTATCCTGCCAGACCTGTTGACGATTGCAATAAAAATAACGGGCAACATGATCTGTTTTGTAAATTGAGTGACACACATATTTTACCTCTGCATTCAATATACTGGAAAAAAAAGAATATGATAACAAACTTTTTCATTTAGCCCAATGTTTGAAAGACTTTTGATCATTTGAGAATTTCGCCACCACCGGCTCGTCCTTATAAGGAAGAAACCAGAAGATCACAAGAAATATCTTTTGAAAATCAAATACTTAAATAGAATCTTAACATGTCTTAAAATAGTAATTTAATGAAAAACATGTCTATACATTAACGTAGTGACATAACAAGTCTTATCACTTCTTTTTTTATTCTGCAGTACATATAAATATCATGGCTTATTTATATTCGTTTCAGCTATATATTAAATTCATTTTAACATTTGTTTACAGATTCTGCATGTACAAATACCCTACCATTATCAGCAGGCACATGGAAAACAAGTAACAGAGGGACATGGACCATTAATTCAGGACAAACAAGTATTGCTAATTTTGAATTTAGAACAGGCTCAGCATCAACAGCAACTATGGAATGTGAAGATGATTCTGATACTGATGGATATATAGCATTAAAGTAAGTCAAATGTTGCTATGGCCTTCATACAATGTGTATTGCTGCATATTTATCATCTAACTATTATTTACTTGCATAAGAAACCTGTCTAAAAACACATGTTCGGATAATTGTGAAGCAAAACCAAAAAACGGACATGGGTGTCATAAAACAGAAACTATGTACTGTTGTACAAGTATCGTTTGTTTTAAATTCACACTTCATAACCAGAAAATAGTGGCACTGTGCATACGTTTACCTGAATTTCGATTCTGGAAAATTGGATTGGTTGAATATCTTATTAAAAATATACCATTATTTGTAAGGGAAATTTGAAGATACCAAATGTGAAATCTGAAACCGTAATTTGATGGACAGACAATACAATGGCCAATAGATATAAGACAAAATACAAACAATGATCTACAATACAGCACACAGAAAACTACTATTGAGCCACATGAACCCCATATTAACCGGGGGTTAGTTCAGCTACATTCAATCTATTAGGAGGACCAACACATACGGCTATGACTGTGTAGAGGACACTACGAGATATTACCATATTACATGGTAGTAGTATATACTCAAATGTATCACCAAGTAAAATACATTTAAGCATAATTTGCTTTTAAATTTCTCCATTTCCATACAATTTGTATTAAATTGAGGTCACTGATGCTTCCGTTATTACCATGTAACAGTTGTATTGAAAATCTTTAATTTAGTCAAATGTAAATATTTTATATTGCATAGATTCCCGTTATTTCTCGTTCTGTAAAACCTGTTGTAAATTACGATTTTGTGGCATGGGCTCAATGTACATGTAAGTGTACAAAATGTAGCAGACTGGATCGGATAGGACACACATGACTATGTTATAGTGTTTTTTGCAATTTCGGTTACTGAGAGAACTGTCGATTAAATGTGAACGAACATCGCACATGCTAACACCATTAACCATTTGTATGCATGCTCTAAAACAAGACATATATTTTCAAAACCCATATATCGTGTTTTAAATTTTTGTGTTCAATGGTTTGAGTTAAGAGGTGGTTGTTTGTTTTGTTGATATTGGTAGAATTGTTGACAATCACTGTTTATAAACTTTTCATTTCATAAAACAACATAAGTCACAATTTTCTAAAGCGTAATCAGGTTATCAAGATATATAATTTTATTTTCAGATCCTCAGCTACATTCTATCTACTTGGAGGAGACAAATACGTTTATGTCTGTGTAAAGTTTGAACAACAAACAGTTACTAATTCTGATGCATATTATTTCTACCTAGGGTCAGGTATGTTTTACATGATTTAGCATTCTTTTTTATAGTTGGAATAAATCTGTATGTAACGGATAATACGAAATATTACCGTATTGGAAAACATGATAGTTATATATTTTCTAGACCTGTAACCACCAGTAAAAACATTTAAATGTAATTTGATTTTAAGTTTCTCGATTGTTATTCAATCTGTCTTGTTTTAAAGTCATTGCCTCCGTTAATGCACATTGAACAGTTGTGTAAAGTTTTGAATTCAGTCAAATTAAGATGTATGCATGATAACTTTGCATTTAAAAGAAATTATACCAAACCCGATATCGGTAATTGTCAGGAAAATGGTTTGAATGACCCGGGTGACAGTTGAAGAAATATTGACGAGTAAAAAATGTCTGCATGTTCGTTTGCATGGTTCAAACAAATATATTTTTTACATCAAGTTCATCTTCAAACTAAACAATTTGACATATTATCCTGACCCGTCTTTGGTTAGTTCTTCATATTGCGTAGCGGATAAGCAGCAATTAACAATTTGACAGTCATTGATTTAACCCGATCGGAGATCGATCTCCCGCACTGGAGGCCAGTACATCTTTGTGTGTCTTTGTGGTCATTTTCTAATTAGCAAACAACGTCAATATACAATAATGCATTAAATGCTTAAATTCCGTTTTCAGCCGCAGGTCACTTAAAGTAGGATTTAGACTATGGTGACCTATACATCATGATGTAATAAATGTCAAATTTATAGTTTTTTTTTTTTTTTTAATTTAATGTTCCTTTAGACCATGGGGTTCATTTCAGCGAACTCTACGTTTTAGACAACAAAATTACCGGAAAGCACCTTAAAATAAAATAATACAACTTGTAGGTACCAACTAATGAGAATAATGATTCATTTAATATGAATTTCACATACATATTTATGATATCATTCGAATTCTAAAAGGTTGGATAAATGTGCTGTATGTTGTATTAAATTTAACTTAGATAAGGCCAATGCTCTCTCTATATATTGCATCTACTGGATACAAAATGCATTAAAATATTCTGGCTTTTTGTCAGTGTTAACTATAGAACAAGGTAATGACGAATTTATTTCACACTGCTCATAAATAGCGTAGCTTATTACTTTCATAGAATACTATTTCTGATTATCTCTCAGGTCACTGGTCCTATATCGAAATCCTTTTGAGAAAAAAACTACCCCAAATTAAGTTTATGTGTATTTCATTATTTAGTAGTTTAGTGTTGAAGAATGAATAACGTCAATAAATCGACGAATGTGCATTGAATGGTTCTGTCAAAATTTGAGAGCAAATTATCTGTTTTATTACATCAACATGTGTACTAGATATGCAACATGCACATGTATATACATCTTGGCTTTGTGGATTCGAAATTATTTTTCATATTAGAAATGTAAACAAAATTAAGAACGATTAAATGTGAAACATTAAACTTTTTCAAATTAATGCAAAATTCAATGTCATTGTCCCCAAATTTGACATTTTGGACAACACAACTTATTTTTCAGAACTGCAAAAGATTACGACTTTGAACTATCGTTGATCTTCCTCTTGTCCTTGTGTGACCATTGTAATATCTCTACTTCGATTTACGGTTTCTGATTACTCCTTTTGCAATATCTGTGAAATGCTTTAAAACGTTGAGTTTTTCCATTTTACTTGTAATAACTCAGAGAGTAGGATCACAATGTTACTGGTAAATAAAAGACATTACAAATGGCTTATTACGTTCAGTATTTTGTCATTCTTTTTTGACAATTGTGACATTATAGCTTCAACGTGTAGTTAAAGATAATTAAACATATGTGACCTTAGCCGAATATGGTCATTTGATTTTATACTTGTATTTTATTTTGCTTTCTAAAATTTCGATTTTATCGTACCTGATGAAGGTTGTTCTAGAAACCCATCGTGTGCACTAAGATAATTTATATATCTACGTTTTCATTGATGTCTTTCGAATTAAAACATATTCTGATTAGGACCAGTGACCATATATTAACTGTAAAGCAATCATCGCAGCGAACATTAATGTTATATATAGCCAACACAGAGTAAACAAAATGATAAAACCAAAGTTATATTACTGGAAGATTTTGCATTATATTATGAACCGGACGTACATTAACATTTTAAACACAATGAATTGTTGTATGGTACTGAATTATTTATATCAATAGTGTACATATTACTAAAAATTTAATATATTATGCACGACGTTCTTTACAACAACGTGTCTCATCCAGTTATAGAACTCGGGGTTCTTTACAACAACGTGTCTCATCCAGTTATATAACTCGGCGTTCTTTACAACAACGTGTCTCATCCAGTTGTAGAACTCGGCGTTCTTTACAACAACGTGTCTCATCCAGTTGTAGAAGTCGGCGTTCTTTACAACAACGTGTCTCATCCAGTTATAGAACTCGGCGTTCTTTACAACAACGTGTCTCATCCAGTTATAGAACTCGGCGTTCTTTACAACAACGTGTCTCATCCAGTTATAGAACTCGGCGTTCTTTACAACAACGTGTCTCATCCAGTTATAGAACTCGGCGTTCTTTACAACAACGTGTCTCAACCAGTTATAGAACTCGGCGTTCTTTACAACAACGTGTCTCATCCAGTTATAGAGCTCGGCGTTCTTTACAACAAAGTGTCTCATCCAGCTATAGAACTCGGCGTTCTTTACAGCAACGTGTCTTAACCAGTTATAGAACTCGGCGTTCTTTACAACAACGTGTCTCATCCAGTTATAGAACTCGGCGTTCTTTACAACAACGTGTCTCATCCAGTTATATAACTCGGCGTTCTTTACAACAACGTGTCTCATCCAGTTATAGAACTCGGCGTTCTTTACAACAACGTGTCTCATCCAGTTATAGAACTCGGCGTTCTTTACAACAACGTGTCTCATCCAGTTATATAACTCGGCGTTCTTTACAACAACGTGTCTCATCCAGTCATAGAACTCGGCGTTCTTTACAACAACGTGTCTCATCCAGTTATATAACTCGGCGTTCTTTACAACAACGTGTCTCATCCAGTTATATAACTCGGCGTTCTTTACAACAACGTGTCTCATCCAGTTATATAACTCGGCGTTCTTTACAACAACGTGTCTCATCCAGTTATATAACTCGGCGTTCTTTACAACAACGTGTCTCATCCAGTTATATAACTCGGCGTTCTTTACAACAACGTGTCTCATCCAGTTATAGAACTCGGCGTTCTTTACAACAACGTGTCTCATCCAGTTATATAACTCGGCGTTCTTTACAACAACGTGTCTCATCCAGTTATAGAACTCGGCGTTCTTTACAACAACGTGTCTCATCCAGTTATATAACTCGGCGTTCTTTACAACAACGTGTCTCATCCAGTTATATAACTCGGCGTTCTTTACAACAACGTGTCTCATCCAGTTATATAACTCGGCGTTCTTTACAACAACGTGTCTCATCCAGTTATATAACTCGGCGTTCTTTACAACAACGTGTCTCATCCAGTTATATAACTCGGCGTTCTTTACAACAACGTGTCTCATCCAGTTATAGAACTCGGCGTTCTTTACAACAACGTGTCTCATCCAGTTATATAACTCGGCGTTCTTTACAACAACGTGTCTCATCCAGTTATATAACTCGGCGTTCTTTACAACAACGTGTCTCATCCAGTTATATAACTCGGCGTTCTTTACAACAAAGTGTCTCATCCAGCTATAGAACTCGGTGTTCTTTACAACAACGTGTCTCATCCAGTTATAGAACTCGGCGTTCTTTACAACAACGTGTCTCAACCAGTTATAGAGCTCGGCGTTCTTTACAACAACGTGTCTCAACCAGTTATGTGTGAGGTTGGCATTGTACTCACATATGGAAAATACTTCCAAAGACAGCGCTATATTATTAAGAGGGGGGTTTCGGCCCATAAAACTAGCTTAACGCCGCCACTTTTTATTGAAATATCAGTACGAAATCATAGCAAGTAAGTGGTCATGAATAATTATGTTCATTAAGGGGTATCGATTTGGACTATGCTTACGTCATTTCCTGATTAGATTTTGGAGCTGTTCTCACGGTGTGATATGATTTTTGCTTTTGTGTTTCATTCAGTTTGTAAAATTGGTCATTTGAGCAAGTATTTTTATATGCTACAGCAAACAAACGATAGCTGTCAGAATCTTTTTGATCATTGAATACAATTTAACGGAAGTGTATGGTCTTTAAACTCCCTCAGCACAGTAAACATAGTTCAAGGGATTGAAAAATATATATACGATTGGCATTTAATGTATAGACAACCGACGCCGATTTTGTCCAATTGTCTATGTGCATTATCAGCATAGACCCTTTTTTTTTGCAGGAGATTTGAAGGGCAAAAAAAAAGGATTCGCATAATGCACAAGTGCACATGGTGCAACCCTAATAACATACTGTCATTGTATCATACATATAATGATCTCAGAACTCCAATGCAAACCAAAGCCCACTGTACTGAATGAATTTAATCTGCATGTGAAAAAGCAATCAATTGTGTATTTAGTATATAATGACACCCATAGTTTATAATTGAGGCCAACTTATGTCTTTGAAGACTACGAGGTTAAAATATATCAAACTCTGAGAAACGCATATGTACACAAATGAGTGTCAATTTGAATAGTTCTGTTTAAGAATTTTAATTTATACTGAAGCGAAATATAAAATGACAATAACAATAATCATAATAACACTGCTTAACAAATACCGGTAATTAATAATGTATCATTCTACTAATGCCACATTTATTGTAACTGTGATCACCATAGAATTAACACACGTGTAAGATGATTTCTCCCATTATTACGGCATTTTAAACCCGCTTGAACCAGTGGTGGAAAAATCTGTAATCCTCTAGAGGATTAAAATGTCTCGTGTCTCTCCCCGCGTCCTAGCAACAGAATTGTGTAGAGGTCCGCCAAAGGATTTTGAAATAAAGTTCGTGTTAAATAATGGGAGAAACAAATTCTCCTTCAGTTGCCCATGTGGGTTACGATATTTCTCCACTCTCGAGAGCTAAATTTAAAATTTAGCTCTCTTGAGTGGAGAAATATCGTAACCCACGGGCAATTGAAGGAGCATCTATATATATATATATATATATATATATATATATATATACAATAATAGATGGATATATTCGACAATGTATTTGTTTTAGAATTATTTGATTACCAAGTCCACCATTTGTATGTACGCATAGGACGAGGAATTGTATTATGAATTCTCCAACCTACATTTGGTCGGACAAATCGTGGTCGATTCCTTGAGTAATCATATTGCCGATACCGAAGTTGGAGGCGATACAAGGTCAAACATCTACAACCAATAGCCCTTGTGACAGCCGTGACACCTTTTCCTGCATGGAGCATATCTAAGGCACGTTCTCATAAATCCTGAAAAAGAAGTTGATTTTGATGCAGTCTTATGATGGATGAGCTATGTGTTATTCAAAATGTACAATATGTTATGGCATTATCACTTTTTAAATATTGTGCACGAAAATTTGCACATCCTAAAACCATCAAAGCAAATTTTATCTACTCTCTACTCTAAGATTGACCGATATGTGAATAACTTAATTCTTTGATAAACATATGCATAGGTACATGCAGAGGTTACTTTGAAACATCTCATAGAAATATAAATGTATTCTGTCTTTTATTCGCTAATATAGCTGAATACATGCCTTTTAAGAGATACACAATCACATACTTTTCATGTTTTGAATGGTATCGGTACTTATTAAGAATATTTGAATTTCAAAAGTTAATACAAATAGTGTATACCTGTTGACATGCATGACTTATAAAAGCATATTTGTCACTGCAAAAATCAACGATGAGCCTTTCAAAGTATATTTTTGTTATTCGTTTAAAATTTATATAAAAACAGGTTTTTTCTAAATATATTTTTCAATTATTCATAAGGGTAATAACAAAATTACCGAACTCCGAACAATCTTACAAAGGGAAAGTCAAAACTCATAATTATATAAACAGAAAAAATCAGTCATCAACCGGAAAACTGTGAAAACCGTAATGACCCTGACTTGGTACAGGCATTTCTAAAGAAATGGTGGGTTGAATCAGATTTTAAAGCGCCAAACCTCCCGCTTTCATTATGGCTCAAAGGTTCCGGCTGTCACTATAACAGTATTTATAACAATACTGGAACAAAATAGGCATAATGGTTGTCAAAGCAGTACCAAATTCAGTGAAGTAAATGTCAAAGACACTTTTACGTCACACATTGATAAAAAATATTTTTGACATTTTTGTTGACCTCCTTATCTTTATACATTTTCACTATATGAAAATGCATCGTTTATAATCGACTCTGCAGAGACGGAATATATTTCGACAAGATCTTGGTATCGGAATATAAACTTTTTAAGAGATCGAATAAGGCGAATTGTTTTATAGCCCTGGTCCAATAGCCTGTTTCTCAGATGAAGATGACGTTTCAGGAAATCAGAATAATTGCTACTGGCCCTTGCATAGCGAATCAATTGCGAGATGTAAACACCATATGCAGGAGAAGATGGTATATTGCTACACATATTTGGAAAATTTATGATTTTAAAATTGAAGTCGTGCCGTTTATCATAAATTTTAGTACTGAGTTGACCACTGTCGTCAATTTCGAGATAGAAGTCCAAAAATGATCCGGACGAAGCTGTATCTGTGGTCTCTTTAACTTCCAGCTCTGGAGGATATATCAATGGAAGAAATTCTGCAAATATAGAATTATTGATAGATAAAACGTCATCAATATACCTGTATGTGAAATTAAAGGCTCTAGCCTCATGAATCTTCTTATCTTTTACAAGCTTTTGAAGAAACTCCGACTCATATGAGTATAAAAATAAATCGGCTAGAAGAGGGGCACAATTCGTACCCATTGGTATGCCGACGACCTGCTGAAACAGTGTCCCTCCAAAAGAGACAAATATGTTATCGATGAGGAACTCCAGCATACTGATCACTTTTTCCTCGGCGTAGCATGTTTTGCCTTTTTGAATTTTGTTTGAAAAATATGTGGAATTGTAGCCTAACACAACAAATTTTGAGCCATAGTTTCTATGACTGAAAGCTTTATGAATTGTTTCTTTTAAGCGGGTTTTTAATTTGTCATGCGGTAGGGTGGTATATAGAGTTGAAAAATCAAAAGTTTTGATGGAGGATATCTGAGAGAAAGATCTTGATTTAAGGTTATGCAAAATATCTTTAGAGTTTTTCAAAATCCACATGTGATTTTATGCCACTACGCGAGTAAACAGTTTCACAATATTTCTGTTGCCCTTATTTTACTGCAGACAGAAACTTTGTCAGGTGAATAGACAATTCTTTCGTCGAACAAGTTGATGATCCCGCTATGTACCTTTCTTTGCATGGTGTCTTACGGAGCTTAGGTATCCAATATAAATAGGGGAAATCCTCATACTCCTTACCAGAGGGAATGTTTAAAGAGGTCATGAATGATCTGTGGTTAGCTAGGATTTCATCTTTGTCGAACGAAGTTGGTTTGTATGTGGTATTACTAGAGGTGTTGCTATTTATGCCTAATTCCTTGATTACGCATTCGAAGTAATATGATTTACATACAAACACGATATTGTTGGAAGCCTTGTTCGCAGGAACGATAACATTTTTGTCATGAAGAGAGGAAAGACACTTAACAGCTTCTTGGTCTTTAAATACAGATTTAGGTCGACTATTAACACAATTTATGAGTTTGTGAATCCGACCTTGTACTAGACACCTAGTTATTCTAACCCAGTCTGACAAGGACTCTAACTCAGGATCTTGGTCTACTTTTCTCTTTATCCATCTTCTGGCATAATCTTCAACAGCATCCATAATTATCTTGAAATTATGTTTCCAATTGATATGTTGAGGTTCTCTGAATTTAGGACCATGAGAAATCACCTTTCGGAGACTCTCATGTTGAATGATATTCAGAACACCAGTGATTACATGTCCAGATGGGTTGTATTGAAAAGGAGAGTGGGAGCAGTCACAAGTCAGAGGGTTCTTAAGGTACTCTTCTATTTTAATATCTTGCAATGCTTCTTTGTAGTTGAAAATTTTACGGCCAATGGCTGTTAGTGTAGCTATAGGAGACAATGGAAACAGATTGATTTTTGAAATATGGTGGAATTTCTTTTACGACTTCTTTTCTATTAAGAATGTTGCTGATGTTAATAGCATCGATTCCTTTGTTAACAAACGGAATATGGAGGAATTTTCTGTTGTTGTCATGAAGAGGTTCAGATCGAACTGGTTTAAAAAGACGAAAGGACGCCACGTCACATATAATACTAGACAATCTGTACTTAGGATAAAAAAGATCTACGCCTCCTTTGTCAAGTCCAAAATCCCTAAGATCTTTGAGGTAGATTACAGGTAGTGAAAATAAGATTGTACGAATGTGATGAATTCCAAGAGGTTTCTGTATATTAGAAAGTAAATCATTAAAAGTATCTTGTAACGTTCTTGGTTTAGAGGACTTTTTAATATTTGGATGTTGAATTCTTTTATGACCATGGCTACGTTTATTTCTTGGAATAGTATTAAAAAGGCTCATCACGTTGATTTCGCTGGATCCAGGACTTGACAAATTTCCCACTCCTTTGATGCAGTACCTAACTCTTTAATCCAAAGCAACTCTCAATCGGTACGGTAAGGTGTACTAAGCATAGGACTGTTTGTATGATGGTAAATCTTCTCGATGATTCGAACTTTCATCGTCAAACAGCGGTCATGACCCGGTTGATTGAAATGATTATACAAAATCCTGTATGTGGGATCTCTTGCATCATATCGATGTTGGTTCATTCTACTTCGCAATGTTTGACGAGTTTCACCAACATACAAGTCCACAGAGTGTACATTCTATGCCGTAAATGACATTTTTAGTAGAACAGTCCAGAGGGTCAAGCGATTTGGTGTAGTATGTTTTTCGAGTTAAATTACTTGTAAATTCAGGAGAAGTTATTAGCATGTCGCATGTTTTACTAGTATTATTTTTGTCAGTTTTTATTTTGCAAGTAGTAATGCATGGAGAAGAGTCACAAGTACATGGAGATTTAAGACAGTCCGAAATATTAATAGAACAAGATTTTAAAATTTGATACGAATCTGATGTTTTGAAATAATAATTACCCTCTGGCTGAACGTAAGACAAATCGGGGGTACCCGGTAGGATTTTCCGTGGAACGCATATATCATTTGCCACCCTGTTCCGTGTAGTAGCAAATGAGGATCTTATTAACCCGGGTGACGTCCTAGCCGGTATGTTGTCCTTAATTTCGTTATTCATAAATGCTTAAGTAAAGCTACCAAGTTGCAATGACCTCGGGGGAAAAAAATTCCACCAGCAGAGACATTGATATGATAGTGATAAATTAACATGTCTTTTAATTGAATACGAATGCATATTTCATTTGATCAAACATATTTCCTTGAAATTCATCATAGATATGTAAACTACCAATTGTTTTATATAAAGCAGAAATGATGTCAGCTTTTATAAGTATATTCCAGATAAGTACTTTAAAGCACACTCACATGCATGTTTTCTGTTTATTTGAATTTCATGAAAACCACATTCTTATCATTTACATACTTATATTGGACATACGCAAATGATATACATACATAAACCCCCAATCACCAAAATGTGTCGATATCTTGTCCACTTTCAAAGTTC
Organism: Bathymodiolus septemdierum; assembly: GCA_963383655.1. Classification (NCBI taxonomy): domain Eukaryota; kingdom Metazoa; phylum Mollusca; class Bivalvia; order Mytilida; family Modiolidae; genus Bathymodiolus; species Bathymodiolus septemdierum. The sequence goes on along the minus strand of OY726524.1, from coordinate 37,735,408 downwards.
ACAAACCTAGTAAATATTATTGTCCAGATGATTATTTTCATTTCCTTCAATTCTTTTCTTCTAAATTATAACATATGAGACAATTACGTTGAAATGGTTTCCTTTGATTGGCCCTCGCATTAACACTGACAAATAATTATCTATCGTAACATATAGTGTACATGGGTTATATAGTTAACTTTTGAGAATAAATGCTGTACGCTGTTTGATTTAGTACTCTTACTCTGGTATTGTGTATTTCACATGTTTTGTAAATCAACAATATTGTTGCCCTGTACTTGGCTTTGATTTAATTCGTGTTGGTATGCTCATTAAATTTATTTAACAGAATTTCAATTAATCATATTATATATGTACGTAAATGCATTAATTTGATCTTAAAGTGTTACTGTTCACTATTTCAAATAACAATGCATATCAAAAAGCTGTGTTCTATTAGAGAGTTTATAGGGACTCTAGAGGTCAATATAAATCACACAGCTGCATGGGTCAGACCTTAGACATATCAGTCTAGACCGGAGTTTGTTTACTGAACTTTGGTCAAAATAGCTTGTCATCGCGTTTGCTGTTGTGCTATGTAAGCACTTGTTAGAGTTTAGATTAGTTAGTTTTATGTTGCATTTCGAAGAATAAACATAGTAGATCATATTAGCTGAGTTTGTATTAAAGCCCTAATAGGGTTGAGCTAGTTCCCGTGTTGCGAATAATATACTAAGGGAAAACCCAGAGTGTAACACAAACGTGCTACATCTGCTTCATATAATTTCAGTGTAAGCATACATTGCATATGTCTTATACAGTTGAAATGTTGTACATATCTTACCCACCAATCATTAATGCTGTATTAGTGGTTATATCTATAACATCATATAATAGATGATAGACATTTAGTTTACTGTTTTATAGAAACTGTGTCATAAGAAGAGTTCATATATTTGGTAATTTATATCTGTATATCGGTTGCAGTGAATGTTTTATGAATGTCAATTTGATCTACGATACAGAAAGCAAATGCAAAGACAAATATATTTGACAAATTCTTGAAATATATACTAGTATTCTTTCTTAACAGATCCTTTGATCTATTTCTATTTGGTTTTAATTTTAATTTATATATGCCAATAATATACGAAAACACACCTTGTCCCAACACTAATAAGAAAATGAAAACAATTGTATGTCTTTGTTTCTCAATAACAACATTATTATTTTTAGTTAGTACAACGATAGTGGTTGGAGTATATGAACGAATTATTATGTTGCCTACAACGGTTGCATTTTCGTTTGCTTCGTTCTGTGCAGACAAGTCCACGGTCGCTGATCGAACTCATGTCGCTATTAAAAACGGTAGGAACATACTTTCAAAAATTTACAATTACATTAAGATATTTCATGTCCGTTATGACACGATCAAATATATTTAAAAGCAAATAAAAATGGAATGGAACTTCACCACCCTACAATATTGTAGTGAACTGTGATTCAGGGTAACTAGTGAATTATTTACTTAAATAGTACACAAAAATATATCAGGCTTAGGAAGAAGGTTAGGGTTATAGTGTTAACCGCCACTTTCAACAATAATTCAGTTACATCATAGCGGTCATTTTTATTGGTGGAGGAAACTGAAGAACCTGGAGAAAACCACCGACCTGCCGCAAGTCACTGACAAACTTTATAACATAATAATGTATCGAGTACACCTCGCCATGAACGGGATTCGAACTCACAATATTAGTGGTGATAGGCACTAATTGCACAGGTAGTTGTAAGTCCATACGATCACGATCACGACGCCCCCCCCCCCCCCTCTCCACCTCCAACGAAAAATACATAATAGTATGTCCAAAGAGAAACATCTCTAATTATAGTCAAATATTCAAGTAATACATATCATCACATGTAATACAGCCTAACATTTAACTATATAAACTGCATAATATTTTGGCCGCCATATTTAATCACATTCAAACCCCTCTAAAGGTACCAGGCGTTCCGATCAATTTGTTTTAGACTTCATTGTTGTAGAATATCTATTGTCAGCAGTAGCCTTACTCTAGTAGTAAAACAAGAAAACTATGAAATACGATAAAATCGATGATCATATTTAGGATTCGAAGGAGAAAAAAATATAACAACTATATGCATGATAACATTTATTAATATATCAAGTAGACCCGATGACAATTTTCTACACCATTTGTGAGACCATAAAACCCAACACTTGATAATTATCATTACAGCAAAACTAGTTCGATGTTTCAATAAATAATGAGCTGTGTAGCAATAACAATATTAAAGCTATTTGTTTTCCAGGTACAGAAGCGAATGCTGCTATAACCTGTCCAACATTCATACAAGGAACATTCTCTTACAGTAATACTAGTTGTTCCAGCACGTTTCTTGATGTCTGTACAACTCTTACACAATTCAACTTCAATTATACTGTTTGTGAGGAAGCACAAATGTTTTCCGGTGAGTTTATAATTAGGAACTTGATGTAAAATAAATCCATTGAAATTTGGTGCATTGTGAAGTTATAGTATTACCTCAAAATGAGTTTGAAATCCAAATCGAGCCTCATAACAAAATGGTTCCAAATGCCAGTATATTAATGACACAAAGGTTTGTTAACTTAAGTTCTTTTATTTACCGAATCCATTCCATTGCAAGTTCAAATCCCGATCAGGTGAGGTGTACTCGATACAACATTATGTGATGAAGTTTGTCAATGATTTGGAGCAGGTTGGTGGTTTTCTCTGGGTAATCAGGTTTAAACGCCATAACTATAGTCAACTCCATTCCAAGGTACAATTACATGTAAGTTATTTCATTCATAAATTGACGTAAAAAGGGAAATATATGCTAAAAAGGAAACACAAAATAATGCCCCCCCCCCTCCCCTGGTAATAGCTTCCAGATATAATTGAGATATTTGTTTGTATATCATATTTGTTTCTCTTTTGTTACAGCTGATGGACAATTTCATTGTGTATACAGTGGCACCAGTGATGATTATAATTACTTAACTGTTTATAACAGGGACGCTACCACTCCAAACGGTTCAACTTATTATCAATATTCTTGCTTGGTAAGTAATCAGTGCCTTTTAAGAGCCCTTTGATTTCATCCTACCAGGGGCCCATTAATCTCGGTCAATGCTGCAACTTATTAATGAAATACCTGTACCATACAAAGATAGTGATACACATACATGTAGGTCATGTATATGTGCTAGGGTTACAATGCGTCAGTTTTGCCTCTTTCTATGGTTATTGAATTGTATTTTTGGAACTGTTTCGACGGTGTGGCTTATTTTTTCCATTATGTTGGTATACTTTGATTGTAAATAAATATATTTTTCATTTCTATGGCTATTTCGGTATTTTCCCCAAAAAGAATATAGATCTATTTAGTTTAATATTTTGGAAAGAAAACTATAATTGTGACACTGTTAATGAAAACAAAAGAACAGACTTCAACGAATGCAATTTTATTTTATAAAAGCTTCTTAAATATATAACTATAACATAGTTTGATTGACGGGTACATCAGAATACCAAAAATTATAGTTATGGTCGGTAGCAAGGAAACTATTTCGATGCTCTCCAAACTTCCCTCCCACAATACTATTTTGATCGATCATTTCATGCATGATATGCATATTTATGATCAAGGCGATATTTTTTATATATTTTTATATAATCATATAATACAACAAATGTATTGGTAATTCTTATTGTATTTATACAGGTATATACCACTGCAGATACTATAGTAACGACATCGATAAATCCTAAAGAATGTTTCGACCGTACCTTACAGACCCCTACATCAACTGTACATCCAGATGGGGTTACAAGAACGTTCACAAATTATGGTGATTGTAAGTTATTTTACCTTATTATTAAGTGCAAAAACATATATTATTATTTCTCATCTAGTTTTTGTGTTATCCTATTTTGTGTGTTTATGTTCTGATTTCCATGTCCGTTACCATTTCCGCTGAAATACAATGTTTGGTTTCTGATTACCTCCAGGTGTTTGTAAGAGGGATCATGTCTTCCTTGCGTTATTTGTCTTTGTTAGTGTATGGTGATGTCCAACACATATTGTGTTGTGTTTTTGTTTGGTTTGTTTGTTTTCGTCTTGTGTACCCTATGTTTCCAGTTTCTCTGGATTGTCCATTTTTGATTGCCCCTTCGGTATTCTCTAACATTTATAGAAAAGAAATACATTAACTATAACCGACATTTGTAAAACAAGATAAGAAATTGAAAAAAATTAAATAAACAACATACAACTAAAGTATCAAATTATTGTATTCTCTTATAGCAATATATTAGCAAAAAAATAAAAAAAATATTTAAGGAAACAGTAATACTCTAATTCAATGCCTCACTATATATAACAATTTGTTTGTATGAATTTTATTACTAAAATCCATATATGGTTAATACATCATTGATGAGAAAATTTAATTCTGGCAAGTAAAAAATAACAAGCATTGCTTCATTTCCAAATATACCTTATACGACAATAAATGGCCACGACACCTGTTTTAGACGCCATCATAGTTCTCTGGGTATACAGTACTGTGATAGTACGTCCAGCTTTAGGTTGTTTGACAACTTGTGATAGTCAGTGTTCCATAATCTCCTCATTCCAGTATTATATTTGAACATGTTGTTTATTTTTGTTAGCTCTGTCTATTCATCTTATTTATTTTTATTTATTTCAGCTGTCTGTTGTAAGTATACGATTTAATATTAATTCTAAAAAGTTGCCATTGATGGTCATGTAGAGTATATTGGAAACAACGACTGTTTCAAAACATTTTGTTAAATCATTATAAAATGAGACGTACACTATGAAAGTTGAAAATCTGGTTTAACCTGCAGTATTCTGCAGTATTCTGTAGTTTATCATTTTAATATACATGCAGATTGCAAATGCAAAAATCTTTAATTAACACAATCCAGTTGAATGATGAAGACCAAAACACCATCAAGCTAAAGTCCATCATTATTGTTCTGGTTCATTGCACATTATTTATTCATTTAATGGAACTGTAATTTAAAATGATGTGTTTATGATAAAGGGTTAATATAAGTATTTCAATTTAAAATTTCATTCTCCCCAAATGTGTTTATTAATCTTGTGATAATAATTTATTGCATGTCTAACAATTATCAGATTTAAAAGGTAATAAAGCATGCATGTTTTGCTATTTTTTGTTTGTTTGTATAGCTAGTTTGCTTGTGTATGTCACTCTTCACAAGAATGCATAACAATGTTTTCTTAATTTAAATCTACAATAATACACAGAAACCAATATATCTTCATTCAGCGCCACACATTTGTATTTTGTGATTGATGTTATTCTGAATTTTACAAATCTTTAGCTATTAATTATAACTTGAGATTATTCGCAACAATGAAGAAGAATCGATGAAATCGATCAGAACAAAGTGATATATTCCATATGCCTATAGATGAAATTGAAATTTCAGCAAATCAATTAGAAAAAAACCTTTCAGCATACAGAATAATATCAAATCAAATATTTATGTTTTTTTTATTTTGTTATATTGCCCGTACTGATAAGGTAATAGTTAATTGGTTTAAAATCACAATCCGGGTAGACAAACCAATCGACATACCACTGAAACCATTAAGCTAACAAAAAAATAGTAACAAAAGAACGGAGAACATGAATCCCATCAAAACTATTCAGTGAGATGAAGAATCATCATTTTATGCTCCAAGCATGGCACCCATCGTGTATGATAATAACGAAGATAATTAGTACGAGATATCTTTGTAGCAACGCAGCACATTCATAAAATAAATTCACACATAGAACAACAAATAACATTTGATTACGTTATATAGTTACAAGTTGAATGATACTATAGGAAGGTTGGAGATTTTACGGCTAAAAAATCTGCTTGAATTTAATTTATATGATTTTTGCTTCAACCCTATTTTTTTTCCTTAATTTTATTACCTATTCTGCTTGAATTTAATTTATATGATTTTTGCTTCAACCGTTTTTTTTTCTCTTAATTTTATTACCTATTCTGCTTGAATTTAATTTATATGATTTTTGCTTCAACCCTATTTTTTTTCTTAATTTTATTACCTATTCTGCTTGAATTTAATTTATATGATTTTTGCTTCAACCCTATTTTTTTTCTTAATTTTATTACCTATTCTGCTTGAATTTAATTTATATGATTTTTGCTTCAACCCTATTTTTTTTCCTTAATTTTATTACCTATTCTGCTTGAATTTAATTTATATGATTTTTGCTTCAACCGTTTTTTTTTCTCTTAATTTTATTACCTATTCTGCTTGAATTTAATTTATATGATTTTTGCTTCAACCCTTTTTTTTTTCTTAATTTTATTACCTATTCTGCTTGAATTTAATTTATATGATTTTTGCTTCAACCCTATTTTTTTTTCTTAATTTTATTACCTATTCTGCTTGAATTTAATTTATATGATTTTTGCTTCAACCCTATTTTTTTTCTCTTAATTTTATTACCTATTCTGCTTGAATTTAATTTATATGATTTTTGCTTCAACCCTATTTTTTTTTCTTAATTTTATTACCTATTCTGCTTGAATTTAATTTATATGATTTTTGCTTCAACCCTATTTTTTTTCTTAATTTTATTACCTATTCTGCTTGAATTTAATTTAGATGATTTTTGCTTCAACCCTATTTTTTTCTCTTAATTTTATTACCTATTCTGCTTGAATTTAATTTATATGATTTTTGTTTCAACCATTGTTTCCCCTATTTTATTACTTATGCTTCTCCTAATACCCTGAGTTCCCATGTATATGATTATCACGACTTCAAGCTATTACTTATTTTACACGATCAACTTAATCTCACTTGCGATTCATTTTATTCCTTTCAATTTTATTTCGTTAAATTGATTTACAAGAAAATATTATGATAACCAAACAAGTTTCTATTAATGAAAAAAAATAATCTTTTTATTTCTGTAACTGATTAAGACTTTATTTCTTTTGAATACGTGCACGATATGTATTTCTTTCTGTATTGTTACTCATGTTGTACATTATACAGTGTGCATTTATTAAAATCAAGGTCAAACCTTTGACAATGTTGATGGCTACATAAATATAAACAAAACACACTGACTACTTTAAAGTGTGTAGAGGGGTCGTCGATGTCGTGATCGTATGGTAGTTGGATGTACAACTACCTGTACAATCAGTGCAGGTTGTCAGGTAGAATCGCGCTCATGGTGTGGTGTACTCGATACAACTTTATGTGGTAAAGTCAGTGACTTCCGGCAGGTTGGTGGTTTCCCCCTGTTTCCTCAACCAATAAAACTGACTACCACGATATAAGTGAAATATTGTTTAAAGTGGCGTTAAATACCACAACCCTTACCCTTGTGTAGAAGTATAATTGGTGGTCCATTGTTATTATAGTATCACTAACTGTAGTTGTAAGCCATTCCATTTGGGGGTCGTCGTGGTCGTGATCGTATGGTAGTTGGATTTAATACTACCTATGCAATCGGTGCCTATCTTCACTAAAGTTGAAAATTCGAGTCCCGCTCAGGCGAGGTGTACTCGATGCAACATTAATGTGATAAAGTTTGTCAGTGACTTGCGACAGGTCCGTGATTTTCTCCGTTTACGCCGGTTTCCTCTCCCAATAAAATTGGCCGCTACGATATATATATATATATATATATATATATATATACATTGCCAACATGCTTCAACCAGTTGTCTAACAATTTATCATTTACAATAGTTTGCAAATGCAAAATAATTAAACAACAAAATCTAATTAGTTGGATAAACTCCAAAAAATCATAAAATGGAGATCAATCATGGGCATGGCATGTTTAACTAATCATTCAGTGTGGTTTCTTCTGTTCCCACCAACAATGGTCTGGTCAAACTGTAAATAAAATCCATACCTTCACGATAAGGAATACATGTTAGTACATCAGTTCAAAATGTAATTCGGATCAAATGACTTTTAAATTATTTGATTTTCCAGTCTTTAGACTATGGGCGTATCTAATAGGGGTTATTCCAGACAGACATCGTGCACACTAAGTTAGATATCTAATGGGGGTTATTCCAGACACGTGCACACTAAGTTAGATATCTAATGGGGGTTATTCCAGACACGTGCACACTAAGTTAGATATCTAATGGGGGTTATTCCAGACACGTGCACACTAAGTTAGATATCTAATGGGGGTTATTCCAGACACGTGCACACTAAGTTAGATATCTAATGGGGGTTATTCCAGACACGTGCACACTAAGTTAGATATCTAATGGGGGTTATTCCAGACACGTGCACACTAAGTTAGGTATCTAATGGGGGTTATTCCAGACACGTGCACACTAAGTTAGATATCTAATGGGGGTTATTCCAGACACGTGCACACTAACTTAGATATCTAATGGGGGTTATTCCAGACACGTGCACACTAAGTTAGATATCTAATGAGGGTTATTCCAGACACGTGCACACTAAGTTAGATATCTAATGGGGGTTATTCCAGACACGTGCACACTAAGTTAGATATCTAATGGGGGTTATTCCAGACACGTGCACACTAAGTTAGGTATCTAATGGGGGTTATTCCAGACACGTGCACACTAAGTTAGATATCTAATGGGGGTTATTCCAGACACGTGCACACTAAGTTAGATATCTAATGGGGGTTATTCCAGACACGTGCACACTAAGTTAGATATCTAATGGGGGTTATTCCAGACACGTGCACACTCAGTTAGGTATCTAATGGGGGTTATTCCAGACACGTGCACACTAAGTTAGATATCTAATGGGGGTTATTCCAGACACGTGCACACTAAGTTAGGTATCTAATGGGGGTTATTCCAGACACGTGCACACTAAGTTAGATATCTAATGGGGGTTATTCCAGACACGTGCACACTAAGTTAGATATCTAATGGGGGTTATTCCAGACACGTGCACACTAAGTTAGGTATCTAATGGGGGTTATTCCAGACACGTGCACACTAAGTTAGATATCTAATGGGGGTTATTCCAGACACGTGCACACTAAGTTAGATATCTAATGGGGGTTATTCCAGACACGTGCACACTAAGTTAGATATCTAATGGGGGTTATTCCAGACACGTGCACACTAAGTTAGATATATAATGGGGGTTATTCCAGACACGTGCACACTAAGTTAGATATCTAATGGGGGCTATTCCAGACACGTGCACACTAAGTTAGATATCTAATGGGGGTTATTCCAGACACGTGCACACTAAGTTAGATATCTAATGGGGGTTATTCCAGACACGTGCACACTAAGTTAGGTATCTAATGGGGGTTATTCCAGACACGTGCACACTAAGTTAGATATCTAATGGGGGTTATTCCAGACACGTGCACACTAAGTTAGATATCTAATGGGGGTTATTCCAGACACGTGCATACTAAGTTAGATATCTAATGGGGGTTATTCCAGACACGTGCACACTCAGTTAGGTATCTAATGGGGGTTATTCCAGACACGTGCACACTAAGTTAGATATCTAATGGGGGTTATTCCAGACACGTGCACACTAAGTTAGGTATCTAATGGGGGTTATTCCAGACACGTGCACACTAAGTTAGATATCTAATGGGGGTTATTCCAGACACGTGCACACTAAGTTAGATATCTAATGGGGGTTATTCCAGACACGTGCACACTAAGTTAGGTATCTAATGGGGGTTATTCCAGACACGTGCACACTAAGTTAGGTATCTACGGATTTGTTTGTACATTTTAATAGATGTTTGTATATTTTTTTAATAATAATAACATACCATATTTAAAAGACTCAACATGTTCTGGAATACCTTTATATCTGATATTTGATATCTGATATCATTCAAGAACATAATGTAAAATAGTTAATATCTACACAATTTGTAGTGTATTTTGTGTGTATTTTATTATTTAACTTGTTCCAAAATTTTTCTAATTTGTATTTGTTTATATTCTCCAAATGTTAATAACAGCTTTGTACCATTGCAAAACATTAAAGAAGGCTCTGTGAGAAATCGATTAAAACAAAGTAGTATATTCCATAATAGTTTCTTAGAGTTGGCACAGTAAACCTTACACTTTATATATAAACAATGGTTAGATATGCATGATAAAAGTATATGTGACAAAGTTCCTCAGTGTCTGGCTCCAGATCTGTTTTGTTCAATATACCATTTCCCTGCCAGATCATTACCAACTTAGATGATAGAGCTTCCCGGTGACAATTATCATTTCTGTCAATTGTACCATAAGAACAATATTTTTTATAATTATAACTGCATTGCTAAAACAGTAAACATTTGTAGTTAATATCATTATAAGATATTAGTTGCTATGCGTATATCATATTTACAAGGACAGTTTGAAGATACCTAAGGTGTAATCAGAAGCCGTAATTTGAAGAAGGACAGGCAATACGATGGCCAAATAAAAAAGGGCAGAAAAACCAACAGTGGTCGGCAAAACTAAAGATTTAGCAACACGAACCCCACAGTATGATCGATTTGGGTGTTTATTATAATTTTCACTTAATTGTCAGCTATATCGTGACTACCGAACTACTGTGGGATGTAGAGTTAAAACGAACTCAGCAGAGGAAAACCCGATATCTGTGAGATGTCTGATCATTTTAAAACTTGCGGTGGGTAAGGGAGTGATGTTGGGCAGGAGGTGAGAAGTCGATGACCTCAACCACTAGGCCACCCATGTCCACTATTCACAAGAAAGAAAGTTATAAATAGATTAAACGAAATTATTAGATGAGCCTAATTCTAAATTTAGAAAAACTACAAGACATAACTGTAGCAAAACAAAATTGAGATTTTATTCTGTTTTCAGATGTTGATAGTTCGTCTTCTTCAACTAATTTGATATGGCTGTATGTATTAATTGTAATTATAATATTAATCATAATTGCAATAATAATATTCCTGATATGGTATATCAGGCGTAAAAGGAAGCGCGAACAACAAAAGGTACCAGATGAAGAATCATTACAATCGTCAGAAGACGAAGAAGAACAGAAGAAAAAAGACGAAGAACAGAAGAAAGCAGACGAAGAACAAAAGAAAAAAGATGAACAACAAAGGGAGGCTAGTCCTGTGCCAGCGAAGGAAGACGATAGGACGTCAATCGATTCTGGGATAGAACAGGAAAAGAAAGAAGAAAAAACACCTGTAAAGGATAAGAAAGTGGTAATTGTGAGTGGAACTAGATTTCTTCTTTTAGTATTTCTGCTATAATAATAATATAATCATGTAACCATAGTAACGCTATTTATAATACTAATATAGGACTACAGTTAATACAATATATCACCTTACAGAGCTTTCAAGATTTATTTTTGTCTAAAAATTCCTTACTATCTTTTGAATATTTGCTTTCTTGTGACTTTGGAATATGGTTATGGTGTTGTGCTGTAATTGTTTTTAAATGTAAAAAATAAAGCATGTCAAATTATTTTACCTACAGGATATATATATTATGTAATAATGAATAAAAATTAAAATTGTATAGCAAATTAAAGATTTTACCCAGTATTGGGTTTTCTCTATAGCGATCAAGATCGAATATCAATTTAATAATAACAACATAATGATTTAATATTTTGTTAGGCTTTTAAATACACAACTACCTTCAAAATCAACAGTATTACAATAAATGAAAAAGTCATTGAAATTGAAATGAAAAATCTTAATCAGTTCCTCACAGCTTTCTTTTCAAGACGTAGACACTATAGAAATGTTAAAATACTTGTGAAAAACTAAGGATAAATAGTTGTTATAGCGAACTTTGTATACTTATAATGTTAAACATTGCGTCTTTAAATCTTGAATATAATAATAATGTCGGATAATAGTGGCGCAGATAACCATGGTGACGGGAGTGACAATAGAATTACGGAGGTATGTAAATTAATGTTTACTTAATTAACTTCTTACATTTAGGCATCCGTTATTTGTATAAGGAAAGTAATGGACCATTTATTCTAATCGTGTAGGAATACCTACATGGTAGATAATTGGAATTGAAAACCAAAATCCTAAAATGTTGATCTTATCATGATTTGAACACCATGGTGCTAGTTTTGGTTGTGAAACTGATATATGTATATCATCTATAAAACTGTATGAACGAGGGGTGAATGAAGTACATTTGTGTGACAGTATATATGGTTATACGTTCATAACCTACATTAACGTACAGTGTGCATGTTAATCTACCTAAAACAAAGCAAAAATATATGTATACAACTTAGTACAGCCACTTGTGGAAGGTTATTAATGATTGATATGAATGATGTGCCACATCCACTCAGTAGTTCAACTACATTCAAACCTCTCTTAAAGGGCACCTCTATATAACACACCACTGTCTATTAAGGGCATCCTCTTTTTTCCGATTAATAAATAGTGCAAATAAGTTGTACCTGTATATAAAGGGCAACTGCTCATAAAGGACAGAATTTTCAGGTTCCCTTGAGTGCTCTTTATATACAGGTTTGACTGTATATTCATGACCAAAGGCCTACACGCATGTAGGTAAAATGTGGCTCTTGATTAAGGCATATTAAAGGCTGGTTTATTTGCAACAAGGAATACAAGAGATGAGGTCGCAAAAGTTGACCTCGTTACAGATCAGTAACGACTATTCCTGGAAAATTGTTACTCATTATGAGCTTCTGAAAGTTGGGTATTCATCATCAACAAGATGTTCACCCTCCTGATACCGAGTCGTGTATCTTATTCCTTCCGTTCATAATGTAAACGTCAATTCCGTAAGGTTGTATCCGAACAGGAATAATTAGGTCATATATCTATACCCCGGGGTTCTCTGCATTGACAGTCATCTATTATATGAGTCGACCATGTTATCTAAATAAGTCCTATTAGTATTGCATTTTGTCAAAATCAACAAAGTTTATTAGTCTCTTGACATCGTAGCATAATTACGATAAATTGCTATGCATATAACCCCGTGTCAAAGTTGATTAACATTCTCTTTGATTCCTTTGTTATTGTTATTTAATGCGCTCTAGAAATTAATTAGTAAACAATGCTCAACTTATAAATAGCTTAGAAACTTATACTGTTTAGGCAGATACCATTGTTAGATAACTTCTACAATAACAAACACACTTGTCCTGTTAAGGCAGATATTAAAGCTAGATACATTCTACAATGACAAACAAAACAGTGTTTGATGTATGTCCGCATCAACATTACATACAACCAACAGAGAATGAATGGTAGTTTCCTTGGTTAATCGATTTAATCTGGTTTTAAGTAAAAACTACAACAATAATCAATTCAAAGTGTTTAATGTGATATTTGTAATGTGAATTATATATTATCATATCTGATTGAGTACACAGAAGTTTAAACTTCAACTAAGCAAAACTCTAAATTTCAGTTTAATATTAAATGGAAGATAAACAAGATAACTATATTGAAATAACTTTCATCAACAAATTTACTCTATACTTTTATTTTGATAAACATGTAAAAAGTAAATAACGAATACATACTATGATAAAATCTATTAGAAAATTAGCCATTCATCGAATACTACACCATGCCAGATTAGGAACAAATTCCCTTCACTTTGTAAATACTGCTTATATTTTAATAAGTACCTATGGGAAATATTATTAGCCGATATAATGGGGTAAGCTATATATTTTGAGAGAAAAAAGGCACGTTTAAATTATTTGGCTTTCCAATCTTTCGATTTTGAGCGTACCTTATGAAGGTTATTGCAGAAACGTATCGTGTGCACTAAATTTGATATCTAGGTTTTTATTAGATATATCATGATAAAGTTCGAACGCCATCTTGAAATTGTTCCTTTAAAATTTCGCGTAATTAGCAGATATATACATTTTGTATTTTTCTTCCAATTTGCATGTTGTTTTTTAAAAATTGAATTGAGAGCTATTGATTGTATGTTGACTGATTTCCTTTTTAAAGTGACGCACATATATGCATGTCTCCTTGTTTATAATATTTATATAATATATCAACATATAATATATCAACAGTTTGATATCATTTTCCTAAGATTTGTATTTTATTTGCATGTTATATTTTATTATTTACCCAATATTTGTAATTTGCAACATATTATTTGCATGTTAGTTCATGTAGTGTGGTTGTGATCACGTGTTAACTTACATAATATTATAATAATTCTAAAATGACTGCTGAGTTAAGAATTCAAGATTGGTGCTTCTAATGTAGTAGTATATGCCGATCCATCCGGAGCACCCTGTATCAAACCCATTTTTTTGGAAGTTGTGATGTCGTAATATATTGTTTTACCTTTATTTTTCTACTGTTGTTATATTATGGGGATCGGTCTTCTATTTAACCAGAATCTGTCATCGGTATTCTGGTATTCTCCGTTTGGATTTAAAAATAAAAGTCAAATATAACAACACATGGTTAATTTGTATGTGAATCTTTGTCATTTAACTAGTTTTGACTAAATCATCATTGATGGTGATGATGGACGAGAGAACAGTAATGAATTATATTTCCTTAACATAAGATGTCTTCAAACCTGTATTAAGAGGTCACCTTTAGGACAAGGAAAAAGTGGCCTTATAAGACAGGTGACCTCTTAAAAGAGATTCAATTCTTATGAATTGTTCTGACAGGACAAGAAAATGTTACCTTTAAATACAGGTGACTGCTTAATAGAGGTGACCATATGGACAGGTTTGACTGTATATACTTTGATTTGATTCTGTTTTCATGATGAATTTATGATTTTTACATAAGCATGTTATTTTTTCAGGAAGATATAAAAGACAAAAAAGAAGAGGTAACTATTAATAATTGTTAGAACATCCATTTAGATTACATGTTGTTTGTTAGGTGTGATCACCAATAAAAGTAGTAGTAACAATTGTGTGTTGAAATTTATCATTTTACGACGTGTACACAGTTGGTAGAATTGATTTCAAAGAGCTGTCTGTTAATTAAGACATTGATTACCTCCTTGTTCAATATTATTATTATTGTATTTATCATTTACCTTTCCATTCAAGATATTTGATAGGATCGTGTTTACTTTTTCAGGGCCAACGAATATCGGATGAAAATAGTAACGATGTTACTGAACAAAATGAAAATTTAGTTGTTGAACAACAAAAAATTGACAATAATGAAAATAACTTAGAAAAATTAGATACTAATAATACTTCTGGAAATCATAAATTTGAACAAGATAATGATGAAAGTGAAAATAAAAACGACCATGAAACAAATTTTGAACAAAGCGAAAACGAGCAACAAGATATAAATCAAGACGAGCAAATAATAATTAGTAGCAATGAACAAGATAATGAACAAAGTGAAAATAAATCAGACGATAAAAACGACGACGAAGCAAATTTTGAACGAAGCGAAGACGAGGAACAAAATATTAATAAAGACGAAAAAATAATAAGAAATAGCAATGATCAAAATCAAACTGATAATTTAAATGAAAAAGATGAAGAAAATAGTCATGATAATAATGATGCAAACATTGATGATAAAAGTTTATGTAACGATGAAAGTAAGAAAATTATTGTTATAGCAACAGATAAAAATGATGAAATTAATGTAAAAGATAACGATATTATTACAAAAAATGAAGATGAACAAAATAACGTATCTAACACAAAAATAATAAATAAAGAAAATAATGAGAATAAAGATAAACATTATAAAATTAAAAGTGATAAAACTATTGAACAAAAAGAAGTCAATGAAGATGATAACGAAAATAAAGACGATGATCTGGAAGCAGAAACAAAAGATGATAAACAACGACGAAGTGTTAAAATATATGAAAAAAGTGACTGGAATGGACCCTTGGAACACCAAGAAAAACATGTCGACATTGGTGAAAAAAGCACTGAGCAGATCCTTAAAATAGTATTGAATATTTCTTGAAACCACATGCTTTGTAGAAATAGTCAGATTTGAATATCACTTTCTACTTATATATACCTGCTTAATGAGGAAAAAATCTTATCAAGTCAAATTTGCATGACGTCATTGCGTGAAGAAACGTATATAAATATATAACTAATTCTTAAATAAGATTCTTAGTTAGTGAACATAAATATTACTAATGTTTCTATAATATTACTAATAATAATATATACTAGTTACTATTATCTATCTATCTATACCCTATTCTATGTTCTAACTTTTTGCGTTGCACTAATCACCAAGATAAAGTTATGTTGCATTTCTATATTGTAACATTTAAACTATTTATATACATGAAAATTTAAATTGATTTTTTTCAATTCACTAATGATTGTATCATGTAAATATTAGATTGTATTTTATTGTGAAGAATAATAGCAAAGGGAAATTAATTTATCTGAATGAAATATTTTAGTACAAAATCAAAGGAATTTATGGTTTAACACTTTTGTTTGAATGTTTCTGCCATTATGTTGAAAAATTAAATATCTAAAGAATATTAATAGATTAATAGATCTTTAATGAAAAAAAACATGGAACTGCACTATGTACAAGTTAGATGTAAGCATCTTATTAAACTCTTTCTTTCTTTTAGATAACAGTCAAAGAACAAGAAGAGGTAAACCATTAATTTCTCCCCCCCCCCTCCCCCATATATATATATGTAACAAATGCATTGCAAGTGAACTCATTTGAGCAAGACAGAGTTAGACCAAATATCACCAACAGAATGAAAATTAAAAAAAATACACTGTTGAAACAGGTCCAAAATGTAATCGAAATGTCATAGAAACAGAGGCCAACTCGATACCCCTAACATACATATACATGGCCGCTCACTTTCCTGGCTTGGCACAGAGACTTTTATTGAAAGTGTCGATGTTAAGATAATTGTATGGGCACATACTGTAATTAGTATGACGTCAGAGGCGGCCATTAATCCGTGTTCTTACCAACCATCAATCAAGCCGAGATCATCACCAATAAATATAATACAGTTTACACTGTTCTACATATACTAATTCTGATTACCCCTTTGGTATCTTCAAACTCTTCTTAAGTAATGACTTGTCCTTCCTAAATCAATTGTTTTTCATTTACTAGGAAAAAGAACAGGACGAAGATGAGGAAGAGGTTAGTTCATGACATGTCCCTGGGTTGTTTTCTGATTACTCATAGAATTACACTGGAAAACATTTACATAGTTTATTATTTAGATTCAAAGCTTCAGGGGAATAAAGGTCTATATCAATATACATATTGCCATACTTTTGTGGAATGTAAAGCTATCAAAAAGGAAAAGTGCAATAATGATGCATATTACCATCTTAGACAACTACTTATAATACCCAGAAGTATCATAAATCCCCCATATCACATTAATATCCTGTAAATCACCAAAAAGGTAACTTTTTAAAATGTTGCTATGGTAATCTTAGTTTCTCTACACAATCACTTATTGTAAGTATATATGATGTATGATGTATTTGTTTACCTTACATATATGGCTGTCATTTAAGATTATTTTTATTTTTTTGGTGTTTACGGAAAATGTATGAAATGAAATTTAACCAACGAATTAGGAACGAATTTCATTACGTGAATTTACTGTCAAACTACTTACTTTATCAATGGAAAGGTTAACATGTTGTATTTACAAAACCATATGCGATCACATTGTATCTCATAAATCTACAACTATACTGCTAGATTCTTTCAACGTTATCGTGGAGGCCATATTGCATTGATTTGTGTGCTAACAATAACAAAATTAATCTAGCTTTTGCACATATTATTGCTAAGGTAAATATTCTTTCATTATATGAATTTGCAGGGCGAAAAATCTGGTTCGGAAGAAACTGCATCATCTAGTCGAGTCACAACTCCTGATCCTGAGGAAATTGAGCGAAATATTAGAAAAATAGGAATGAAAAAATCAATAAATTTTAAGGTAATATATCTGATTAACAAAAAGTTTTATGCATATTAATGAGTGAAATGTTTTATGGAAACCCTTTTTCAGAAATATATAAATATTTTCATTTTATTTCTCTGAAAAAGAGGAATCATCATTGTAATTAAATCGTCTAGAAATAATGTTTACTTTATAGACCATGATACAGTGTAAAATTGCTGAGTTGGCGTTAAACAACAATCACTCATTCACTTACTTTATAGAAATTGAATATTTACATCTTTTTATTAATTCATTGTTTGTAGCCTCAGGGAGAGTTAAGTAAGGTCCTTGTATCGAGAAAAATGGAGGAGAAATCTCGCAACAATCAAGAGATGGGTAAATGGAAAAAGATGAGGAGTTTATTCCGTGTAAAGACTAAGAAAATCAAAGATGTTAGTCAGAAAAAAGGAAACGCAAATGAATTAGCTCTGGATTCTGACGAGGAAGAGAGACAAAAAGCTGAGAGAGAGAACACAGTAGCACCTTTTATGAAAGAGTATAATTATAAGAAGCAGATGGAACAACAACTGGACGAACAACATGTATGGGGAGGTGAAGAGGACTACACAGACAGACTCAAAGATTCCGACGATGAGGTAGATTTAGGAAAGAACAAATATATTATGTACAATTATTGCATATCAGAACAAAATTCATACATTTAAATGGCTGAACACTCCACGTGAACTTCACTATTCCGCGATATAGACTGGAATGCTGATATAGACCGGTCCAAAAACCGTGCATAGACTGGTACTACTGGTCTATACACGGATATTTGTTTGTTTACGTTTTAATAAATTACAGTTTTACCTTTAATCTCATTTTATTTCTCATTATAAGTTGAACACCAATCAAACAATTGTTGTAGTCAATTTAAATTAGGTAATAACGAAGGTGATAATGCCTAGGGAAACCTTCAATGATTCTGATTAAAAATTTATATACATTTATATTGTATGTCAGATTCTGGTCTTCAATGCAATAAACACAATAGTTACTGATATAAAGTGCAATATCAGGATAGACAGACTGCCCTTGAGTCGTGGTACGGACCTTGGGCAGTCTGTATATCCTGATATTGCCCTCCATATCAGTAACTATTATATAAATAAATAATTAGTGTATTTGTATATATGTAATAAATATAGATTCTTCTTCAGTTGCCCGTGGGTTACGATATTTCTCCACTCAAGAGAGTTAAATTTAACTCTCGAGAGTGGAGAAATATCGTAACCCACATGAGCAACTGAAGGAGAATTTGTTCCCCCCATTATTTAACACGAACTTTATTTCAAAATCCTTTGGCGGACCGATTTGACAACATGCGGGGAAAGGCATGAGACATTTTAATCCTCTAGAGGATTACATATTTTTCCACCACTGGTTCAGAGGGGTTAAAACGCCGTAATAATGGGAGAAAATACATTACAGAATACAAATATATAAATATACATTCAATAAATTGAAATACATGATGTTCATATTTACAAAAACGGTTTTGATGACAGTTGCAAATGCAAAAAAAAATGATTAAAATATTAAGTATATTGAATAATGCAATGCTATTATCATCACAACTTTCTACACTACTGTCTATATATTTATAGGATTTTGCCGATATATTCGAGGTAACTACAAATGAAAAAGGAAAAGAAGAAATCATCGAGAAAACAAAAATTGAAGAAATTAGTGATGAAAACAAAAGATCAAAATATAGCAAAGATAGTGGAGAAAAAGAACATTTACCTAATGATGAAAAGTCAAATAAGAAACAATTAACGGAAGACCAAGCTAAAGATAGTGGTGTTGATAGTCCAGATCTTAAGAAGGAAAACACTGATATTGAGCTGAAAATTGACGGTGATGAGGAAATGGGGGAGGTAGAAATGACAGAACCACCACCTGGTTACATAAAGGACAGTTCTGGGAGGATAATTGTAAGCACAACATACAGAAAGTTGTTTATATGTTCTGAGATCATAAATATCTATAACAATATACAATAAAAACATCGTCCTGAGATTTCTCGAAACACACGGAAGTCATTGATTGATTGGTGTTTAACGCCAACTTTAGCAATATTTCAGCTCTTATCGTGGCGCTAAAAAACTGAAGTCAACACGAGGACCTATGACTAAGCTTCTACTGAATTAACATCTTTTTTCTGTGTAAAATTATCGTGAAATCTGAGCTTTGTTTCATTCTTGCCAATTTCAGCACGACCGGTTATTTACAATATAATGATAATATAGGCATGGCTATGGCAGTAAAGATATATCACAACTTACACCAAACATATCTAGTTTCATTTCATGTCATATAATGGGTGGATGATTTAAAAAAATCTCGTAGCTGACATAAGTGTACGGCCTCATGTCGTATTGTATGGCTGCTTTGTAGATTGATTGATCAGTGTCTTACCACATAATTCTACTGTCTGTATCTCAATATTCTTTTCTCTCGAGGTGATATTTTCATATATATATATATATATATACACACATATTTTATTGTAGCGTTTGTATGATAATAAAGTGATGACCGAGGAAGAAATGCAAGCTATTTTCCCACTGGCTAAATTAGGAGTTCTTTTCCATGTTCCTAGACTAAAAAGAACATCACATGGTCGTCCAACAGGGGTAAGTTATTTCAATCTTTTTACATTAAGCGAAAATTATGACGGTTATTCCAGAAATACGTCATGCGCACTAAATTTGATAGTTTTGCTTTAAATCTCTAACTAGTTTTCGCTAAAGATGACTCAAATAAAATCGGACTTCCTCAAAACTTTGAATATCGAAATACTTTCAGCTGAATGATTCACGTGGAATTATTCATTTTGAATAGAAACCTTTATCAGACACAACATAATGAGGTTAAAGTATTGCATCAATTATATTGATTATCCGTGAATACGAAATATGCTAATATTGAATGCTTTGCTCATTACATAGAAACGAAAATGACACAAATATTATGATTCCAAAATACAAGAGTATACTTTTGAAATCAGTAAAAATGACCCAATGAAACGTTGTTATAATGGATACGTCACAGAAAAAATTAAGTAGGCAATGACATTAACGTTACGGAAGTTTTTTATATTCGATTTACTCTTTCATTATTCAAGGAAGCAATGGGTTATTCAATTCGAAAAAAGATATTTGAATGTATATTTTTGAGAGCACATGATGAAGATTATTCCAGAAACGCATCGTGCTCACTAATTTTGATATCTACGTTTTTATTACTCGTGTGAAATTCAACGTTTATTACCATAGTTCCGCCACTCTCCACTCGTGAAAACAAAAACATTAACCGTACACTCGTTATATATCTTCCTATATCTCTTATAAAGCCTTATAGACGAACCTATTTAACCTTATATCTTTAGGACTATATAGAGGATAACTTTGGACCCAAGCTTGAAAATGACAAGAGAAGTATACGCAATGGAGAAGCTAGAGACGAACATTCTAAACCAAAGCATCCAAGGTCATCGCGAGGAGTAAGTTGTAGTCTTAATAAATTATTACAGCATACGTTGTCCGATGACTTCGATAACGACCATCAAGAGGAGTTGTCGTATAAAATAAAATTCCATATACCGGGGTATTGTACATATCGCTGGTTGTATCATATCGTTCAACCATCCTTTCTTTAAACTGCTTAAGATAGTCATTGGTACTTTGCTAATATCATAAAATTACGACATAATTTACTATAATCTTGTGCTATTAGCCTAGGTATATAAATTAGTGTTCCTGGTCACTGATTCGGTGGGTTTCGTTGGTTTACACCAATGCATTAATGAAAACTTTTAAGTGTATATAATTTATGAAGTGGTACACTGATGATCAACTCTATACAATAATTTTTATTTTGTATTATTTTTGCCGTTTGTTAAGTTCCGTATTTACATGTGAAGGTGTATCAAATCAGTAAACTGATGAATATCTCTTTTGAAAATAAACATGAACTGCATGTGCATATGGATATTTAAGCATGTAAATCACTTCACTACAACACAACTCCATTTTTATGTGTATTTATATAGAAAGGAAAATTAAATCTTAAAATAAAATAAAAAAAGACTTTAATTCAAAACAGAAATAAACAACAGGAATATTTCTTCCCGTTGATTGTTCTTCAGTGTGAACTTGTTTTAACGTTATCATTCATAATTATAGTCAGCAGCTAGAAAGGAAACAAAAGACCAGTTGTTTCAGAAATCTGTTGCTTTTGAGATGGACGATGGTCAGTCAGATATCTTAATGATTGAAGATGAGGATGCCATGTCGGTTAGTTTGAATATTGTTTCACTATTATGTCATACTATCGCTTTAAATATACGATCTAATATCTAAATGATGGTTAAGATAATTGGCTCTTTTTCTTACATATGACAACTTCTGTGTCACGAAGATTAAGTAAAAATAAAATATATTGTGCATAAAGTTCAAGATTAGGGCGTTTATTATAACAACGTTGCTCATCCAGTTATATGTGAGAGTTGGTATTAAACTTACATATGGAAAACACGTACATAACCTCGTCGCTTCACTAGTAACCCCACCACTTTGTATTGACAAGGAAAGTCGGAGGTCATGTACATGTATGTTTGGGATATCGACTTTGCATGTTTCTACGATTTTTCGATTTAATTTTGGAAGATTTGTTTTTTTATCTTGCCTTTTTTTTCTGTTTTTTTTTCCTTTTACATTTATATGGGTTGCTTTTAACATTAGATATTCAAATTCGATAGTGCATTTTGTTTCTTCAGTTATGTGGTGACATAGTCCTGTTTTTGTCTTCAAACTATGATTTTTTAATATTGTCGTTAAATCGATAAAATTGTATCTTATATTTCTATGTCACAAATAATTTTTGATTATTTTTATTTTCAGATTGGACAAGGCTCCACTGAAGCAAACAGGGAATTGTTACGAAAACGGTTGTTCCGAAATAAAAGAAAGCTACGATCACGAGGAGTAAGTAGCATTTATGAAATACAAATGGCTGAATTGATATTATATATCGAACAGTATGCATCAACTATCAAGATTGCCGACATCCAACATCAAATCCCATTAACAGATATTAAGTTCGCATAAAATTTATTCGCCAAAAATATCTGAATTTCTATGAATGCTTCCCAATAGTAGACATCTAAAACGGAAGTTTCAGTTATTTAATATTCCATTTTTATCTTACAATCTAATAACAATGTTTTACTCTAGGATGACAAGCTGTTTTTATCAGATGAGGGTAGGCCAAGAGAGTTGAGTGATCTCGTCCGTGTGATTCCACAGACGGGTCAAAAGTACTTGACAAATGGCCGTGCAGCTATTCCAGGGACAGTGGTCTCCAGAAATGACAGTCTGAAAAATAAGTTTGACCCGGAACAACAACAAATATACAGAGAAGGACTGGCTGCGGACAAACGTATTCTTGAACAATCCCCGTCACTTAAACGTAAGTTAATGATACCAGATGTATCATTGTATGATAGCTTTCAGACACATTCCAGTAGTATTGAATGCTACAAGAATCCGAAATCTTTAGAACATTTAGATTTATTTAAATACCTAAAATGCATTTTGTAAATAGCGGAAATGTCTCCCTAAATTAACAAGACTTTATTGATAAGTAAGCGACGCTATGTGTTACTACTTCTATACTGTTGTATATAACCGTTGTATAGTATTTAGTTTTGAATTTTGGTAATTAACTTTAATACTCTTTGTATATAATTGCAATACTATGATTTGGAATGAACTATTTAAAGAATAGGGTAGGATACGTATTGTTTCTCCTATAATCAAATACCATAGCATGGCTGTTTGGTTAATTTTCCCAAGCATCTGAGCATTCTTTTGCAATTATTAGTCACTACAAATTTTAATGGATCATCAATTTCAAGTACCATCGAAAAGACAAAGATGCCCAGATCTATTGTTTTATTCGTCAAAGGTAAAGAGTATCGCTAAACTCTAGGGTAGGGTCCGCTTCACACTCATTTCAGGGTGTGGATTTTGCTGATTGTTGACTATCCTACTGTGCTGTGAAATGCAGAACAGCAATAAAAGTGCTTTACTTTTTTGTTTCTAAGTGCAATGTTGGATAGTTATTCATGTTCATTTACATCCACATCCGTCCTTACTAATCAATAAGGAAATGAAATGAAACAAAAAGCAAGCAAAAATGACAAGCTGTGGGAAATAGTTTCAAAATCCAATACACAAAATATACTTCAAAATAAATGTTTTTAAAATTAAATAGGCTTTAGAGGGTGAACAAACATATACTTGATTATATGCATATCATTGAATTTCAGGCCATCCACCTGGAGTACCACGAGAAGCTTTTGTTCATCAGAATCCAGACGACATCCGAGTATCAATTGATAATTTGGAAAATGAGGTAAATATTCTTTTTTTTTAAATAGTCTGAATTCAATTTTACGGTTGTATATAAGTTGAGTAAAAGCTACAATATCTAACGTGCCATTATGTATGCTCGTAAATGTTGATGACATGGTTGCTCATTTAATCAAAATATGGAAGTCTGTGAACAATGCATTTTAATTGTTCATCAACACACATTTATCGTAAAGTTTCCAGTTATGTGTTCAGCGAATATCAAAATTGAATATGGAATGGTTCATATTTTGTGCATAAACTTAATATTAAAAAACATAGATATCAAATTTAGTGCGCAATATGTGTTTCAGGATTAACCTTCATCGGGTAAGCTCAAAGCAAAAGATTGGAGCTAACCAACCTCTTAATATTATTGCACATTCTCACTGGTGTGGTTTTGAAATGATTGGTGCACACTGAGAAAGTAAACATATACAAAAATGAAACAAATAGGAACTTCCAGTAATTCTTGACTTAATTGACTATGCGATGTCATAATTGGCTGCATCACTCTACTGTTTTGAATACCGTGGCCATATACATCAGTATTATCGTATGTATTTATCAGGGATTTGGTTGTAAATCATAATACATTTGTTATGCATGTAATGTGTACTTTACCAATTCAGGAACGTCTACGAAGGAATCAAGATGGTATTAATATTGGAAGTGATGATGAATTTATTCTAGTCGGAAATAATCGAGAACAGCAGCAAGAGGTATGAGTATTATTGTTCTACATGAATACTACTAATCCATTGATAGTATTTACTAATTCATTGATAGTATTTACTAATCCATTGATAGTATTTACTAATTCATTGATTTTACTAATTCATTGATAGTATTTACTAATTCATTGATAATATTTGATTTCTAGTTTGGCAGAAATTTAATGGATTCATTGTTTTAAAACTTCTACATTTCTAAATAGCTCTTCATATTTTATTCTGGTTAAATTTGGAAGAACTACACAGTCCACGAAAATATATATAAACAAACAATGACAATTTCACCAAAAACAAAACAGACAAAATGATTCACTGTGTGGTTAAAGGTTAGAATTTATCTTCAATTGAAATTATTATATATTGAATTCAGATACATTTGTGAGAAGATGTTAAAACACGGTTATGTTCGTTCATAGTTACGTCATTAATTAATGTGCACAACGTATGTTCGTTCCACAATATTTACGTCATTGATTTGTGGTACCGACGATTTCGAGACAATGATATACAAGTATGTAATGGCATGTTTACCAAATATTTGCTACTAAACTATATTCTTTATTTATTTTTTCTTGTTATTTTCAGCCTTTATTCACGGTAAGAAGACCCGGGCAGACGACGGTTCGTCCAGTTCCAGGAAGCCATGATAGGTTCTGTCCAAAACATGACATGCGACATGCATTGCCATGGTCACTCATCAACCAGTACCACATCAGGGAGTCATCAGTATTAGATGCCAACAGTGTTGCTAAGAAACAGCTAGCGCCAAAATCAGCTGATAATGGCAAACGTGAAATTGATGATAGACGACTACGAGAATTATTAGAAGAATTGTATAAAGATAAAAAGTACTTCGATCACGTGATTGATACCACAGGTAAATACATATTTCCTAGCTTATCTAAATAAGAACATAGTCATTTCTGCTGTGCAAGGCGTTAAATACACAAACAGTGTGCAAAATATATTACTATTTCTCGAAAAGATCAATCATTTTATTCTCTCCTGATAAAGGTTTGAATAGTCATGATCAGAGAAGTTTTGAAATTTGTGTAACTTAATGGTGCACTTAGTACAACTTAATGGTGCACTTAGTACAACTTAATGGTGCACTTAGTACAACTTAATGGTGCATTTAGTACAACTTAAGGGAATACGATACAGTAGCAAGGGCAGATAATTACTTTGCCGAATACCGCATGTTGTTTTTGCGACGTCACAGTAACGAGCGCGACATTTTCCGCGGAAGTTGCATCGACGTCATAAAAAGCCGATTGCGTAAAAAATTGAAAGCACCTGCTTCAAGCCGAATAATGCCGTTTTTAAAAGAAGGAGAAATAGTTGGATAGGAATGTTGGTGAGACAGAGGTAGACCAGACAGAAGCAAACCCTGGAACTGATTATAAAGATATATGCTGGCAGGATGGGAGACGAATAGTTGAACTAAAAACACTACCAGAGCAATTAAACGCTTGTGACGGTTGAGATACACCGTTAAATCTAATGAACATTGAGCAAGAACGTTTGCACGGGTTCGGCAGTTACTTATCTATTCGCTGTACAACTATAGCCGTTCTCTTTCATTTATTTCATTCTCCGGTTGCGTTGCCCTTTCATCCAATCCAAGGAAAACGGCGGGAAAGACTCCACGACGTTTTACCTATTAAAATACATTGTAGGGTAATTTGGCGCCGAAATTGACGATGTCTAGGTTTGTCATGAAAAATGCACGGGTTTTGTTCTGTAGCTAAAAAACAAGCACATGTACCCCCTTACCTTAAAATTCTAAATAAAATCTTTGCGAGATTATCATGACAAAATATTAAGAAAATATCAATTGTCATTTTTTTTTCTACATGCAAATTTATTCATGAAGAAACCACTAAATAATCCATATTCCACAAATAAGTAGAATTTTTGGACTACTTAATCTATTATTGGCAATGTACATGTTCATCATCTTTGAACGAAATTATCATAGGAAGCTATTGCAAAAAACCGGATGCAATTATCTTTTACCGTTTTGAAATTGTGATATTTTCTTTACCGCTATAGAAATCCGTATTTTAAAAATTTGTCGAAAAATGGTCGAAATTCGATCGTAAATATCTCGAAAACTAAGTCACGAAGGTATATTTTTCTTTGCATATTTAGAAAGAGCATGTCGAAATTGACCAAATCATGAATTTTCATGAAAAAATCAATTGGCAATCCCTCCTGTATCGTATTCCCTTAATGGTGCACTTAGTACAACTAAATGGTGCATTTAGTACAACTTAATGGTGCACTTAGTACAACTTAATGGTGCACTTAGTACAACTTAATGGTGCATTTAGTACAACTTAATGGTGCAGTTAGTACAACTTAATGGTGCACTTAGTACAATAATAAGGCTTTTTGACTTTATTTTATCGTTTTATTTAATTATTTTTCAATTTGGAATTAGGATCTGTTCTGAGTGTGTCAGTGTGGTTAGTTTTCATTTTTCATGTTTTGCTACATAATACAACTTTACTCAACTGGTCACTGGATGTAAGTTTGGCTTCGATGAGTACCAAATAAACTTTCTTAGACGAACTATCCATACTAGGTATTTCATACAGTTTTAAAATTGACAAAAAGACAAAATTAACACAAAACCAATAATGCGCACATACAAACGCATAACCCTCCACATATTTGATATGCATATTTTAAAGGTCAACGTGTAGTATACATACAATGTACAGTTCATTTCCTGTTATCATTATTATTAATGTTGTGTTTAATTTAAACAGAACTACTAACAAGATACAAGATGATATCTAAAATTTAGAATGTCAATGAAGGATATGTAATCGTCGATATTTAAAACAAGTTTGAAAATATTAAAAGGGTAATAATAGGTCGTAAATCAAAGAAAGACAGATAACACAATTGTCAAACGAAAGCGGACAAAAAGACAAATGTACAAAAAACGGGACAGAAATATTGAGCAACATGTAAACTACTAAAGTTATAGTAACTGTCATATTTATATTTCAGAACGGAATACTGAACCCATAATAGATGAAAGGGATTTGGCTGAACATGGACGAGATTTCTTGCTAGAACGCGCAGAATACTGGGACGAAAGGGGTGAAATGATGCCACGCCCACCTCAAACTGCATTAGGACTACGTTTATCTCGAATGAATACATTTGTGCCAGATTCTGGACGTGTCTCTAATATATCTTATGCCTCAACAGTAACCCCACAGCCTCCCCCAGAACAACTTCAACATCATAATAATGTACCACACGCTTTCCAAAAACGAGAGCATACAATTACTTGAGTAAATTCTGACTCAGTTTAGTGGAAGCCTAATTAAGTATTATATATCTGTAATAGGAGATTTCCTATATAAAATTATATATGTTATGCATATTCGGGTGTTACGCTGATTTCAGCTGACACACTGATTTCAGCTGTCACATTGATTTCAGGTGACACACTGATTCGTGTGTGGTTCATATCAGAAATCATGAATGCAGCTTTGTTCCTTTTTTTTATAGTATGAATGGAAACACCGCCTTAATTTTATTTACGTTCATTGGGGTGATTTTTTTTATATTTGCAGTATAAAAAAAACCTTTTCAATTAGACAAAGCATTCTGTGATATTTGTTGCCTGCTAAGTTATTGTTAATTTATGAATAAAATATGAAATATGTGAGTTATGATTTTACATTTTTTTACATGGCATAGAGGATCAAATTACGTGTGAACTAATTTTCTACAATATTGAAAAATATTTTTTAAGAATTAATCCACCTTTGACCTTAATACATGCTTATCTAAGGTGATACACGTATCACAAATATTATTTACCATAGAATCAGCATTTATGAAATAGCAATGCAAAACCAATACACACACAACAAAACGAAATGGGAAAAATTGTGTGTGTACGATTGCTATTGTTCTGATTATATATGTTAGTTATACCAATAAAATATGCTTATACCATATCATTTCACAAAGATAATCATAAAACAGAAGTCGTCACGATCTATTTTTACATAGCAAATATTATGAATATGTTGTGTAATGTTTATAAAATGAATAGGCATCAACTAATCTTTCTGATACATATCAAATATACAGGAGACGTTATTTATTTAGTGTATAAATAAATGCTATATACATCACATAATCAATCAATTCAGCTGTACAGGAGATATATAATCTCACATAATCTATGATATAATTATATGTTCCAGATGTACACTATGCACTCTCAATAAAATGAAGACATCACTGTTGAACTGTTTATTCAAAACTACACTCAGCCGCAGCTAACTGTGTAGCAGGAGCGATAAAAACATACATTTTCACAAAAACATGGAATCTGATACATAATGATATACAGGGGACGTTATGCATATTTGTAACATAAAAAATAAAGACAGCATTAAGTCACCAAGTCACTCAGACACAATCAGATGTACAAAAGACGTTATACGCTCTCTAGTAAATGAATGCTAAAGACATCACATATGATAGATAGCGACACGCAAGGGATGTTATGTATTTTGACTGAAGTGAATGATTGTATTTTGTCTAAAATCAACGATAAAGACATCACTTAGTTAATAGGATACAATCAAATGCACATGAGACGTTATTCACCCTCTGTATAATGAATAGGTTATTGCTATTTGTGCTTAACACCACTTTCAACAATATTTCAGTGATATCGTGGCGGTCAGTTTTATTGTTGGAAGGAACCAGAGTACCAGGAGAAAACAACTTTAGTCGTGATAGTCACTGATTGCACAGGTAGTTGTAAATCCAACTACCATACGATCACGACCACGACGGTAAAAATGAATGGTAAATACGTCTCATATGATATACAATATGTATGTTGTGTAAAGTGAATAATTTTATTTTGTCTAAACTTTTATACAATGTACATGTATCAAATGTACAGTAGTCATTATGCGCTCTTTTGAAAATAATCGCATAATCCGCCTGATATATACATGTAGAACATACAGAGGACGATATGAATGTTGCCTCTAAAATGAATAGTAAACATCAAATAACTCATCGTTGTTTGTCCTTTTTTCTTTTGGCCATTGTGTTGTCTGTCCTTCTTCGATTTACGAATTCTGATTATCCTTTTTGTATCGTACATAGCAATTATACTTCTCAAATTCCCATGATGAACAACACTCACAATACAGCTAAGATTACATTATAGACCAGTAGCATCGTATGTATTTGTCCTGAGTGTTACAT
This sequence comes from Bathymodiolus septemdierum, assembly GCA_963383655.1. Taxonomy (NCBI): domain Eukaryota; kingdom Metazoa; phylum Mollusca; class Bivalvia; order Mytilida; family Modiolidae; genus Bathymodiolus; species Bathymodiolus septemdierum. The sequence continues at coordinate 37,704,955 of OY726524.1, read as the reverse complement.
CGATGTAGAATATAAAAGTGTTGCATATGTACGATATATAAAGAACCATATAACATTGTAACCTTTAATTATATAAAAAAAGTTTGAAGATACCAAGGGAGTAATCTGAAGCCGTAAAACGTAAGACATTACAAGGGTCAAAAGAAGAAAGATCTGAAGCCGTAAAACGTAAGACATTACAAGGGCCAAAAGAAGAAAGATCTGAAGCCGTAAAACGTAAGACATTACAAGGGCCAAAAGAAGAAAGATCTGAAGCCGTAAAACGTAAGACATTACAAGGGCCAAAAGAAGAAAGATCTGAAGCCGTAAAACGTAAGACATTACAAGGGCCAAAAGAAGAAAGATCTGAAGCCGTAAAACGTAAGACATTACAAGGGTCAAAAGAAGAAAGATCTGAAGCCGTAAAACGTAAGACATTACAAGGGCCAAAAGAAGAAAGATCTGAAGCCGTAAAACGTAAGACATTACAAGGGCCAAAAGAAGAAAGATCTGAAGCCGTAAAACGTAAGACATTACAAGGGCCAAAAGAAGAAAGATCTGAAGCCGTAAAACGTAAGACATTACAAGGGCCAAAAGAAGAAAGATCTGAAGCCGTAAAACGTAAAACATTACAAGGGCCAAAAGAAGAAAGATCTGAAGCCGTAAAACGTAAGACATTACAAGGGCCAAAAGAAGAAAGGACAAAGATCTACATACACAGCAATATATTGATCAAAAGGTGCACGAAACCCACAAAAAGGCGGGGGTCAACTCGGATGTTCCTGAAGGAAAAACAGTTCCTGTTCCATTAGTGACACTCTCGTGTTTACTCTTATTATGAAAATAAGTTAATCAGATTGTTTTGTTCTAATATCTGCAATATGAGTGATCGGTTGTGGTGAACCACAGTGATCGGTTATCATAGTACTAACGCAGAGGACTATCAACTTGGTATTTGAAGTGTTTCGAGAGTGCCACGCTCCTTCTATGTTGAAGGTTAAAAGATAAAAGTTAAGATATGTTTAAGTTACCAATATATCAACAATCCAACCAAATGATTTAACATTTCTAATTGATTTTTTTTTAAACTTTTATATTTTAATAATTAGTTGAAATTTCATGCCACATAATTAAATGTTTATATAATTTGTATATATATCGTTAAGCTTTTTCCAACAAAAAATCATTTTAGTGCTAGGTGACTGTTAATATATCTCTCCACTCGACCTTTGCTTTTACTCATACACAGCATAAGCAGCAACTACTAGGGTGATAGTGTATCGTTTGGTACAACTACGGACCGACCTATTGAGACATGAAGGCTACCCGAGTCTGTTGAAATGTTATACGATATTTACAATTATAACCATAGTGTTTCACAATAGTCATGGTATTATTTATTCTACAGTTACCAGGGTTTTTTTCTCACCTTGTTAACTTTACAAAATGCACCCCGTTATCGTCGGGTGAACAGAAGCTGTAAATCGAAATGGATATTAAACGTACCTATAGCATGCATATCTCTTTTACACCATCGATTTTTTTATTTTTTTTGGCAAACTGGTATTTCCAGACAAGAGAATTGGTACTGCCTAAGGGATATACATACCTACGTTTCTCTTCATCCATAGAATGTGCTATATACATGTATCTCTCGTTAAATAATCTTCCAATTTTGGGAAGTCTTCATGACGGCATAGGTGGCTGAAGTAGAAGAGCATATATACAGTCAAACATGCCTTAAAAGGCGCCTTTATATAACAAATCATGTCTATATAGGGCAGTCTCATTTTTCCAATTAATGAATAGTGCATATAACTGTAATCTGAATATAGAGGTCAACTGCTCATTAAGGTCACAATTTCAGATTCCTTGAGTGGCCTTTATATACACGATTGGCTGTATTTGTAACGGTTATTTGATATTTTTCTGCTGATCGTAATGAATGCTCATAATGAATGCTCATAATGAATGCTCATAATATATTAAAGCTACATTAAAATTGTTATGGGATAATTTGACCTATTTGAAAGCCATTTAGCCGTTCTGATATTTAGTGTTGAAAAACAAATTCTGCTAAAGATTATATGGCTTGATGACAAATAAATATTTATAAATTATAGTAATTGCTATAGGATACATTATATAGAGTCAAAATATAATTGCTTTTTTCACATCAGTTCGCTGAACAAATATCATATAGATTTCAATGATTACTCATTGTGTTCTTATTAGAAACAATTATTTTAAAGCATGCCCTTTTTTTTCTTGTAAAAATAGACCCTAAATGATTTATATTTTATCATGTTCCTGTGTGGGTAAAATAAATGTTTGTATTGAAACTAATTGATAATTTTATACTTAATAGGGTAATTTTAAAGTTTTTCTTTGTCGTTATTTAATACAAAATCGATGTTAAGAGACTTTCAATTGCATTTGAACTCTTTTGATATACATTTATACGATTGAATGCATTTCTATTATTTTTACCCTGTATGTCAAACCATATTAAATGACACTATCACAATACGTGAAAGGAAACTATCAGCCATTTAAAACATGTGAAAAGATAAAGATTGAAAAAACATACTTTACAACACATTTCTAGTATTGTTGTCCATTATGATTGCTAATATTTAGATTATAAAGGAGTACGTGAACTGTATTCAACCTGAGAAATTAAAAAGGAGGACGAAATCCGTAGGGAATCTTTAAGTTCAATGTTTAATTATAGTAACACAGATTAAACATCTTTCAGTGTGATCAATTTTCAATATCAAATATTGCTGATTTGGTTAATAATGAATTATGACGGTGTATTGATGAATATTTACGTAACACTTTCATATGATAAGTAATGATGATTAATGTTGGTGTCATCGGTTTTTTTTAATTCTTATTCAAACCCTAACTAATATGTGTAATAAATGACTACTGTTATTGTGATCACCAATAATAGGTGATCGATTGAACCGTGGCTTGACGTCGAGTGAACACTATTTTAGCTATATTTATGACGACTTCAGATTAATTAAGGCAATTAAACGTAGATGTCTGTTATATCTATTTCTTAATTATTTTTGCGATACATTAATATCTAGCGACATCCCGTATGGGGTAAGGTCAGGGTATATTTTCAACCTATCAATCAACAATAAGCTTTGTCTAAAGTGAAGTTGGGGTTGTCATGGGCGTAAGATTCGTCAATCATGAGACAATAGTATATCTCCCATATTCTAAGGGCGAGCTGTTACGGAATATCTGTGTTACAGATAACCACTGATGTATTCCGTTTGTTGTCGTCAAAATCTCTCCCTTTCCTCATTCATGGCTTATTATCGGATTTTTTTCTCTCACATAATTAACAGGAGTGACATTATTGGAACAGGAACTGCTTACACTTCCAGAACACCTGAGTTCACCCTGTTTTTCTTTGGTTTTTAGCTTTCTGTGTAGATTTTGTAGATGATTGTTTGTCCTTTTCCCACTTTTTTATTTGCGAATGTTTTGCTTGTAATTCTTCTATTAAAACGACGTATTATTAACCCTTTTATATCTGGTTTGCACGACCATATATTGCAACGTTCCTCCGAGGATTAGAAATGGAATATTAAATAGTTGAATTTAAAAATATTTCAATCTCGTGCGTCCATGAATTTTTTGATTCTGAAAGGAACAATTCAAGATTATTTTTGATGGGGTCCGTGTTGCTAATCATTTTAGACTTTACGTTCTTTGTTCTTAGTTCTTAGTTCTTGGTTCTTAGTTCCGTTGCGATTTCGTATAAAAACGATGTTCTATTCGTCTTTACCTCCAGTTGTTTGTAGGAGGGTTCATCTCTTATTTGTGTTATTTGTGTTAGTTTGTGCATAGTGGTGTGTTTTGTTTTGTTTGTCTTCGTCCTGTGTACCTAATGTTGGTTGCCAGTTTCTCTGGATTGTCCATTTTTCTATTGTCCCTTCTGAGTTCTTTATCGTTTATTGATCTAAATTATATACGGATATTTCTACTAAAACTCTTCTCCTTCCTATTGCAAAAATCTTTAAATGTTCGTTCCGTTCTGTAGTATTAAGTTCCCTTTCAAACGAAAAACACAATTAAATGTATATCTACAAATCTTAAAATTACATGAAAGTTTGAAAGCTATGTTTGTTTTGATTATTAATTGTGCAGCATTTAATGTTTGAAGTGAGGTATCGCATAACTAACTATCTGACACGTTCACCTTTCAATAAAAGTTAGTATTTCAATTCAAACAAATTCAATATTTAAATAATAAAACCTCTTTAAACATTATTAAATTTCTAGATCAATTTAAATCATTAAAAAATTCTCATTGTTAAGATTTCATATAATTTTGTAATATCAGACTACAGGTGGTACAGTTTTGAAATGTGGGTTTCGACCCTTATTATACAATGGTATTCTAGACCATGGACAGGTGACAGTCATAGACTTACCTTGATCAAGTTACGTAATTAAAGGCACCTTGCTATTCAATTAATTGTACTATATGATGTAATATAAATTTTCAAATTTATTACTTTTTTAATTAATATACTTTTATAAGATATATCAAGGACATAGACTGTACATGAAACATGATTTGGACGATATAAATCTAAGAGCGAATTGTTGTCTGAAAATTGTCCTACCTCACTGAGAAGATTTATAATTAATCTACAGTTCTATATATGGGACGTTTTTCTCTGTGTTTTACATTAATTCATGAACTAGATTGATAAGTTAATCATTTCAATTATATTTTACATTTCTCACCTAATTATGATGAATGAGTTGGTGTGTATTTTAGAGTTATTGCAATAATTACGAATGGTGGTGGCCAACGCAGATCGTCGTACATAATATTACAAATGTTGTCTGCACTTTTGGGTAGTTGGAAAGAGATCTGGCATAAAAGTACGAATGATGAAGATATGCGTACACAATAGGACCATTGCAATAAAGAACATGTTTGCACGGATAATGTGGTGAAATAATGCCACAAAGTAGATGCTCCTATAGTCTATTATCAGCCATGCAGATTGCTGATAATTAACTGCCACAGAGCGATCAAACAGACACAGCTTAAATATACTTATCATTCAAATTAGTATCATGCAATTGTTTTGACTTTGCTCATTTATTATACATGTATTTTTTGTCAATTGTTTCCTCGCCATACGAGTCATGGCTAGCCATTTTACTGTAATGTTTGACTTGGCTCATTTATTATACATGTATTTTTTGTCAATTTTTCCTCGCCATTCGAGTCATGGCGAGCCATTATACTGTACTGTTTGACTGCTGCTTGTTTATTTTTTCTATATCTGTAATGTGGTTGGAGATCACATTTTCAAGAGGGAGTAAGATCACGCTAATCGGTTTAGCGCCGCCACATTGTTGTGTCTGTTCCAAGCCAGAATAAGGATTTCCAATGTAATATGTCTATTTTTATGTTCCGTGAGTTGAAGTGAGAGGTGGCTGTCCGATTTGTTGAAATTGGTGGAATTGTTTATCATTACTATTTAAATTTTCTTTTAGTAATTGCCACAGAGTATTGAATTTCTGACCTTATATTATATGACTAATTGTCGTTTTGCACCTGGCGTTTTTACTTATTTGTCTCTGAAATTGTTCTACAGTATATGTTGACTATGTAAAGACTGATCAATTCAACAACAATTTCTAAATTTACACATAAGATGATGCAATAATCTGAAACTGTATCCTCCCACCGAGATATCTATTTTATATGTAGATTGTGATACTGAAGGACGTAGAACTAGGAGCCAGTGTCTCCTCTGTGGGGCACAATCGCACTGAAAGGGGTATTCGTTGGCGGTTCAGGATAAATCAACAATACACATTAAGGATTAGAGGTAAATAAGCGTATCCTGTTTGAAGAATAGAAAGCTGGCCAGTTGCAATACAAACTTTTCCGACCCCCCCCCCCCCTCCCCCTTTGTGGTGACAGTCAACATATCCGTCCTCCCCGGCGTCACCCGTTACCTTGGAATTCTTGAATTGATGCTTCTGATCTTCTTGTCATGAAAAATAAATTAATCCAACTCTCATGAAGTTAAACAACACTCAGTCCATTAGCCTATCAAATTTAGATTAAGAAGAAATACTGTACCATTTGTTTTGTACAAATGTATATTCAGGAGTTTCCATTTCACATGGATATCTTTATTTCAGGATGTTTCAATGAAACGGGTTTTTTGTTTATTCCTGTATAATGTATAGTTGTTTTTGTTTGGTACATATAAGGGTACATATAAGGGTACATGTGAAGGTTACATGTGAAGGTTACATCAGTAAATTGTTTGACATCCCATTTGTAGCCCCTTTGGACATGATTTCTTTTTCCTCATTTCTTTTCTGGTGATAAGTGGTTATAATATAAATAATAACTCATAAGGTTGTGGGGTGGGCAGTTGGTATTGTATATTCATGCGATTTTCTTTCTAAAATGCAGACTAAAAACTCTGTTAGAAAGGCAATATTATTTATACACATGATTATCAAATATTTTATTTGATCTCTGTAATAAAATTTAGCTGCATCAGTGGTGTAATAGTTATCATGCTCGCCTCGAGTGGGGTAGATCGTGGGTTCGAGCCCCGGTCAGGTCAAACAAAAGACTATAAAATTGGTATGTGTTGTGTCTCCACTATGCACGCATCATTAAGGAGTAAGAGCCAAGACTGGTTGGCTCGGAAATCAGAATAATGTGTCCGAGTGGAGCGACATGTCTACCCGCGGACTGTTGTTTCAGTAAGCTAGCACTATTAAAATCCAACTCAGCATGTTTGTCTACAACAAACCGGACCTCATCATCATCTCATTGAAAATTAACTTGTTCTCGCCATGATTTAGTTGAAAATTGTTTTGCTGTGTTGGCGTTAACCCACAATCACTCACTGTTATAAAATTCAACATTGAATTAACATACATTAAACTATAGACTTTTAGTTAATTCTGATCTAATCACGAACATATTAATAGAGTACCTGTGCTTTTGTTTTGAGGACATCGTGATAGTCAAAATCATGATAAGAAGACGTAAAAATAGATATTTATAATAAATATTTGAATCAAAATATTTCGAACGATTCTGTAAAAAGGAGGGAAAATCCCAATGGTTTTGAAAACATGAAATGATATTAATGTCCATAATTTGTATTATATGTAAAAGTAAGCATATATGAATTCTGTCTTCCGCATGGTTGTTTCATATAAAGGTACATTGTCTTTAAGTGTAATATCTTATAAAGGTTCAGTAACTGCTATGCATTCTTTTGTTCATATAATACATTTGATCCGAAATGGTTGTCACACTATTTATGGGTACATTTAACTCATAAATAATGACGTAGCTTTTCTTAAATTAAGGTATTGTATGTCCTTTTTGTTTCGATTTACGGCTTCTGATACCCCATTGGTATCTTAAAGAATTATTTTTTTCCACATCCACCAGGCATAGGTAAGCGCAATATATTGTGGCTATCCGGTTTATGCTATTGTTTTTCTCCCAAATATATTTTTGTATTATTTGACCTTCCAATTTGTTTACCTCGAGAGTATCTCTATCGCGTCAGGCCCATTATTATATTAGATATCAACACATTTACAGCATCTTGCCAACAGTATGTCATTTATTTCAACATTACCCATAATATATTACAGTCCACCCTGTGTGATAAGGGTACTGAAGAGAACCTGAAAATGTGCCAATTTTTGGCAATTTCCCTTTATATATATCAGTCTCTAAGATAATATAATAAAAACTATAGCTTCATTTTCCGTACGTATCGGCCTTACGGCCTACTTCAGCGGAAGTTTATTTGTATATGAAGGTTACATCGCAACAAGCTACGTTACAAATTTTCCATACACTTCTGTAAGAATTTCAAGTGGCTATTGTAACGTTCCTTCTTTTCTACTAACCGTTTGCAGTTGAACAATTCTCTACCGCAACATAAAGTATCTTCGTCCTTCATCTTTGCAAAATATATATATATATATATATATATATATATATATATGCATTATTCATTAAAATGAGAAAATGAAACAACCCTTTAAATACATTTGTTCTTTAAGGCGGGCATTGGTAGATCATATAGTTGAAACGGGCAAGGGCATACATTTATATGACTGTGTTCATGGTGTTGGATATAGAAAGTCATTAAAAATGTCTTTCTAATTACAATCTCTCATCTATATTATTAATGATAAAGTTAAAATACTATGAAACTGTTGTTTTTATTTAATAACAGACAACAAGCAAAAACACAACAACATCATACTTTACAACTATAATAGAGACAAGAGAAACATCACAAATAAACAACACTTTCAGATGAAACCAAATGCCTTTGTAAATCTGTACAATTGTAAATAAAATCAACCTTGGTAATAGAAAACAAGAAAGATTTGATAAATGTTCGGTATAATAAAACTACCAATGACTTTGTGGGAGATGAACTTGTCAAGACTCATGGAGAACTCTTGGGGAAGGAACTCTTTGAGTATTGGCAATTTTGGATATTCATTTCTCCCCAAGATAACAATTGTGTATTCTGTTATACCAGTCGTGCGAACTTAATAAGACATCTACGTTTTTATTATAGTAGTTCATGCTATGCACGTTTTTATTATAGTAGTTCATGCTATGCACGTTTTTATTATATTAGTTCATGCTATGCACGTTTTTATTATAGTAGTTCATGCTATGCACGTTTTTATTATAGTAGTTCATGCTATGCACGTTTTTATTATAGTAGTTCATGCTATGCACGTTTTTATTATAGTAGTTCATGCTATGCACGTTTTTATTATAGTAGTTCATGCTATGCACGTTTTTATTATAGTAGTTCATGCTATGCACGTTTTTATTATATTAGTTCATGCTATGCACGTTTTTATTATAGTAGTTCATGCTATGCACGTTTTTATTATAGTAGTTCATGCTATGCACGTTTTTATTATAGTAGCTCATGCTATGCACGTTTTTATTATAGTAGTTCATGTTATGCACGTTTTTATTATAGTAGTTCATGCTATGCACATTTTTATTATAGTAGTTCATGCTATGCACGTTTTTATTATAGTAGTTCATGCTATGCACGTTTTTATTATAGTAGTTCATGCTATGCACGTTTTTATTATATTAGTTCATGCTATGCACGTTTTTATTATATTAGTTCATGCTATGCACGTTTTTATTATAGTAGTTCATGCTATGCACGTTTTTATTATAGTAGATCATGCTATGCACGTTTTTATTATAGTAGTTCATGCTATGTACGTTTTTATTGTAGTAGTTCATGCTATGCACGTTTTTATTATAGTAGTTCATGCTATGTACGTTTTTATTATAGTAGTTCATGCTATGTACGTTTTTATTATAGTAGTTCATGCTATGCACGTTTTTATTATAGTAGTTCATGCTATGCACATTTTTATTATAGTACTTCATGCTATGCACGTTTTTATTATAGTAGTTCATGCTATACTCGTTTTTATTATAGTAGTTCATGCTATGCACGTTTTTATTATAATAGTTCATGCTATGCACGTTTTTATTATAGTAGTTCATGTTATGCACGTTGTTATTATAGTAGTTCATGCTATGCACGTTGTTATTATAGTAGTTCATGCTATGCACGTTGTTATTATAGTAGTTCATGCTATGCACGTTTTTATTATAGTAATTCATGCTATGCACGTTTTTATTATAGTAGTTCATGCTATGCACGTTTTTATTATAGTAGTTCATGCTATGCTCGTTTTTATTATAGTAGTTCATGCTATGCACGTTTTTATTATAGTAGTTCATGCTATGCACGTTTTTATTATAGTAGTTCATGTTATGCACGTTGTTATTATAGTAGTTCATGCTATGCACGTTGTTATTATAGTAGTTCATGCTATGCACGTTGTTATTATAGTAGTTCATGCTATGCACGTTTTTATTATAGTAGTTCATGCTATGCACGTTTTTATTATAGTAGTTCATGCTATGCACGTTTTTATTATAGTAGTTCATGCTATGCACGTTGTTATTATAGTAGTTCATGCTATGCACGATTTTATTATAGTAGTTCATGCTACGCACGTTTTTATTATAGTAGTTCATGCTATGCACGTTGCTATTATAGTAGTTCATGCTATGCACGTTTTTATTATAGTAGTTCATGCTATGCACGTTGTTATTATAGTAGTTTATGCTATGCACGTTGTTATTATAGTAGTTCATGCTATGCACGTTTTTATTATAGTAGATCATGCTATGCACGTTTTTATTATAGTAGTTCATGATATGTACGTTTTTATTATAGTAGTTCATGCTATGCACGTTTTTATTATAGTAGTTCATGCTATGCATGTTTTTATTATAGTAGTTCATGATATGCACGTTTTTATTATAGTAGTTCATCCTATGCACGTTTTTATTATAGTAGTTCATGCTATGCTCGTTTTTATTATAGTAGTTCATGCTATGCACGTTTTTATTATAGTAGTTCATGCTATGCACGTTGTTATTATAGTAGTTCATGCTATCCACGTTTTTATTATAGTAGTTCATGCTATGCACGTTGTTATTATAGTAGTTTATGCTATGCACGTTGATATTATAGTAGTTCATGCTATGCATGTTGTTATTATAATAGTTCATGCTATGCACGTTTTTATTATAGTAGTTCATGCTATGCACGTTGTTATTATAGTAGTTCATGCTATGCACTCTGTTGAAGAGTTTCGTTATCTTCGTCTCATAATGATGTAATGACGTCAGAGAATACCGAAGGAGCAATCAAAAATGGACAATCCAGATAAACTGGCAGCACAGTGTACACAAAAGGATGACAAACAAAACAAAAACACAACACAATATGTGTTGGACATGAATATAAGCAAACAAACACAAATAACGTAAATAACGTAAACAACTGGAGGTAACGACGAATATTCTGAATACTCAAACTGCTTTTATCATGATTATCATGACCACAAACAACAGGACATAGTAACATAACGAGCTTGTACCTTCTTTGTAATATAATAGATAAAAACAATATAACTAACATGAGTACATGGATTTAAGGAAAGTCTCAAGAACACATACTTACTCAATTGCAAGTTTGCAATCTATTTCCAATAAATAAGTCGACAGGTTTACCGGACAATACAAATTAATTATAACATTATAAAAACGTTCTTTACTTATACCTCGAATTTGACGACAGTGGTCAACTCAGTACTAAAATTTATGATAAACGGGACGACTTCAATTTTAAAATCATAAATTTTCCAAATATGTGCAGCAATATACCAGCTTCTTCTTCATATGGTGTTTACATCTCGCAATTGATTCGTTATGCAAGGGTCAGTAGCAATTATTCTGATTTCCTGAAACGTCATCTTCATCTGAGAAACAGGATACTGGACCAGGGCTATTAAAAGATTCGCCTTATTCGATCTCTTAAAAAGTTTATATTCCGATACCAAGATCTTGTCGAAATATATTCCGTCTCTGCAGAGACGATGATAAACGATGCAAAAACAAAAATGTCAAAAATATTTTGTTATCAATGTGTGACGTAGAATTGTTTTTGACATTTGCTTCGCTGGGTTTGGTAATGCTTTGACAACTATTTTACCTATTTTGTTCCAGTATTGTTATAAATACTGTTATAGTGACAGCCGGAACATTTGAGCCGTAATGAAAGCGGGAGGTTTGGCGCTTTAAAATCTGATTCAACCCACCATTTCTTTAGAAATGCCTGTACCAAGTCAGGGTCATTACGGTTTTCACAGTTTTCCGTTTGTTGACTGATTTTGTCTGTTTATATACTTATGAGTTTTGACTTTCACTTTGTAAGATTGTTCGGAGTTCGGTAATTTTGTTATTACCCTTATTTGTAAACAAGAAAATACCTGTATTACCGCCAAACATCAATACAAATAAAACAAGTAAGCTGAAATGAAAGACGTTTATAATCACAATATGGAAACATAAATTAAACCAAAAATGTTGTTGATAATGCCTCTAACTACTTGTTTATGTGCTATAATCAACAACCTACACACCTCATTGAGACTATTATATATCACATTTAAATTCCAATTCCAAAACAAATAAATTTCAATGTCATTCTAAGCAACCCTATATAATAATGACATATTTTCTATATCAGTGAAATAACCGTATATTTATTAAATTGCAGAGAGGATTGAAAACATCGCAGAACTGTTTTCAAAGAAGAACTCCCATTTCTCTGTTGTCTTTGTTTTCATTAGACACTGCTTACATATTTGTTCATGGTTCTTAAGAATATCCAGGTATAGGTGGTAGTGTTTTCTCTTTATGCCAATGTGGTCTTACAGGTGGGTGTGTGCCGTCAGACAAGGATGCTAGATTCCCCCGTAATCCTTTACCTATACGATCTTGTTGGACATGGTGTTTTGTCAACATGTAACTGGATGGCGGTCTTTGTTGTTCGGGTATTGGTGATAGATTGCCATTGAATGGTTCATCGAAAGGGTTGTCTACATTTTCTCTAGGCGTCATTGGTTCGACAACTATGTCGTTTTCTACAAATCGATCTTTTGATTTAGGATGATCTAAACGAAAAGTTGGTTGAAATATATTTCCAATTTACGTGTAACTGAGCATATTATTCAATATTAATATTTTATGAAAGCATGCCCATTTCCATATTAAACTGTCAAAAGTGTGTCTTATATGATATATACAATATGGAATATATGATAACACCACAATCTAATACATGAAACATAACATATTTCTCAAATATACATGTTTATCATTCATCTCGTGCATTACACTCAAATTTCAAATATAATTTCGTGCAGAATTTCTGGACATAACTCTTTCCATTGGTATAGCCCTGTCACGTGGGGATAAAGAGTCTATGACTAAATCGTCCGACATTGTTGGCTCTCTCTTCAAACAGACGTCTGAAAATGAAGTTTGAACTGATGATGTAGTTTCCGCGAAAACAGGTGAATATGTCAATATCATATTGTCCTTAGACAGTTCAAAATTGTTGTTATAGACAACATTATTATGGTTGACATAAGTACGGCCTCATACTACTTCACGAAATATTCTTAATAATATTGACTTTGGTGAGACACATTTTAGTCAATTTATTGGTACATTATGTTCATATGTAGGAAATAGCCATACTTAATTTATGTTCAAAATATGTTAAATGGCAAACTATACACGTTAAATAGTAAACTATGCATTTTTCAATAGCAAGGTATGAACATTAAATAGTATAGTATGCACGTTAAATAGCTAAGTATACATATTAAATAGCAAAGTATATACGTTAAATAGCTAAGTATGCATGTTAGCAAGCAACGTATACACGTTAAAAAGCAACATTTACATGTTAAATATCAGAATATAAACGATAAATAGCAAATATACACGTGAAATAGTAAAGTGTAAACGTTACATAACAAAGTATACTCCTTAAAAGGCAAATTATACATGCTAAATATCCAAGTATACACGTTAAATAGCAGAATATGCACGTTAAATGGCAAAGAGTGACCTGCACTTTTTAAATTGTTATAAGATTAGGGAACGACCATTTAACTTGCAGGGGGTGGGTATGTTTTTTTTCTAAAAAAAAAATATTCTGATTCCCAATGTTGCTGAAAAAAATATTCTGAATTTGGTGAAGGAAAAAAAAATAATCTGATTCCGAGTTTTTGTCATATAACCTAATGTTAAATTCCGGAAAAAAAAATTCTAACTCTTGAGTTGTCCGAAAAAAAAAATTCTGAACGAAACAAAAAACCATAACCCCCCCCCCCCCCCCCCCCCTCTCCCTCCCCTTCAAGTTAAATGGTCGGTTCCTTACAGGTTATATTATAAATAAACGTTAGGGAAAACGAAGGTGCAATCAAGAATGAACAATCTCGAGAAACTGGCAACATTGGGTACACAAGACGAAAATAAACAAAACAACAAAAACACAACACCAAATGTGATGGACACAACCATAAACAAGAAACCAGACGAATGCAAACACTACATTTAAATATTTATTGCATTATATTATAAATACTGGTAATTTGAAGAAAACAAATCTGTACCTGAACGTGTAAAATCGGAATCTGCGGGTAGTGGTTTCTTGATATCACGTGCTGAATCTCCTGTTGACCTGCGATCTGTACCTGAACGTGTAAAATCGGAATCTGCGGGTAGTGGTTTCTTGATATCACGTGCTGAATCTCCTGTTGACCTGCGATCTGTACCTGAACGTGTAAAATCGGAATCTGTGGGTAGTGGTTTCTTGATATCGAGTGCTGAATCTCCTGTTGAACTGCGATGTGTAATTTGTTTCTTTGTTGGTTTAAGATAGTTCTGATATATTAGGTAAGCAATAATAATTATTGCTATGAGGAGTAGGAGTGACAGTACAACTCCTACAATGATTGTCGAGCTACTGTTAGATTCTGAACTAGTACTGTCATCGGTATTCCCTGTGTCATTGTTACTAGTTGTCGTTACTGTTGTTGGCGTGGTGGTCGATGTAGGGGTCGTCGTCGATGTCGTAGTTGTCACTACTTCAAAAATGAAATATATATTATAATTATATATAAAACTATATTGGGATTATGGTGTTTAACGCTGCTTTCAACAATATTTCAGTTATATCGTAGCGGTCAGTGGAGGAAACCAGAGCAACCGAAGAAAACCACCAAGTCACTGACATGTTGTATCGAGTACACTTCGCCATGAACTAGATTGGAACTCACAACGTTTGTGGTAATAAGCACTGACCTTTAAATATATGACAACAGTTAATTTCTTGTAGTTGTTAGTTAAAATAGTTAATATTTGTTTTCCTATTCGTAGCGTGGTTAAGCCAGCTGGTCAAATTTTCGCAATATTTTATCACCACTGTGGTCAAATTTCTGCATGAGAATTGCCGTCAATTTCCTTTCAAGTGTCATTAAGGATGGAAATTAACAACATCAAATATTTTTGACGTTTTGATCATAGGAGAAACAAATTCTCCCCTCTGTTAAGTTGATTAAGATATTTCTCCACCTTCGATACTTACATTTTCAAATTTATCTATTTCGGGTGGAGAAATAGCGTAGACCACTGGTGGCAGAAGTAGAATCTACACAAAATGTATATACATTCTCCATAATTCATTATGATTGTAGTATATATAAAATATGCTTATATTCATCATTAATGCATTTCTTAAGCTTTAGAATGTAATGACGTGAATGTGGCAGCATAGTAACTGTTTGAAGTGTCCAATTCATATGTTCTGCCGATTGTATCACATTAACTTTACCATGAAACAACGTCGTATGTATAACTCGATAGTATTCTAGCCTAGTGAATATTCAAGTGTTTGGGCAGATAAAACAACCTTAACCCCGCCACTTTTTATTGAAGTGCCTGGGCCAAACCGGGAAAATGACCAGTATTTGTGTGTTGGAGATATCGGTTTTGCACTTTTCTATGATTTTTCTATTGGATGTTGGACAGTGTACTGTCTTTCTTCATTTTATTATAAAATACAGATGTTAATGGTTATGGTCCCCAAAAAGATGAAGGAAAAAAGAAGCTTTGAATGAATTTTGAGATAAAAAATGTAGATAATAAACATGCCACATCATGTAAAACTGTGTGTACTTACAACAGGTTTCTGAAAGAATAAAATTGAAAATATAAGATAAATATATACTAAAAGATTATTGCTCATATACCTAAGCAGTATGCACAACTAAAGAAAATAATGTTTTACAGAAACTATTTAAATTACTCCCAATAAATCAATATATGAAGGGGGAAAAAACAGAAATAAACTTACTCAAATACGGCATTTTTAATTACATATTTGTTTTGTTTAACTATGTATTAATAAGATTTACTTCATACAAATGTCATTTATTCTACATAAAGCTTATTGTGCTTCTATGATCTCATTATCCATTTACTTAGTATCAGAAAGATGTATTACTATATGAAGTTGTTAAAAAAAACGTTAATACCTTCTACCACGAAAATTCATAGATTTGTATGTCTGAAAGTAGTAACGCCAATATTTATTTCCAAGTTGTCTAATAATGTATTTAGCACTATAAAGTACCAAAGGTGAACATATATAACTGTTTACTTTGTCGCACTACATTTATTTGGCGAATCATTCAAGATTTAGTAAGTATCCCCTATTTTTACCTATATCGTAGGAATTGTGTTTGTTTCTGAACATTAGTGGTTGATATTTATTGTTCTTTATATGAATATTTGAAAAATACACATGTAAGCAAGGTTTCTTTAAATATTAGAACTTCATGTCCCTCAGTCTTATACAATTAATTATCATATATAGAAAACAAACATATAAAACATATATTTTTATATTAGGTGCATGCCCTTTATCAATGTATTTGCATTGGTTTCAACGATTTAAGAAATAACAATATTGTATTTAAACAGCTGCGATGTCAATTCGGGATTTGACTGTTGCAAATGTAGTAATACTGACGACACGGAGCCGCGTCAACTCCTCAAACATTGCTGTTATTTCTATTCTAGTGCATTATATTTTTTTCTTTTGAGCTGTGAAAAGGTTCTAAATACAGAATAAATGAAATGACGCGAAACATTAATAATGATTTGTTTGCATTAACGGCATAGCAGAACATGACGTCATAAAAGCTGGCGTCGGAGATATGTGGTGTTTGCAATTGGTTCACATTGCAATAATTAAATATCATGGGCTTGAAGATAATGAAGGCTGATTTAAAGTAGAGCCATTAGCTACGACATGTCAGCTAAAACACGTATTATACAAAAGTTGCATTAGAAATTTGTAATAATTTGTACCATGCATGGATAACAGTAGATGTTTGGGGTTTACCCAGCATTGCTGTTTTTTAGAATGCATGATAATATGTGCCTATTATATGCATGATGCAATATTTCGCTAAAGTCTAGTGCATATTAAGAGATTATTACATGACATTTTCCATATCGTCCCTGGTATCAGCCCGAGACTCCCATATCAAGCCCGACAGCGAAGTTGGAGGATTGATATGGGTCGAGGGCTGATACCAGGGACGACATGGAAAATTTCATGTCATAATCTATTTACTACATATTTTACATTGACTTTCATATTGCAGAAAAGATCTTTGAACTGACAAATTGTGAAAATAAATCCTTAAGAGAGTTGCCTTTGTTCAACTGGAAATATTTTTGTTTCGAGTTTTGTACAATGACGTTAGTGTGTAAAATCTACCCAAGACGTTGACATTTGAATGAAAATTCCTATTCAAGACGACTTTACATTTTAGCTAATTATTCCGTTTCAAGTTATTAAAACTATTTTGAAACGTGTTAATTTTATTGAAATACGATTTTATGCACCATCTGACATATTTTCTTTGAGACCAGTGCGCAGATACCGGAAGTTAAATTCGGGGGCAAATACGGATGTTGGAGGGCCAATACGGATATTTGAGGGCAAATACCCGGGATTTGCCCTGAGGGCAAATAACCAATACTGACTTCTAGCTATTATTGGACATGCAAAAACGAACATATTGCAACAAAATATGTGATAAACAGATGTTTACAATAGATCAAAATATACATGACGTCATATTATTACATACTACCCTATTATGCCATCCTAAGTGTAAAGCATGTTATATACCATAAATGTCTACTGCATGTGACAAATTGAAAGTTTATATAGAAAATTGTCATTTCTATACATAATTGTTTAGTTAATAGAATAAGAAATTTTACCTTTCAAGATATTTATATTTTCTTACCATAAGCTGTCAATGTCAGCAGTAGGCTGCTCGAGTCTGATGTTCGAATTTTTGAAACTTGACCTGCCGCACATCCTCCTGGATTTGTACTTACTGAACGTTCGTTGTCTGTCTGTGTAACCGCCTTCAAAAGAATATAACTGGTAAACAATATCAGATTTCATATAGGTTAAGATCAACTATAACCAGTAATCTTGCTGAATTTCTTTCAAGATAAATGGACCAGAGCTTGATTGCTAGACATACTCGTCAATATGTGTAAAACAAAACATCAAACAATAAATCTGCTTAAACTTCAATTTTAATCTATAATGATTTGATTTCTTTGAGTAAGAACAGTGGAGAGACAGTACCATTTTAAAAAAATCATATATATAAGCACTGTTTTAAGAGTATCCCATTCAGCCAAGCCATTAGGGTAAAACGAATATGCTCCACTGTTGAAACCATCAAGCAAAGACTAGGAGATTTACGCCATCATTTGAAGAGACGGGGATATAATGAGAAAGTTATAGAGAGTGGGTTTTCAAAGGCTAGTGAAATTAACAGAAATGACCTCCTGGAGTACAAAGAAAAAAAGATCAACAAACGGGTTCCCCTTGTTCTCACTTTACCATCCCTCTTTAGAGAAAATTTCAGGCATTGTCATCATTGGAAAGAAATTGAAAAAAGTGAAACGCTGGCCAAGTTGTTCCCTGAACCACCCGTTGTAGCGTTCCGGCGACCTAAAAGCATTAAGGATACACTGGTCAGAGCTGCGGTATCTAGACCTTCATCGACGTCGGTCAGTGTAAACCATGTGACAAGCGTTGCAAGTGCCGTCTCCAATTGCAACACGCACAAGTGTTCCATACCAAGACGACAGGAAAGGAGCATAAGATCTTTTGCAATGTCAATTGCAAAACACCTAATGTGGTTTACCTCCTTGACTGTCACGTCTGCGGGTCGCAATACGTAGGAGAAAGTGTCCAACCATTCAACAAAAGAATGAATGGACACAGAAGTGACCTTACGAAAAAGATGATCGTGCCCGTGAGTCAACATTTTGTGTCGCCGGGGCACTCACTGGATGACTTTGGTAGATCCAAAATTTATATCATTGACCACAATCCAAGTTGGAAAGAGAATCAAAGACAAAAAAGAGAGAGTTTTTGGATCCGCGAGTTACGAACATTACATCCGGAGGGCATAAACAAAAAGGTCTAAATCTTTTGTTTTTTTAACTTTTTAACCAGTGCCTGGTCCTTAGCTAGTTGGTAAATTTCATCATTACATTTTCTCATTGTTTTCATATTGTTTATAAATTAGTGTACATATATATTTGAATAATATAAAGTTCAAGATTATGATTTTATAAAGTTCAAGATTATGATTTTTACGTTACGATAACTGATGGTCACGTGACAATCTGTTCCTCAGATCATCTTTCAGATCAGATTACAGACGCTGATGAAGCTTGTCGGTCAAACGAAATATCCGTCAATTTGATTATAGGCTTTTTGTAGACTTATAGATATTTTTGTTATATTTTAACATCTTTTTTCTATATCGTTGTGCTAACATTTTAGATGTATATATATATATATATGGTTTTACAAATATGTCGTATTATGACATACAGTTTGCTCAATTGGCCCATAGTATATATTCCACACTGTGGTGGACCGTTGTTTGAATGAGTTTGGGTATCATACCTCATACCGTTTTCAAAAACATTTTTGACATTTTCAAAAATATTTTTGACAGTGCTGTTTGATACATTAACCAATAATGTCTCATTTTTATTTTTATTTCTAATTAAACATTTATTTAAATGTGTAGCCCTATTGTGTATTATATTATTGTTGTTGTACTTTTATTTATTTATATTTGGGATTTTAATTCTTTTATGTATGTATTTTCATATGAGTAACATCTGGTTCTTTTGTCCCGAACATTGACTGTCAAAAACTTTTTTGAAATTGTAAAGTCGCCATATTGGTTCGATATTTTATTCAATTAGACATTGATCAAGTCCCTCGGTGGGACGAACATTTTGTCATTCAACAAAGTGTTTAATTCTTTATCACTTTGTTTTGTGTACTTGGTGTTATTTTACAAACCATTTTAGACGTTTATAATTTATTTTACTTGTATAGTATCGTTATACCGTAACGATCCAACACCCAATAAGATTGATCGTTGACTGGTTTCTCAGACGTTGTATATATATATAGACCAGATTCATTATATACCAGAAAAAAACATTCAGATGTAGACAATTGAAAGCACGTTGACATTAACAAACGCTGTTACTGGCGCGGAATGTGATGAGAATGTTACGTCAAATGAGTATGAATGAGAAGTGTGTAATGTGAGGGTCGATATGTATCATGCGAACATCGCTATCAACATTAGTGCATATAGTACCATATGTCGACTAATCCTAACTCGATACAACATTATGTGATAAAGTTTGTCAGTGACATGCGGCAGGTCGGTGGTTTTCTCCGGGTACTCCGGTTTCCTCCACCAATAAAATTGACCACCACGATATAATTGAAATATTGTTGAAAGTGGCGTTAGACACCATAACCCTAACCCAACTACAATCGGCTGTTGTACATTTACAAATGTGTCTTTTTACTCTTGTTTAGATAATACAATAGAAATTATGGACATTTTCTTACTCATTTTTGTTTATAATCATGATTTTATTTGTTCCCTTTTAAATTGAAATTAAACTTACAATGCACGTAAATATGGTATCTGTTCCATCTGAATTAATAAGTGTTGTGTAATACGTGGTATCATAGTAAACACTGGCTACATGGTATAACACGCCAGTTGCTTAAAGAAAAATAAAACTTTATGTATTGTTGCAAACATATATTTTGACAAACTGTACATTTACAACGAAATAGGTTCGAATTGATAAATAACCAGCTAAGCTAAGTACTGAGATTGTGCAAGGACTATAACAGGACGAACATAGAATAGCCAATGAATTTAATCCATATTATGTGCACAATATTATCATAAAGATAGTAAAATTGCACATACGAATACGAATGTGTTGTTGACACAGGTAGACCCTTCCGAACATCTGAATTCAACTACGTTTTTACGGGTTTCGTGTTACTTAATCTTTAGTTTTCTGTGTAGTGTTTTGTAGATCGTTGTTTGTCTTTTTGTCCATTGCTTTGTCTGTCCTTCGATATACAGCTTCTGATTACCACTTGTGATATGTGCAAAATAGCTTCACCCAAATATTGTCTTAACATTATTATAAAAAGAACTAATTACATATTTTGATATACAAGGCTTTCTACAGATACACATGACCAGAGTGCATGTACTTAACGTAATTAAATTTCTGAAATAATTTCTATTGTTTGTCTTTAACAATATTATTCTTGGTCATTTGGTGTATTTTGTACATATACCATAACGTAAACACACGCTCGTGAAGGTGAAGGTTTACATGAAATTTGGATGATATGAATGTACATAATGGCACATTTCTACATTATTTTCCTTAGTCTCAGGATTGTCCATTCTTGATTGTCCCTTCGGGTTTCGCTAACATTTATTGCACTGTTAAATGCAAAACTGTTGGTGAAAGTTCAAACGTTGGTTGGAGTTAAACAACATACACTCACTCAAACGTATGTATGTATACTCACTTGAACCAAACAGAGTTGTTGAACATTGTGTATAGTTAACTTTTACAGTAGTCCCGTCAATCATATCGTCGACAAAACAACCATCCCATACAGAACCTGCTCCACAATTAATATTACTACCATCATCCACAGTATAATAAAACACTCCTAGGAGTGGGTCAGGGAAGTCTTCTACATGTATACTGTTCTGCATATCTGGAAGGAAATAGTTTTTGCAGATATGCAGATAACAAACAATAGAAAGTCACCAAACAATTCAAGCTTCCTTAAAATATAAATTCATACAATAAAGACATCAGACCTTGTAATACAAATACGAGCTTGATCGGCTCCACATAATGCAGATAATCATCGTATTTTTGTTGTCTTTGGATGTTATATTTTCTGGACAGATCTATGCATACATTCCAATATAGTAGATCTAACCATTTCGAGATATCCAACTTCATTCCTGGATTCGCTTTGATGTGTAGTTTATACTGTCCTTTACGTTACATATAGTGTATTAAGTATATAGGTAGGCCTAGACAATTTATGTATAACAACTTTAATGTGTAGTTTATACTGTCCTTTACGTTACATATAGTGTATATAGGTAGGCCTAGACAATTTATGTGTAACAACTTTAATCGGGTGTATTGTGTTATTTAAATGTTCTTGCCTTATTGTATAATGTTATGTATTTTTGTAGATATCGACTAATTACTATACAATAAAAACCTAGACATCTAATTAAGTGCTCACAACGAGGTTCTGGAATAAACTTCACCAGGAACGCGCAAAGTGAAAAGATTGCAAAGTCAAATAGCTGCCCGAAGGGCCTAATCGGATAGCCATAATCGGTAATGGTCACCCATCTCAAAGGGATATTGAACTTACTTTTAATAATTTATATTAATTAGCAAAATTTCAAACATTAATAGATAAGCCATGTCACTGTCGAAGCACTGACTACTGGGCGGATGATTCTCTTAGGGAGTAATTGTACACCAAAAGATGTATCGAGCTAGTGATAGTAATACAAACATAGATATCTAAATTAGTGTTCATGGAAAAAACCTTCGTCGGGTAATCAGGTGTGATCATAATCAAAGGCTTGGCAAGTCTCTATGTGGGCGGGGATAAACTCTCCCACACATGAGAGCTAAACTCGATTAAGATTGCCTATGTATTAAAACATAGTGTTTTGACGTACTTTCAATATAATACGAATTCTATTAGTGAAGCAGACGATACAATATTCCTTTCGTAGCACGTGGTCTAACTTCCGCATTTTGCTCCGTATATTTATGATTTGTGTTGTAATGTATTCGTTTTACTTAATCCTGATGCTACTCTGTTCTTAAATCTTTTCTGAATCGAATACTCTTCAATTTAGAAGCTATACGATATCTCTTATATAAAAGCAATATCTGGATTTTAAATCCGTATTCTAATCATTTGATTTATTCCCATATATTTTGAAAGCGATGATATTGACAAGTAAATGTATAAATTTTATATGTGAAAACTCTTGAGTTATTTTTAATTGAGTATTATACATGTATTTGGGTATTTTTATCTTTAAAAATACTATTGCTCGATTCATGTTCTGTTTCTCCAAGAAAACGTTTTAATAATATTGTGATATCAATTTTGTTACCATTGTATAGATCTATGACCAGCTAGGGTGCATTTGCCTAACTTCTGTGCGTACTTGATATTTCCTGTATTATATAAATCTATCAAGGTATTTACTTTCTTTAACAAGAACATTGTATTCCCTATCATCAGATCCGTTGGTTGGACTGCAGAATTCGTCTATGCTGGTATACCCTTCGTAGGTGGAAACATCTACTAAAAGTACTCTTCTATTTTCCAAAGATTCCTCAGGATCTGATAATATGAAAAAAAAACATTTAACTACAGATAATATGTTGCTTTATTTTCTCTTGATGCGTGGTATCTGTGTTCAATAAATAGTTATACATAGACAAATTACACGAATTGAGCAATCATAATTTAAATGTACTAAATGAACCCAAAGTATACAAGTCCAAAGATATATCTAGTACAGCGACGATCAGGATTAAAAAGAGCAACAGTACAAACATTAATGTACAACAAGACAGTGGAGCAAGACTAACACAACATGAACACAAGCTTAACATTTTATGGTCAGCTATTCCACTAATATAGCAAAGCCTCTCATCTTAAATCATTGAACTGAAACGAAAACTCACGACATATGCCGATGGAAGACTAGACTAGACTCGAATTTGGCACATACAAAACAACGTAGAAGGGTTAAATAGTTAAAGAGTTTGAAGATACCAAAGGGGAAATCAGAATCCGTATATCGAAGAAGAACAGACAACACAATGGCCAAAAGAAAAAGTACAAAAGGACAAACAACGATCTACAAAACATACATATAAAACTAAAGATCGAGTAATACGAATCCCACTAAAAACCGGGGTTGAACTCATGTGCTCTGGAAGGGTAAGCAGTTCCTGCCCCACTAGTGGCACCCGTCGTGTATAATGTTTAAATAAAGCACATAGTTGACTTTTGAGACATTCACTAAATGTGGAGGAGTTAATTCGTTAAATGGGTTTCAACACTTCCCGCTCGATAATACATATAAAACTAAACAATATCAAAACCTTTAGATAAAATGTAGATAAAGGGTAATTTTAACTTTCAATGTTTCCCGAGCACCTTAGTTCATTTCCGGGTTTTTGGTATGGTCCGTGTTGCTCATTATTTTAGTATTTCGTGTTGTGATGTTCGTTACGATTTCCACATAAAAAATGATGTTCGGTTCGTCTTTACCTCCAGTTGTTTGTAGGAGGGCTCATGTCTTATTTGTATTTATTTGCGCATGTGCGGTGTCCAACACATTATGTGTTGTGATTCTGTTTTGTTTTGTTTTTTCGTCGTGTATTCCCTGTGTTGCCGGTTTCTCGGGATTTTCCATTTTTCTAGTCCACACTGCTAATGTATGTAGATTCTCGATCAAATCCTAATACGGTAATTGGTGCATTTTCGATCGAGAGAGAGAGAGCGTTCGATGATAGTATTATTATACCACTATAACCTAGTTTATGGAATGTACAGATGGTACAATTTAACACAACTGATTTTGTGTATCACTTTCCTATTTCTTAAATCAATCAGCTTACTTGACTTAAGGTAATACAAGTAGCTGTTATCTGTGATGTTAGAATATTGTAGACAAAATACAGCATAATAGTTCAATCCAAATAGATAAGAAACGGTCTGGTCGCTTCTGTAAATAGAAAAAAAAGATGTGTTGGCAAAATAGGTTTTCGTATCGCCGCTGTAAATAACAAAACAAGTTGGATGGTAAGATAAATTTTGCTATCGCTACTGAAAAAAGAAAAAAAAGATGCGCTGACAAAATAGATTCTGCTATCACTTCTAAACAAGTTTTTAAATGTGTTGACAAAATATATTTTGCTATCGCTATTGCAAATATAATATAAAAAAGGGAAGACGGGATGACAAAATAGATTTTTTTTGGGTCCCTTCCGTAAAAACAATATGTGAAAATATTAGCCATTATTTTATAGTTTGGTCACTAAAATAAATAGATAAAAATAAAAGGACGAGAAAGTACTTATTCTGTGTAAAACATTGAGTAATTATAATGTTTGTAAGTTTCTTATTATTTATGCCACTGACATTTGTAGCTCGTAACATCGGTTTGGCTTAGACTTATGAATGATAAAGCCATTGCCAATAATAATTTGCTTCGGTTGTTTTTTTTATGATTGGAGGAAAGTGGTGTACGAGGATGAATACATCGACCGTCCATTACAAAATCAAAGGAAATGCTTAAATAAATAAAGAAGTGTAAGGGATAAGGGACCAAAATAAGAAATACCCCAAAAAACATCCAGAGGAGCAAGGGTTAAGCCAAAAATAAAAGCATGCTCTTTAAATGCGGACAAATGAGTAAGCAATCCAAATAAAACACTCCGAGAAAAAGTGAATGAGTAATTATTGTTTCAAAGCAGATCATCAATTTGTCAGCTACAATTCATATCATGGCGAGAGTAAGCTATTGTTTGATAGTACGATGATGGATTTTTATAGTGCAAGCTCATTGAAAAAAACAGTCCGTAAGTAAACATATGGCTCAAAATTATACTGATTCAGAGCCAACTAGTTTGTCCACTTCTTTCTGTGGTGCTTGAATTGTGGAGAAACAGTAAATACTTATTGCATCAAATACCGCACTTGCATTGAACACGTGAACCGTGATAGCACCGAGAAGTTGCTCATAGTATATAAAACAAATCAATTCTTAGGGCAAAGTTATATTCGACTAACTTCATGTGTATATGAAAAATGAGTTTGTGAGTTCTGTCTACAAAATATAAGTGGAATGAATAAGTTTGAAAGTTCCAAAATAACCATACCGAAATACCCAGCGTGACGAATCACTTCTTATACAATAACCATACCAAAATACCCAGCGTGACGAATCACTTCTTATACAATTACCATACCGAAATACCCAGCGTGACGAATCACTTCTTATACAATAACCATACCGAAATACCCAGCGTGACGAATCACTTCTTATACAGGTGTAGGTGGAAAAATCTGCAGAAATAAGTGTCAGCTCCCATCCAGAGGTAACCTGAAGTGAACTAAAAGTGATCGGTTTTTGGACTCCACTGTCCCACCAAGATCCACTAAGCTGTGTTGGAAGTGTGCACGTACACTCTGAAATCAGACAAAAATAAAGAACATAATTGTTATAACAATATTTTTATTAAAATAAATGAAAAGCTATTAACTTTCAATGTTTTTTTTTGAAAATACCATATATATGTAATTTGTATTTAAAACATTTAATTGATGCCAAGAAAGCCAGTTGGATAAATTAACGAAAAGCATTGTTATTCTGTTCCACTAAAAACATATAAGAAACTAACATGAAACTGTATTTCGAGTTTTAAGTATTACAATCCCCTAACGATACGGAATGCTGTGGACTATCATTGAAATTATATCTAAAACCTTACATTTGTTAAATAACAGATATCAATTAAGGTTAAACCTAACAACTCAAATATAGTGTTATTACTTTATTACTTACCAGCACCGAAATATGAAACAAACAATATATTGACCAAGTAAATGATAATCTTATAAAGTTGCATCTTCTTAAGACTTTCAATTCACATTCATTTTTCTAATTATTATATTCACATTGTTTTACAGTTCTACACGTCATGATAAAACTGTAACATAATTTTTTTTAAATACAACTTTTCGTTTGTTTAAATAAAAACAAAAGAAACTGTCACGGGAATTTTTTTATGAAAAGAAACAAAATTCAATCTGTCAATTTTAAAGTAATCTGATCATATGCTTAAGGTATATATAAGTACAAGGAATGGCTGTACTTTTGTATATATGTGCTACATGGCGTTAACATGCACAAATCTGTACAGTAGAAAGGGTCAGAAAATGAAAAACAAAAAAATGGCAAACTATCGGAAAATCGAAAAATATTAGAAAGATTGGTAAAAATATTGATAGCTCTTACACACATTAATATGATCTCTCATTTCCTGGCTTGGAACAAGCACTTTAAAAATCAGTATCAAAGCTGTTAGGGTTATAGTGTTAAACGCCAATATTAACAAATATTTCAGTTATATCGTGGCGGTCAATTTTAATTGGAAGAGGAAACGAGAGTATCCGATGAAAACCAACGACCCATCGCAAGTCACTGACAAATTTTATCACATATTATTACATGACTGTAATTTAGCTTCCATATGATTGGCCTAAAACTGATTAGGAGGTTTTGAGTACTTGCGATATCACCCTCTTGGCTAAAAATAGATCCTGGCATGTGTCCGGAAAGTGATATCACCCTCGCAGGGCATAAAAATAGATGGGGGAAAACCGGACTTTTGCCATCCTATCAAATTCGTTCTTTCGTTGTTCAATAACCAATGAGATTGCGTTCAACGATTGTTTTTCGGCTGAATCATAAACAAACGCTCCAAAAAAATTGCGATATTTTATTGGTATGACGATGAATTTGTAAGTAGATAACAATAAAACATTTTCATGAAATAAAACAATCATTGACTTTGGTTACATTTTTTCAGGTTGATAAATCCAGATAGCAACCTATTCCAAAGTCAATACTAGTATAATGTTATATCGAGTACACCTTACAATGCGCGTCAAAGCCAACGGATTGGAAAGTCAAATAACATAAAAAGCATGGATATCAATAAAGCGAAAGAGCGTAAACAGAACAGCCAAAATCGGCAATGATTACCTATTTTATTAGGAAGAGGAGGAAAACCTTAGCTTACTAAGTCTTCTTTAATGTTTGAATAAAATGATTTATGAAATATGTTTCTAAAAGGATGTGAAGTTATGAATATATTGGCGGTGTCTTCCATTCCATAGTTATATTTGCCTTGTCTTTCTTCCTTTGAATAGGGGACCGTCGTGGTCGTGATCATATGGTAGTTTAATTTACAACTACCTATGCAATGAAAGCCTATCACCACTAACGTTGTGAATTCGAATCCCGCTCAGGAGAGGTTTACTCGATATAACATATTGTGATAAAGTTTGTCAGTGACTTGCGGCAGGTCGGTGGTATTCTCCTTTCTCCGGGTACTCCGGTTTCCTCCATCAACAAAACTGACCACCACGATATAACTGAAATATTGATAAGAGTGGCGTTAAACACCATAACCACCCGGTCCCCTCTTCTAATGAATAGAAAACCAACAATGATGGCCAACAATTGCAACAATATCAATAAAATGAACAATCACTTCTCACCTCATCTAACTGAACATAAAAAAAACACGACATACAACGTTGGAAATCAAGGTTCTCAGGCATACAAATGTGGTGGGATCATACCAGTTATTGGGATTCCAACTCACCTCTTGATAGTTTGTTTTCCAACACGAATACCGATATAAAAAAAACGATTAAAAAAAACTACACAGATTCGAAACCAATCATGAAAATCCCAAAAGAACACAAGAATGAATGACAAAATAAACATGAAAAAGTGCAATAGCAGGGTAAATGAATGAATGTTTGTTTCGATTCTAATTTCTATTGCAAGTATAAACTTTCCAGAGACAAGTTTTCCTATTTTTTATCCATTTATGTATACAAAAGTAATTCACCTAGAACAGGAACAGAATAACTCATTATAAAAAATCGTGCAAGGAAAATTTCTTTAACATATAGTCTAAGGAATAATAAAAAATGTTCGCAATATTTATTGAATCAATCACAACAAAGCAATTATATTTCAGACTTATATTTTTATTTGTATAATTCATCTTTTATATATTTATTCATAATCATTATCACAAGATCTCTGTAACAAAAGTGAGTGAGTGGGTGATTGTTGTTTATTGCCAACTCAGCAATTTTTCAGCTATATCATGGCAAGAAGTTAATTTTCAATGACTAAACCAACACGCTTAGTTGGATTTTTAAAGTGCTAGCTCACTGAAACAACAGTCCGCAGATAGATATGTTGCTTCACTCGGACACATTATCCTGATTCTGAGCCAACCAGTTTTTGCTCTTTCTCCTTAATGATGCGTGCTGAGCGCAAAAGTCATTATAATAATGATACCTACAACAATATATTTATTGGTGTTTGTCACGAGAATAAGTAATTTTTTAAAGGATAAATTACATGATTTTTACCTTTCAAGGCATTGTTTTTACAAACATATTGTGTATAAATTTTGAAAGGAATGTTTATTAGCCATTCAAAGTATCAGTTTCTAATTATCAACTACACCAAATACATAAGAAAAGTAATAACAAATAGTTACTTCTTAAAATGGTGTCTATATCTTCAGAAGTTGTATTCTAATGCCTCAAAATGGTATCAGAATGGGAGAAAAATGCTCTTATACTTTTTTATTTATATTTGCTTTTAAATAAAATATTGAAGGACACTATAAATTTTGATAAAAACAATTTGGCATATTGATACATGTACATTGGAGGGTCGTAGCTATGGTTGTATATCAACAGAGGCAGACCGAGCCACACCCACGATGCACAGATACGAAGGGCGAGTGCGAGGAGGGTCCTCCTTCGACAATTTTGAACACTTAAAACTGCAGTGAATGCACTCTGACACCATTTTGGGCAGAGTTTAACTGTAAGCGATCTCGCTAATTTTGCCACTTTTGGCAGACAGACATAAAATGGCTTAGAAAGAAATTTCTGAATTTCAGCGGTATACGTTTTACTCAATGTGTCATAAATTGAACCCAGTGAGTAGTAAATGATTGATCCAGTAGTTGCATAGGAAGAATTAAATAATTGAATATGGCAAAATACGCGTTTCATGTGCATGCAACATATTTGAGCTCGTCCTGGATTATAAGCTAAAATTGGATCAACAAAATACTGACACCGAATAAAAAGCGATGGCAATAGCACATCTGATCATCTGGATAAGTATTAGGTGAAGTCAAGAAAGATAGAAAAAAAAAGCACAATTGAATTGGACTAATATTGGTTCAATATCATTATAAAGACACTTTCATCGTAAAAAAATTAATTCCACATAGCATATTTAAAACCTGCCGTCAATGTCCATTTTGTAGATAACAATTCATTAAAATAATTTTAAGTGCGTGTTTTGCTCACATACTATCACAAAAATACTATTAAAACATGTTGGTTCCCGTATGACCACAAAAGTCAGTTGTCTGTATATCGACAACATTTAGAATTTAGCTTTCACTTACTGATACTTGACAAAATTTCAACCAAGTCATTTACCTCAGTTGCCCCAATAATAGTTACGGTCCTGCATTGAATATCAAAATTGCTTGAAAGTTATTTTGTTTCGCTATTTTTGTGATGTCATTGTAGGTGTTTGTTTTCTCTTTCGTTTTATTACATTCTTGTAAATGTGATAAATGTGTGAATATTAAAAGTCGTCATTTACAGACCATCTGAAAGCTAAATAGCAAAATTGTAATATATTTTTGCATATTATTACATAATATCTCCGCAAATTTTCATTGACTAAGCATGCTAAATACAGTTTTTGTCACCGATAATGAACAAATTATATATCAGTGCGTATTATTGATAAATAATAAATGTGAAATAAATTGTCGCATTCATATTCTATGTAAACAACTTTCATACATAACTCTCATATTTTTTCTTTATGAGCAATGATACGTTCTATAGTTCAATGCCTAACCATAAAACTAATACTGACGCAAAGTTAATATCCTTAACCAAAACATCCAACAATGTAATATGTATATATTGAGTACATACCTTGGCTTGGCTATATAATGAACAGGGAATATATGGAAAAACTTGAGGGATTTTTCTGATCTACCAAGCTGCAAAATCATTGGAATTTTTTCATATTACTTACGGAAAGTTTATACATGTATGAGCACTTGTCTCCCTCCATTCATGATTTATGTGCGGGTTTCTTTTGCGCTATCATAAACAGTCAAACCTGCCCATTTGTCACCTCTATTAAGCAGTCACCTGTATTAAAAGGTCACTTTCTTTTTGACCTGTCATGGAAATTTTCATATGAATTGAACTCTTTTTAGAGGTCACCTGTCTTATGAGGCCACTTTTTTTTGTCCCAATGGTGACCTCTAAATACAGGTTTGACTGTATGCTGTCTAGTGTTTTGTCCACCATTGCTTTAATTTTGAACTTTTTCATTTGGCCATTGTTATAGCCTGTCTGTCGATTTACGGATCCTAAAAACCTTTTGGTATCTTCAAAGTTCTTCTACAATTAATTTCTAGATTTTGATTTCATTTAATCTTTGTTGATGAATTATTTCCAGAGAACGGGATTATAATTATGGTGTTTAACGCCACTTTCAACGATATTTTTATTGATGAAGGAAATCGGATAAAACCACTGACCTGCTGCAAGTCATTGACAAACGTTATCACAATATGTTGTATCGTGTACACTTGATTCGAACTCGCAACGTTAGTGGTGATCAGGCTCTGATTGTATAGGTAGTTGTTAACAAAACAAGACAATCACTCCCACGACGTCCCTCCAGAGAGCAGGTGGTAATAATAGCATAGTACACGTGTCTCTTCTGTAGAGGAATCTGTGATGTTGATACACAACAACGGCAACTTTCTGTTGAGTATTGGAGGTCATCACGTGTGTATCTGGATCTGATTGTCAACTTTATCTTTATTTGCATGTTATGTTTGTTTTAATATATCTGCTATCAGCAACCACTGACTCGGGAGTTATTAAGATACAAAACATCATCTATTCATCGAACCGAGAAATTAAAATTCGTATACGTATACACTTATGTGACATTAGATATTTTTATTTCTAGAAAATATATTTTATCTCAGGGCTTTTTGCACATAGACGAACATTCTTCATTGAACAACATTATTTAAAAAAAAACGTAGATATATAATTTATTGGGCACGACTCTTTTCCGGATTAACCATTATCGGGTATTCTCAAAGTCAAAAGATTGCAAGATTTAATATCTTGTATATCTAATATGCCAAAATATATCTTGAAATTCAAGAAACTACGGATATCAACTGGTCCTCTTTATAGCCATGGCCTTTTCACTTAACCCATGTTTTTGTGAAAACCTACCTCTGTTAATTCTCAAAGTCATTATACTACTTATAATTGCAGATCTTCATCACATTTAGACTAATTCCCGGATGTTGACAAAAAAGAACAGTAACGTTTCAAGATTCATGTCAAACGTGATAATTTTAATCTCCCAATTATTCATCTTGTTTTATTGAGTGTGAACATTTCTGTCATCCTCTTCCATGGGTGTATTAATCATAGTTGATACGCTATTCTAGAGCTAGTTCTTCTTCGGGGAATATTGTGGCATGCGGCAAATTACTAAATGGGGTTGCTAGAAAACTGTCCTCAATTCATAACTCCCGCAACTTGATTATTTGAAAAATATAAAATCCCAGTGGCCTTAATTGGATCATGGCGGATCCGATTAATGAGACAGGAGATGATTCAGATTACCCTTCTTTAACTCCGGCTGCCAATACCGGTTCGTGTTTTCTGAACTTCTTATTCTGTTTCGGATTCTCTTCTATATGTGTACTGTTTTTATTTGTATCCTGATCGTCTCTTGTTCCAAATATCTTTTCGAACTAGATAGTGTTCGTCTTCGTCTATGATGTAC
This sequence comes from Bathymodiolus septemdierum, assembly GCA_963383655.1. Taxonomy (NCBI): domain Eukaryota; kingdom Metazoa; phylum Mollusca; class Bivalvia; order Mytilida; family Modiolidae; genus Bathymodiolus; species Bathymodiolus septemdierum. Next base: position 37,672,216 of record OY726524.1, on the reverse strand, counting down.
CACTTACCATAGTATATCTGACAAGCGTGGTTATATTAGTTTCCCTTTATAAAGTTTCGTGCTATAAGAAAAGTTTTGAGATTCCAACGAGGTAACTATTTGCCGTTTTAAGGACTAAATAGCATAGTGATCAAGCGAACAAAATTCAAAAAGTCAAACAATAGTAAACATATTTTGTTAAAAACTCAGTAAAACTAAAGATTGAGAAATATAGTGTAAATATTCTGTCTTCCTCGAATATGGTATCTACATAGATACATTATTCCTGAAAGTATCATGAATTTGTCGACAATTACGTGATTTCCGGTTCTGTACTACTTTCAGACATGTTTCAATATCTGTCTTCTTTAATCTTTTGTTTCGCATTATGCGGCAGGCACACATGGAATAGCAATCTTTACATTTATATGCACTATTTTTACACCTGAGTTTTGTGGCAGTTAACCCTGCTTTTCAAATGTTTGGGTATCAAATGTTTATTTATCTAATTGGTGTTATTTTATCCTATACCTCTGATGTTGGACCATTAGTCTTCGAGGGTATCATCCATCCAGTAGTCAGTGCTTCGTCACTGACATGGTTTATTACATATATTTTTATCGACATTTACAGTTCCTAAATCATGTAATTATTATTAATGCTAAGAAGAGTTTGAAGATACCAAAGGGGTAATCAGAATCCGTATATCGAAGAAGAACAGACAACACAATGGCCAAAAGAAAAAGTACAGAAGGACAAACAACGATCAACAAAACATACAAGAGAGCAATAAACACGTTCTAGTATTTGGTACATGTGCTTTGTGCGAATACAAAGTCAGACACGAATTACCATCTAGTACATGTATTATACAAAGGGGCATCAAATGCATTCCTTTAAATGATGATGTTATTATTATCATTTTTGCTTTGTTTTGAGTTACACGACATAACCCACTACTATTTTAATAATTAAATTATATTAAGCGATTTAGCCATAGTGAACATATCTTAAATTTATGAACGTTAGTTCCCTATTGAAATCGCAACAATAAGACAGCATTATACCAGTATTATAGAACCCGTTCGTTCAGTTCTATTTAACACATTCCTACGTCGGTACTGTCACGTTTAATTATTGTTGCTTTGTCTATCCAGACTTATGTTTTGTATTTCCAGACTTTGCGCTCTAATTAGGTTTGAACGTAATCTTGAACTTTTATAATCAAACTTTTTTTTCATAACTACTTAATAATAAAAAGAATTGCTTTAAAATGCACTTGTATATGCTTCACACACAATGCATATAAACCAAATATCGTATTCATATGTTCAATCTATTTAACGTTTAATTTTAAGATTAAATCTTGATTGGATCAAAATAATATCTTCTGCATTCATTATGAAAAGTTTATGCATAATGTAAGTTTTGTAATTGAAATAGGTTGATGGAACAAAGAGACTAAGTTCCTATCAAAACGTTTCTGACTGTATTTAAATTTAATACCATTGCTGGATTTGAAAGATTTAAAATGATTTGCCATACGTACACTACATCACAAATGTACATTTGTATATACACGTCCGACTCAACATGTCTGTAACCTGTTAAATTGCATTTGATACGTGTATTTTGTAGATGTTGATTTTACATGATATGTTTTATCATATAGGCAGTTCTTCAAAACGTTTTGGTGTAATTGTTAGCGTGCTCTCTTCGAGTCCAGTATATCGTGTGCTCGAGCCCATGTTGGGTTAAACGTAAGACTATAAAAGTGGTAGCTTTGTCCTCTCCGCTAAGCACTCGGCATTAGGGAGAAACAGCAAACACTGCTTGGCTCAGAAAATGAGAATGATGTGTCTATCCATGGACTGTTTTTCAGTGAGCTAGTACTATAAAATTCCATCTTAGCATGCTGAGCTAGTACAGAGCGGACATCATTATCATCTCATCGAATGTAACTCGCCATGAGACAGCTGAACATTGCCCATTTGGTGTTGGACAACAAGCAATCATACACTCAAACTTTCTTTATTTTGATTTTTCTTTGCGTAATAAATCCCACCAACATAGCTTAAGAAAACCTTTGTCGTAACATTACACGACCTCAATACATGTTGTCCTATTTATTTAGTAAAGAAGCATATAAAACAAAACCTGAAGCCAAGAGTAAAATATTACTCCAGTTACCACTCGTTTGTAGAGCATTATGGAGGTAGCACTGAAATGTTTCAAATCAACAAGTACGGAGAGTTGGGCAAGAACGGAACATTTGGCCATTTGTAGCGGTTATAATACACACTCTTTTTTCGAAATCTAAAGAAGAGATATTTAACAAGCAGGTAGCGTCACACTCCAATTACGTTACCCACTATTATACACGGTCGGGATATGTGTATTATAATCTGAGAACCCCCACCCCTGAGGACACGCTGGGTTGCTTTGTTAGATGAGCCACCACCAATGCCGTGTATGATATTGTAAATAACACATGTACAATATTTGTAACATTTTTATTCAAAACATTCACACAGTGAAAACAATGATTAAAAAATATATCATGCATAATAAATAAATAAACAATATCACCGACTGTTTTTATTATTGTTATATCACATTACAGTCATCCTTACATTTTGTAACTCATTTTCAAAATTATGATTAACAATATCACATAATTTCCATTTTACGCTAAACATATATTATTGTTCAAAAACGCCACGACATAGCAGAAATGTTGCTACAATTGGCGTTAAACACCAATCAATCATTATTGTTCGAAAATACAAAGGGATAACACAAAAGTTAAACAACTTAAGACAGTCCTTTACCAATAATGTACATTGAAAGACAAAATTCATAATATAAATGATATCAACAACCAGTACAGATATGAAAATTGTTTTTTCAGTCTATCACAACTCTAAAAACACAAAGTTATTCGAGTCTATCAATAACTCTAAAAACACAAAGTTATTCGAGTCTATCAATAACTCTAAAAACACAAAGTTATTCGAGTCTATCAATAACTCTAAAAACACAAAGTTATTCGAGTCTATCAATAACTCTAAAAACACAAAGTTATTCGAGTCTATCAATAACTCTAAAAACACAAAGTAAACATATTATCTGAATGCAAAGTAAGATCAATGCCTTCAAAAGAGTTGTGTTTCCCTAAATTCAAGAGGTTCCATGATGTCTGTTATTGAATAATCAAAATTATAATTTACTTGCTGCACTATCCATGCTAATTATAAATAATAATAAAATTGCACTATCACTATCACATTGTACGTGTACAACGAACTTCGTTATTACCTTGATGTTCGTGAAACGCTGAGATTCCCCAGTAAAAAAAAGGTATTTCACCCAAGTGAAGTAAGACGTCTATTTTCAATGCGTTGCCCAACATCACCATTATCGAAAATATCATTGGGCGTATGACAATGAAAAACAAGTTCCTTTAAAAAACCAACTCGTATTAGCGCAAACAAAATCTATTTAATAGAGTATAATTGCTCATGGCAATATCTGTATATCTAATATAAATCACTTGTAACCGAACAACGGTGATAATTCACTGATGGGCATTTTTGAATTATGAATTACTGCGTTGACCGCTTGTGGGTAAATTATTTTTCGATATTTGGAATACAAAGGGTAGTTATGCTATCAGTCACCCAAATTAAGTGAACTTATTCTACATAGATATATCAAAATGTATGTCAAATATAATAGGCAAATAGTATACAAGTGTATCACTCGAATCTTTTTTATAAATAAAAAAACTATCAAAATACATTTTTTACTTTGATCCATGCGTCTGCAGAACAGTTGTAGAGCATTTATTCCAGACATCAAATATTAATTAATAATCACAAATTATGACACACTTTGTACAATAACAATGCTACATTGTAAGTCTGTTTCTAAAACAAATTCTAAATTCTGATTTGTCAGATTGCTGGAAACGTTATGAAAACATATTAAATATTTTGTGACGCAATCCAATTTACAACAACATGATCATGTCTCTTTGACCTTTTAGTCACCTTATTTGACCTTTTAGTCATCCTCTTTTACCTCTTAGTCACTCTCTTTGACCTTTAAGTCGATTTTTGTTTTATTTTTCCAGCTATTCACATTGGTATTAACAGATATGGTGCACATGTTCAATATTTAAGGCAAAGTGTAATTAAGGAAGGTAGTGTAAGTAAATGTTTTATGCTATACCTGAACACGAGATTAGAAGAAAAACAAGCCTTTTTTAATCCTCTCTTCAACATTGCAAAATGCATCTGTAAGTGCAGGATAATGCATCTAATTGCCAGAAATAAATCGAATTATTGGATATACTTGGATTTGCAAATAATTTAATTTTTTTTTATTAGAAAAAATCGATGAAAATATTTCAAAATGACTATCGGGTGTGTCATAAGACCATATAATGTACTTTGTTTAATGAAATTTAAAAAACAATGATATCAGCACATGCATATTAAAATAGAAAAGTTTTGTGTTGCGTTTCAAAAACTAACATTTCCTGTTTGGACCGGAAATTAACTCGAATGACGTCATTTTATACGTTGGACTGTTGTTATTGCCTTGTTATAGATGGTAGTGGTTTGTTCTTGTGTACATCAATAGGAGGAGCAGGTTTCGGCAAAGGTGGTAGTGTGTGTTTCTTCTCCTCATCTATATGTACGTCAACGGCCATTCGCGGAGATATTGGTTCAACCACCATTCCTAAAACGATTGAAAAATATGATAATTTAAACTAATAGAATTTAATCCATAATTAAACAAAAATAAATGTTTAACCACTTTGTCATACAAATTGAGGCTTTGCAGTTACCAAGCTTAGTGAAAAGATCAAAATAAATCACTGTGATTGACATATTCAAATAACCTCTGGTTTAACAAATACACATAGAATACTTTCAAACGTTAATGATAAAACACCTTCAATCAACACTGCTTCACTAGATAACAAATCCGTTTATAAGGATGCATTTCTACTTGGCATAGCTTATCAATAGATATCTAAAGGATAAACCAAAACAGATTAAACATCATATTTAATCTACTTTATACATTTCATATGAATAACAAACTATAATTGAAAATTTTGTGCTCATAAACATCTTGCCAGTTATATCATTGCATACGCTGTACTTCTCAAATATTAACATTATGTAAAGTGTAACTGGTATCTCTAATGAATTGTAAGGTCAACAAAATAAAATATACCAATTTTCAAATTAATTGTGTAATTATTGAAACCATCAATGTAATTAATTAACAGCTACTTCTGCGCATGACTCTTTGTGGCATACTTCCGCTTTATTTGATATTTCTTAATTTCAATATATCTGTTGTACACATAAATTGGATATTGTAATAAAAATTGCATCAGTTCTACGAGGAACGAACTACAAGGAGAGATTTAAGCTTTGCTAAAGGAAGAATAATAAACAAACTACTAACGGGTAATAACTAGTAGTCTAACTGAAAATTCTGCATTTATTATACATATCGTAGTTATTCTAAAATTATTATTGTTGCAGAATGAAAAGGGATACACAAAATAAATTCGTAAAAAGCAGAAACATGGCTTAATCAGGTATATGTTAATATGGTAACTACAGCTATATTACAACCATTGTGATTCTGTACATCATTTACATACAATATTTATTCGTGAAAGTCCATGTAAATATATCTGTTTAAGTTTGGATGTATTCATTACTTGTTTTCCCACTTTTATTACATCATTCGATTCCATTTAAACAAAATGTATAATCAACAAAGTTACTTTCTTTCCTGGATATTACTAGTATTAATTTATTGTGAATCATACCCCCGTATTTCACACAAAAGCATCACATTCTACCCGCCACATTCTACCCGCATCACATTCTACCCGCCACACCGCCACATTCTACCCGCCACATTCTACCCGCATCACATTCTACCCGCACTACAGACTTTTACATTACATGAACCAGTGGTCTTTATTTGGATTAAAGATTTAAGAATCGGAAGCATTATTTATACCCGCCACCATATAGCTGAAATATTTTTGAAAGTGGCGTTACACCACAAAACCCTAACACTAACCCATTATTTATACAATTAAGACACACATGATTTTATTTACTTATTTTTCAACATTAATCTCAATAGATAAAAATTGTGGTATGTGCATAATGGGTATTATGGGTCTCTTTACTTTCTGAAAATTATTTCTATCTAGAATTTGAATGACGAAGTACGTGAATATCGTAACATGAGTAGCTCAGATCCTCATTTCACACCAGTGTTGATTATTTCTGCGGTTAACAATGAATGAAAGCACACATATACAAAAAATTAAAGCACAAGTTAAGCCATGACACTGTGAGATGTCAACTCTTAAGCTTTACATGTAATATAAAGTGATATGTTGAACTTACTGCAAAGGTAACCACCCTGCTTAGCACGGATTCCTGTGTGGCACTACAGAGTGGCAATCGTAACAAGCATGGCTGATGTATAACATATACAATTGGCGGTTATACAAGGTTGCTAAGGGATATATATATATATATATATATATATTCAGAATAACAGTATCAGTGTCTGCTTTAAGTTCAGCTATCATGAAAATACAAAACTGGACACCCTTTAGTAAAACCAACTATTGGGAAAATTTGTTTTTCATTTTTAATATTAAAGACTATTAAGTATTTAGCTTTGGTAAAAAAAAAGTCTTAATTCAGACATCGTATGGAACAATAGGTGAAAGTCAAAAGCATTGCTTTCTCGTTGGAGTGTTGGCGATTAACACCGAAAATCATCACTTTATCTTCGTTATTTATATAAAATAGTTTGTATAAGACTTACGAGAAGACTTTACATAATCAAACAATGTACAGTGTACCTCTACAAACATTCATATTTATTGTAAAACAAAAATGAAGTTATTTACAACACAGAGGACTTAGTGGGTAGGTTTATGGTGCTAACGCCACTTTCAACAATATTTAAGCTATATTGTGGTGGTCATTGTTATAGGTGGTGGAAACCAGAGTATCATGAGAAAACCACTGACATGTCGCTAATCGCTGACAAACTTTATCACATAATGTTGTATTAAGTACATCTCGCTTGAGCGGGGTTCAAACTCACAACGTTAGTGGTGATAGGCATTGATTGCATAGGTAGTTATAAATCCAACTGCCATAAGATCACGACTACGACGGCCCCTTACAACACAAGAGGCTCAATACACTTCTAAATCGTGCATCGGGTTTAATTCTAAGTAAAGGTGGGTTTTTTTTATTCCAAAATATAAATCCAAAGTTGTTAATGTCGGCCATTTGATGATTACTAAGTTAGACACTGTGTGTTTTTGTTTAGATTGATTGATTGATTGGTTGGTGTTAAACGTTTGTTTAGATATTAATTTCTAGGACCGTATGTAATTATAACCCAATACCCTGTGAAGCAACTGATTAATTCACTATATATAGTACAAATAGAGATCGATTTGTATTGATTAGTAGAAGCTGAGGCTGTTATTACACTATGTAGTAAACATTTTAATAATAGGAGTTCTATTTATCATGAAAAATACATACATGTACTCACACCCTGGATGTATTGATAACACCATTAGGCTTGGCTCCTTTATCTTTTAGTATGAAAATTACATTTATTTAATTACAACCATTCATTCTTGCAATGAATTGAAATTAATTAATGCTATGTTATTGAACAATGTAACGCTGTTGTGTATCAATATGTTTCGTTTCAATACAGATGAAATCTAAGGCTGTAGACAGTACACTCAGTTATACGTACATTAGTAACTGGTCGTGTCATGGGTGGTATTTTTTTTCAATATCAGCTTAATCGATTGGTATTTAGAAAATAAAGACCTAGTTTTCGTGATAAAGATGAAATAAAAACGTAGATATCAAATTTAGTGCGCACAGCGCGTTTATCAAATAACCTTTATGAGGTACGCTCAAAATCGAAAGATTGGAAAGCCAAATAATTTAAAGTTTTGGGAGCAATAAAACCAAAGGGCCTTAACAGGATAGCCAAAATCGGCTAAGGTCACCTATGCCTGAAGGAAATCATTCTTTATTGTGTAATTTTGTTTTTCTAACGGACTATAATTATTTGAAAGAGTGTGAAGATACCGAAGGGGTAATCAGAATCCGTAAATCGAAGAAGGACAGACAACACAATACAGGTAACGAATATCAAATGAAATAGCTTTTAAGATCAAGAGAAGATTGAAGATATCAAAGGAGTAACCAAAAGTCGGTCGTAAATCGAAGGATAGACAATGCAATGGTCAAAAGAAGAACAAAACGACACACAATAGTCGACAGAACACTGCACAAAAACAGAAGACTTGAGCAACACGAACCTCACTAAAACCCAGGGGTTGAACTCATGCGCTCGGACTAAACAGTTCTTACTCCACTAGAGACACCTGTAATGTTAGCCTTATTAGAATATGTTGATACATCAAGAAAGAGGCACACATCATATGTTGTATCTATCAAGTCTTATTTACAGTCACAATGACATTGTTGTGAACCATTAAGAACAATTAGTAAATTGTCTGGTAAGACGTTACACTGAATTACATTCAAAATGTTATCATCACATACCAATAGAATATAGAATGTAATGTTATCATCACATACCAATAGAACATAGAATGTAATGTTATCATCACATACCAATAGAATATAGAATGTAATGTTATCATCACATACCAATAGAATATAGAATGTAATGTTATCATCACATATCAATAGAATATAGAATGTAATGTTATCGTCACATACCAATAGAATATAGAATGTAATGTTATCGTCACATACCAATAGAATATAGAATGTAATGTTATCGTCACATACCAATAGAATATAGAATGTAATGTTATCGTCACATACCAATAGAATATATAATGTAATGTTATCATCACATACCAATAAAATATAGAATGTATTGTTATCATCACATACCAATAGAATATAGAATGTAATGTTATCATCACATACCAATAGAATATAGAATGTAATGTTATCGTCACATACCAATAGAATATAGAATGTAGTGTTATCATCACATACCAATAGAATATAGAATGTAATGTTATCGTCACATACCAATAGAATATAGAATGTAATGTTATCGTCACATACCAATAGAATATAGAATGTAATGTTATCGTCACATACCAATAGAATATAAAATGTAATGTTATCGTCACATACCAATAGAATATAGAATGTAATGTTATCGTCACATACCAATAGAATATAGAATGTAATGTTATCGTCACATACCAATAGAATATAGAATGTAATGTTATCGTCACATACCAATAGAATATAGAATGTAATGTTATCATCACATACCAATAGAATATAGAATGTAATGTTATCGTCACATATCAATAGAATATAGAATGTAATGTTATCGTCACATACCAATAGAATATAGAATGTAATGTTATCGTCACATACCAATAGAATATAGAATGTAATGTTATCGTCACATACCAATAGAATATAGAATGTAATGTTATCATCACATACCAATAGAATATAGAATGTATTGTTATCATCACATACCAATAGAATATAGAATGTAATGTTATCATCACATACCAATAGAATATAGAATGTAATGTTATCGTCACATGCCAATAGAATATAGAATGTAGTGTTATCATCACATACCAATAGAATATAGAATGTAATGTTATCGTCACATACCAATAGAATATAGAATGTAATGTTATCGTCACATACCAATAGAATATAGAATGTAATGTTATCGTCACATACCAATAGAATATAAAATGTAATGTTATCGTCACATACCAATAGAATATAGAATGTAATGTTATCGTCACATACCAATAGAATATAGAATGTATTGTTATCATCACATACCAATAGAATATAGAATGTAATGTTATCGTCACATGCCAATAGAATATAGAATGTAATGTTATCGTCACATGCCAATAGAATATAGAATGTAGTGTTATCATCACATACCAATAGAATATAGAATGTAATGTTATCGTCACATACCAATAGAATATAGAATGTAATGTTATCGTCACATACCAATAGAATATAGAATGTAATGTTATCGTCACATACCAATAGAATATAAAATGTAATGTTATCGTCACATACCAATAGAATATAGAATGTAATGTTATCGTCACATACCAATAGAATATAGAATGTAATGTTATCGTCACATACCAATAGAATATAGAATGTAATGTTATCGTCACATACCAATAGAATATAGAATGTAATGTTATCATCACATACCAATAGAATATAGAATGTAATGTTATCGTCACATATCAATAGAATATAGGATGTAATGTTATCGTCACATACCAATAAAATATAGAATGTAATGTTATCATCACATACCAATAGAATATAGAATGTAATGTTATCGCCACATACCAATAGAATATAGAATGTAATGTTATCACCACATACCAATAGAATATAGAATGTAATGTTATCATCACATACCAATAGAATATAGAATGTAATGTTATCATCACATACCAACAGAATACATTATACTATAGTTGAGATTACTGCTGAGCAATATGCGCAATATAGAATGTAAACAGGAATCTAAAAGGGCACTTGCTCAACATACAATTCTATGTCATGAGGTCATAATTATGAAAATTAATTCATATTTAGTATTCATTACTATAAATCAGTAAAATAAATATTTTTATGGGTTATTGGTGAAAGGTATATTTAACAACATTTTCAATATTACATCAGTAGTATCACGTGGTCAGTTGTATCGGCGAAGGGAACCACGGTTTAGTATCGCGATGAAAGCCATTGACCTGCTGCAAGACAGGCACTGTCAATTTGTATCTACAAATGACCATAAACAGGAATTGAAAATTAGCAATGGTAGACAATAGATCAATTCAAATAACATGCTCTCCACAACAGCTTTATTTATATGTGTAATTTCAAATAAAAGTATAAAATTTAAATAATGCATTGTAATATGAAGTCATACTCCAAGATTACATGTATTTTTGTTATTTGGTTACAGCATTAGTATTTGTATAAATGAGTGTAATTGCAAATAAAAGTATCGAAATTAAATAATACTGTGATGCCATACGATTACATTTATTTGTGGTTTCTTAGCCGCTGCAGTGGTATTTGTATACATGAACCATTTGATCAGTATCAACTACAGTATGTGGCCAAAAGTATTGCCACATGTAAAAAAAATCCCTATATAATCAACCAACACCATATTTTTTCAAAAATTTATTGTGAAGTCATTTCTGGATAGATTTTAACAAATTGTACACCAAAACATTCAGAATTGTCTATATTTTTTAATTGTTTATTTGCTCATTATGTTTATATGAGTGGTTTTTATTTGTACACAATTTAAACATAGCAAATACAAATTGACTTTTATTTTCCTATATATTTCAACTAAAAATAAATCCAAAAAATTAGCAGGATTGCTAATTTTTTGGATTTATTTTTAGTTTAAATTATGTACAAATAAAAACCACGCATATAAACAATTAAAATATAGACAATTCTGAATGTTTTGGTGTACACTTTGCTAAAATCTATCCAGAAATGACTTCACAATAATTTTTTGATAAAATATGGTTTTGGTTGATTATATAGGGATTTCTTTTTACATGTGGCAATACTTTTGGCCACATACTGTACTTGTTATAATTGTAGACCATAAACCAGTTCTAATAATGTTAAAGGCATACAGTCGCTCAGATTGATTTTTTTTGTTTATATCAAAAGTTGCCAATATTCGATATTTTATACTAATAAAATGTTCTGAACAAGAAACCAGATTTAAAAAATAGGTTATAATGTCGTAATTAGTGAAAAGAATTCGAATGTTTGTTGGTGAAATCGCCATTAACACGACCTAATTTTAAGTCGGCTGTCTTTTCCGAAGTTTACCGGACACTGATAACTGCTATAAATAACCAGAAAGCATGTTGCAGGTAAATATTGGTTAAAATTAATATAATTTAAGAAATATATCAATGCAATTGGATCCCGGGGTAATCAGTTAATATTATATAATGGTATTTAGTAAGAATGACACTTAAAATCGAAAATACGTGATGAAATCAATAAAAGCAAACACAAACTCTGCAAAGGGGCCCGATAAAGGGAAAATTGTAAACAAATTGTATTGCATATTATTGACAACACTTGAGTTGTTTTGATTATACTTTTTTAGAAAAAAAACAGACATGAAGTTCATTATTTTAGTCTCTAATTTAAAAGAGATATCACCTAGCGTTTTCTCCTAAAAAAAAAGATATATTAAAAAACTACGATGCAATTCTGTCAAAATACGATTCAGCCGAAAAAAGATATATAAATTATGCTTACGTGTTGAAAAATGGAGTAGATCGTTTCAACATATTTTTTTAATTTTTACACAAATCTTGCTGAATCCTCCTGTGTCGTTTTCGCGTAGAATCCGTCAATATTTTTATTTATAACATATGCTTTTTTCAGCAAACAATTTCGCACATGCGCAAACGCTTTACCGAATGAGGTCACTGTGTAGGTCATCAATGGTCATATGATCATAATCATGAATATATGAATATCATGCTGGTAAACATGGAATTCTTTACGGGACATAAGAAAATCAAACAGCGACATATTTCCTTCGTTCCGGGTTAAATACGTATGATATTATGAAAAATTTCAACTGCAATTAGTATAAAACATCTAATATTGGCAACTTTCAATATAGAAAAAAATCAATCTGGTCGACTGTATGCCTTTAAATGGTGTTACTTTACCATCGAATATTGTCCTAGTTACGTATTCACATGAATGTGGTAAATATGAACTTGTAGCTACTTCTGTTAAGACTACAATGTACAATCTATAACTTTCATTGTTTATCTATGGGAAATTAGGGAATACGGGATATTAAATAAAAACACATTTGTTAAGTTAAATTATAAAGAAAGAGAAGTGCTAGAGATATTCAAGAAATCTTTATATCTGATTCTGTTAATGATATAATTTAAACACCTATGTCATTCACTATACAACAAAATGAAATATAGTGGATTATGATTAGTCTGTTTAACGCCACTTTCAACAATATTTCAGTTATATCGTGTCTGGTGATTACAACAATATGAAGTGCTAGAGATATTTAAGACATCCTTATATCTGATTCTGTTAATGATATAGCTTAAACATATATAGCATTCACTAAACAACAAGACGAAGTGCTAGGGGTCTTTTAAACTTCCTAATTTATTACTCTATTGTGTTAGACACACCTATTATTTAATTGACAACAACATACATACGTTTTAAAACGCTGTGTGACTATAAGATAGGTAAAATTAGAGGCACGACATTTGGGGGACAGTAGAAATAATAGGATATTTACTAAAACACAAATTACATAGATATGGTAAATTACCCAATTGTAATGACGATACGGTTATCAATTTTCCACTCCTGGCAGTTGATTGGTTTTCTAGATAAATAGTTAAGAATTTATTTAAAATCATAGTTGGGAAAAAAAATTCTTATCTGAAATTTTTGTGACCTCAACAGTAATTCTACTATGAATCAATTCTAATAAAACGTATTGTCTATTTCTAGGTTTTATGGGATTTTAAGCCACTTTCAACACTATTTCAGTTTTCTAGTGGCGGTAAGTTTTATTGGTAGAGGAAATCGGAGTACCCGGAGAAAACCACCGACCTGCCTATTTCTTGTTTATTACATAATTCCTATAAGTTATGAACTTAAATATTCCAGTGTATATTTTTTCTGAAATGCCTATTTAGTTAATGTTGATCTAACGTATAAAGTTTGGTATTGGTATTACCTGGTGGTGGTGGCTTCTCAGCATTTTCTCCTGAACCATTTTCTACTTTTGATTTTTGTTTCGTCTTATATTTATAATAAAATATGCCAACAATAAGAGCGGCTATTACAATAAGAAGTACTACAACGACACCAGCAATGAGTCCTGCACTCGATGTAGGACTTTCAGGAGTAGATGTTGTAAATGCTGTTATCATCATATGAAAAAGATACAGTTATAGGAATATAAATACAAATGACATTGGAAGTACAATTTTCTATACTGTCAAATACAATCTACATATCTAATAACTGATCCTCTCTTGTACATATGTAAGTAGTGACCCAATATGATACTTCAAAAAGACATAACAAAGACAGAAACAAGAAATGAATAAGGATTGCCAATCTAATCAAATTGAGATGTTTGTTGTATCTTTATTACATTTTGTTTCTTTAAATACACATCTAACGACAATCCACTTCGGGGTCATGTCAGATAATCTTTCAGTAATCTGTGGCCAAGCATTTATATGACAGTTAAACATATCGACCAATGAGACGACTGATCTTGGAGTGTTCTCGGTTTTTATACCCAAAGATTTAGGAGGCTCGTCCTGATTGGTCGGTTGAAAATATAAACCCTTAAGAGACGGGATGTCATTAAATGCTAGAGTATCGCCTATAAACAATTTACAACAAACATCTAATTTTAATTAGACTGATTTAATCTCACCTTACGATTCAATCAGTTATTGTTTATAATTTAATTTGATGCGCCAGGAGCAACATTGGTTATACTTGATAACCTAGGTTGGTATTGTGAAGTCGCCAATGTAATCATTTGCCAAGGACAAATTCAAATAATCCCATCAAATAATCGTAATTACAATCGAGGATCATTAAATTTTGTTGTGAAAATTAATTCATAAGGAATATGTTCGAACAGTTACCGCGTTCATAAACAGCTTCGCGGTTTCTTAATCGTAATATTTCACAAACCATATATCGTATAACCTGTTCAAAAATTGAACACCTTCCTCATTCATGACTTATCACAGGGTTTGTAACTAGATTAACACGACGGGTGCTACTAGTGTAGCAGGAACTGCTTACCCTTCCGGACCACCTGCGTTCACCCCCGGTTTTTAGTATGGGTTCGTGTTACTCGATCTTTAGATCGTTGTTTGTCCTTTTGCACTTTTTTCTTTTGACCATTGTGTTGTCCATTCTTCTTCGATATACGGATTCTTATTACCCCTTTGGTATCTTCAAACTCTTCTTTCCTTAAATACCAATATCTTTTTTTGCTTTATTTATATGTTATACATTGATTTTTCCTTATAATTTAATGTATTATGTCTCGGTTAGCCAACATTTGCTGTTGATAATTTATCAGAATAACTGAGGGTTCTCGTCTAATTTCAGCATTAATTAAATAATCTGGTATGTTATCGTTTGTTTATTTCTGTATTGCCGTTGGAAATCCAGTTAGCAAGGGGGCGTCCGAAGCCAAGACCTGGATTTCAAACTTCATATGTTGTGGTCTATTTAGTGTTCAGTGAGTTATGGTCATTGTTCGTGTTGTAGCGGAATTCATAAAAAAAAAAAAAAACAATATAGGATCATTGTTGCCGATTTGCCTGTGTTATTAATTGATGTAATGTGTCATTTCCTCCACAATATTCATATATAATATGACAACTCTATTGAGTAATGTTTGAAGATAGCAAATATACAAGAAATATTACAAGAGTTGTATATAGTTTTGTTCATCTATTACACGATTCAAGCTTATTAGATGAGTTTTGTAAATTGATATTTCACATTCAACATAACTAATTCAATTAAAGGTTATGTAATAACATAATACTCACGGCATGTCTCTGTGGAAAAAAAACAAGAGAAATAAAGGATTAGCTTGATAGAAACAACATTTATTGTAATATTTACTATATATAAAACATGCAAAAACATATAATTTTATAATCCAGTCTGACATGTGCAAATGGTCTATTATTATAAATTATGCATTGCCTTAATACAGTGGTGGTATTGAAATGAAAAACCATGTCCATTAACCTAACACGGCACTAGAAGGTGACTTTTGCAGTATGCTTCTTTTACATGTATATATTTTTTGTCATTGTTGTTATCCATTAATTACTAAGTTAATCGTAATTGTTCAATGATTAATTATTTTTATCATGTTTATCTCCATAATGACCCATCCCTTGTATGTATGAATATAGAAAGCTTTTTTGTCATTTTACAGACCATTTAAACAATCTCATACTTTATACTAATAATAATTACTTATATAATTACAATATATGGTGTGGTTTTCCCCTAAACGTAATAAAAACAATATTTGATCATGAGTGTCCACTTTGATACAGTTATTTTTTATTGGAAAAATGATGTTTTCTGTCTTCTACTTACCATAAGCCGTCAGTGATATAGTAACACTACTTCCATCAGATGTTCTTGACGTGGCCGTCTGTCCAGCTTCACAACTTCCAGGATTAGACGAAACATCTGTCCCGGAAACGGCCTGGTGATAAAAATATGTTATTTAGTGAACATATGTCAATTGCAGAGTGCTTCAGTTATTGTTCCTAAATGTGATTTAAATACATTAGAGAAAAAATACATTAGAGAAAACGAAGAGGAAATCAAGAATGGACAATCCAGAGAAACTTGCAACAATGGGTACGCAAGAGGCAAAACGAAAAAAAAAAGCACAACACAAATATATATTGGAGACCATTATACCCAAATAAACACATAATGCGTAAATAAGAGTGTAACAAGATATATACTGAATAAAATATGCGATATTGGTGTTAAAAAAACAAGACAATTTTACTCTTTATCAGTATATGTATGTCCTTTCTGGTGTTGGATTGAATAACCAGACACTTGTTGTGCAAGAAAGTTCTACAATTACCAATCCTAAAATATACATTTATTCTTTACAAGCGATAGCAAATTGTGTCAGGTAGTGTAGAAGGGGTGTGGTACAGGATGTAAGCTAACTAACTCATTGAGCCACCCGGGCCCTAAGAAGAACAAATAGTCAAAGAAAAACACGAAAAGACAAGTAATCATCCAAACAAACACTACACAGAACGCTAACGATTGAGCTACAGGAGCCCCATTATAACGGGACTCAGAAGTGTAGACATTTCATCTTCCACTATTTGCACCGTCGTCGTCATGTTGCTCATGTTTAGAATTCGGTGATATGTTATTAACGAAGAAAGGACGGGATTTTATTACCAGAGGCAAAATAAAAATGCATATCCGTAGCCATCTGTGACACAGACATTCCGTACGTAACATGTAACGATGAACCTCTTGATATCTACTTTTTGTTACTATCACTGGGTCGATAACCACTGTTTTTGGACTATTAGTCCCCGAATGTATCATCCACCCAGTAGTCAGTGTTTCGGCACTGTCATGGTTTAATAGATATATCTATATGAAAATTATAAAACAAGTGACGTACTTACCATCTTCATTGATAACAACAACAGAACAAGTGACGTACTTACCATCTTCATTGATAGCAATAACAGAACAAGTGACGTACTTACCATCTTCATTGATAGCAATAACAGAACAAGTGACGTACTTACCAAACATGTAAATCTTGTACTTGTTGTTGAATCACCATTGAGTAATATGACGTAGTTTGTAGTACCTGACGTAACATAATATGTGGCATACAACTCCCCAGTAGCTGAAATATAGACGATTTTCATGTATATGAGAAAGGAATAATGTTTATTTAAAACAAATTTAACAGCTACCACAAGTCATACACATGTGCAGTACATTAACTACAACAAATCGGCTAGACTATATAAATGCAGACAACCCTAAGTACATTAGATAAAGAAAAACATCTAGCAAGCAAAATTAACATGAATAAAATATTCAACAGTGGATTGTACTTACTAGAACCAAACATCTCAGTACTACATTGTGTATAGTTAAAATTCACAGTAGTTCTATTTGTACATCCATCCCAGACAGAACCACTTCCGCACGTTGTTGTAGAACTATCTGTGACAGAGTATTCGTACACACCCAGCAACGCCTCTGGAAACCATTGTTTTACATTGGCTTGTTGATCTACGAAAATAAAGAATGTCTATATATATTGTTCATCTAACACGTGTATGGTGTATATTTGGATGTGAAAGGACAATTACTATATATAATTACGTTTACTCTATGGGTTATGGTGTTTAACACCACTTTCAACAATATTTCAGTTACATCATGGTGACTAATTTTATTGGTGGGGGAAACTGGAGTACCGGACAAAACCGCTGACCTGCCGCAAGTCACTGACAAACTTCATCACATAATGTTGTATCGAGTATACCTAGTCTGAGCGGGATTCAAACTCACAACTTTAGTGGTGATAGGCACTGATTGTATAGGTAAATATAGATCCAACTACAATACGTAGTTATCAATTTTAGTGCGTATTGAAAACGACAATTCAATGGGATGTCTTAACTGAATATTGTTTTTATTCTGATTTATTTAATAAGAACAGATTCTAGAATACGGGAGCAACACCTCGCATCCAAACGATTACCAAATATATTGCAACTCAAGCAAAATCAAATGTACTTTTAGGATATCAATGTCATAAAATGAAAAACAAAACAGAAAACAGAAAACAACACAGCATCAGAACAGTTCTAATATCAAATAATAAATCGTAGAAACAGAGATAAAAATCAATTCCCTTAACCAGTGCCGGATTACTCATTAGGCTGGTTTGGTTTGGTTTATGGTGCTTAACGCCACTTTTAACAATATTTCAGATATATCGTGTCGGTCAGTTTTATTGATGGAGGAAACCGGAGTACCCGGAAAAAACTACCAATCTGTCCAAAGTCACTGACAAACTGTATCATATAATTGTGTATCGAGTACACCTCGCCATGAATGGGGTTCGAACTCACAACTTCAGGTAGGCACAGGTAGTTGTAAATCCAACTACCATACGATCACGACCACCACAACCCCTCCATTAGGCACTGCGCTTAGGGCATACGAAAATGAAGAATTACCTGAAAAAAGTAAGTTGTTTGGTGCACTTAATTTTTAATTGATATGAAACAAAAAATGACCAAAAGTGTCCAGGACCTACGAAGGCACCAATCTGACCCTCCCCATAATTAACACACATAAATTACCGAGCAATATTCTGGCGTGGTAGAGGCACTTGAATAAAAAGTGGTCGGATTGGATTAGTTTTAAGGGCCCAGACTTAGTGAAAAGATTCGGGTATCCATTCAAATGTTTTCCACATATTATTACAATTCGGAGACCCACAAGCAGCGTTGTTGTAATAAACAAGGAGTCTCAATCTTATAAGATCTTTATACATAATATAGTTATTCTTCGTGAAGCTGGCCTTGTCATGTGTATGATATTAGCTCTAGAAAAAGAGCCGATGGCCTTCAAGCTCATTAAGATGTTAGATAGTGCACAAGGCCATACAGATGTTCAAACACAACTGCACCTTATCGTCAACATCTAAGTATAAGTCTACACGTGGCAATAACACTAATCAAATATTCTATTCAAATTATATAAAATGAGAACGTTTATAGATATTTATATTACAGTAGCAAACAAAGAATAATAGTATGCCTACTTTCTTTCACTAAAACGTGAAGTTCTTCTGTACCAGGACCAGATGTTGGTGAACAAGTTGAACTGATCGTAGCAGAGGCAGCCGAGGACTCTGGTACCATTGTAATTCTTAAATTGGCAGCCTCGGCTTCAGTATCTGTAAAATAAACTTAACTACATGTAGCTATATACTATTTTGTAAATGTCATTATATATATGATTGATATTTTTGTATCTCTCTCTCTCTCTCTCTCTCTCTCTCTCTCTCTCATTCGCGCACTGTTATAACAAGCATTTGTTGGTTAAAAAAAAACTAAGATGTGGATGCTTCACAGTCATAATGAATTTATGATAAAGTATACCTGTAAGAATATATATTTAATTTCAACTTTGAATTAAAATTAAGATTTTAAAATTATTTTGCGTAAGCCTATTTTTTATTTTAATAGACATTATAAATAAATAGGTGATGATCAGATAGATGAAATAAAATTTGCTGTAAAATGAATGCATTATTTTCCTTTGATCTTTTTATGGTTTGTATATCAGAATGTAAACAACAGCTAAGAACTATGAAATAATACAAGCAGATACGAGATATTGCACAATTTAAATGTGGGCTGTAGTTTTATTGCTCTCAGAGATAGATAAACCTAGATGTGATTGTGCATGGCTTCATGTTACAAATCATTTAAACCTCGGTTTTGCATATGCTGTAGTCACATGGGTTATTACAATATTCATAAATTGTTTTAACTTCTGTTACTAAAAAGGACCCGGGTGGCTCAATGAGTTAGGTAGTTTGATTACTTAACGACTCATCCAAGCCCATCACCAATACGGCGTGAGTTCGCGTCCGGCTTTGTAAATTACAAAAAGGGTGCACTCGACTCGCAACCGCAAGTGATAAAGTTTACCAGTTGCTCGCCCATGGTCGGTGGTTCTCTCCTGGTACTCTGGCTTCTTCCACCACTAAAACTGGTCGCCATAATATAGCTGAAATATTGCTGGAAGTGGCATTAAACTCCAAAAACCAAAGCAAACTATTTGTTACTAAAAAGGTGGAAAACTTAGTTTATACTTACCGGAATCTAGATAATAGTAATAACTATAATCCGATATTTTAGTGTATCTTACACAAAAATATCCGTAATAGTTGAGTCCAAACGCTGTTACTGTGCTGTCGGCCCTGAAAAAGTAGAAATAACATTGTATGTAATACAAATATTGATTGATTGATTGATTGATTGATTGATTGATTGATTGATTGATTGATTGATTGATTGATTGATTGATTGATTGATTGATTGATTGATTGATTGATTGATTGATTGATTGATTGATTGATTGATTGATTGATTGATTGATTGATTGATTGATTGATTGATTGATTGATTGATTGATTGATTGATTGATTGATTGATTGATTGATTGATTGATTGATTGATTGATTGATTGATTGATTGATTGATTGATTGATTGATTGATTGATTGATTGATTGATTGATTGATTGACGTCAACTTTAGCAGTATTTCAGATATATGGTGGCGTTAACTATATAATAGAGGAGATATATTTTGTCTGTAAACGTAACCGTTAGATTTTATCGTAAATATCATATATTTAATCAGAAAATCGTCAACATGATTAAATTATAATGGCGGAATGCTTGAGTTACAACATATCTGCCGCCATTTTATTAAATACAGTTAATGACCAAATATAGTTGTTTCTCGTCCCGGTGTCCTATAGTAGTTTTTCCCCCTAGCCATTCCCCCCCCCCCCTCTCCCCCCGTAAGAATCACTATATCATTGAACATAGCCATTTTTCCCCCCAGTTTTCGACATGGGAAAAAGTGGCTATATAGTAGAATCCCCCCCCCCTCTCCCCCCCCGGAAAAATGGCTATATAGTCAATTTTCTCCCTCGTCTTAACATAACACTGACTTCAACGTAAACTTACCCAACCAAGACCTTTAAAGTATGCCAACTCTAGGCTATGCCTTACCCTACCCTTAGACCTAATCCTCACCGAATCCCTCGGTCCAACACTATCCCTAAACCTAGGCCTTAGCTTAATCCTAATTTTAAACCTTACCGTAAACCTAGCCTAATCGTAGGTCGAACTCACAACGCGAATGTGAAGGTATGGTAAACTTAAAGGCAAGTTTTCCGACGGCGAAATGAACGACCGTTTTACAGATATGGGGTTCTCGCAAGGTCACCAGTCTTGTGGAGGAAGGGAGCCCGATATTCCAAGTTTGAAAATCGGCGAAACCCTGAGCTAGGGAAGGTGCATTCGCGTTTTAATTTCGTCTTTCAAAAACCAAAGGCAAAGTCTAACATACTATAGTCACTCTAGTTAATCTTATTTCAGTCCGTGACAAATATGCACATTTAGGTACTAATTTCCTAACTGCATAGATTTGGGTATAGTTCTCAGGGGTTTTATTGAATATATTCGGGTACAGGGTACATTTAAATGCATATCCCGTCAAATTTTGTCCAAGTACACAACGCTTTTTCCTTGCGTTACAAACGGATTGAAAAATTTCACAATGTGAACCTCTTCGAAAACACCATATTTGCAAGTATCGTCAACTACGATTGGTCAATAATCAAATGCATTATTCAATCCATCTCATACCAAAAATGTAAAAGAAAACAAAGGATTGAAAAAAAAGTATAGCGGTGCGAACCTCTTCGAAAACACCTTTCGTGAAAAAAAATAGTTTCATCAATGATACATATCTTGACACATATTTGGAAATCTACTCCTTTACAACGGGGGCAACCACTACCGGGGTAATAGTGGCTGCGTCCATTAGATACAAAGTTATATTTACAAATGACACATAGTATAAAAGCGAAAATATGTAGAATAAAATGTTCATAGTGTGAAATTAGTATTTCAATATAAGTATATTATATATTTGGCAATACATAAAAAGTCATCATATACATAAAACTAAAAAATTCTACATAATGTATAAAACATGTCTTAAAGTAAAATACAGACAATAGTTGAATACAAACATACATGATGAATAAAACAAGTGATATCTATAAAAATAATAGAAAAAAGAAACAACGAGTTAAGTCATAAAACATTTGATTGTGCTAAAATGATATTTCTTTCATGATATAACTTCTTTAAAAGATTTCTTCCAATTACATCTAAATACATGTCTTCAATTTCATTTATATAAAAACCACAATCTCCAATCAACAATTTAATTTTTATATAATTAGGTAGGTCCACAAAATCAAGTTCCACAGTGTTAAACGAGATATCATTTAAAAGAGGCCTTCTTATTTTTTCTAATGCAGGAAATGACATAAATCGTCTACTACATTACAGTCACATAGAGAGCATTTGTTACTGTTTCTTAAAGTCATTTTGCTTAACAAATTATTTAAGCACAGCGAATTGGTTCGACAGAGAAGTTTAAGTCTAGATCCCTCAAAATCTCTCATATCTTCGAGATAGGGTTGCTTCCCTTTGTGTCTATAGAATGTAATATAGTCACGGAGAGAACTTTTACTCATGATTTCATTTCTTAGTTTTGTGGAGGAGAACTGACCCATAAAAGCATTAAACCTTTCTTTGTTAAAGTCGTTTACATGATACAAATAGTCAAGTCCTACTGATTCAAATACGGTTTGCAAAGCAGGTAAGTAGTCCCAAGCATGAGCGGAAAGAGCGTGCATCTCATCAAAAACTATCTTGAAGAGTCTTTTATTTGGTAAGTTATTTATATAAGAAAAATATGAGGCTCTCTGTCTATTCGAAAAATCATTGATAGGTTCCCACCCAAGCTCGATAAGAAGAGCCGCTTTAGACATATTCACCTTTGTTTTCATTATGATCTTCGCCGCTCGAAATTGTATGCTACTTAACAAATCTTCGTTTTCTTTAGAGGATGTAAGCCAAGCTCCACAACAATGTGAAATTGAAGGTCGGAGAACTGAATTCCATAACGCGTCTCCGAACTCAACACGATTAAGATTGCCGTGTTCAGCAAGAATACGGGACATGAAATTAATTTTGTTATCCATATTATCTTTGATATACGTTTGGACATGATAGTTTGATTTCAGAGTTCTTGTTACATATACTCCCATATATTTATATTCGTTTGTTTGGTGGATACAGTTATCACCTAATTTCCATACTTTTTCTTTGTCAATCCGTCTAGATATTTCCTAAGTGCATATTCCATATGCATACCCTTAAAGTCCAAAAAACCCACCTGTGGAAATTACATTTTGCATAAGGGTCATAAGGTGTTGTTTTGCCAGGTGAGCGATTCAGGCTCCTGGGAGCATCTAGTTTATATTTACATCTAAAGATATAATTGTACATACGTTATTTTTTTTCGGAAATTG
The DNA here is from genome assembly GCA_963383655.1 of Bathymodiolus septemdierum. Classification (NCBI taxonomy): domain Eukaryota; kingdom Metazoa; phylum Mollusca; class Bivalvia; order Mytilida; family Modiolidae; genus Bathymodiolus; species Bathymodiolus septemdierum. The sequence goes on along the minus strand of OY726524.1, from coordinate 37,648,255 downwards.
CGTTAAGTGAAGTTCTAGTCACTCACTCAACAGACTTGGGGTCAATTACTTTCAAATGTAATCGATTACATTACAATTACTTTGCAATTTTCATGATTACATTACATTACGATTACATCAATGTTCAAATGTAATCGATTAAATTACAATTACTTTGTAAATGTAATCGATTACATTACTGATTACATGTAATGTCATGACAACCAATACATTAGTGATTTATGTTATTTTGTCTCGTGTGCATCTGTCCAATATCTCTTATATGTTTTAATTTATTTCTTAATCAGAACTATGAATTGCAATTCAGTTGTAATGTGATCATTACATGCAATAACAAACAGTGCATTGTAAATTATAAACAGCAATTCTCATTTTCCTATTATTCATAAAATATGTCTTCTCTTATATATGACCAAAATTGATTCCATTTTATACTATTAGTAAATATTATAACATACATTTGCACATTTTAATAATATATATCGAATAATTTCAAACATCCTGTGAAAGTCTATTGGGGATAATAAACTAGCAGTTAATTACCTGATAAAATTTGTAATTAATGTATTATTTATGACACCAAATTATGTAACAATCACCATTACTAAATTCCACACCATTTGAATGTTTGTCCTTGATATATAAGTCAGAAGACAAAAAAAAAAAAATCATTCTGATTCTAAAAACTTGCTTAAAAATGTACATAATTTCTCAGTCTAAATATGAATACTAACTCCTTAATTTATGTAAATAGGTTTAATAAAATTTCCATTACAAGTTGCATAGTAACCCACAAGTAATGAAAACATTATCATATAATCCAATATTAAAAGGAAAATCAGCACCAAAATAAAAAGCAGAAATATCACATATATCTGAATATCAGATACAAGCCCCATTAGATTATTCTTTAAAAAAAAAATCCAAAATTTTACAAATATTACAACTTGCTATTTATCAGTTAATTTGTAATATACATGTATGTACGAGCATCATAAATAAATGTTTCTGAAAATTATAATTTACATTTTGCTTTTTATATAATATCTTTATTGAAATTTCCATCTCTTTTTAATCTTGTATAAGAAATCTTCATGAGATACCTATGTTTTGGTTTATATAAAATATTTCTTTATCTTATGCGGATCATGAGGACATGGTGATAGTCTTTCATAGAAGCAATTTCATATATGAAATCTTGAAAGTTGTGTCAGATAATTTAAAATTTTAGAGTTTGTTGTGTTTTACACAAGTCGACAAACTGTTTTCACTGAATTTTTGAAACCCTAAAGAAATTGAAATTGAGATATTATTTGTTTGGATATCAAGTCTTTGAAGTCATAATTTATACTTAATATTTGTTGTAGCTGTGATAGTTTTGATTGCAATTAAGCATATAATAATATCTACATTATTTGTTTAATAAATTTCATGAAGGAAATTCATTTACATAAATCATACATTAAATATCTAAGGAGATCCATGTTTCAGTTAAGACAAAATAAGTCCAAATGATGAAAAGAAGTAACCATGATTACAGGGTCAATTACATTACATTACATGTAATCTAAAACATGTCCGATTACAGATTACATTCGATTACATGAAAAATGTAATCATTTACAACCGATTACGATTACAAATTACGATTACCCCATGTCTGTCACTCACTCACTCAATGATAAAAGAGGAAACAATTTTCGGTGAGAATTAAGATTGCATTATTAGACTGAAATATTCCATTTTCCATCAAATATAGAAAATCAATATACGTTAATTTGTAAGATTTCTGTTAGTTGATAAATCTAAAGATATAATTGTACATACGTTATTTTTTTTAAATTGTGTTTGTTTCACTCACTCACTCACTCACTCACTCACTCACTCACTCACTCACTCACTCACTCACTCACTCACTCACTCACTCACTCACTCACTCACTCACTCACTCACTCACTCACTCACTCACTCACTCACTCACTCACTCACTCACTCACTCACTCACTCACTCACTCACTCACTCACTCACGCACGCACGCACGCACGCACGCACGCACGCACGCACGCACGCACGCACGCACGCACGCACGCACGCACGCACGCACGCACGCACGCACGCACTCACTCACTCACTCACTCACTCACTCACTCACTCACTCACTCACTCACTCACTCACTCACTCACTCACTCACTCACTCACTCACTCACTCACTCACTCACTCACTCACTCACTCACTCACTCACTCACTCACTCACTCACTCACTCACTCACTCACTCACTCACTCACTCACTCACTCACTCACTCACGCACGCACGCACGCACGCACGCACGCACGCACGCACGCACGCACGCACGCACGCACGCACGCACGCACGCACTCACTCACTCACTCACTCACTCACTCACTCACTCACTCACTCACTCACTCACTCACTCACGCACGCACGCACGCACGCACGCACGCACGCACGCACGCACGCACGCACGCACTCACTCACTCACTCACTCACGCACGCACGCACGCACGCACGCACGCACGCACGCACGCACGCACGCACTCACTCACTCACTCACTCACTCAAATCCAGATTTATCAATAACAAATAATTTGGGTCCTATCATCAAAATGGCGGCACCCTACAGTGATCAGTATGTCCATCCGTTCGTCCGTCTGTCTGTCATTTCATCTATATTACATTATAACATCAAATCACTGGAAAAAAACCACTCAAGAATTTAAATTATGAATAACAAATATCATCAAATTGAATGACAATGAACGGTTATTGTGAATATACTTACAAGTAAATTTACATTTCTAAATAAGGTGTCAATCTTTTACATAAACATGTATGCTTTGTTGATATTGTAAATGTAGACTTGTTAATTGCAAATAAAGCGAATATTATCTTTCGTCATGTGATAAAAGCCAAGCCCATTCCATAATTCAAAAGTGATTTATTTTTACACAAGACCATGTTTAAGAAAAATGTGACATAAATAGGCCTGCATGGTCGGCTCTGGAACACTGGATTCCTTGGTGAACATTTACATAATTTTCAGGAAAGGAACTGGTGGTGACTTGGTTTAAATAATTTTTAGCCCTTAAAAGGGCTGTTGTAGCACCAAAAAGGACTGTTCAATATTATTTTAGTTCGACTCAACGACGTTGAGAAAATTTATTGGAGTACCCTCGGCGTCCATGTGCGCGTCAGCGTCAGCGTTCCCGTCCACGCTCATATCTCAACAACTATAAGTTGTAGGATCATGTTAGCTTGAATGTAGATGCATCTGGGATGATAGGTCAGCGTCCAGGCAAAAGTAGTTCACTTTGACCCACATTTCGCGCTTCAATTACTTGCGAAACGTGGTGGGGTATCATATAATGTCCCATTAGATGCCCTATTTTTTGCTTTTGGGAAACCCCATTCAAAGTCATTTGGATCATCCATGTACAAGCTACTTGGCTAGTAAACCCATCGACACTAATAGTCGACCAAAAGTGGCACTGGCAAGTGGTAGTAAAATTTAACAGAGCAACTAAGTTGAATATACAAGCCATTTTCAGAGGGGGACTACTATGTAGTCATTCTTTCGGGGATAAATCCTACTATATAGCCATTCTTCCGAAGGGGGGGGGGGGGATTCCACTATATAGTCATTCTTTCGGGGGGAAATTCTACTATATAGTCATTTTTCCGTGGGGGAAAACTGGCTATGGGGGGAAATGGCTCTATAACGCTCCTATAGTAGTTTTTTCCCCTAGCCATTTTTCGGGGGGGGGGGGACTGACTATGGGGGGGAAATGGCTCTATAACACCGGTATGACACTGTAACGGTATAAGCGCTGACGCCATATCGCACATGATTCTTTCTGCTCTTAAAAAATGAAGGTAATTAAACCAAAACCAAAAGATTGATGCCTTTTCTGGTATTTGATTACAAATATCAAATGAAAACGATGTAGACCCATTTCAGAAAGAAGACAAATCCGCATGATGAATATATTTTCTTCAATTGTAAAATTAAAATATTTATATGTATTTCTTGTATTGAAGCTTTTATCAGTATACGATGATCTTACTTAAAGAGCCAGTGGGATGAATCACTTTCTACACATGTGAAGGCAGATATTGTAGTTGTGTAAGCTGTGAAAGACCATCCAGAAATTACTCCTGTACTCTGTGTAATGGTAACTGTAGCCGTCCGGCTATCCCACCAATTTCCGTCAAGTAATGTTGGAAGAGTACAAGCACCATCTACAAGAGAAAGTAAAAGTATCCAAATTATTGCAAAACATTTGAAATACATATATAACAATGTTGGTTTTTTTACCATATCTTAAATAAAAACGTAGATATCAAATTTACTGCGCACGACGTGTATCTGCAATTACCTACATCAGGTATGATCAAAAGATCGAAAGATTGGAAAGCCTAATAATTAAGAGCAATAACACACAAGGACCTAAACATGATAGCCAAATTCGGCTAAGGTCATCTTTGACTGCCGGAGGGGAACCTTAGTTTTATTAATAATTACATTATTTAGGAACTGTAAATTTCAGTAATAGATATCTAATAAATCATACCAGTGCCGAATAAGAAGGAATGTACACAATATATTACACATGTTATGTTGTTTTAAGATACCGCGAGGACGATTACTGTGTAATATCTAGATATATATTACTACATATGAGCGGTATAGATTCATTCATATTCTATCCGATAGCGTAAATTGAATCAATTTATTCTTAATTTTATTTTGTCCAAGTAAAGTTTCATTGAAATACAGGTCAACACGTTCACACAATAAAGTGTCGAAAATATGAGTTAGTGAGTGATTGTTGTGTAACGCCAAGTGATCAATTGTTCAGCTATATCAGGGCTAGAACAAACTACATTTAGACGAGATGATTGCGTCTGCTATGTACTAGATCAACACGCTGAGTTGTATTTTTATAGTGCGAGCTCACTAAAACAGCAGTTCGCAGGTAGACATTTGGTTCAGTCTCTGCTCTTACTCCATAACTCCATAATGATACGTGCTCAGTGGAGTAGCAGCAAATATCAATATTATAATTGTTGGCTTTACCCTACCGGGACTCGAACTCACGATCTACCACACCCGAGATGAGTAAGATAACCATTACATCATCGATGCGGTTTCAAACATATGAAAATGGATAATGTGTTAATAAGTTTGCATTGTCGATGAGAGTGTTTTCTTTCTGATATTCTAAATGGATGGTAGGTTTATGATGTTTAACACCACTTTCAACAATACTTCAGATACATCGTGGCGGTCAGCTTTATTAGTGGAAGAAACCGGAGAAAATCACCGACCTGTCGCAAGTCATTGACAATCTTTATCACATATTATTAAATGACTATGAATTTTCTTAATTCTGATTGGTTTAGAAGGTTCATTGCTTCATCTAACAGAACTACATGTACACATCAAAAACAAAAATAAACATCCTTGTTGTAGTAACTAGAGGTGGACGTGGACACAATAATGGCAAGAATTTTCATATATTGTATAATTCTGAAGTAAACCGTATATGTTTTTTTATTTTTATTTTTGTTAACATTCGTCAATAAATATGAAAAGAAATAAATGTATTAGTTTACAAATCATGTTTACTTGTATTTCAATATACTTTTCAATACTTATTATGTCTATTCAACGTCCAATGAAAGGAAGTCATTACAACTAATAATAGTTAACCGAGGTGTATCCTTAATAAATAATTCTGCAAACAATGCAATGAAAAGAGAGAAATGTATAATCGTCAATATCAATCAGCTTTCATATCATTGCTATTTTAAGGGTGTGATGTGTATTATGGTATGTGTGTGTCAAAAAAGTTTGAAGATATCAAAGGGGTAATCAGAAGCCGTAAATCACAGGACAGACATTGCAATGGCCTACAGAAAAAGGACAATGATCTACAAATCACTATGCACAAATCTGAAGAATGAGCATCACGAACCCCGGAAGGATAAGCAGTTCCTGTTCTACTCTTAGCACCCGTTGTGTTACTGTTAAACGACACAAACATCGTATGATATAGAAATCGTATTGGACACCAGTATGCGTAATAAATACAAACAACATAAATGAAATATGAATCCCTACACAAAAATTGGGAGTAAAGACGAAACGAATATCGTTTTTTAAAAGTGGAAATCGTAGCGGACATCAAAACACGGATATAAAAAGGTGAAGAAATGTAATTGGACGACATGAATAACATGATTACCACAACAAACCGGGGTTGAACTTGGGTTCTCCGGAAGGGTTAGCAGCTTCTACTCCATTAGTGGCGCCCATCGTGTTGTTACAAACACAGTGATAATACATGAATACGGACGTAATTCTGATTACGACAAACGGAATATATTTAATAAGAAATGATTTATAAACATTATATTAAGAACATAACTGTTTTTCTTACAAAATGTTCCAAACATTTATATATTAATTAATATGTCCCTTTTTTTGCTATGGTAACAGACATTTCTAAATGAAAAATAATATACATATTTATGGTATCAGTTAGTCCGTTGATATTGCCAAAACTTACAGTCCTATCAAATGAAAAATGTATAAATTAGCGAAAAAACTAATAACATAGAACTTCATCTATTATTTAATTACAGCAATGGGTGTCCTTAAAATGTGTCATGTTGCCCCGCATTCAAATGTATTGTTCAAAGTGTAATATTCATTTCATTGCCAATATCATTATTTATAGCCGTTCATTACATAAATTACCAGTAAAATTAATTCTCCTGAAGTGACGAACTATCATCTATGAACACAATCTAGACATGACAATTTTATAATGAAGTCATCAACAAGTCGATTGTTGTAACGTAGGTTGGTTTATGGTGTTTAACGCCACTTTCAACAATATTTCAATTATATCGCGGTGGTCAGTTTTATTGGTGGAGGGAACTGGAGTACCCGGGGAAAACCACAGATCTGTCGCAAGTTACCGACAAACTTTATCACATAATGTTACATCGACTATGCCTCGCCATGAACGGGGTTCGAACTCACAACTTTAGTGGTGATAGGCACTGATTGCACAGGTAGTTGTAAATCCAACTACCATACGATCACGAACACGACGGCCTCTGTCGTAACGTATTCTCGCCACTGATATCGTCATCGAGTATTATTTTGCATATTTGTCAAAATGCTTTGTTTGTGAAACCAGGGTGTTATTCAGTTTGATTGTATATATAGACGTGTCAAATTGTATTGTAATTTCTCATGTACACTTCAATGCCATGACACATAGATAATCCGGTAACATAATAAAACTTATTTATTTTAATATTTTATTTTATATTTTGATATAAAGTATGATTTACATACTTAAGTGACTAAATCAGACATTTATTATTATTAAGATTATATTTGTAATACTTATGTTTTGCTTAGCTGTACTGTGTATATGTAGCAATACACTGTATGTGGTAAACCAGAATGACAATAGGTTCAAGAAATATGTCGTTGTATTTGTATGCTAACAATTGTGTTGTAGAATAGAAATTACCATTAATAAAACAAATGACCAAATCTCCAGTCCAGATAACTAAAAACAAATAAAAAGGAGAAACAACAAAGAAGGCGAACGTCCATAAGGGACCGACCATTTAACTTGAAGGGGGGGGGGGGGGGTATGGTTTTTTGTTTCGTTAAAAAAAAAAATTTCGGACAAGACAAGTTAGAATATTTTTGTTTTTTTGTCGCGCAAAGCGCGAATTTTTTTTCCAGAATTTAACATTGGGTTATATGACAAAAACTCTGAATCATATTATTTTTTTTTTCCTGCACCAAAATCAGAATATTTTTTTCAGCAACATTGGGAATCAGAATATTTTTTTAGAAAAAAACCATAACTTTCTTGACATTCACGTACTATTTAACTCAACCTCTATTTGCCAACTGACATGTAAAATCCACAATGCGGTAAATTGTGGTCGGTGTTTAGTGGGGTTCGTGTTGTTCAGTCTGTCGTCGGTGTTTAGTGGGGTTCGTGTTGTTCAGCCTGTCGTCGGTGTTTAGTGGGGTTCGTGTTGTTCAGCCTGTCGTCGGTGTTTAGTGGGGTTCGTGCTGTTCAGCCTGTCGTCGGTGTTTAGTGGGGTTCGTGTTGTTCAGCCTGTCGTCGGTGTTTAGTGGGGTTCGTGTTGTTCAATCTGTCGTCGGTGTTTAGTGGAGTTCGTGTTGTTCAACCTGTCGTCGGTGTTTAGTGGGGTTCGTGTTGTTCAACCTGTCGTCGGTGTTGAGTGGGGTTCGTGTTGTTCAGCCTGTCGTCGGTGTTTAGTGGGGTTCGTGTTGTTCAGCCTGTCGTCGGTGTTTAGTGGGGTTCGTGTTGTTCAACCTGTCGTCGGTGTTTAGTGGAGTTCGTGTTGTTCAACCTGTCGTCGGTGTTTATTGGGGTTCGTATTGTTCAACCTGTCGTCGGTGTTTAGTGGGGTTCGTGTTGTTCAGCCTGTCGTCGGTGTTTAGTGGGGTTCGTGTTGTTCAGCCTGTCGTCGGTGTTTAGTGGGGTTCGTGTTGTTCAACCTGTCGTCGGTGTTTAGTGGGGTTCGTGTTGTTCAACCTGTCGTCGGTGTTTAGTGGGGTTCGTGTTGTTCAACCTGTCGTCGGTGTTTAGTGGGGTTCGTGTTGTTCAGCCTGTCGTCGGTGTTTAGTGGGGTTCGTGTTGTTCAATCTGTCGTCGGTGTTTAGTGGGGTTCGTGTTGTTCAGCCTGTCGTCGGTGTTTAGTGGGGTTCGTGTTGTTCAGCCTGTCGTCGGTGTTTAGTGGGGTTCGTGTTGTTCAACCTGTCGTCGGTGTTTAGTGGGGTTCGTGTTGTTCAGCCTGTCGTCGGTGTTTTGTGGGGTTCGTGTTGTTCAACCTGTCGTCGGTGTTTAGTGGGGTTCGTGTTGTTCAACCTGTCGTCGGTGTTTAGTGGGGTTCGTGTTGTTCAACCTGTCGTCGGTGTTTAGTGGGGTTCGTGTTGTTCAGCCTGTCGTCGGTGTTTAGTGGGGTTCGTGTTGTTCAACCTGTCGTCGGTGTTTAGTGGAGTTCGTGTTGTTCAACCTGTCGTCGGTGTTTATTGGGGTTCGTGTTGTTCAGCCTGTCGTCGGTGTTTAGTGGGGTTCGTGTTGTTCAGCCTGTCGTCGGTGTTTAGTGGGGTTCGTGTTGTTCAGCCTGTCGTCGGTGTTTAGTGGGGTTCGTGTTGTTCAACCTGTCGTCGGTGTTTAGTGGGGTTCGTGTTGTTCAACCTGTCGTCGGTGTTTAGTGGGGTTCGTGTTGCTCAACCTGTCGTCGGTGTTTAGTGGGGTTCGTGTTGTTCAGCCTGTCGTCGGTGTTTAGTGGGGTTCGTGTTGTTCAACCTGTCGTCGGTGTTTAGTGGGGTTCGTGTTGTTCAGCCTGTCGTCGGTGTTTAGTGGGGTTCGTGTTGTTCAGCCTGTCGTCGGTGTTTAGTGGGGTTCGTGTTGTTCAGCCTGTCGTCGGTGTTTAGTGGGGTTCGTGTTGTTCAGCCTGTCGTCGGTGTTTAGTGGGGTTCGTGTTGTTCAACCTGTCGTCGGTGTTTAGTGGGGTTCGTGTTGTTCAACCTGTCGTCGGTGTTTAGTGGGGTTCGTGTTGTTCAACCTGTCGTCGGTGTTTAGTGGGGTTCGTGTTGTTCAGCCTGTCGTCGGTGTTTAGTGGGGTTCGTGTTGTTCAGCCTGTCGTCGGTGTTTAGTGGGGCTCGTGTTGTTCAGCCTGTCGTCGGTGTTTAGTGGGGTTCGTGTTGTTCAGCCTGTCGTCGGTGTTTAGTGGGGTTCGTGTTGTTCAACCTGTCGTCGGTGTTTAGTGGGGTTCGTGTTGTTCAACCTGTCGTCGGTGTTTAGTGGGGTTCGTGTTGTTCAACCTGTCGTCGGTGTTTAGTGGGGTTCGTGTTGTTCAGCCTGTCGTCGGTGTTTAGTGGGGTTCGTGTTGTTCAGCCTGTCGTCGGTGTTTAGTGAGATTCGTATTGTTCAACCTTCAGTTTTATCTGTAGAGTTTTGTCGACCATTGTTTGTTTGTTTTTTAGCTTTTTCTGATTGCATTGTATTGTATTGACTGTTCTTCTTCTCCGAACTACGGTGGGGTGGGGTGGGGGGGGGGGGGGGGGGGGGGGGGGCTCAATGAGTTAGGTAGTTGGGTTACCTAACAACTCATACAAGCCTATCATCAATACGGTGTGGGTTCGAGCCCGGCTTAGTAAATTACAAAAAGGGTGCACTCGACTCGCAGCGGTAAGTGATAAAGTTTACCAGTTACTTGCCCATGGTCGGTGGTTCTCTCCGGGTATTCCGGCTTCTTCCACCACTAAAACTGGTCGCCATGATATAGCTGAAATAAATATTGCTGAAAGTGGCGTTAAACACAATAAATCAAATCAAATCTCAGAACTACGGCTTCCTATTATCTCTATGGTATCTTCAAACATTCATTACTTGTATTCTCTTGGATTTATAATCGAGAAGGGTGCTAAGGGAATTCTATTAGTTAAAATCTGAGGATTTATAAAGGAGTAAGAATATAATATATACATTAAATATCTTTATGTGTTCACCTTCATTACTTTTCACCACATAAGACTCATTCTAATGTAAATTAAATGGATCAGACGTTTTAATAGATTTGAATGCTGTACTCAATATGTGACTAGTTCAAAATACAAATATCTTTTTGATATCAGAAGTGTTTAATTGTGGAAAAACCTTAATATATTTAACATCATCCGGCTTGGAATATACTAAAATAAATAATTAATGCGGGAACATGTTTATATGTATCTTCCTGACAAAGGGTTGATCTAACATTTTCACAAACTATTTGTTTTCATTCTGAAGGCATGCTTACACATGGTTAACGTAATTTATCTAAAAAGATCATAACGGAGGATTAGTTGATAAATTCTGATAGTATATTTTTAATTAACTAAAGTATGATATTTAACTCTGTCTCATTTTTTCCCCTGTCCTAAGTAAGCATAAATTACAAACAACCTTAAACATTGTTTTCTATTTGGGCATTGAAGTTTTGCTGAGCAAGATGAACGGATTTGTCGTGTTACATTTGTTGTCATTATTCTTTAATATAACATTGATATCAAATTTAGTGAGTAATACGTGCTTCTGGAGAAACTTTCATGAGGAACGCCAAAAGTCAAAAGATTGAAAAGACTATTAATTTTAAAACAGAATAGCCATAATCAGCTACGGTCACTTATGACTTGGGTAGGATAACCCTCATTTTAATAATAATTACATTTTCTAGGAACTGTGAATTTCATTAATGAATATATTTAATGAACAATGACTGTGCAGACTGGATGGATGATATCCTAGGAGATGTAGTAATACAAACGTATATATAATTAAGAACACAAGACGCTGAACAACCTTCATCAGGTCTACAGTGAAACGATTGGAAACCCAAATAATTTAACTTTCAATTTCTACTTTTCTACAAATCGTAATTATTGTAGTAAGCACAAAATACCTGTTTCCTGTGAGAAATATTGATATTGGAATACAATTGTGTTGCATTTGGTAAAGCTACATGTATGGTGTTACATGTAATCTTTAAATACTATTTATCATATATTTAGTGGTAAATACAGTAGTTTTGAATATTTGATAAAGTGCCAGATGCCTACCCTTTATCATACCCCTACCCTTTATCATACCCCTACCCTTTATCAAACCCCTACCCTGTATTATACCCCTACCCTTTATCTTACCCCTACCCTGTATACTCTCCTGCTTAAATATATGATAAAGTGTATAAAACATGGCAAAAAAAATTCCAAAGTTTCATAAAATTTCAAAATTTTCCAATTTTTTTTCAAAATTTCCATATTGTACATAACACTGTATAATAACCTATTAATATCAAACAAAAGGTCAGATAGGTAAGGAAGTAATACATTCATAGTATTGTCTTCTTTGTGTTGCCTTGTATGATAGTGAATAATGGGTATTTTGTGGTTTCTGTTGACTTATTCAATGGTATGTGTAGTGTTTTGTGTTTATAACTACATTTGTTGTACCTGTTGACTTTTGGAGATGATGTGTCATTATCGTTGTGCTTTATACTTTTATGGTGAATTATGGAGTGGCCTCTGTCCGTTTTGTGTTTTTTATGATATGGTGGGTGGCGTATGTTGTTGTCATTGTGTTTCATATCAATATAGCGAGAGATGTGTAGTGTTGTCTTTGTGCTTTGCAGTGATATTGACGAGTGGTGTGTGCTGTTGTCTTTGTGTTTAATAATCATATGGTGAGTGGTGTATGTTGTTTTCTGGGTGTTTAATAATCATATGGTGAGTGGTGTATGTTGTTTTCTGGGTGGTTAATAATCATATGGTGAGTGGTGTGTGTTGTTTTCTGGGTGTTTAATAATCATATGGTGAGTGGTGTGTGCTGTTGTCTTTGTGCTTAATAATCATATGGTGAGTGGTGTATGTTGTTTTCTGGGTGTTTAATAATCATATGGTGAGTGGTGTGTGTTGTTTTCTGGGTGTTTAATAATCATATGGTGAGTGGTGTGTGCTGTTGTCTTTGTGCTTAATAATCATATGGTGAGTGGTGTATGTTGCTTTCTGGGAGTTTAATAATCATATGGTGAGTGGTGTGTGTTGTTTTCTGGGTGTTTAATAATCATATGGTGAGTGGTGTGTGTTGTTTTCTGGGTGCTTAATAATCATATGGTGAGTGGTGTGTGTTGTTTTCTGGGTGCTTAATAATGATATGGTGGGTGGTGTATGTTGTGTTCTGGGTGTTTAATAATCATATGGCAAGTGGTGTGTGTTGTTTTCTTGGTGTTTAATAATCATATGGTGAGTGGTGTGTGTTGTTTTCTTGGTGTTTAATAATCATATGGTGAATGGTGTGTGTTGTTTTTTGGGTGTTTAATAATCATATGGTGAGTGGTGTGTGTTGTTTTCTGGGTGTTTAATAATCATATGGTGAGTGGTGTGTGTTGTTTTCTGGGTGTTTAATAATCATATGGTGAGTGGTGTGTGCTGTTGTCTTTGTGCTTAATAATCATATGGTGAGTGGTGTATGTTGTTTTCTGGGTGTTTAATAATCATATGGTGAGTGGTGTGTGTTGTTTTCTGGGTGTTTAATAATCATATGGTGAGTGGTGTGTGCTGTTGTCTTTGTGCTTAATAATCATATGGTGAGTGGTGTATGTTGTTTTCTGGGAGTTTAATAATCATATGGTGAGTGGTGTGTGTTGTTTTCTGGGTGTTTAATAATCATATGGTGAGTGGTGTGTGTTGTTTTCTGGGTGCTTAATAATCATATGGTGAGTGGTGTGTGTTGTTTTCTGGGTGCTTAATAATGATATGGTGGGTGGTGTATGTTGTGTTCTGGGTGTTTAATAATCATATGGCGAGTGGTGTGTGTTGTTTTCTTGGTGTTTAATAATCATATGGTGAGTGGTGTGTGTTGTTTTCTTGGTGTTTAATAATCATATGGTGAGTGGTGTGTGTTGTTTTCTGGGTGTTTAATAATCATATGGTGAGTGGTGTGTTGTTTTCTGGGTGCTTAATAATCATATGGTGGGTGGTGTATGTTGTTTTCTGGGTGTTTAATAATCATATGGCGAGTGGTGTGTGTTGTTTTCTTGGTGTTTAATAATCATATGGTGAGTGGTGTGTGTTGTTTTCTGGGTGTTTAATGATCATATGGTGAGTGGTGTGTGTTGTTTTTTGGGTGTTTAATAATCATATGGTGAGTGGTGTATGTTGTTTTCTGAGTGTTTAATAATCATATGGTGAGTGGTGTGTGTTGTTTTCTGGGTGTTTAATAATCATATGGTGAGTGGTGTGTGTTGTTTTCTTGGTGTTTAATAATCATATGGTGAGTGTTGTGTGTTGTTTTCTGGGTGTTTAATAATCATATGGTGAGTGGTGTGTGTTGTTTTCTGGGTGTTTAATAATCATATGGTGAGTGGTGTGTGTTGTTTTATGGGTGTTTAATAATCATATGGTGAGTGGTGTGTGTTGTTTTTTGGGTGTTTAATAATCATATGGCGAGTGGTGTGTGTTGTTTTCTTGGTGTTTAATAATCATGTGGTGAGTGATGTGTGTTGTTTTCTGGGTGTTTAATAATCATATGGTGAGTGGTGTGCGTTGTTTTGTGGATGTTTAATAATCATATGGTGAGTGGTGTATGTTGTTTTCTGGGTGTTTAATAATCATATGGTGAGTGGTGTGTGTTGTTTTCTGGGTGTTTAATAATCATATGGTGAGTGGTGTGTGTTGTTTTCTGGGTGTTTAATAATCATATGGTGAGTGGTTTAAGTTGTTTTCTGGGTGTTTAATAATCATATGGTGAGTGGTGTGTGTTGTTTTCTGGGTGTTTAATAATCATATGGTGAGTGGTGTATGTTGTTTTCTGGGTGTTTAATAATCATATGGTGAGTGGTGTGTGTTGTTTTCTGGGTGTTTGATAATCATATGGTGAGTGGTGTGTGTTGTTTTCTTGGTATTTAATAATCATATGGTGAGTGGTGTGTGTTGTTTTCTTGGTGTTTGATAATCATATGGTGAGTGGTGTGTGTTGTTTTCTTGGTGCTTAATAATCATATGGCGAGTGGTGTGTGTTGTTATCTTGGTATTTTATGGTCATATGGCGAGTTGAGTGTGTTGTCTTTGTGCTTTATAGTTATATGACGAGTGGTGTGTGTTGTTCTCTTTTTTTTTATAGTGATATGGCGAGTTGTATATTGTTGTCTTTGTTGTTTATAATGGTGTGACCTGTGGTTTCTGCTGTTGTTTATGTGTTTAATAGCTATATGGCGAGTGATGTGTGTTTTTGTCTTTGTGTTTTATAGTTATATGGCGAGTTGTGTGTTGTTGTCGTTGCGTTTTTTAGTGATATGGCGAGTTGTGTGCTGTTGTCTTTGTGTTTTGTAGTTATATGACGAGTTGTGTGTTGGTTTCTTTGTGTTTTATAGTTATATGTCAAGTTGTGTGTTGTTGTATTTGTGTTTTATAGTAATATGACGAGTGGTATGTGTTATTGTCTCTTTGTTTTTATAGTTATATGACGAGTGGTGTGTGTTGTTGTCTTTGTGTTTTATAGTTATATGACGAGTTGTCTGTGTTGTTTTCTCTTTAAGATGAGTTGTGTGTTGTTGTCTTTGTGTTTTTTAGTTATATGACGAGTTGTATGTTGTTGTCATTGTGTTTTGTAGTTATATGACGAGCTATGTGTTGTTGTCATTGTGTTTTATAGTTATATGACGAGTCGTGTGTTGTTTTCTTTGTGTTTTATAGTTATATGACGAGTTGTGTGTTGTTTTCTTTGTGGTTTATAGTTATATGACGAGTTGTGTGCTGTTGTCTTTGTGTTCTATAGTTATATGATGAGTTGTGTGTTGTTGTCTTTGTGTTTTATAGTTATATGACGAGTTGTGTGTTGTTGTCTTTGTGTTTTATAGTTATATGACAAGTTGGGTGTTGTTGTCATTGTGTTTTATAGTTATATGACGAGTTGTGTGTTCTTGTTATTGTACTTTATAGTTATATAACGAGTGGTGTGTGTTGTCTTTATGTTTTATAGTTATATGACGAGTTGTGTGTTGTTTTCTTTGTGTTTTATAGTTATATGACGAGTTGTATGTTGTTGTCTTTGTGTTTTATAGTTATATAACGAGTTGTGTGTGTTGTCTTTGTGTTTTATAGTTATATGACGAGTTGTGTGTTGTTGTCTTTGTGTTTTATAGTTATATGGCGAGTTGTGTGTTGTTGTCTTTGTTTTGTAGTTATATGACGAGTTGTGTGGTGTTGTCATTGTGTTTTATAGTTATATCACGAGTGATGTGTGTTGTCTTTTTGTTTTATAGTGATATGACGAGTTGTGTGTTGTTTTCTTTGTGTTTTATAGTTATATGGCGAGTTGTGTGTTGTTGTCTGTGTTTTATAGATATATGATGAGTCGTGTGTTGTTGTTATTGTGTTTTATAGTTATATGACAAGTTGTGTGTTGTTGTCATTGTGTTTTATAGTTATATGGCGAGTTATGTGTTGTCTTTGTGTTTTATAGTAATATGGCGAGTTGTGTGTTGTTGTCTTTGTGTTTTATAGTTATATGGCGAGTTATGTGGTGTTCTCTTTGTGTTTTATAGTAATATGGCGAGTTGTGTGTTGTTGTCTTTGTGTTTTATAGTTATATGGCGAGTTGTGTGTTGTTGTCTTTGTGTTTTATAGTGGTATGACGAGTTGTGTGTTGTTGTTTTTATGTTTTATAGTGGTATGGTGAGTGGTGTGTTGTTGTCTTTGTGTTTTATAGTTATATGGTGAGTTGTGTGTTGTTGTTTTTGTGCTTTATAGTTATATGGCGAGTTGTGTTTGTCGTTGTCTATGTGATTCATAGTTATATTAAATTATTGCAATTAAGATGTTTTTTTCTTATATTAATTATATTAAGTAATAACCTCTATAATTTGCGTATCATTCCTTGATAGGTTGATAAAAAATATAATTTATTTATTTCAGCCATTAGAGGTAGATGGTCCATTTTTATAAAATTTAGACAAAGTTTGAAATGTTGACAAACAAATAAATCTATTGTTTATAGAGATGGTAGGATCCAGCATATTTAAATACCTCAATCAATAAATGATACCATAACTTAGTGATGGACAGATAAAAAGAGAGAGCGGCGAAAGGGGATGGGAGGTTGTAGAAAATGGGGGGGGGGGATCAAACATGGTTGACATTTTAGGTGGACATTGATTTCAATATGTGTATTATACAGTATCAGTATCACAATGTCACTAGTATATTTTTTATCTTATAAACGTATGATAAAAAGGTAAATCATGAGACTCGCACATTTGTTGCTAATGATAAGACATGATTGTATATATTGGTGGTAATATTGACCACTACTATTTAATCTTGTCTTCAAAATTAATGTTGGAAACACATACGCAGGGGCGTAGGGGCCGAGTGCAAGGAGCAATTGCAGCACACACACACACTCCCCCCCCCCCCCCCCCCCCCCCCCCCCCCCCCACACACACACACACACACTATGAATAATACCCCAACTGTCCGGACCCGTCCCAAAGCATACTCCACCACGTAAGACTTACCTCCTAACTGACTGTTGGTTTTGGTTCTCTCCTAAGCCCCACACAACAGCCCCTACCCCCTTTTCTGTCGTCATTATCGGTCTATTTCAAAGTCGTATAATCTAAGTATTTAAAACTAATGTCGCACATGTTTGACTGATATTCTAAACATTGATTGTTGCTTAACATCTAAGGAAAATATTTCATGAATGACGGTCTAAGCATAGAAACAAAGAGTGAGTGAGTGATTGTTGTTTAACGACAACTCAGCAATTTTTCAGCTCTATCATGGCGAGAACAAGTCAATTTTCAATGAGATGATGACGAGGTCCGCTTTGTTCTAGACCAACACGCTTAGATAAATGTTTATAGTGATATAACTCACAGAAACAACATGTCACCCGCCCGGACACATTATCCTGATTCCGAACCAACCGGTCTTTGTTCTTTCTATTAAATGATACGTGCTTAACGGAGAAGCAATAAATACCATTTTATAGTCTTTAGTTTGACCCGATCGGGACTCGAATCCTCGATCTACCACACCGAGGCGAACAAGCTAATCATTACACCTCCGAAGTGGTTTGTAGGCAACACAATTCCTTATGATAATAGCATATGTATGTAATAAAAATATTTATTTCATACCGACCGTATTGTCGTGGGATTGTCAATTGAGCAATTGCTCAGCCAGTTGGATTTTATAACGTTAGCTCACTGAAACAGCAGTCCGTGGGTAGATATGTCGCTCTACTCTGACACATTATCATTCTCCCGAGACAACCAGTTTTTGTTCTTATTACTTAATGCTGAGTGTTTAACGCCACTTCAGTTATATCGTGGAGGTCAGTTTTATTGGTGGTGAAAACAGGAGTGTCCGGAGAAAACCACCGACCTGTCGCAAGTCACTGACAAACTTTATCACATAATACTGTATCGAGTACACTTCGCCTAAGTTAGTGGGGATAAACACTGATTGCATAGGTAGTTAGAAACCCAACTACCATACGATCATGACCGCGAAGGTTTCTTTTTTGTTTCATAATCAAAATACTCAAATAAAAAAAATATTGATATTCTCACGAAATTACCTCGTTATGATATTATAGTTTCTACATTTTTTCATAAGAAATATTATTTGATTCTAGTTCCTCCATTCATATCTTTTTTAATGTTATTACAAATATATGTTGTTTAATTTCAGATATGATAAGTTTGAAAATTGTAAATAATAAATTTTATAATAATTAAACTTACCAATTTTAACAATATATAAGAAGACGATGAAAATTATCTGTAAATTTAATATAACATTCATCTCGGCATCCACTCTGTAAACCAATAGTTAAATTATAGCACCTTTTTCTGTAATTCTCGACAATTTCATCAAATCATTTTAAGAATCGGCATACATGTCATATACAATCCATAATGTCTTATGAACAAACAAAAAGAAGTTTATTTTCAACGTTTCCAATCACACAAAACACACAAAATTTCCCAAGCAAGTCCGGTAATTTACAACACCGAAATCGAATACTTTTGAATATTGATAATAACTTAACCGTCGATGTATATTTCAATAGAAATGGTACGTCACTGATTATATCTCTGATTTAACGCCCTTCAAAGCTCTATAATAAAATTGTTTTCCTTATACATGTGCAAGTATCCGTTTTAATTTCAATTTTAATTGTTTAAGCAAAACTATAACAACATTCCTTTTTAATAATAAGAATAATACTCATGAATATTCATATTCTGTTATTTTTATTTCCTCACTTCATGCGCAAAGACGATATGATTTGATTGCCTCGACTTTTCTGTTAGTAACAAATATCCTTAATCAAGTGGAAAAGGTGCATGACTTCACAAAATTCAATGAACAAATTTTATTGAAAAATCATGAATAGTTATAGAAGAAACCAACAAATATTGCAAGTGAATTGATATATGTTCTTGTCGATCGATAAATTTATTGGTTGTTATAGTCCAAGTTAAAAGGTTTATACAATCTTTTTACAAAACACTATAGACCAAATACAAACATATTTAAAAAAGAAATGAAAGCCTTCACATCGCGACCAGTCTGAACTTATGAGAACTTTCATATTGATTAAGTAATGGTACATGCACGTTTTCAATACGTTTACAATTTCTATTGAATTCATACAATTGTGGTGTAAGGGACATAACTCTTGTTAATCAATTGGTTCAAATAATTGTAGAATATTCAGTAGATAGATAGATAGATAGATAGATAGATAGATAGATAGATAGATAGATAGATAGATAGATAGATAGATAGATAGATAGATAGATAGATAGATAGATAGATAGATAGATAGATAGATAGATAGATAGATAGATAGATAGATAGATAGATAGATAGATGGATAGATGGATAGATGGATAGATGGATAGATAGATAGATAGATAGATAGATAGATAGATAGATAGATAGATAGATAGATAGATAGATAGATAGATAGATAGATAGATAGATGCAGTCTTCAGGGGGGTGAATGTACGTCATTATTGGAAGCCATTTTGTGCCGCTTGAATGTGAATTTTTACTCATAGTAATAGTTATTGTAAGGATGACATTAAATTTGATAGGGCGTCAAATGTCCTTTAATGTCCGCTAAGCAAAGGTGTGTCCATCATTCAAAAACTTGTCAAACTCTCAATGATGGACACACCGTTGTTTAGAGGACATTTAGGGGCATTTGACGCACTATCACATTTAATCTTCTTATCCTTACAATAACTATTGCTATAAGTAAAAACTTACCTTCAAGCAGCACAAAATGGCATCCAATTATGACATGCATTCACCCCCTGGTCTTGTCGTCATGTCGTACTGATATGCTTGAATCATAATATCCTTGTCCAGATCTAGAATTATTCCGTTCATGTCTATAGAGCAAAAGTATATCTCTACATTTGTACTTTTCAGTATTACATTGTTGACATGTAACTTGTATTTCCATTCCCAGATATAGAGACATATCACTACAATTTCAATTGGTGTGAGGAATAAATATATATCTTGTTAAATCAATTCAGATTTCAGAGAAAGTGTGAAAAAAATCCTCCTGAATTTTTGACACATTTTATTTGTGACATATTTATATTCGTATCACGCTCCTAACATGCTAAAGCAATTGAACAAGAAAGGTTTTGAAGATACCAAAGTGGTAATCCTAGGCTGTACATCGAAGGACATGCAATACAATGGCCAAACGAGAAATAAAATTAAACGAAAGACAAGCAATAGTTAGTCCACAAAACACAACACAAAATTTTAGGTAATACGCATCTCGCCTCGAACTCTGATTGGTAATTTTCATCGATAGTTCGAGGTAAATATTTGGTCCGTTAGTATATAGTAGCTTTTAGCCTTATGTATACTTGATAGCTTGAATACTACGTTGTTTCAATGTGAAATATAGTGTCCCGTCGTCTTACACACATACGTTCGATTATATATCTTTACATGTATCTATGATATTACAAAGACAGTGACGAGAAAAGTTTAATGATAACAATAAGATAATTAGAAGCTGTAAATCGAAGGATATACGATACGTATCAATGGTTAACAGAATAGAGACAAAAAGACAAATAATAATCCTCAAAATACTACACGGAAAACAGAAGATTCATCAACACTAACCCTACTAAAATCAAGTACTCCAGAACGGATAGCCAGTAGGGTAGCTATAGTGAGGCGGAGGAGTGGTCCGCCCCAGGCAACACTTTTATGGGGCGGAACTAATGGGTGTGCTATATAAGCCTGTATAGGCTGCATTGAAGTGAAAGTAGTTTTAATGTCGGTATTCTACTCACAGTTGAAGCGCATTTTCTATTTCGAGTAATTTAGACATAGGTATGTGTATTAAAGCGATTTTTAAGTCGAACAATAAACATTATCCAGTGATGTACATGTATTCAGGACTGTTTTATCATTGACAATATGAAACCTGTGAATGTACCCATATTGCGTCCTCTTAATGCCTGGAGGGTCCGGGTGGCTCAATGAGTTAGGTAGTTGGATTACCTAACAACTCATACAAGCCTTTCACCAATAAGGCGTGGGTTTGCGCCCGGCTTTGTAAATTACAAAAAAGGGTGCACTCGATTCGCAGCCGCAAGTGATAAAGTTTACCAGTTACTTGCCTATGGTCGGTGGTTCTCTCCGGGTACTCCGGCTTCTTCCACCACTAAAACTTGTCGCCATGATATAGCTGAAATATTATTGAAAATGGCGCTAATCACCAAAAATCAAATCGAATCAAATCCTCTTAATGCCGCAACACCGCTTTTGGGCTTGGCCTTTCTGGCCAGACGAATTTTATTCCCCCATCGTGTTACTCGTGCTAAAACCCAGATATCAGTCATGAAAGCGGGGAGGACAAGATTTCAATATATACAGGCTTGAAACCATATATTAAGATGCATATCTTGTGAATGTTATTTTGAAATATATTTATGGTTCAGCTTCTTCTTTTTTATTATTTCATAATACATGTATTTAAAATAATGCAGAAACAAGGATAAGAAGTAGCTCACTAAAAACAATAATGGTTGATCCCCGTTGCCATGGATTTGCAGATGTGGGCATTTCCTGGTACATATCAATCCAAGCGTATTTCGCTGAGTTGTCGTCTCGACACATCGGAGGCTGTCTGGCATATGACGAATACCAAACGAAATCACTGAACTGTTGGCATCCATAAGAATCTGTTTTGTTCTTCACGCAGACCATTCCTTCATCAAAACGTCTGAAAATGATGATTAAAAGAGGAAAACATTTATAATCAATTCGAACATTTATTATGTATGTATTATTATTTCTCACAATTTCGCAAGTTCGCAATACCATTTAAGGAATATCTATATTTATTTGTCTGATTTACTTCCATTGCAATTTAATATATTAACATAATATATATAACTTAATATATAAAACATACCGACACATTGTACACAGGGACCGTCGTCGTCATCATCATATGGTAGTTGGATTTGCAACTACCTATATGCAATCAGTGCCTATCAACACTAAAGTTGTGAGTTCGAACCCCGCTCGTGGAGTGGTGTACTCGATGCAACATTATGTGATAAGTTTGTCAGTGACATGTGACATGTCGGTGGTTTTCATCAGTTTCCTACACCAATAAACTGACCCCCACGATATAGCTGAAAATAGTTGAATGTAGCGTCAAATAACATACCCCCCCCCCCCCCCCCCCCCCCCCTACATTGTATAAGTAGTTCACAAATAGCACTGCCACTGCACTCTTATTCACTATGATTTCTGATGAGACCCACTCTATAGTTTCTCAGAAGCGCACCATGCGTGTTGATAATCATTCGCGTTTTTGAAAGCCCTAGTAAATGCACGTATAAAGTGCTAGTCAGTAACCATGACAACAATCGGTACCATTCGCACAGCATTCATAAACGTTACTCAACTTTGACATCTTGGTATGTCAACGAATGTTGAAGCATTTAGGAAATTTTGAAACAAATAAATCGACTTTCTATAAATAATTATCGCTTTTGAAAACTATAGTAAAATTTCTACAGGACCAAAAATTTAAAAAAAAATCAAATGAACTTCAAAATTCCTTTGTAATTAATACACATACCCCGTATTCATATTTGGTGACTATTGTAAATAAATACAATCCTTTTATCCATTGTTTTTTTTTTATTATATAGTCTTATACATCGGTGGTATAATGGTAAACGTGCTCGCCTCGAGTGTGGTAGATCGTGGGTTCCAGCCCCGTGTTGTGTATCTAGTTTTGGTATTTTCAATAATGGTTGGATGTTCACAGACGGATATATTGCGGCACTCCGGAATCTGGGGGTTAGCCCGTTTCCGGCTTGCCTTATATACGCTCTCTTGTAAAAATCCGCGAAGGTAGCAGAAACACATTTTGTTTTAGAGTAGAAATTATTACAAATTTAACAATTTTATTCGTATCGATATATTTTAAAGTTCCCCAAAGATACGAAATGGGGGAGAACAATTAAACTACACACGATTATTAGTGTTTTCCTGGCTTTTGGTGTAAAAATAACTTATTTTTTAAAAACCATCGGTAAAACCAAAGACTATACTGGTTGCTTCTCGTCTAAGCATGCAGCATTAAGGAGAAAGGGCAAAGACTGGTTGGTCCGGAATCAGGATAATGTGTCCGAGTGGGGCGACATATCTATCCACGGACTGCTATCACTGTGAAAAAAATCCAACTAAGCGTGTTGGTCTAGTACAAAGCAAGCCTCGTCATCATCTCATTGAAAATTAACTTGTTCTCGCCACGATATAGCTGAAAATTGCTGAGTTAGCGTTAAACAACAATCAATTACTCACTCATTCTAATACAGGCTTGATCTTAACGCACACGAATGTTTATTCTCACCTGCAGTAATTTTCCCAATCGTTGTATATATAAGCATCCCATTGTGAGTCAAAAAATGCTTGAGGTAGACATTGTGTACTAACTTCTTCATTAAATAAACTATACTGGTACTTAGACACTACACACTGCTTACCGTCCTCGAATGCTAAAACACATTGTTGCATTGTGTAAGTATATGTGCTACATACAATATCAAGTTTAAATTATTGTGAGGGGCCCGTCATGGTCGTGATGGTATGATAGTTAGATTTACAACTACCTATGCAATCAGTACCTACCACCACTAACATTTTGAGTTCGAATCCCACTCAGGATGGGTGTACTCAATACAACATTATGTGATAAAGTTTGTCAGTGACTTGCGGCAGGTCGATGGTTTCCTCCAGTTTCCTCCACCAATAAAACTGAACGCCACGATATAACTGAAATATTGTTGAAAGTGGCGTTAAACACTATAACCCTTACCCTTAGATTATTGTGTAACATTGTTTTTGTTTTGAAGGTTATAATAATGTTGATTTTGTATGAAACATTTCACTTCTATGAAAACGTAGATATCTAATAAAGTGTACAAGACGCGTTTCTGGAATATCCTTCGTCATGTACACTCATAGTATTGATTGAAAGGCCAAACAATTTAAAGTGTTTGAGAGTTAGTAAACCAAAAGTTTAAACAGGATAGACTGATCACAGAGAATACAATTCAAAGTTTAATCAGCAAAATAGTAAGATTTTAATAATTGAATCTTCTCTCATTACTATAAATAGAAATTTCCTTAAATTGCTAAAAGGTATCGATATTATTCCGACATTAGCTGCAATTGATGTTGAATCTACACCCTGATGAGTTAGTTAACATTTATTTTGAGCTTTTCTGAGTTGATTTGCAGTTCTTACTTAATATGAATATTTCTTGGAATGGCCATCATACCTCGAAATATTTAAAGATTTATAATGACAATTGAGTAATTGAAACTGCTTATTTGTGCTGTTCAATATTGTGTCCGTCTCCATAAATTTGTCCCGAAATATTTGCAAAATGTTACAATTCTTATAGAATTAATGTATATCGTTTTCGTGCCTTTTGTTTGGACAAAAGCATTGTCACCTGTTTGTTTTTTATTCTTCGGACGTTTATTCAGTTTGTGAGTGCATCGGCATCGTTTACACATGCATGAACCCCAAATACGAAAAGCTAACTACTATACTGATTAAGAGCACATAAGCATATTGTCTAAGCGTCGACATTAAGGAAACCGTATTCGTGTTGTACTTGTTAGTGTGCTCGCTTCGAGTGTGGTAGATTGTGGGTTCGCGCACCGATGGAGTCAAAGCAAAAACAACAAAATTGGTATTTGTCCTCCTCTGCTAAGCACGTATTACTAAGGAGTAAGAGCAAAGACTGAGTTGTTCGGAATCCGGATAATGTGTCCGAATGTAGCGACATGTCTACCCACACACTGTTGTTTCAGGGAGCTAGCACTCTAAAAATCCAATTTAACTCGTTTGTCTAGTCCAAAAAGAACTCGACTCATTGAAATACAACACTTTGATATAGATAGATAAGTGTTCTCT
Organism: Bathymodiolus septemdierum; assembly: GCA_963383655.1. Taxonomy (NCBI): domain Eukaryota; kingdom Metazoa; phylum Mollusca; class Bivalvia; order Mytilida; family Modiolidae; genus Bathymodiolus; species Bathymodiolus septemdierum. The sequence goes on along the minus strand of OY726524.1, from coordinate 37,623,111 downwards.
TGGCGTTAAACAACAATCACTCAATCTACATTTTTGATGGTAATGAAATTCTTACCTTGCATGTTAACACATGTTCCTATTAGAAATGCCTTGAATCCCTTGACGTCCATCATGGCTGGTCCATTTTCGCGGTATGTTTCGGGGCACTTTGCTATAACCTTTTCATAGCATTCTATTAAATTAGACACGTTTTTTCCGCTGAAACAAGTAACGTGAGAAGCGAGTTTATCATTTTACGACTGAACTGGTAAATTAACTTGATGCTTTCTCGAGTATTGTAAATATCATATTTTATAAGAAAAGTTTGAAGATACCAAAGAGTTTAATCAGGAACCGTAAACCAAAAGACAGACAAATACAATGACCCAAAAGACAAATGACAAAAGAACAAACAACCATCTACGAAACATTACACAGAAAAAGAAAACTCAATATTGAGCAACACAAACCTCAGTAATAACCGGGGTGAACGCAGGTGCTCGGGAAGGGTGAGCAGTTCATGCTCCACACGTGCCACACGTGTTACTATTAAACGACACGCAATTCATATGATATAACCATTGTTATAGTAACAGGTGCAGTACAGCCACTTATAATATGAAGCCCATTCCTTACTGTTTGTGACTATCATTCGCGATGTCCAATATATCAAGATTGAATTGGTTATCCTAGAAATAGCATTCCAATTGCTGACAGCTTCTTACATTTGATGCGATAGTTTGTTTTTAATTGTGTCTATTCGGAATCAGATCCTAGATCTCTTTCTACTACCGTGGTTGTTATTTAACCGAGTAGTACTCACTGCACAGTGCATGCGTCTCTCTTGATAAAACTATCGTTTAAGCAAATTGTCTTAATGACAAACAATCATCTGGACAGAATATGCGTGTATCACCATTTTATTGACAAATTTACATGTGAACCATTGGTACAGAGAACTAAGCGGATCGAATATGAGTCAAGTGGCGCTTAACCTTTTTTGGACGTGTAAAGATATTGTTTGTTTTTTCACGACAAGTGACCAGCATGTCATATTCTTAGTATTTTTAGTACAGCATGTCTATTATGTAATATAACACATAGTTAGGAGTTGTTGAAGCCCCTCCCACCTTATCCAATTATATCATATTTGTCTTGTGACAATAACAACATCCCTCGGGTGTTTAATAAGAAACAGGAACTGCTTATCATTCGAGAACATCTAAGACCACCCTGGGATTTGAGAGAGTCCGTGTTGCTCATCTTTTCTCTTTCGTCTTGGTTCTGTGTGCTGTGCCCAATGTTGTCTGTGTTATTGAATTGTTCATTCTTGAATGTCACGTCGGGTTTCTCTAACGGTTATTCCATATGTTTTTTTTAACAGCGGCACCTATTACTTTAATGAATTATTGCTTTCTTCACTAATGCAGATGAAATATTACTTATCTGAGAGTAAGAAGAATTTGAAGATACCAAAGGGGTAGTCAGAATCTGTAGATCAAATCAAAGAAAGACAAAAACAAAATGGCCAAAAGAAAAAAGACTAAAGGACAAACAACGATCTACAAAACATACATATAGAACTTAAGATCAAGTATCACGAAACCTCAAGCAATCAGGTAACCAATCAATAATACTTACATACAAACAGGGAAGAAATGTATGCTTTCTATGGCATACGATGGAGGAGACATCAGTATTACATCATAGGCGCCATAGCAATCGTTCCATATCTCAACAAATGCATCGTGGCAATGTTTTTGTTCTGTTTCTATTCCTGGGAAGCATAATCCTTAAAAACAAAATGAGATAAAGGTTACTTGTTTATTATAATATAATACCTACTTCGATCTAAAAATAAATAACTGGGGTTATAGTGTATACAAGATATATCACATGTAGTAGAGCCAAAAATTCGTATTTTTATTTTCACATAGGTTGTATGATATCTGCATTTGAATTCATGATTTTCCAGTATACCCATACCCTATAAACCGCATTGGTGGAATAATAATTAGTGTGCTCACCTCGAGGGCTCAAGCATCGGTCAAACCTCAGATATGTAATTGGAATGGATATTTGTTTCTTCTCTACTAAGCATTGAGATGTAAGACCAAAGACTGATTGGCTCAGAATCAGGATAATTTGTGCAAGTGGAGAGACATGTTTTCCACCCGCGGACTGTTTTCTCGGTGAGCTAGCACTAAAAAACTCCAGCCCAGCGAGCATTGCATAATCTCATCGAAATGTGACTTATTCTCGCCATGATATATCTGAAAAATTGATCCCTTGCCGTAAAACAACTATCCTTCACTCTGTAGTGTGGAAGTATGATGATTTAAAAGTATACCTATTCTCCGTACAGCGTAGGGATAATGTGCACCCATAACTTCGAATGTGCATATTTATTTACAAATATGTGCTTACTACTTTCATTATTAAGTCGATTACAAAAAGAAAAACCATCGGTTTTCTGTTATGAATCTAGTATTATATCTCTAACAACTTTTGTTTTACCACGAAGAAAGATATTAAACATGTATATAGAGTTCACTGCTCACTCAGCCAGTTATGTAAGAAGACCGGCACTTAATCAGATTTACATGACCTCATCATGCGTGCGTGCGTGTGTGTTTGTGAGTGTGTGTGTGTCAATTTTGCCTCAAATTCTAAGATTTTCCTATTAGAATTTGGAGTTGTTCAGATGGGTGTTATATCAAGGTTTAAGATACAGGAGAACAACTGTAATATATCTACATGTAGTACAATAATGAAGTACAATTGACGTGGTCAGGGTAACCCAAACAAAATAGCTGTATAGATAGTGAAACGTTTTCTCTTTGAGCTTTAATTGAAAACATCCAATTTCTCTACATGTACTCCATAATACTGCTTTTGAGATAAACATTCGTTGTAATCTTCGATGTACATTGGAACAATATGGTTATTTATAAGAATATTCTTCACAACGTAGCATGTCTATTAGCTTAAAATTCATAGTACATTTATGGAATCTACCTATGCAATCAGTGCATATCACCACTGATGTTGTGAGTTCGAATCTCGATCAGGGCGAGGTGTACAACATTATTTCACATAGTTTGTCAGTGACTTGCAACAGGTCGGTAGTTTTCTCTGGGTCCTCCGGTTTCCTCCAACAATAAAACTGACCGCCATGATATAACTAAAATATTGTTGAAAGTGGTGTTAAACACCTCAAACAAACAAACAAACAAACATAGTACATTTATCATTTCTCATGATGCGGTCATGGACCATTGTAAGACTTAATAAGGAATCAATAGTCAATTTCAAGCAAAATTCTAAATGTCAATATCATCCTTCGTCATCTCTACACAAGTGACAGGATGCTTTTCGACGAGGAGTTGAATTCTTCTGAAAAAAAAACCACTTTTTGAAAGATGAGATGAGACCATTCTTTAAAAATACTTACTTAATAGCTTAGTACGTAATCAGAAAATGGTGACGCGGTGAAAAGTTTATGTACAACTGCAACCTCGAGCGTAACGTAGCTAATTATACATGTGGCACTGATCGATGCCTCGTCTTTATGGCGAGTTGTGAATTTGACTTCTGCCAGACAATCAGCTGACGCCCTTTTTGAGATACTTCCAATATTTACTTGTGTAATATCATGATTTTATCATGATATAATTCATTCAATAATATTATTATTTCTTTATATCTATATTTTACTTACCACACAGGATAAACATGGGAACAAGAATTTTAGACACCATTATCCTCCCAGGTACTGTCAGAGATTAACAAAAATAATACTGCCTCGTCGTGTGTAAGTAAATACCGATATAATATTACTTACACATGATTTGTCATACAATAACACCATCATTCGTTATACGATTCACCTTTCTCTTGTATAAATAATGAATGTGGTCAAAATCATATAACATACCCGGAGTTCATTTTGTTTTCTTTTGTTAAAATGTTAATAAAAAGTCGAATATTGTCCTAAATAGGTGATGGGGAATAGTGAAGTAAACATTGTTACCAGTATCGTGAATAAAATGGTACGATGTGGACGAATGATTTACTTTGATATTAAGAAAGATACAAATATAAAATGTAATTATTTATAATTAAAGAACACAGTTTCCATTAGAAGATGATAAATGTTATCTATTTTATCATGTTATAGATACAATATGATACTTATATAGTGAGTGTGATATTTATATGACTGAAATGGTGTTTGACGCCACTTTCAACACTATTTTAGTTATATCGTGGCGGTCAGTTTTATTAGTGAAGGAAACCGGAGTACCCGGAGAAAACCAACAACAAACTTTATCGCATAATGTTGTACCGAGTACATCCCTCCATTGTCGGGATTCGAACTCACAATTTTAAATGACTGAAATAGTCATGGTTTTCATTTAGTGATGAGAATAATGATAAAACATATATATATATAAATTAGTGTTGCCAGACAGCATTAACTTTCTCTCTCTAAAGTTTACAAATCCAGTACAAAAAAAGTAAGGAAAAGGCTAAAATTTTGAACCACATAGTGAAAAACAATAAAATGACAAAATAAAAATACCACACCGTCAGAGAAATACTAAACTCGTAAAATATATGACTACTCACTTTGCCAGCTTGGTACAGGCACTTCAGACCCTCAGGTATAATGCTTACTATATATTTGGATTGTATTATATTGTGTAGTATGCCTTTAGCCTTTTTGGGGATAAAATTTAGCATAATCAATAAAGGTAAATATAATAAAAGTGGCGGATTTGTGCTCGTTATATGTGCTCAAACCTCCACTCTTAGTGAAGTGGTGCAGTTATGAGTCAGAGTCTTGAACCATATTCGTTGTGACACAGATTTTGGCATACGTATAATAGTACAAATGTATATACTTTGTGTCGCTCAATTTCAAGTCATTTGAATTGAATCCTACTTATCGCGTTGTGTTGAACTGCATCTGAGAGATAAAATGTTGCGCATATTAAATTTCACAGTGACATATCCTTCATTTTAATCACTTTAAATGTACGTGTTTATTCGTGTGGTATAGAGGACTTTTCGGGTAGTGTTTACACCGGAAGTGTAACTTGGGTGAATTTGATCCTCGAAATTATTATGATTGTCAGCCGGAAGACGAAACATAAGCAGAAGACAAAATTTTCATATTGAACACGCAAACAAAACTCAGATATATCTAAGCATAAACAGAAAGTTGTTATTGACAATCAATGTAGAGGCAATATTAAGGAAGCAAGGTAAACTACATAGCGTCCAATTAGAAGCAAAGATGGAGAGCGTCACAGTTTGTTTCCACGGAGTTACATTGTTGACAAATGTGCCCTCTGAACTCGATACATACATGTCAATTAGGAACTCAAAACGTAGTGATGACTTCATTGTCGGTGTAGCAGCTTTAGCCTTTTGTTTCTTGCTTGACAAAATGGGTTACTTCGTGATCCTTAACTATGAACTTGCAACGTTACTTACCATTTTTAAAATGAACTGCGTGTACGTTGTGAATAATTTCTTTAAACGGGATATTAATATTTTCATAGAGATTGATAGTGTAAAAAAATGTAAAATGTTTTAATAGATTTTGAAAAAGGATGATAAAAAAAATTGTTCCTAAAGGTCCCTATTTTTTTTTTTTTTTTAAATTCATTCATTTAGGCTTAGCATCTCATTTTTGTACAACCGGCAGGTGCATGCAAATATATGCAATGCATATCCGATCGGAATATAAAGATTAGGAAAATAAATACTCATCTGTGTAGTATATTTTGATAATCTTAGGACATATCAGAAAACAGTAGTATATATGAATCTCTTGTAAAATCACAAATTGATCCGTTTCCAGATTAACAGAGAACGTATTTCAGTTTGTAAAACCACTAATTAATGTCTTTACGGTTTTCTACTGAATATGTGTTTTTTCGAGTCTATCTGATAATTTTTTCTGAAGTTTAACTTTTCCGGCACTATATATTTTCTGAAATGTACATGATGTCTCTACGTTCTCTCAGAATATCATGGGTGGTTTAAAATCTTACATGTACTTTGAAATGCCGTGCTCTGGAATATCTCCTACTCTAAAACTAGCAACGTCATTCTCAGAAATTCAATAGTCATAGGCCATGCATTAAAACCTTCATATAGGATTAAAATACAACTAAATGCAACCAAATTTGAGCTCAAGATAATCCTTATATATTGACCTTCAATTACTAATTTTGTTTATTCCATTACATTTAATATTTGTTAAAATACAACAAAGTGAAGGAACTTTCTTCTTTAAAAGGACTACTTTTGTACGACGGGTGCCACTAGTGGAATAGGAACTGCTTACCCTTCCAGGGCACCTGAGTTCACCCCCGGTTTTTAGTGGGGTTCGTGTTACTCAATCTTTAGTTTTATATGTATGTTTTGTGGATCGTTGTTTGTCCTTTTATACTTTTTCTTTTGGCCATTGTGTTGTCTGTTCTTCTACGATATACGTATTCTGATTGCCCCTTTAGTATCTTCAAACTCTTCATTGGATATATTCTAAGCTCTGATTGGTGAATTAATGTTTTGATACCTTGATGAATTAAACAATATAGTACTGTAGATATTCAGTATTAATAGTATATAGGAGGGCTGATAAATTTACGTTATTTGTGTTTGTTTGCGCATAGTGGTGTCAAAGATGTGTTGGATATAAAATTTAATTCTGATCTCTTTATCTTTACTTCTAAAACATTCTGGTGTGTAATAACTTGGCGAATTAATTGTTTAAATTGGTTCGTTCGTTGGTTGGTGTGATGGTGCTTAACGCCACTTTCAACAATATTTCAGTTATATCGTGGCGGTCAGTTGTATTGGTGGAGGAAACTGGAGTACCCGGAGAAAACCACCGACCTGCCGCAAGTCACTGACAAACTTTATCACATAATGTTGTATCAAGTACAACTCGCCTTGAGTGGGATTCGAACTCTCAACGTTAGTGGCTATATGCACTGATTGCACATGTAGTTGTAAATCCAACTATCATACGATCACGACCACGACGACCCCCTGTTTCAAATTGGCGTTGACACCTGGAAACTTGGAAAAGAAAAAAACAATATCTCACAGTATCATTTACATTCAAAGCGCACGCATCGAGCACGATCATTCCATGTGAATCTGTAACCATATTTTTGTGAGAATTGATCGATTCAATATAATCAGCTACTTCACACTGGTCCTCAAGTATTTGTACATCAATCTGCTCTATTAGTAGAATATGATAACAGATTTACAAGACACATGATATTTCAACCAGGATTAATAGATATACATAAATATCGGTAATTTGATGAATATTTTTACGGATTAACTTAATCCGATTTTTTTTAACATGATAGTGTGTTTACTAATCAACCGACAAAAATATGAATAATAAAGTAAATCTGCGAAATCCCTAACGAATAATTTAAGATTCGAAAACCAATATAAGAAATTCAAGATTCAATAACTAAAAAAAAAGTAATAAGGAGTAAGTTATATAATTATGAATTTTCAAAGGCCAGTGATATGTTTCTTTTTTCTTCTTTTTAAATAAAGAAAGAAATAAAAACAAATAAACCCGTTGTTATTATATGAAATACTTCCATTTACAAATGACAAATAAAGAGCAAACATGCATACTAACTAAATTAAAAAAAAAACTGTAGATAAATGAAAATAAAAACAACCACAGTGACTGAAAATAACAAAGAATTGAAAACGCCGGAAATGAAAACTGAAATACACATTTAGTGATAATCGAAAGAGTCAGTTACAGAAGATATTAATTATATATTAATAATATAAGATACTCTACATGTCTTGCAGTGACGTCATGATAATCTATGTTTGTTGTGTACAGCATGCTTTTTAATGTAGGAACACTGATTTTGTTGGAAGTACAAATGCAATAACTTTATGTTTAATTTTATCGACATTTGCAGTTTTATTCCTGTGAGTGGTTGTGTAGATATAGGTATGGACCCCAGTGCACTGCGCTTCCCGTGTCCTATAATGCTGTTAAGACGTCCCTGATCCCTAAAATAAATTAATTGTAGATGCATGTAAGTCTAACGGATATATCAGATTTTATCAAGAGTAGTCTCCCTTTAGCTAGATAAATATTGTCTCGCTTTAATTAATAAATAAATCATGGAAGCCAGAATGTGTTTTGAGTTTTACCATGGATTGGCGGATATAATTTTTTTTATCCCGAGCCAGAGGCGAGGGATGAACTTTACTAATATCCGCCAATCCATGTTAAAACTCGAAACACATTCTGGCTTCCATGATCTATTTCGATCTTGATATGTCTAAGAGTACAAATACGGTAGTATATTTTGATTGGAAGACGGTAATTTATAGTTACGTTTGCGGAAAATGTCGCACACAATTTATACTGCCAATGGAAAAGTCAGTCACATTCACCGGCGCATGTGCGAATGAGATTATACCATCGATAAATCGCTCGTTTGTCTACAAAACGAAAGAAGGACGTCATAATAGAATGTAGTGCTATATTCTGCGACATGGTAATTAATTGTTTCAACTACTCATGCAGTAAATTAGTAACCTCTACTAAACTGGTCAGAAGTTACTTGATTTTGTTAATTTTATCCCATTGCTTAATTAGGATATTGAATATCGATTTTTGAATCTTGAATCTCGAATGATCCTTCTGTGTCATTTCATTGAACGCCTGCCTTTTGTAATTGATTGTATTTGTTTTATAATGCCTTTGACTTTCATTGTATCGTGTGGAAATTGTTCTGATTTTCCTAGCATAATATTTTCGTAAAATTATTTCATTTTCTCCCCCAGATGGGTGTTGATACTAAAAACTGATAATTATCATAGCACATACATGTATACAGTAATATTCATGAAACAATCATAACTGTAATATTGATTTCATTTGGATCAACAATTGTGATGTATGTTGTGTTTTCGGCTTACGTGTATTTATGAGATCTCTGATATTGTTATTTCTTTTCTTTTACATTCACCGGCGCATGTGCGAATGAGATTATACCATCGATAAATCGCTCGCTTGTCTACAAAGCGAAAGAAGGACGTCTTGTTAGAATTCAAATATCACCGCCAATGGATTAATGGGATTTTTCCTGCAGGATAAACACAATATTAATGTAATGTCTTAAATCTAAAGTTTATGTGTATTCAGTAATCCTTGCTTTAGTCCCAGTTTTCAAGTCTCGTACACAATTTGTTACTGTATATGTTTATGTTAACAATACAGCTTATAGACAATGACACACATAAACTGATATAATACAATACAGGGAACAAGGTCAATTCAGTGAGGTTCGTGTTACTCGATCTTTAGCTTTATAAGTATGTTTTGTAGATCGTTGTTTGTCCTTTTGTACTTTTTCTTTTGGCCATTGTGTTGTCTGTTCTTCTTCGATATACGGATTCTGATTACCCCTTTGGTATCTTCAAACTGTCAAATAAGATGGAACTTTAATCAAGTTACATCTAGAGATGGTTTTATTGAGTCTGTTTGAAGATGGATCTTGTCGAGCAGAATATTTTAACAAAATACCCCGGTAGTTCTTTTTTTTAAACGGATATCGCCAAAGATCGAGTTTTATTGCAAACGGGGTCTTCGTGTTTGAATTATAGCTTCTTTATATCCTAATTTCCGTTTCATGGTTATATAAAACAGTGGAAAATTAACATATTATTATGAATCAATTCATTTCGCACCACAATACAGGGAAATACACAAGAATAATTACTTTTTGAGATAGTTGTTATATACCTGAAACTAATTGTTCTCTTATTTCAGATGATCGAATAGATTACTTCTTAATTAAGTGGTAAACATGTCCTTTTCGGATTTACCGATCAGTAAGTAAGTACATTTTATTTAGAGTCGGTATATATACATAGACAACAAATCAAATCAAATCAAAACCGATGTGTACTATATAGGTTTAAAATGTCCAAGCTGCTTTGATATTGTGATTTCATCTTTTAAAGACCAACACCAGTTACAAGTAAGTTTTTAATTTTGAAATTTAATTAAAACAACATACAAAAATTTTAATTTTTTAGTATATATTTATCATAAAACACGTTTTGTTTCTCGAAATTCATTTCTTATAATAAATTAATTAATTTCAAAACTGATAGAAGTTTGCGCAATAAATATAGAAAACTTTGAAGATACCAAACGGGTATTCAGAAACCGTTAATAGAAGGATATACAATGAAATGACAAAAAGAAAACGAACAAAAGGACAAACAACCATGTACAAACAATTACACAGAAAATGGAAGATCGACAAACACGAACCCTTCTGAAAAACGGAGTGAACTCCGGAAGGGTAAACAGTACCTGCTCCATTTGTGGCACCCATCGTGTTACTCTTGTCACAAATCCGGTGATAAAGTCAGGAATGAGGAAAGGACCGGACTGCGATTATGACACTAGGAACATATCCGTGGTCATTTGTGACACAGATATTCCGTAGCGGTCAACCACTTTATACTGGTGACAGTAAAACTTTCAAAGTGTTGACTTCAACTTAACCCCTAGGAATACTTGGTTCAGTAGCTTTCTTCTTAGCAGCAAGCCTGTATCAAGAACATCATGATAGAAACAACAGTTTAGTTCAAATTAGATGTTTGTTCCTATATGATTATTTAAGTAAACAATCAAAGCTAAATTTATTTGATCATTTTTGGATTAGATCTATAGGTTAAATATTAAAGTGGCATCTTGTGTATGTCAATGATTAGATCTATAGGTTAAATATTAAAGTGGCATCTTGTGTATGTCAATGATTAGATCTATAGGTTAAATATTAAAGTGGCATCTTGTGTATGTCAATGATTAGATCTATAGGTTAAATATTAAAGTGGCATCTTGTGTATGTCAATGATTAGATCTATAGGTTAAATATTAAAGTGGCATCTTGTGTATGTCAATGATTAGATCTATAGGTTAAATATTAAAGTGGCATCTTGTGTATGTCAATGATTAGATCTATAGGTTAAATATTAAAGTGGCATCTTGTGTATGTCAATGATTAGATCTATAGGTTAAATATTAAAGTGGCATCTTGTGTATGTCAATGATTAGATCTATAGGTTAAATATTAAAGTGGCATCTTGTGTATGTCAATGATTAGATCTATAGGTTAAATATTAAAGTGGCATCTTGTGTATGTCAATGATTAGATCTATAGGTTAAATATTAAAGTGGCATCTTGTGTATGTCAATGATTAGATCTATAGGTTAAATATTAAAGTGGCATCTTGTGTATGTCAATGATTAGATCTATAGGTTAAATATTAAAGTGGCATCTTGTGTATGTCAATGATTAGATCTATAGGTTAAATATTAAAGTGGCATCTTGTGTATGTCAATGATTAGATCTATAGGTTAAATATTAAAGTGGCATCTTGTGTATGTCAATGATTAGATCTATAGGTTAAATATTAAAGTGGCATCTTGTGTATGTCAATGATTAGATCTATAGGTTAAATATTAAAGTGGCATCTTGTGTATGTCAATGATTAGATCTATAGGTTAAATATTAAAGTGGCATCTTGTGTATGTCAATGCTGTTCTATGTTACATGTACATGTATTTTTTTTTAGATATTTTTGGCTTAATATATATATTTTGAAATATGAACTTAATCCTTTACTAATAGTACCACTTTAATTATAGTACAATCTATAAATTCCTTTATTAATATTAGTAAGAATTCAATAAACATATATGGGGGCCGTCGTGGTCGTGATTGCATGATATTTGGATTCATAACTACCTATGCAATCAGTGCCTATCACAACTAATGTTGTACGTTCGATTCCCGGTCTGACGATGTGTATTCGATACAACATTATATGATAAAGTTTGTCGGTGACTTGCGGCAGATCGGTGGTTTTCTCTGGTTTCCGCCACAAATAAAACTGACCACCACGATATAACTGAAATATCGTTTAAAGTGGCGCTAAACACCATAACCCTCACCCTCAACAAACATATGACAATCTAATCTGATGGAAAAAAAATCAACTCCAAAATCTAATTCTAACACTGTTGGGTTTAATTTTCAGACGTACATATATGTCTTAATCGCCATGTAAGACATGTTAAGATTTCAACTATTGAAGCTATATTTTTATATAGCAGATGATGCCGAGTGGTCTATTCGTTGGGCATAAGGCGAAGCGATTGATTCAGTAGTGTATCAATGGTGTGAGTTCAAATCCTTAGAGGGAGAACAAAACAAACATTATGTTTGTGCAGCTTTCCTCAGTGCAGCTTTCCTCAGAGGACATTGGCTATCCTGTTCAGGCCCTTTGGTTTACTTGCGCAGTGGTCTATTCGTTGTGTTTGTGCAGCTTTCCTCAGAGGACATTGGCTATCCTGTTCAGGCCCTTTGGTTTACTTGCGCAGTGGTCTATTCGTTGTGTTTGTGCAGCTTTCCTCAGAGGACATTGGCTATCCTGTTCAGGCCCTTTGGTTTACTTGCGCAGTGGTCTATTCGTTGTGTTTGTGCAGCTTTCCTCAGAGGACATTGGCTATCCTGTTCAGACCCTTTGGTTTACTTGCGCAGTGGTCTATTCGTTGTGTTTGTGCAGCTTTCCTCAGAGGACATTGGCTATCCTGTTCAGACCCTTTGGTTTACTTGCGCAGTGGTCTATTCGTTGTGTTTGTGCAGCTTTCCTCAGAGGACATTGGCTATCCTGTTCAGGCCCTTTGGTTTACTTACGCAGTGGTCTATTCGTTGTGTTTGTGCAGCTTTCCTCAGAGGACATTGGCTATCCTGTTCAGGCCCTTTGGTTTACTTACGCAGTGGTCTATTCGTTGTGTTTGTGCAGCTTTCCTCAGAGGACATTGGCTATCCTGTTCAGGCCCTTTGGTTTACTTGCGCAGTGGTCTATTCGTTGTGTTTGTGCAGCTTTCCTCAGAGGACATTGACTATCCTGTTCAGACCCTTTGGTTTACTTACGCACTAAAGTTAGTATCTACGTTTTTATCATTTTTAGCATAGTTTGGTGGCTTATAAGACTCACGATTATTTTTCGGGTAACATTTAGGTCCTCCGGAGTATAGGAATAATGTAGAGCTTCAACGCTGAGGATCACAATCCTTTCGGAAGGATCCGAAAGACAAATCAAATACACAACCTTGCACTAAACATTTATGTTTGTGTCCTTTGTGTTTGGACAATGTTACATTTTGTGCATGAGTTGCAGCAGGTCGGTGGTTTTCTCCGAGTACTACGGTTTGCTCCACCAAAATAAAATTGACCGCTACGATATAGCTGAAATATTGCTGGATTCGGCGTTAAACACCATAACTCAACCCCGTATCGTGAACATAACAGACAACAATCGATAGCTTTAAATGAGTATAAGTTGTTTATGAGTTGTAAGCAGTGCCCCCTAAAAGGAATTATTTCTCGAAACTATTCATTATCATCGTTTCCACTTGATGATGGGATTGGGGTTTCATGCAAAACGACTTTTCATGGTAATTTATTATTCAAAATAACGGTAGCGATCGAATGTTCTTTAATTTAACAATAACGTTAGCTCGAAACGTTGAATTTGACGAATGACAATAAACAGAATTCAAGGTACATTTGACACAAACGGTAATGCAAAAGAGTATTTGACTCTTGACGGTAAAAGTCATTCACACTTGAATCTGTCAATTATTGTAAACTCGTTCTCGTCTTGGATATTGGCAGGACCGGATTATCCTATAGGCTATAATAGGCTGCAGCCTATGGCCTCTCACGCTTTGAGGCCCCACAAGCTTGGTTTTTTTTCTCACTATGGTTGTGTTGAAATATGTGCTAATGTGGTTTGCAATAAATAGTAAAATAGTGGTATTTCTTAAAGAATATGTTTATTGCCCATCAAAAGATAGCTACCTAGTTTATTTAGAGACTTTGCAATAAGTTTACTTCAAGCTATGTAAGTGTCACTAAAATATATCACGGGCAAAAAAATATCCAAGACGGGTGCGGGCGAGTTCGAAGGTGGTTCCGTTTGAGAAGCCCCCATAATGACAGTAGGAGGCCGCAAAAGGTCATAAACCGGCCCTGGATATTGCTGAAATACAATTATCAGCTGTTATTAATCAATTCCATTGCGCCTTTTCGCATAGCATTTCCGCCAAAATAATTCCGTAGTTAACAACCTTTTCGGTTAGGGGGTGGGATTATGGTGTTTAACGCCACTTTAAACAATATTTCAGTTATATCGTGGCGGTGTTTTCGATTAGAAATCAAGGAGGAGTAGGTTTAAATCAAATGCTTTATAAAATATCCAATGATCTATTATGTAATCACAACCGAACATATCAACTCTAAAATTTTATTTAGCTTAAATAACAATTCTCATAACAAATGCATAATGTGTGTCACTTCAACTCAATATTCTGACACAGTTTCCAACATGGTAAAGCGTAAAATGTACTCTACCTGTAAATGCAATTGACTAATGAAATTGCTTGTTGCATAACTAAATGCATTAGAATATGACGTTCCTTGATGGTAAGTTACTGTTGCATCGTAAAATTACTTTCTTTTTATGTTTGTAGTTAAAGGGCTTAAGATGGTATCTATGAACAGAACGAGTACACTTGTTTCCGGCAGTATACATTCATCCAAAATTAGCGATCTTAGAGATTTGTTTGAGATGTATGCCAAAAATAAGAATATTGCAGATTCGTTATTCCGATATTCTCCAAAAGAAGAATTGACGGATTCTATTTTATTTTATTTTCTTTATGTACAGCCAGTTCTTGTGTTTTTTGTTTTACTTTGTTTTGTTGGTATGACTATAATTGTCAAATTCGAGAAAGAAGTTAGGGAAAACTTCCTGTTTATTATTGTACAAGAATTGTTTGAAATTCTGCAATTACTTATACCCATTCCTGTTCAAATAGCCATTTTAGGAATGGATCGTCAGTATTTGCTTTACCAGTATTGCGAACTTTACAGATCATTCACACTATATATACCGCATGGGTTTTATATGGTTTCTCAATGGATGAAAGTCATTTTAACAGTACATCGATTTGTTATTTTTTATGCGCCACTAAAATCAAAATTATTTTTTTCCAGGAGGAAAATGATTATTTGCATTGTGGTTGTACCGATTGTGTTATTTTGTGTTTCAACCATTGCGCAGTATGATTACAAATTTGAAAAATCTTCCGCAATTGACAGTGAAACGCATGAACCTGTATACTACTGTTACATATCAAATGATCCAATACTAGGAGAGTACCGAAGGTTAATAGTCTTTATAGTTTCAAGTTTAATCCCTGTGATAGCAATGATTGTGTTTGGCATTGCACTTGTATACCAGATCCGGAAGATGATCGCTTTCAGACGACAAACTGTTCAGGTTCCCAATAGTTCACTTAATTATTTGAATATAGTTGTATGTTGGTGTACTTTGATATATATTGTCTTTTCTATTCCCAGAAGCATTATTGATGGATACAATGTGTATCAATGGATAAGCAACAATGACATGGAGATTCAAAACATTGAACGGTTTATAAACATCATGTCATGTATAACAATAATAAATCACGTAGCTTGTGCATTGAACATACCATTCACTTTAATTATATTTTTATGTTTAAATAGAAATATTAGAGTGAAGTTTGTTCGCCTTTTTCGTAAAGCGACATCAAAGCATAAAAAAAGACAAATCACAATTGTGGGTCAAGTAAATCTTAGTGTCACGCCTGACAGATCACATGGAAAGGAATAACAATGTCAATCAAGAACTTCATTATACTGTATATACCATTTTATCCTGCACTTGTTCTATTTGAGCAGACAAATTGCATTGACTGGTTAAGTTTTTGAAATAAATATAGCTTGTTCTGGGGATCCTGCCACCTGTTACCTGTTGAGCTTTGGGAACCTAGTTGAAAATCCAATGCTCTTCCTATTGGGATAAATATAAAATTGCATTTTTTAATTCAAAATTGTAAACGTCGATCGATTAATGTGATATTTTTCTACAGCATAAACACAATGTTAATGTAATGTGTTAAGGAAGAAATAGAAGATACTAATGAGGTCGTAGATCGAAGGATATACAATACAGTGGTCAAGGACAATACAGTCGTCAAGGACAATATAGTAGTCAAACAAAAAAGAACACAAAGACAAACAATTGTTGACAAAATACTTCACAGAAACCTAATTAGGTTGCGCAACACAAACTCCACTAAAACACCGGAGTGGACTCGATTGCTCCTGAAGGTAACCTCCACTAAAACATCGAAGTGGACTCGATTGCTCCTGAAGGTAAACTCCACTAAAACACCGGGATGAACTCGGTTGCTCCTGAAGATAAATTCCACTAAAACACTGGGGTGAACTCGATTGCTCCTGAAGGTAAACTCCACTAAAACACCGGGATGAACTCGGTTGCTCCTGAAGATAAATTCCACTAAAACACCGGGGTGAACTCGATTGCTCATGAAGGTAAATTCCACTAAAACACCGGGATGAACTCGATTGCTCCTGAAGGTAAATTCCATTCTCTATCCAGAGTTGTCGTTCCTGCTACGCTACACAACATCTCGGTCAACGCTCATTTCTCAATTCTCTCTTAAAAATGATTTTCCCCCCACTTCTTGGAGAACTATTTTGCGGAGGTAAAAATTAAAAAGTTAAAAACGATCACAAATCATTTTAAAGAGAGAATTGATTTGAAATGAGTGATTTATTGTCATCTCGATTGATATTTACAATAATTAAAACAATGCTAAGTACATTTTTTTACTGTTTCTAAATTTTACAAAAATTTTGTAAAATGGGCGTTGACAGAGATGGTGTGTAGCGTAGCAGGAACGACAACTCTGGATAGAGAATGGGTAAATTCCACTAAAACACTGGTGTGAACTCGATTGCTCCTGAAGGTAAATTGCACTCAAATACCGGGGTGAACTCGAATGCTCATGAAGGTAAATTCCATTAAAACACCGGGATGAACTCGATTGCTCCTGAAGGTAAATTCCACTATAACGACGGGGTGAACTCGATTGCTCCTGAAGGTAAATTCCACTATAACACCGGGATGAACTCGATTGCTCCTGAAGGTAAGCAGTACCTGCTCTGAGCCATGTTTATCTCCACTTTTGTGTACGGCGAGTGGCATGCTTGGGACATAATATGAAATTTTCCTGCTTTTGAAAAGAGTTCGTGTTCGATCGTTTGCTATTATTATTTTATGTTCTTTTGGTGATATATTCCCTATCTATATTGTGATTGTAATATACCTCCAGTTCCATCTATTTTCTGTCGAATATCAGTGTTCTAGTCAAATATATCAAAGAATATCAGTGTTCTAGACAAATATATCAAAGAATATCAGTGTTCTAGTCAAATATATCAAAGAATATCAGTGTTCTAGTCAAATATATCAAAGAATATCAGTGTTCTAGTCAAATATATCAAAGAATATCAGTGTTCTAGTCAAATATATCAAAGAATATCAGTCTTCTAGTCAAATATATCAAAGAATATCAGTCTTCTAGTCAAATATATCAAAGAATATCAGTGTGCTAGTCAAATATATCAAAGAATATCAGTGTTCTAGTCAAATATATCAAAGAATATCAGTGTTCTAGTCAAATATATCAAAGAATATCAGTGTTCTAGTCAAATATATCAAAGAATATCAGTCTTCTAGTCAAATATATCAAAGAATATCAGTCTTCTAGTCAAATATATCAAAGAATATCAGTGTTCTAGTCAAATATATCAAAGAATATCAGTCTTCTAGTCAAATATATCAAAGAATATCAGTCTTCTAGTCAAATATATCAAAGAATATCAGTCTTCTAGTCAAATATATCAAAGAATATCAGTCTTCTAGTCAAATATATCAAAGAATATCAGTCTTCTAGTCAAATATATCAAAGAATATCAGTCTTCTAGTCAAATATATCAAAGAATATCAGTCTTCTAGTCAAATATATCAAAGAATATCAGTGTTCTAGTCAAATATATCAAAGAATATCAGTGTTCTAGTCAAAAATATCAAAGAATATCAGTGTTCTAGTCAAATATATCAAAGAATATCAGTGTTCTAGTCAAATATATCAAAGAATATCAGTCTTCTAGTCAAATATATCAAAGAATATCAGTGTTCTAGTCAAATATATCAAAGAATATCAGTCTTCTAGTCAAATATATCAAAGAATATCAGTCTTCTAGTCAAATATATCAAAGAATATCAGTGTTCTAGTCAAAAATATCAAAGAATATCAGTCTTCTAGTCAAATATATCAAAGAATATCAGTCTTCTAGTCAAATATATCAAAGAATATCAGTGTTCTAGTCAAATATATCAAAGAATATCAGTCTTCTAGTCAAATATATCAAAGAATATCAGTCTTCTAGTCAAATATATCAAAGAATATCAGTGTTCTAGTCAAATATATCAAAGAATATCAGTGTTCTAGTCAAATATATCAAAGAATATCAGTGTTCTAGTCAAATATATCAAAGAATATCAGTGTTCTAGTCAAATATATCAAAGAATATCAGTCTTCTAGTCAAATATATCAAAGAATATCAGTGTTCTAGTCAAATATATCAAAGAATATCAGTGTTCTAGTCAAATATATCAAAGAATATCAGTGTTCTAGTCAAATATATCAAAGAATATCAGTGTTCTACTCAAATATATCAAAGAATATCAGTGTTCTAGTCAAATATATCAAAGAATATCAGTGTTCTAGTCAAATATATCAAAGAATATCAGTCTTCTTGTCAAATATATCAAATATATCAAAGCGAAGATGAAAAACATATTTCATCAAAATGCACCTTACTATAATCCTAGTTGTGTCAGTGGTTTATTTATTCAGGTGCCGTCGTGGTCGTTATCGTATGGTAGTTGGATTTATAACTACATATGCAATCAGTGCATATCACCACTAACATTGTGAGTTCGAATCTCGTTTAGGCGAGGTGTACTCGGTACAACTTCATGTGATAAAGCTCGTCAGTGACTCGCGACATGACGGTAATTTTTTTCCGGGTAATCCGGTATAACTGAAATATTGTTGAAAGTGGCGTTAAATTACATACCCATCACCCCTCACCCCTTTATTGATTTATTGATTTATTGATTTATTTATTGATTTATTTATTTGTTTATTTATTTATTTATTTATTTATTAATGATTGATGAAAATATACATAATAAGCAACAGTGTATACAGTTTGTTACTATAAAATTATGCACACTCTGACAGTTTTCTAAATATTGATAATGTAATACTCTCTGTTAGCATTTTTTCATTGACTTTCTTATATATCGTACCCATGTACAACTTTAATTATATATACATATATAAGGTTTTTATTTTCATTTAATGTATTTTTATTAGGTGCAAATAGAGGTCCACGTTACTTTGTGTTCATAATTTTATAATTATTAATGCTGTAATATATATTTTTCTTATAGGATTAAATGCAACTTCATAGGAGTCTATCGAGGTATTGGCTTTCAATCACAAATATCATGGAAGCCAAAATGTATATTTTATTTCGTTTATGAGTGAGGCGACTGACATCTATAAACACTTTCAAAATCTTACTTAATTCTTATCTAACTCTATTATTATATAATGTCAACAGTGTCCTCTAAAATGAGTGCATGAAAGGGTCAAATGGAAAGTCATTTGATTTCGGACATGGAACTATTTTTTCATGCAACAAGGTTAGCGGGAAAAAACCCAGACATTTCCATATAAGTTACTATATTCAGTTTGGACTTCTGTATTATGTGAGACTGTTATTAGGATAAGATTTTGGATTGCTGTTTACAATAATTATTCCATCTGTAAGGGTCTGTACGTGTGTGTTTTTTTAATTATTGTGTAAAATGTACTAATAACATTGTATGATTGATGTATTTGTCCATTGCTTCGATACTATTTCTGTATATGTTGTTGTTATATATTTTTTGCCTAGTTGAAGGTCGGTTGAACAATTAAGTGTTAAACGAATAAATGCTGTACATACAAATAACGTTTGATTATAAACTGTTATATTTCCTTGTATTGTATGACAATTTGTGTGAAACCACAAAATTTCGTATTCAAAACATCAATTGTCTCTTGAAGTACATAAAGTATATAATATCAAATAGCACATGGTAATTCATTTTATACATGTTGAAAGTATGCATTAATTCAATAAGAAATGGTTTACTAAACAAATCAATAATACCATATTCCACAGAATAAGAAAAAAATAAATTTAACAATTTTTGGAAATAATTATTTGCCAGATAGCTCCCTTTCTAATAGTTACGGAAACTGCAGATTAGTATAAAACACTCCAACCAATGAACATCCCCCAATTAAATCTAGTAGAGATGATGACCCGCGCACAAAAATTTGATTTCCGAGAAATCATTTATTATCTTATATTTATTCTCAAAGTAATTTCATTACCGCATCGTTTTACTAAGAGGTGTGGTTTTAGCTCATAAAACAAGCTTACCCCCCTCCCCCCACACGCCTCAATTTGTATTGAATTGCCTGTACCAAGCCGGATGAGTAAGTTGTCATGAAAATGTGTGTTTGCGGTTTCAATTTGGTATCTGTTGCTCCTATTTTTAGATTATATTTTGGAACTGAAAAGAAATTTAAACAGTGATGGTCAACAATTCCACCAATATCAATAAAACGAACAATCGCCTCTCACATTAACTCTCACATTA
Source organism: Bathymodiolus septemdierum (assembly GCA_963383655.1). Taxonomy (NCBI): domain Eukaryota; kingdom Metazoa; phylum Mollusca; class Bivalvia; order Mytilida; family Modiolidae; genus Bathymodiolus; species Bathymodiolus septemdierum. Next base: position 37,602,327 of record OY726524.1, on the reverse strand, counting down.
ACTGTCACATTAGCCCTCATATTAACTCTCACATTAACTCTCGCATTAACTCTCACATTAACTCTCACATTAACTATCACATTAATTCTCACATTAGCCCTCACATTAACTCTCACGTTAACTCTCTTATTAACTCTCACATTAACTTTCACATTAGCCCTCACATTAACTCTCACATTAACTCTCACATTAACTCTCACATTAACTTTCGGATTAACTCTCACATTAACTCTCACATTAACTCTCACATTAACTCTCACGTTAACTCTCACATTAACTCTCACGTTAACTCTCACATTAACTCTCACATTAACTTTCGGATCAACTCTCACGTTAACTCTCACATTAACTCTCACATTAACTCTCACATTAACTCACATTAACTCTCATATTAACTCTCACATTAACTCTCACATTAACTCACATTAACTCTCACATTAACTTTCGGATTAACTCTCACATTAACTCTCACATTAGCTCTCACATTAACTCTCAGATTAACTCTCACATTAACTCACATTAACTCTCACATTAACTCTCACATTAGCCCTCATATTAACTCTCACATTAACTCACATTAACTCTCACATTAACTTTCGGATTAACTCTCACATTAGCTCTCACATTAACTCTCAGATTAACTCTCACATTAACTCACATTAACTCTCACATTAACTCTCACATTAGCCCTCACATTAACTCTCACGTTAACTCTCACATTAACTCTCAGATTAACTCTCACATTAACTCACATTAACTCTCATATTAACTCACATTAACTCTCACATTAACTCACATTAACTCTCACATTAACTTTCGGATTAACTCTCACATTAACTCTCACATTAGCTCTCACATTAACTCTCAGATTAACTCTCACATTAACTCACATTAACTCTCACATTAACTCTCACATTAGCCCTCATATTAACTCTCACATTAACTCACATTAACTCTCACATTAACTTTCGGATTAACTCTCACATTAACTCTCACATTAGCTCTCACATTAACTCTCAGATTAACTCTCACATTAACTCACATTAACTCTCACATTAACTCTCACATTAGCCCTCATATTAACTCTCACATTAACTCTCAGATTAACTCTCACATTAGCCCTCACATTAACTCTCACATTAACTCACATTAACTCTCATATTAGCTCTCACATTAACTCTCACATTAACTCACATTAACTCTCACATTAGCCCTCACATTAACTCTCACATTAACTCTCAGATTAACTCTCACATTAGCCCTCACATTAACTCTCACATTAACTCTCGCATTAACTCTCAGATTAACTCTCAGAACACGAAAAAGGGAGCAACGACATATGACGTTGAAAATCCAGGTCCTGTCTTTGTACAGGCACAAACATGTGGCGGGGAAACAGATTATTGGGATCACAACCCTCCCCACGGGATAACTGCATCTTGAACAACAATACAAATATAAACTAATGATAAAAAAGACTTGCACATATTTGCTTACAGTCAAAAAGACCACATACCACATTGTATCACAAAAATGAAAAACAGCATAAATACGACAATTACAATAGTAAACAATTACAATAGTAGACAATTACAATAGTAGGATCAATGAATGCTCGTTAATATGCACCATTGGCGTCTTTCTGTATATAAATGTAGACTTCACAATGGGAAAATTGAATTCATATCTTTCCAGTAAAGTTTCGTTCTTGCCGGACAATCACTGTCAATTTCTAGTTGTAGGTCGTAGAATGAAGCGGACGTAGCTGTATATGTGGTATCCTTTATCTCTATTTGGGATTGATCCTATCAAAATAGTCAACAAACGACAGGTGCACATGGTGAGCAGGAACTGCTCGCCCTACCGGGGAACCCGCGTTCACCAACGATTTTAGTGGGGTTCGTGTTGTTCGAACTTTGGTTTTCTGTGGTTTTTTTTGTAGATTTGTTTGTCCTTTTTCTAATGTCTGTCCTCTTCAATTTACTGTTTCTGATTTCTCCTTTGGTATCTTCAAACTTTTATTGACATTTGTTAAGTGAAAAGACATCATCTATTTTAGGAATCGGGGAATTGAAAGATCCGATTGGTATCTTTTCTATTTTAAATAAGGAACTATTGCATTCTATCTGCTCCTTTCAAATGAAGGCACAAGTCAGCGAGAAAAGGAGCACAGTTGATATCCATAAGAAGGACGACTGTCTGCTGGAGGACACCTCCTCAAAATATAACGACTGTCTGCTGGAGGACACCTCTACAAAATATAAAGACTGTCTGCTGGAGGACACCTCCACAAAATATAACGACTGTTTGCTGGAGGACACCTCCTCAAAATATAACGACTGTCTGCTGGAGGACACCTCCACAAAATATAACGACTGTCTGCTGGAGGACACCTCCACAAAATATAACGACTGTTTGCTGGAGGACACCTCCACAAAATATAACGACTGTCTGCTGGAGGACACCTCCTCAAAATATAACGACTGTCTGCTGGAGGACACCTCCACAAAATATAACGACTGTCTGCTGGAGGACACCTCCACAAAATATAACGACTGTCTGCTGGAGGACACCTCCTCAAAATATAACGACTGTCTGCTGGAGGACACCTCCACAAAATATAACGACTGTCTGCTGGAGGACACCTCCACAAAATATAACGACTGTTTGCTGGAGGACACCTCCACAAAATATAACGACTGTCTGCTGGAGGACACCTCCACAAAATATAACGACTGTCTGCTGGAGGACACCTCCACAAAATATAACGACTGTCTGCTGGAGGACACCTCCACAAAAGATAACGACTGTCTGCTGGAGGACACCTCCACAAAATATAACGACTGTCTGCTGGGGGACACCTCCACAAAATATAACGACTGTCTGCTGGAGGACACCTCCACAAAATATAACGACTGTCTGCTGGAGGACACCTCCTCAAAATATAACGACTGTCTGCTGGAGGACACCTCCACAAAATATAACGACTGTCTGCTGGAGGACACCTCCACAAAATATAACGACTGTCTGCTGGAGGACACCTCCACAAAATATAACGACTGTCTGCTGGAGGACACCTCCACAAAATATAACGACTGTTTGCTGGAGGACACCTCCACAAAATATAACGACTGTCTGCTGGAGGACACCTCCACAAAATATAACGACTGTCTGCTGGAGGACACCTCCACAAAATATAACGACTGTCTGCTGGAGGACACCTCCACAAAAGATAACGACTGTCTGCTGGAGGACACCTCCACAAAATATAACGACTGTCTGCTGGGGGACACCTCCACAAAATATAACGACTGTCTGCTGGAGGACACCTCCACAAAATATAACGACTGTCTGCTGGAGGACACCTCCTCAAAATATAACGACTGTCTGCTGGAGGACACCTCCACAAAATATAACGACTGTCTGCTGGAGGACACCTCCACAAAATATAACGACTGTCTGCTGGAGGACACCTCCACAAAATATAACGACTGTCTGCTGGAGGACACCTCCACAAAATATAACGACTGTCTGCTAGAGGACACCTCCACAAAATATAACAAATATGTTGTTAATAAAAAGAAAACCTCGAGCATTTTTTATAATTTTCAGTTTCAGAGAAAGTTTAACACAAAAAACAATTTCCTCTTAAAATAATATGTTGTATCTGCATTTACCATTCTATTCACAAAAGATTGCTTTTAAAGTCCTCGTATCACTCACACCACCACTTGAGTAGCTCAATGCCCAATTTAATTGCTAATAGAACAGATGTTAATAATTTGGAAATAGGTTTCGTGGAACATTTGGCAGACCCAGTAATATAGTTCTGTTTTTGTAAGAATAACCAGTGCAATTTAGATATCCAGTAGAGTGAAGGAAGACCCAATTCCTAATCACTGGTTTAAATTTTAAAATAACACAAACCAGATACATGATACATGTTTATCTAGGATTTCCTCGTGTCGTTAAAGTATAGGTGGTATTGTCAAGTTAACTGTCAATACCTAAGTCCTTTACTTAATGTAATTTGCACACAAAACCGATAGTTGTAAGGATTTGTCTGCATAGGATAACAATATACTGTTCAGTGAGATCAGACAGGTGTTTTGTAATATTTAGGTCTTTTAAGTCAGGTTTTTCTGGTTCTCGATTTTATCTTGGTATAACGTCTTTACACTTTGGCATTGCTTTTTTGGTTAATCTACGTTCATATTATTAAATCGACTGATACATTCTTCATAAACATACTGAGTACTGGTGAACGTTCTTAGGGATTACACCATAGGGATAGCAGCGGGAAATTTATGCTATATGAAATAATTCATCTTGGTCTTTCTAGTGGTAGTATGTAAAAGTAGAAATGGTATGCACTTTAAATTATTAGAATCGGATAATATTTGTAGTTTTTACACTAATTTAAACATTGAAAAATATGCAGTTGTTTTGGCGGGAAAACCCATTATTACAGATATCTGAAAAATAGGACATCTTTTGTTTCATAGTTCTGATAGAAAAAATATATGTACATCGACCCTTTTTTCCTATTATGCTTTCCTTTCAATATATTTCCAATAAATAACAAAATAAAGTTGGATATTCAATGGGTTTTGTGGAAGGCTGAAATCAAAAATTACCAAAATTTAGTGCAATTTCCCTTTTCGCCTGCTTTTACTTTTAGACAACAGATATTGTCAATGTTACACCTTTTCCGCCAAGTCTTTCTTACTTCTGCTATTTAAAACATGTTCTTGTTACTTTAGAGACATGCAAGAAGTAATAAATAGAGAATATACCATAATACGAACTGTTCCGATCACTTAATTGTCTAAAATCACTGATTTTTGGCCTATAAATACGATTTTTATTCATTGAAAATCGCCATTTTCCTCCATTTTTCGTGTATATTTTTTAATTTTATTTCAGTTCAACTAAAAGTATCAACCTTAAAAGCATTTGCATGATTAGAACTAAAAAATGGAACACATAATTCCATGTTCTATTCAATTTTTTTTTGATTTTGGGTGTTTTAGCGCCACTTTCAGCAATATTTCAGCTATATCATGGCGTCCAGTTTTCGTGGTGGCAGAAACCGGAGTATCTGGAGAGAACCACCGACCATGGGCAAGCAACTGGTAAACTTTATCAATTGCGGCTGCGAGTCTATAGCTAGTGGACTCTTTTCGTAATTTACAAAGCCAGGCGCGAACCCACGCCGTATTGGTGATAGCCTTGTATGAGTTGTTAGGTAATCCAACTACCTAACTCATAGAGCCACCCGGGCCCTATATTCTATTCAAAACACTGCTACATAGTACCAATTCTATGCTAAGGAAATTTATCAATTGATACCAGATTTTACTTGGTACCTATCGTGGAAATGTAGAAATCACTATAAATAACAGCAGCCTGAAACTGAAAAATATCATGGCTAAGGAATTTTTCTATTGACTGCTATCCCTATACACCAATAGAAGAGAGATGAAACCCCTCCTGGTGGGGGTTGTTATGCTATTATTCGGAAAGCCTGACCATGGACCATAGTGGGTAGCGTGTTTGGTAAGTGCCAAACTCCCTGCCGCCACAAAAGACTAATTTGTTTTTCTCTACCCGACTCTCCATACTTTTTCAGTGGCAGTCAAAGGTCGATGACCCGAGTTGACCCTTCTCTTCTCAAATTTCTATATAATTTTTATGGTTATTATTGAACTTGTTGTCGTCCTGAATAGGTTCATCCATTTCCACATTATATTTCTTAAAGAGGTCGTCAAGGTCGTGATATAAATGAAACAATTTTGAAAGTGGCGTTAAGCGCCATAACCTTAACCCATATTTATTAAAAGGAAGTATGTGTCCTCATTGGTCGTCACTTGACTACAAATAATCAAAAGAAACATTCATTTCTAATCATATTCCGCCAGTTGAGGAAATAGGACAATATCAAAATATGTAAGGTTAATCTTAGCATATACTGTCACAATAACAAAGGAATTCCAGAATGTTTAACCACGAATTAATTATTTTGACAAGGACACACAGTGTGAATACTTTTTTATTATAACATCTATTAATGTCTAATGTTCTGTCCTAATTTAACCTTGGATGTTTGTACATATTATTACAGAAAACATGTCTTAAAGACAACCTTGAACATTTATATATTAATTCTATTTGAAGTCAGTGAGTTTATTGCCGATTTATCGCTTATATAAATTCATTTACAAGACATGTATTGTATATCAATATACCATTCGTGTTTATCTCATGGGTGAAACTGGGACGCCATTTGTTTCCGGACTGTATCAATCTATACATACACATATTGATAGAAATTATTTACCCATTAGTGGCAGTCGTCATATAGGTGACAGAAATTGCTTACCACCGGTTTTTTGATGGGTGCATGTTTCTCGTCTTTTCAGTTTTCTGAGTTGAGTTTGTTTTCCTTCTTTGTCTTGTGCCCGGTATTGCATGTGTCTCTGGATTGTCTATTCTTGGTTGTCCTTTCTATGTTCTCTAATATTTATTTTAAGTATCATAAGACTGATAAAATTAGATAAAACAACTTAAGTTTTTGCAAAAACTAGAAAAATAAGAAAATGGACGCCACCCATGGATCATGTTGACCTGCTAACCTTTTCAGCGACTCTGGTATTACTTCCGGTTTTAATATGCCCTATCGTTCTCTTATCATGTGTGTGTTTACACTCCCGGTTTATTGTCTTCTTACCCTTTCGATAATATCAGTTGTGCAAGGTTGTTTTTATTGTTTGTTTATTGTCAGAGAGGGTTTGGGTAGCCGGTAAGCGATTGAACCCCACCACATTTGTGTGTCTGTATCAAGCCAGAAACTGGGTTTTCAAATCCTTATGTCGTGGTATTTTTGTGTTTAACTGTTTAAGATGAGAGATGGTTGTTCACTTTGGTGGAATTTTTTATCATCACTGTTATATTGTCCACCATAATACTTTGACATTTTAATTTGAATAATTTATTTTGTGATATTTATGATTTTTTGTGAAATTAATTGAAATGAAGCGTACCGTATTTTAGATATTAGTCGCGCATGGTGGTATATAAGGTAGAGATATCAATTGTTTTGCTGCTTCTACAAATGTACTGAGATCTATAAGTCAAAGATTTCAGCAAGGTTTTTGAGTTTTTAAATATCCATATTTACTTGAGTGAGTGATTGTTGATTAACGCCAACTCTGCAATTACTCAGCTATAACAGGTTAATTTTCAATGAGATGATGATGATGAGGTCCGATTTGTACTAGATTAACACGCTTAGTTTGATTTTTATTCCGTATTTTATTAACACTACTTCTAGAAAAGCAATTGATTATAAGTCAAAGCTGAAATAAACGCTAGACACATCATATGACAATATAAATGCTAAACAAAGCTCTCATCATGTAAGATCTGAGAGACATGTAAAAATTAAAATATTATGATGATTTTTTTTTTATCTCCAATAGACATGCTGGAAGCAAATGAACATTTTACACGTGAATGTAATCAAAACAATGACCCGGGCTATAATGTAATACAACAAGTCTATTAGAAGTATACATTACTAATGTACTAAACCTTTAGTTAATAAAAACCCAGATCAAATCAAGAAACGTGTCGTGCGTACTAATTTTGATATCCACATTTGTATTACCATAAAAAAGTACAAACGACGCGTTTATCGAATAAACTTCATCAGCTACGCTCAAAGACAACAGACTAGAAGGCTAATAAATTTGAAAGACTTTGGGAGCAAGAAAACTAAAAAGACCTAACCAAGATAGCCACAATCAGCTATGGTCATAGATGTCTAAGAGATGTACTGTACTTTTATTAATGGTTACATTCTTTTAGAACTGGAAACTTTAATAACAAATATATGTTATGAATCATGTCAATTCCGAAAAAAACCATGAGAGTAATAAGTCCACCTGTAGAGGTACTGAGCCAGTGATAGTAATAAAAATTAAGATATCTAATTTAGTGCGCGCGACACGTTTATATGATAATTTTCATCGGGAGCGCTAAATGTAAAAATTCTGGAAAGCCAACTGATTTAAACGTTTTTGTTAACAAGAAAACTAAAGAGTATATACATCATAGCCAAATTCATCTAAGGTTTAATTACAATCCCCCCTTTTGAACATATTGTCTTTGATATTTTTTTTTTATATTGATGATATGTGACGACCATTTACAGAAATTTATTTTGCTTGATGTGAATACGTGATATTAACGGGTTTTTTGTTTGTTTGTTTTTTGATTATTATTTTGTTGTTGTTGCGTTTGTGATTTTTAACTTCAACAGGATGAATACAGGCTCCATTCTCGTCAATTAATAAAGTGATACCATTGAGAGTGTAAGAGATAACATGACCTCGTTGGTGGTTATGTGATGTAGACATTTAGGGCAGTGGTCATTTACATTGACACAGGAAAACAGAAACCAAATTACTGATTTGACATAAGTTTGATATTTCAATATTATAAAAAAAAATTGTTCATTTTTCCGGTCACTTCATAGCCAGAAACGATGGGTACTTTGCTCATTTGCATATCTAAGATGGTGACGCCGGGACGTCTGCAATTTTCATATGATCTATATAGACGATATCATTCATAATTGCATGTGTGTCATTTTCTGAACTTGAAAATGATACATTGAATCAAGCTGGATTAAATTAAATAAAAATTAATGAAAACAATTAAATATTCGAGGTTCCTGGAGTAAATGAAAATCCGAGGCGACGAACCCTTTTTTGGCCTTAAGAATCTATGTAAAAATGTCTGAAATACATGCAACTGGTGGCGTGTGACACAAAATTTAACAATGAATGACATTTGGCGACATATTTTCTGAAATTAATTTCGATTCCTCAATAATATATGTAATTTTATTAACTAACCTTATATTTCTAGCTTCTAAACTCGGGGTTCCCACATTAAATATAATATGATCATTTTTGCATGATCGCGATATCAAAGACATGTCTAAAATCGCTACAAAACAAAAATATTTGAATTTTGACAGACACATTGAATTTCCGTACTGTAGGCTATTTTTTGACAAATCTAATAAACGATCTACCAAGCTTGAAACTGCAGTCACGTGATCAAAATCTAATTTAAATATGATGAATATTTATGAGGATAGTACCATCCATTTCTGGATATGTCTTACATGTAAGACCATGGATTTAATAAACTCGTTATTACTGTCTGGTTTCATCACCATATGTACTGGTAGTAACGAAAAAAAAGCATAAATAACCAATATGACAAAACAAAGGTTTAAAGATACCAAACCAACAAGAAGAAGCTATAAATCGGAGAAGGTCAGACAATACAATGACCAAAGGAAAAAGAACAAACAATGCTCTACAAAACACTATACTAAACAGATTGAGCAACAAGAAACGCACAAAAAACGAAACAGTTGACGTTGAATATAAACTTCTGACAAAGTATAACTTTACATATAAACAGTTTATATCTAATGCAATTACGTATATAATGTAATATCCAATCAGGAAATATGTTAATCGATTTATGCAAATAAGACTGGTTTATAAATCGACGTGATCACCTGCATTTGATATAATATCGTCCAGTTGTAGAACATCAATCCATAAGATAGTGTTCCTTGTCATAAAAAATCCCTTGATTGATGTTTCCGTCATCAACGTAGGTCTAGTTTTAAAAGTTCATTTATTAGGCTTTCATATCAGAATGTTCTACATGTAATACATCTCTTTGTTCTTTGTGATATACTGTTTGTGTTTGTCTAGGAAACAAAAGTTTGGATATTAAATTGAGGATTCCATAAGGTAAGTAGAATAAATGGTAGCATCATATATTGTATGTATATATACATTTGTATTGCTTATAGTAGGTTACGGTTTAAGTTTATGGTGTTTAGCGCCACTTTCAGCAATAATTTAGTTATATCGTGGTGGTCAGTTTTATTGGTGGATGAAACCGGATTACACGGAGAGCATAGGTTACGGAGAAGACCTCGTAAGTTTATAACTTGTGTCTGATCCATTGTCTGTATTTGTTTGACAATAAAATATGCTTAAAGTAAAGGTTAGGAAGTCATTGTTAAATGTCGTTTTATTAATTAAGGTTAATAGTCGGTTTTTGCAGCTCAATATTATAAATGTCGGTTTTTAATTAACTTTTAATAGTCGATTTTTGCAGGTCATTATTAAATGTAGGTCTGCACATTTTTGCTTATAGTATTTTTCCCAAGTCATTGGTAAATGTCGATTTCCTGAAATGGTATTAATACTCGATTTCCAAGTTGTATTGTTTACAGTTTCTGATGTCATTGTTAATAACCGCTTTCCAAAGACATTTTTTTTTAAATAATAGTGGGTTTCTCAGGTCACTGATAATGATCGTTTTCAAATTAGTTTTAATCGTTGGTTTTCCAAGTCACTGATAGTAGTCGATTTCCCAAGTTTTCTTTTCTAGTCGTTTCCCCAAGTAATTTTTAATAATCGGTTTCCAAAATCATTATTAATAATCGAGTTCCCGAATCGTTATAAGTAGTCAGTTTCCCAGTCATTATTAGCAGTGGGTTCCCCCAAAGTCATTATTAATGGTAGGTTCCCCCAAAGTTCCCCAAGATCATTTTGATAGTCATTATTGATAGTCAGTTTTCCCAAGTCATTTTTAGTAGTTCATACTCGGTTCATTGTTAATGGTCGTTTTCCGAAGTCGTTACTAATACTCGGCAGCTCCCAAGCGAATTATTAATGTTAGGTTCCTCGACTCATTATTAATGTTAGGTTCCTCGACTCATTATTAATATTAGGTTCCTCGACTCATTATTAATGTTAGGTTCCTCGACTCATTATTAATGTTAGGTTCCTCGACTCATTATTAATGTTAGGTTCCTCGACTCATTATTAATATTAGGTTCCTCGACTCATTATTAATATTAGGTTCCTCGACTCATTATTAATGTTAGGTTCCTCGACTCATTATTAATGTTAGGTTCCTCGACTCATTATTAATGTTAGGTTCCTCGACTCATTATTAATATTAGGTTCCTCGACTCATTATTAATATTAGGTTCCTCGACTCATTATTAATGTTAGGTTCCTCGACTCATTATTAATATTAGGTTCCTCGACTCATTATTAATATTAGGTTCCTCGACTCATTATTAATGTTAGGTTCCTCGACTCATTATTAATGTTAGGTTCCTCGACTCATTATTAATATTAGGTTCCTCGACTCATTATTAATGTTAGGTTCCTCGACTCATTATTAATGTTAGGTTCCTCGACTCATTATTAATGTTAGGTTCCTCGACTCATTATTAATGTTAGATTCCTCAACTCATTATTAATGTTAGGTTCCTCGACTCATTATTAATGTTAGATTCCTCAACTCATTATTAATATTAGGTTCCTCGACTCATTATTAATGTTAGGTTCCTCGACTCATTATTAATGTTAGGTTCCTCGACTCATTATTAATGTTAGGTTCCTCGACTCATTATTAATGTTAGGTTCCTCGACTCATTATTAATGTTAGGTTCCTCGACTCATTATTAATGTTAGGTTCCTCGACTCATTATTAATGTTAGGTTCCTCGACTCATTATTAATGTTAGGTTCCTCGACTCATTATTAATGTTAGGTTCCTCGACTCATTATTAATGTTAGGTTCCTCGACTCATTATTAATGTTAGGTTCCTCGACTCATTATTAATGTTAGGTTCCTCGACTCATTATTAATATTAGGTTCCTCGACTCATTATTAATGTTAGGTTCCTCGACTCATTATTAATGTTAGATTCCTCGACTCATTATTAATGTTAGGTTCCTCGACTCATTATTAATGTTAGGTTCCTCGACTCATTATTAATGTTAGGTTCCTCGACTCATTATTAATGTTAGGTTCCTCGATTCATTATTAATGTTAGATTCCTCAACTCATTATTAATGTTAGGTTCCTCGACTTATTATTAATGTTAGGTTCCTCGACTCATTATTAATGTTAGGTTCCTCGACTCATTATTAATGTTAGGTTCCTCGACTCATTATTAATGTTAGGTTCCTCGACTCATTATTAATGTTAGATTCCTCGACTCATTATTAATGTTAGGTTCCTCGACTCATTATTAATGTTAGGTTCCTCGACTCATTATTAATGTTAGGTTCCTCGACTCATTATTAATGTTAGGTTCCTCGACTCATTATTAATGTTAGATTCCTCGACTCATTATTAATGTTAGGTTCCTCGACTTATTATTAATGTTAGGTTCCTCGACTCATTATTAATGTTAGGTTCCTCGACTCATTATTAATGTTAGGTTCCTCGACTCATTATTAATGTTAGATTCCTCGACTCATTATTAATGTTAGGTTCCTCGACTCATTATTAATGTTAGGTTCCTCGACTCATTATTAATGTTAGGTTCCTCGACTCATTATTAATGTTAGGTTCCTCGACTCATTATTAATGTTAGATTCCTCGACTCATTATTAATGTTAGGTTCCTCGACTCATTATTAATGTTAGGTTCCTCGACTCATTATTAATGTTAGGTTCCTCGACTCATTATTAATGTTAGGTTCCTCGACTTATTATTAATGTTAGGTTCCTCGACTCATTATTAATGTTAGATTCCTCGACTCATTATTAATGTTAGGTTCCTCGACTCATTATTAATGTTAGGTTCCTCGACTCATTATTAATGTTAGGTTCCTCGACTCATTATTAATGTTAGGTTCCTCGACTCATTATTAATGTTAGATTCCTCGACTTATTATTAATGTTAGGTTCCTCGACTCATTATTAATGTTAGGTTCCTCGACTCATTATTAATATTAGATTCCTCGACTCATTATTAATGTTAGGTTCCTCGACTCATTATTAATATTAGATTCCTCGACTCATTATTAATGTTAGGTTCCTCGACTCATTATTAATGTTAGGTTCCTCGACTCATTATTAATGTTAGGTTCCTCGACTCATTATTAATGTTAGGTTCCTCGACTCATTATTAATGTTAGGTTCCTCGACTCATTATTAATGTTAGGTTCCTCGACTCATTATTAATGTTAGATTCCTCGACTTATTATTAATGTTAGGTTCCTCGACTTATTATTAATGTTAGGTTCCTCGACTCATTATTAATGTTAGGTTCCTCGACTCATTATTAATATTAGGTTCCTCGACTCATTATTAATGTTAGGTTCCTCGACTCATTATTAATGTTAGGTTCCTCGACTCATTATTAATGTTAGGTTCCTCGACTCATTATTAATGTTAGGTTCCTCGACTCATTATTAATGTTAGGTTCCTCGACTCATTATTAATGTTAGGTTCCTCGACTCATTATTAATGTTAGGTTCCTCGACTCATTATTAATGTTAGGTTCCTCGACTCATTATTAATGTTAGGTTCTTCGACTCATTATTAATGTTAGGTTCCTCGACTCATTATTAATGTTAGGTTCCTCGACTTATTATTAATGTTAGGTTCCTCGACTCATTATTAATGTTAGGTTCCTCGACTCATTATTAATGTTAGGTTCCTCGACTCATTATTAATGCTAGATTCCTCGACTCATTATTAATGTTAGGTTCCTCGACTCATTATTAATGTTAGGTTCCTCGACTTATTATTAATGTTAGGTTCCTCGACTCATTATTAATGTTAGGTTCCTCGACTCATTATTAATGTTAGGTTCCTCGACTCATTATTAATGTTAGGTTCCTCGACTCATTATTAATGTTAGGTTCCTCGACTCATTATTAATGTTAGGTTCCTCGACTCATTATTAATGTTAGGTTACTCGACTTATTATTAATGTTAGGTTCCTCGACTCATTATTAATGTTAGATTCCTCGACTTATTATTAATGTTAGGTTCCTCGACTCATTATTAATGTTAGGTTCCTCGACTCATTATTAATGTTAGGTTCCTCGACTCATTATTAATGTTAGATTCCTCGACTTATTATTAATGTTAGGTTCTTCGACTCATTATTAATGTTAGGTTCCTCGACTCATTATTAATGTTAGGTTCCTCGACTCATTATTAATGTTAGGTTCCTCGACTCATTATTAATGTTAGGTTCCTCGACTCATTATTAATGTTAGGTTCCTCGACTCATTATTAATGTTAGGTTCCTCGACTCATTATTAATGTTAGGTTCCTCGACTCATTATTAATGTTAGGTTCCTCGACTCATTATTAATGTTAGGTTCCTCGACTCATTATTAATGTTAGGTTCCTCGACTCATTATTAATGTTAGATTCCTCGACTCATTATTAATGTTAGGTTCCTCGACTCATTATTAATATTAGATTCCTCGACTCATTATTAATGTTAGGTTCCTCGACTCATTATTAATGTTAGGTTCCTCGACTCATTATTAATATTAGGTTCCTCGACTCATTATTAATGTTAGGTTCCTCGACTCATTATTAATGTTAGGTTCCTCGACTCATTATTAATGTTAGGTTCCTCGACTCATTATTAATATTAGGTTCCTCGACTCATTATTAATATTAGGTTCCTCGACTCATTATTAATGTTAGGTTCCTCGACTCATTATTAATGTTAGGTTCCTCGACTCATTATTAATGTTAGGTTCCTCGACTCATTATTAATATTAGGTTCCTCGACTCATTATTAATATTAGGTTCCTCGACTCATTATTAATGTTAGGTTCCTCGACTCATTATTAATATTAGGTTCCTCGACTCATTATTAATATTAGGTTCCTCGACTCATTATTAATGTTAGGTTCCTCGACTCATTATTAATGTTAGGTTCCTCGACTCATTATTAATATTAGGTTCCTCGACTCATTATTAATGTTAGGTTCCTCGACTCATTATTAATGTTAGGTTCCTCGACTCATTATTAATGTTAGGTTCCTCGACTCATTATTAATGTTAGATTCCTCAACTCATTATTAATGTTAGGTTCCTCGACTCATTATTAATGTTAGATTCCTCAACTCATTATTAATATTAGGTTCCTCGACTCATTATTAATGTTAGGTTCCTCGACTCATTATTAATGTTAGGTTCCTCGACTCATTATTAATGTTAGGTTCCTCGACTCATTATTAATGTTAGGTTCCTCGACTCATTATTAATGTTAGGTTCCTCGACTCATTATTAATGTTAGGTTCCTCGACTCATTATTAATGTTAGGTTCCTCGACTCATTATTAATGTTAGGTTCCTCGACTCATTATTAATGTTAGGTTCCTCGACTCATTATTAATGTTAGGTTCCTCGACTCATTATTAATGTTAGGTTCCTCGACTCATTATTAATGTTAGGTTCCTCGACTCATTATTAATGTTAGGTTCCTCGACTCATTATTAATGTTAGATTCCTCGACTCATTATTAATGTTAAGTTCCTCGACTCATTATTAATGTTAGGTTCCTCGACTCATTATTAATGTTAGGTTCCTCGACTCATTATTAATGTTAGGTTCCTCGATTCATTATTAATGTTAGATTCCTCAACTCATTATTAATGTTAGGTTCCTCGACTTATTATTAATGTTAGGTTCCTCGACTCATTATTAATGTTAGGTTCCTCGACTCATTATTAATGTTAGGTTCCTCGACTCATTATTAATATTAGGTTCCTCGACTCATTATTAATGTTAGATTCCTCGACTCATTATTAATGTTAGGTTCCTCGACTCATTATTAATGTTAGGTTCCTCGACTCATTATTAATGTTAGGTTCCTCGACTCATTATTAATGTTAGGTTCCTCGACTCATTATTAATGTTAGATTCCTCGACTCATTATTAATGTTAGGTTCCTCGACTTATTATTAATGTTAGGTTCCTCGACTCATTATTAATGTTAGGTTCCTCGACTCATTATTAATGTTAGGTTCCTCGACTCATTATTAATGTTAGATTCCTCGACTCATTATTAATGTTAGGTTCCTCGACTCATTATTAATGTTAGGTTCCTCGACTCATTATTAATGTTAGGTTCCTCGACTCATTATTAATGTTAGGTTCCTCGACTCATTATTAATGTTAGATTCCTCGACTCATTATTAATGTTAGGTTCCTCGACTCATTATTAATGTTAGGTTCCTCGACTCATTATTAATGTTAGGTTCCTCGACTCATTATTAATGTTAGGTTCCTCGACTTATTATTAATGTTAGGTTCCTCGACTCATTATTAATGTTAGATTCCTCGACTCATTATTAATGTTAGGTTCCTCGACTCATTATTAATGTTAGGTTCCTCGATTCATTATCAATGTTAGGTTCCTCGACTCATTATTAATGTTAGGTTCCTCGACTCATTATTAATGTTAGGTTCCTCGACTTATCATTAATGTTAGGTTCCTCGACTCATTATTAATGTTAGGTTCCTCGACTCATTATTAATGTTAGGTTCCTCGACTCATTATTAATGTTAGATTCCTCGACTTATTATTAATGTTAGGTTCCTCGACTCATTATTAATGTTAGGTTCCTCGACTCATTATTAATATTAGATTCCTCGACTCATTATTAATGTTAGGTTCCTCGACTCATTATTAATATTAGATTCCTCGACTCATTATTAATGTTAGGTTCCTCGACTCATTATTAATGTTAGGTTCCTCGACTCATTATTAATGTTAGGTTCCTCGACTCATTATTAATGTTAGGTTCCTCGACTCATTATTAATGTTAGGTTCCTCGACTCATTATTAATATTAGGTTCCTCGACTCATTATTAATGTTAGGTTCCTCGACTCATTATTAATGTTAGGTTCCTCGACTCATTATTAATGTTAGGTTCCTCGACTCATTATTAATGTTAGATTCCTCAACTCATTATTAATGTTAGGTTCCTCGACTCATTATTAATGTTAGATTCCTCAACTCATTATTAATATTAGGTTCCTCGACTCATTATTAATGTTAGGTTCCTCGACTCATTATTAATGTTAGGTTCCTCGACTCATTATTAATGTTAGGTTCCTCGACTCATTATTAATGTTAGGTTCCTCGACTCATTATTAATGTTAGGTTCCTCGACTCATTATTAATGTTAGGTTCCTCGACTCATTATTAATGTTAGGTTCCTCGACTCATTATTAATGTTAGGTTCCTCGACTCATTATTAATGTTAGGTTCCTCGACTCATTATTAATGTTAGGTTCCTCGACTCATTATTAATGTTAGGTTCCTCGACTCATTATTAATGTTAGGTTCCTCGACTCATTATTAATATTAGGTTCCTCGACTCATTATTAATGTTAGGTTCCTCGACTCATTATTAATGTTAGATTCCTCGACTCATTATTAATGTTAAGTTCCTCGACTCATTATTAATGTTAGGTTCCTCGACTCATTATTAATGTTAGGTTCCTCGACTCATTATTAATGTTAGGTTCCTCGATTCATTATTAATGTTAGATTCCTCAACTCATTATTAATGTTAGGTTCCTCGACTTATTATTAATGTTAGGTTCCTCGACTCATTATTAATGTTAGGTTCCTCGACTCATTATTAATGTTAGGTTCCTCGACTCATTATTAATATTAGGTTCCTCGACTCATTATTAATGTTAGATTCCTCGACTCATTATTAATGTTAGGTTCCTCGACTCATTATTAATGTTAGGTTCCTCGACTCATTATTAATGTTAGGTTCCTCGACTCATTATTAATGTTAGGTTCCTCGACTCATTATTAATGTTAGATTCCTCGACTCATTATTAATGTTAGGTTCCTCGACTTATTATTAATGTTAGGTTCCTCGACTCATTATTAATGTTAGGTTCCTCGACTCATTATTAATGTTAGGTTCCTCGACTCATTATTAATGTTAGATTCCTCGACTCATTATTAATGTTAGGTTCCTCGACTCATTATTAATGTTAGGTTCCTCGACTCATTATTAATGTTAGGTTCCTCGACTCATTATTAATGTTAGGTTCCTCGACTCATTATTAATGTTAGATTCCTCGACTCATTATTAATGTTAGGTTCCTCGACTCATTATTAATGTTAGGTTCCTCGACTCATTATTAATGTTAGGTTCCTCGACTCATTATTAATGTTAGGTTCCTCGACTTATTATTAATGTTAGGTTCCTCGACTCATTATTAATGTTAGATTCCTCGACTCATTATTAATGTTAGGTTCCTCGACTCATTATTAATGTTAGGTTCCTCGATTCATTATCAATGTTAGGTTCCTCGACTCATTATTAATGTTAGGTTCCTCGACTCATTATTAATGTTAGGTTCCTCGACTTATCATTAATGTTAGGTTCCTCGACTCATTATTAATGTTAGGTTCCTCGACTCATTATTAATGTTAGGTTCCTCGACTCATTATTAATGTTAGATTCCTCGACTTATTATTAATGTTAGGTTCCTCGACTCATTATTAATGTTAGGTTCCTCGACTCATTATTAATATTAGATTCCTCGACTCATTATTAATGTTAGGTTCCTCGACTCATTATTAATATTAGATTCCTCGACTCATTATTAATGTTAGGTTCCTCGACTCATTATTAATGTTAGGTTCCTCGACTCATTATTAATGTTAGGTTCCTCGACTCATTATTAATGTTAGGTTCCTCGACTCATTATTAATGTTAGGTTCCTCGACTCATTATTAATGTTAGGTTCCTCGACTCATTATTAATGTTAGATTCCTCGACTTATTATTAATGTTAGGTTCCTCGACTTATTATTAATGTTAGGTTCCTCGACTCATTATTAATGTTAGGTTCCTCGACTCATTATTAATATTAGGTTCCTCGACTCATTATTAATGTTAGGTTCCTCGACTCATTATTAATGTTAGGTTCCTCGACTCATTATTAATGTTAGGTTCCTCGACTCATTATTAATGTTAGGTTCCTCGACTCATTATTAATGTTAGGTTCCTCGACTCATTATTAATGTTAGGTTCCTCGACTCATTATTAATGTTAGGTTCCTCGACTCATTATTAATGTTAGGTTCCTCGACTCATTATTAATGTTAGGTTCCTCGACTCATTATTAATGTTAGGTTCTTCGACTCATTATTAATGTTAGGTTCCTCGACTCATTATTAATGTTAGGTTCCTCGACTTATTATTAATGTTAGGTTCCTCGACTCATTATTAATGTTAGGTTCCTCGACTCATTATTAATGTTAGGTTCCTCGACTCATTATTAATGCTAGATTCCTCGACTCATTATTAATGTTAGGTTCCTCGACTCATTATTAATGTTAGGTTCCTCGACTTATTATTAATGTTAGGTTCCTCGACTCATTATTAATGTTAGGTTCCTCGACTCATTATTAATGTTAGGTTCCTCGACTCATTATTAATGTTAGGTTCCTCGACTCATTATTAATGTTAGGTTCCTCGACTCATTATTAATGTTAGGTTCCTCGACTCATTATTAATGTTAGGTTCCTCGACTCATTATTAATGTTAGGTTACTCGACTTATTATTAATGTTAGGTTCCTCGACTCATTATTAATGTTAGATTCCTCGACTTATTATTAATGTTAGGTTCCTCGACTCATTATTAATGTTAGGTTCCTCGACTCATTATTAATGTTAGGTTCCTCGACTCATTATTAATGTTAGATTCCTCGACTTATTATTAATGTTAGGTTCCTCGACTCATTATTAATGTTAGGTTCCTCGACTCATTATTAATGTTAGGTTCCTCGACTCATTATTAATGTTAGGTTCCTCGACTCATTATTAATGTTAGGTTCCTCGACTCATTATTAATGTTAGGTTCCTCGACTCATTATTAATGTTAGGTTCCTCGACTCATTATTAATGTTAGGTTCCTCGACTCATTATTAATGTTAGGTTCCTCGACTCATTATTAATGTTAGGTTCCTCGACTCATTATTAATGTTAGGTTCCTCGACTCATTATTAATGTTAGGTTCCTCGACTCATTATTAATGTTAGGTTCCTCGACTCATTATTAATGTTAGGTTCCTCGACTCATTATTAATGTTAGGTTCCTCGACTCATTATTAATATTAGGTTCCTCGACTCATTATTAATGTTAGATTCCTCAACTCATTATTAATGTTAGGTTCCTCGACTCATTATTAATGTTAGGTTCCTCAACTCATTATTAATATTAGGTTCCTCGACTCATTATTAATGTTAGGTTCCTCGACTCATTATTAATGTTAGGTTCCTCGACTCATTATTAATGTTAGGTTCCTCAACTCATTATTAATGTTAGGTTCCTCGACTCATTATTAATGTTAGATTCCTCGACTCATTATTAATGTTAGGTTCCTCGACTCATTATTAATGTTAGGTTCCTCGACTCATTATTAATATTAGGTTCCTCGACTCATTATTAATGTTAGGTTCCTCGACTCATTATTAATGTTAGGTTCCTCGACTCATTATTAATGTTAGGTTCCTCGACTCATTATTAATGTTAGGTTCCTCGACTCATTATTAATGTTAGGTTCCTCGACTCATTATTAATGTTAGGTTCCTCGACTCATTATTAATATTAGGTTCCTCGACTCATTATTAATATTAGGTTCCTCGACTCATTATTAATGTTAGGTTCCTCGACTCATTATTAATGTTAGGTTCCTCGACTCATTATTAATATTAGGTTCCTCGACTCATTATTAATGTTAGGTTCCTCGACTCATTATTAATGTTAGGTTCCTCAACTCATTATTAATGTTAGGTTCCTCGACTCATTATTAATGTTAGGTTCCTCGACTCATTATTAATATTAGATTCCTCGACTTATTATTAATACATCTGTACATCACTTGCTCCTATTACAGTTCTTACCGTTTGGTTATGATTAGGTACAATGCGGTATATGTGGGTATGTTAAGTTAAGTACATAAACTGAAAATGTTGTCTAAACTGCAATATTGTTTGTTTGTGTGGTAGTTTATAGATTAAATGAAGATTCTCATTTCTCTCTCAATGGTCATACCATAGACAGTTGAAAATCATATATGGCATGTTACTGTTTACTTATATTTTGCAACCGCATCGGTGGTGTAATGGTTAGCGTGCTCGCCTCGAGTGCGGTATATCGTGTGTTTGAGCCCCGAACGGATCAAACCAAATACAGTTGGTATCTGTTGCTTCTCCGCTAAGCACGCAGCGTTAAGGAGAAAAAGTAAAGACTGATTGGCTCGGAATCAAGATATTGTGTCCATGTGAGGTGACACATCAATCAACGGACTGTTGTTTCGGTGAGCTAGCACTATAATAAATCCAACTGAACGTGTTGGTTTAGTACAAATGGGTACAACGACATTATGCTGTTGGAAATCCGGGTCCTGGCCTGGAACATGCAACAAATTGTGGCGGCGTTAAACCGATTATTTATATATTTTTTATTGTCTTTCCTAGTATTATTTCGTGCGAAAATAAACCGTCTACAGTCTAATATACATTTATAAATGGAAATATAAATATATTCATTTATCAACAATGTCACAAATGAACACATTCTTAAATGTTTATATTGTTTTATTTACAGTAAATCGACTTTAGTATGGATATGATAATAGTCATTGCATATGTTATGATTTTGTTGAATAACTTCGTGGAACATGCGTATTCAAAAAGAATCATACTTCAAGGACTAGACAAACGATCAATAACAAATCATGAAGTCCGAGAACTATCGAATGCATCTGATGGAAAAGGAGTCATGATTAAACCAGGAAAACCATTAACTATTAACTTTTGTATTCGAGTAAAATCAAAAGTACATTTGAACAATTTAAGATTTTCTAATTTTAACCAAAGTGCTCTGTTCCGTGTTTCACTGGATCATGGTAAATGGATGGGTACATATTTCGCACCTCCTGGAAATGACTTGAATAATTTTATTGATACCGGTCGGTTTCCAAAGCAGTACGAATTTGAATCTGGGTGGCATGTACTAAAATTAAATGTCAGTGGTACATCATCACCAATAGCGCTTGATCACATAGAGTTTGACGTATTTGATGACTATATAACACAAACTATTTTAAACTGTGAAACAATATGCATTCCAGACGGTAGGTTTCCGGTCAAAAATGCATTATTGACGTCACAAGCGACAATGGGGACTATTTTACAACGATCAGAACCTACAACTTGTGCAGAAGTTGATAATATAAATGTGGCCCTATTTCATCCATATATTAACGAATTCTCAATAACCGCCTCCATGCCACAATATAATTCATTTTCGAACAGAAAGGACCATGATTTAGCAAATTGTCCTCATTTATCTCACATCCTCTGGAGATATAACAATTTCCGTCCGAAACCTGGTATGAAAACACTCAATGACAAAGACTCAACGCTTCTTGTAACTGATAGTCAAGGTAGTCAAAAAACCTCCTTCCATATTGTAGTTTTATTCCATTTAGAGGGTCTAAGTAAAGGAAGTATCGATTCGAGAATTGGTTCACATGTCTTTTTGCGTTTCAAGTCATTATCAGCGCGAACTATTGTAAATTTACGATATAGAGGTCCACATGGTAACATGTCGACTTCAGATGAAAAAATGTACGATTCCAATGCTCTAGAACATATGTGGAAAATACCAGACTTTTCTTGGAGCGAACATATTGAAAATTATCTTGTGCTCTCCATAGAAAGTGATTCAAATATAGAATTGGATATTGAAACATTAAGAATGGAAAAGAGACCAATGATCGCTGACACTGTTGAGACTATATATCGAAGTGACGATGTAATTATTGAGGCAGTATTTGTGGAATTTTGGTGGTTAGCTCCAGAGAGGATGACGGTTACTCTTACGAATGGAAAGAAAACGAAAAACGTGGCTTATATACGGTTTTATAGACCACTTCCTTGGAATGGTGGATATGCGCAGGTCTTAGTTTTATATCAAGACGGAAATTTGCGTCTACTTCCTGTAGCACCGGAAGGAATTGACTGGATTCCATTCGGAACATCTGTTATAGTTGGGCAACCACGAACAGATTCAAATAGACCATATGTCAACATTAAAGAAGTGGTTATCGATCCTGAACGATGGCAAATGGGACTTCTTTACAAAGATGGTTCGTCAGTTAGGATGAAACTAAACTGTACATATACACAGACTCAATTATTTGTTAGTGATCTTTATCTTACAAAAGACCCATTCACAAATCCTTTTCTAACCATACGTTCTATGTTTGTGACAGAAGGTAATAATGACGTAGATAGTGTTAAAGTAGACGATAGATATTCCCGCCATATTATGGAACAATTTGGGGCATTACAGGGACGATCGTTTGCCTTTTTCCGACGTTGTATTTCTAAGCATCTGACTTTAAGTCCAGACATACAGGTAGATATTGCTAGAACATCGTTCAAGCCTACATTGGTTCCACTTGCACATAGACACTTTGCTCAACAAGTCAGAAGAATGATGGAAAGATCTCAAATGAGAGATTTTGATTTTGATATTAAAAGATGGCTTTAAAGACAATCGTCAAGATATAATAAAAACAAAATTCGTTATTTTCACTACGTCCAATAACTCTGTCTTTTTATTTATAGTATTTGTTATACTAGTTTGTGAAAGCCGTAAAATAAGTATTTAATTTGATTTTGACAATTTGTATAATTATTATGTATGCACCTCTAGAATACATGTAGATAACACTTTGTGCCTCGAACAAAATATGAGATATACATGTAGCACTAGATATACATGTAGCTCTAGATATACATTTAAGCTCTATATACACACGTAGCTCTAGGTATGCATGTAGATACCACTGTGTGTCTCTAAAAATATGAGATATATACGTGGCTCTAGATATACATATAGCTCTAGATACACAGATTGCTCTGGATATACATGTAGCTCTGATTATACATGTAGCTCTGATTATACATGTAGCTCTGATTATACATGTCTATATATATTTGAACCTTGAACCACATCGGTGGTCTAATGGTTAACGTGTTTGCATCAAGTGCGGTAGATCGTGAGTTCGAGCCCCGTTCGGGTCAAACCAAAAACTATAAAATTCGTATTTGTTGTTTCTCCACGCATCATTTATGAGAAACAGCAAAGACTGGTTGGCTCGGAATCGGGATAATGTGTGCGAGTGGGCGACATGTCTATCCGCGGACTATCGTTGCAGTGAGCTAGCACTATAAAATTCCAGCAAAGCGGACCTCATCATCATCGTATTATTGAAAATTAATTTGTTCTCGCCATGGTATAGCTGGAAAATTGTTGAGTTGGCGTCAAACAACAATCTTTCACTCACTCACTCGAATGAGACTGATCGTTATCACATATTTATAGAGTATATATTTAAATAAGACTATTCTCATTATAAAATAAATTATTTCATTTTGTTACATAATATGTGTTAAGAGCACTTTGTACAATTAAGAACATATTTGCATATTTCCTTATTACTAACTGATATTATAATCAATCATATTGATTTTAGCTGATTTTAACGAGGATGTTTGTATAATTTATTTTGTATTTAATGTATATAATTTTAATGTATATAATTTTAATAATTTATATAAGTTAATTTTAATAATATTAATTTCTGATGTACTTAATATGTCTCGTGATTTATGTAATTTGAATTATTATTATATTAGATGTTCCATTTTGTCTATTGAAATTTCTCCCATTCAGCATTAAAAATAGTATTTAGAATATAAATACCGCATGATGTTAGAATGTTTTCTTACATTAATAGAAGGTTATATGTTTTCATTGATGTTTAGGATAAACTAAAGTATCATTATCTACCTATTAAATTATGCATCAGCTTGAGGTTAGGGTTATTGTGTTTAACACCACTTTCAACAATATTTCAGTTATATCATGGCGGTCAGTTTTAGTTGTGGAGAAAGCCAGAGTACTAAGAGAAAACTACCAGCCTGCCGAAAGTCACTGAGAAACCTTTTCACATAATGTTGTATTAAGTGCGCCTCGCCATGAACGGGATTCGAACTCACAACGTTAGTGGTGGTAGGCACTTATTGCACATGTAGTTGTAAATCCAACTACCATACGCTCGCGACTACGACGGCCCCTGTACCAGTATGAAGTGTATTTTGTACTACATATTTATGTCATCAACAATATTTAATTTTCACAAACTCTCATCCGATTTCATTGGTATAGTTCTGTACTTTAGATGGTCTTATTCTCAAGACTAACGTTGTGAGTTCGAATCGCGCACAGGCGACGTGTACTCGATACAACAGTATGTGAAAAAGTGCATTCGTGGCCCAGATATCGTGCCCCAGATTTAATGGTACAGTCCTGTAGTGCTATTCACATCTCTAGAATTATTTCTTATTCAACATCCGGATTCTCTTTAAAATTTCCTGAAAATTTATTCAAAATTCTTGCTTTGTTAAACTCTTTACGTATTTTATTACATTCTTTAGTAAACCAAGGCTTATTATTATTTTTATTTTTACCATATTTAGATTTAACACCAAAGGTCGAGGCTGCTGCACTTGTAAATAATTTTGTTATTTTATCAACGACTTCATTAATATCATTCACACACACATTTTCACTATTAATCAGCGGTTCATTAATCAGATTTAATTTCGTTAGGATCTCGCCAAACTTATTCTCTGGGTCATCCAAAACCAACTGTAAAAAGTCATCCTTTTTTCGCTCGTCCCACTTAATATGATCTTCAACAGGTTTTTTTACGTGAACTATTTAAGCAAATGTGTATTATATTGTGTACATCGACGTTAGGGGGTTAAAATCTATTATTTCGAATTCTGATATAAGAGGGAATACACTAGACGATATTAGTAATTAAAATCCACCTGTTATGTAAATCTATTGTCAAAACTCTCCATTGTTTTTAAAGAATGGAGAGTTATTGTTCTCTTTGTACTTTAGATACTATACACAGACTTTTTTTTTGCTACAAGATTAATAATTAATAAAATTAACAAAGTACAATGAGTGGATTTTAAGTTGGAGAATGTCCTCGTATCTCTCCATTCCTTAAAAACAATGGGTCTCGGCTCCATTATTTTTAAGTAATGGAGGGTTACTTGGACATTCTCCTATACGTAATCGCCAACAGTGGAACCTTTACAAGTGCATTTGCCAATACCTTTGTCTTTACATATTCTAGAGTTAGCAATATAAAGGGAACAGTTTTGACAGAGTTTTAATAATCTACGACCAAACTTGTTCGGTCGCGATTTATCTTGAGTGTACCGTAGTAAAGGGACCCCACAACGAAGTAAGTTTTCGTAATCATAGAATTCTTTCAGTAATTCATCATCATCTGCTATATCTAAAATTTCAAGTAAATTTTCATTGGGTATTAAGAAATCATTCAAATCAGATGTCTTGGCATTGTAATCACCAATTAACAGTGAGTGCTCAAAATTTTTTGAAAAATCTATATATTCGTTTTCAATCTCGTTAAAAGCTTCCTCGGACGAGTATTTAGAATTCTCAGAAGGTACATACACACATCCAAACAAAACTGTTTTATTTACACTAGAAATTATATCTGTTAACTCTAACCACTGAACATATTCAGATTCAGAATTAAGGAATTTTATCAATTTCTCATATATTGTTTTATATATATAATAATGCCACCTGATTTTCTTGCAATTTTTTTACGATTTTTTGTAGCAAAACTGTACCCTTCAGGTAAATCAAGTACATCATAAGAATCTAATTTAGTTTCACAAAAGAAAATAATATCATATAGTTTAATTAAGTCAAGAAATTCTGGAATTAATAGTTTTTATCTTAATCCACAAACATTGAGATACGTAACAGTAATTTTATTAGCTAAGAGACATCTGTTTGATGTGTTGTCCTACCAATAGTTGGCCATGGCCTGTTCTTCTCTACGAGGTGGGTCGCCACGAGGAAAGTGCACATCATCAACAATGAACCTGTCATAAACAATTTTAGCTTGACGGTCTTGTCTTTTATATTG
The DNA here is from genome assembly GCA_963383655.1 of Bathymodiolus septemdierum. NCBI lineage: Eukaryota > Metazoa > Mollusca > Bivalvia > Mytilida > Modiolidae > Bathymodiolus > Bathymodiolus septemdierum. Next base: position 37,575,348 of record OY726524.1, on the reverse strand, counting down.
CTTTAATTTCGGAACAAGATCTCTTCTCCGATCTGCGATTTCCTTCGGATATTGCGACAGGTTGGTGGGTTTCTCTGGGTACTCCGATTTCCTCCACCAATAAAACTGACTGCCACGATATAACTGAAACATTGTTAAAAGTGGCGTTAAACACCATAACAATAACCCTAACGCTATTTATATATATATATATATCATATTTTTCATTTCATATAAAATTCAATTGATTTTGCATATTTGAACTTGTTATGCTTTTGTTTTTCTTTGTTGTATTTAATTTTCTTCGTTGCATTATAATGAAGATAAACTCATTAACTAAATAATAATCACTTGTAATAATTATCTATACGAGTTACAGGTGTTTGTCATATCTACATGTCACCTAGTTCCACTGGCCTTAAACGTAGAGTTTAAAACAATAAGTCATACTTTATAAGGCTTTATTTTCTGACATTTATTTGTGTTTATGACAACTAAATGTTTGTCATGTATGTGATTAATAGAAACATATTTCACCTTTTTTTGTTAATGTTCATTCAAAAGTTTGATAAATCTTCTTTTTTTTCTGTATATAATGTATTGCATAAAGTTTAAAATAAATGAATTTGTCAATATTTCATTTAAAGTCTTTGTTTGTATGTGTTAATAAATGCAAAGAGTAATACTACGTTTAATATTCTACACGTGTACGCCACGTCGACAGCAGAGGTACAGTAAAACCTGTACATAGAGGGCACTCAATGGAACTTGAAAATATGCCCTTTATGAACAGTTGTCCTTTATATGCAGGTTTAGATTATATGCACTAATTTGACCGCATCGGTGGTGTAATGGTTAGCGTGTTTGCCTCGAGTGCTGTAGATCGTGAGTTGGATCCCCGGTCGGCTCAAACCAAAGACTATAAAATTGGTATTTGTTGCTTCTTCGCTAAGAACGCAGCATTAAGGAGTAAGAGCAAGAGTAAGAACGGTTGGCTCGGAATCAGCATAATGTGTCTGAGTGGAGCGACATGTCAACCCGCGGACCGTTGTTTCAGTGAGCTAGCTCTATAAAAATCCAGCTTAGCGTGTCGGTCTAGAATAAAGCAGATCTCATCATCATCTCATTGAAAATTAACTTGTTCTCGCCATGATATAGCTAAAAATTTGCTGAGTTTGGCGTTAAACAACATTCACTCACTCACTCACTCACTCACTCACTCACTCACTCACTCACTCACTCACTCACTATATGCACTATTCATTAATGGGGGGAAATGAGGCTGTCCTATATAAGACAGTGATTTGTTATATAGAGGTGCCCACATGATCATTAATTATAATGCATTTCTATTCATGATAGAATGTGCCTGAGCAAAGATTTGCGAGATAAGACAAGATTGAAGATAGCAAAATGGTAAACTAGGAGTGATAAATCGAAGAAGGACAGACAATACCATGACCAAAATAAAAAGGATGAAAGGACAGCCACTGATTTGCAAAAATTACACAGAAAACTAAAGATCGACCAACACAAAACCCACTAAAAACTGGGGATGAACTGATGTGATCTGGAAGGCTAAGCAGTTCCTGCTCCACTAATGGCACCCGTCGTTTTACTCTTGAAGCCACGGGTATAAACTGACTATTACCAAATTCTTGAAAAATAAATAAATGAAGTAACAACTTTGGCAAATAGAAAAATGAGAGATCTAATTCACGCGTTCATTTTTCCCATTAATTCAACACAGGATTTACGTCTTCCCTCGCTACCAAGAATGTCGCTTTTGTCGCTCATTTACGACGGAAACCAAAGGAATGTCTACCTATCGATTGATATATGAATATACTGTTGAATCTCATTATGTCAAACTCAGTTTCGCAGAATTACTACAAATGTGTTTGATTTCCATAACTGGTGCTATATAATCATATCTTCCCCCGAAAAAAATGTAATGTAGTCATTTTTCCCCCTTTCATCAATAGTTATAGCAAGTTTTTCTCCATAATTTTTATCTAAAGTGCACAGTTAATTTATCCATATATTGTGCTTTTTTTGCATTTCATGTATTTCTACGAATATAAAATTATGTCTATTCTTAATGTAACTGCCTATAGTACTAGACTTGTTGATAGTTTTCTGTTTGGTGTGGGATGCAACAAATATCCTTTCAATTGGATTGAATATCATGATGTACGAAATATTTAAATCAAAAACAAAAATACACCACATTTCCGGAATGAGCCTTCTATTAATAGATAATAAACAACTTTAGGTGGTCTCTGCAAGAGGTTAGGTAGTGTAAAGTCGGAACATAAACATATCTATAATATACAAATAATATATATAGTCTTTAGAGATGATTCATGGGTCTTAAATATGTCTCATGTCTTATTTACGTTATTTGTATTTGCTTGTGTATATTGGTGTCCAGCACATATTGTGATGTGTTTTGGTTTTGGTTACCAGTTTCGCTGGATTGTCCATTTTTGATTACTTGTTTAAATCCGATTAAAATTCATCTATGCTTTATGTTGTAGTTTTGCTTTATATGCAAAGATAAATTTTCCAGCTTTTACTTGATCTGTAAAACAATACTATGTGCACGAATGTCTGTAGAAAAAAAACCTATTTACAGAAAAATATATGAAAATAGTAGGTATTTATTTCCTATGTGTCTGTGCAGATCTAATATGTCATATTGTTATTTAGATTATAATTTATATGGGAAGGTTTACAACAGTGAACACTATAAGATGCGTAAGAAAGGCAATCGGGGTAATTTGTACAATGAGGTCAAAGAGTGAGCAACGTAATACTTTTAATATTGCTAATAAAAGGGAACACTATTCAGAATATTAGCAAGTCATCGCTATATCGTATTATTAGTACTTTTTTATTCATTTATTTTTCTGTTTACTGGACGTTGTACAATCATTCATCTAATAAATTTTATTTGGTTTTTTTATGTGTTCTCATTGTGACGTCACATCATCTATTTTGCACAAATACAAAATGTAATTCGTTTTCCTGGTGACTGGGGTTTTTCTTTCTTTTCCGTCATTTCTGGTTTACTTATGTAAAATTAATCGATATTTTCAATGGAACGTTTATTCTACTTTTATACGAAGCTTAACGCTCGCTATTATAAGTTGTTATTCCTTCTATGTCCACTAATACGGGATGATTTGATGGACATAGCTTGATTGGCAATTTTTTTACGAATGAAATTACCAACCTATTTAGGTAATGCACCCACTTTAGTGCCATATTATTTTGATCATTCAACGCGCGACATTGTGACAAATACAACGTAAACTGTTGTCTCTTGTTAAGCAATAAATTAAAACACCCTGATATTTGGACAGCTGTAGAGGTCTATGCAAATGTTGTGCCATATACACTACAAAGGGTACTCCTGTCATCCTTTCCTCGATCATGACTCATCACAACATGGGTAGCACCACAGGCACTTGTTTCATTCAGAAAATATATGTCCCCTCCTCTTCCTTACTTCAAAGTAAATATCTGCCCTTTTCCCCTTCCCCACTTCCCCTCAATATTTTTCTCTTATTTGTGATCCTTTCGCTGACCCAATTATATCGTTACACTCCCGAGATATTTCTCTTTTCGACTGCCACATTTAAATATACCTACAGGGCTCTCCTCAAACGAATTGAACAAGAATATTCAGCGAATGTCGCTTGGTCTACTTTTCAGTCATTGAAACGGATACAGCCACTTCCGGTTTGCGCTGGATTTTTCATATGCATTCGGAATTCTCTAGACCGGACATGTGTAACAATGCCATCATGGTCATCTCCTCTCAAATGTAAAGTAAGTCTTTTAAATACAGATAATTGTTCCAATACAGATTATAAAAATATATTCAACTCCAAATTACTGACATTTGAATCTTAAAGCACCTTTTTTTTATTTTCTAAATCAATTTAGACCGAACTGTATCCGTTTCAATGATTGAAAAGTAGACCAAGCGACGTCCGCTGAATATTATTGTCCAATTCGTCTGAAGGGGGGGGGGGGGGGCGGTAGGTATATTTAAATGTGGCAATCGGAAAGAGAAATATCTCGGGAGTGTAACGATATAATTGGGTCAGCGAAAGGATCACAAATAAGCGAAAAATATTGAGGCGAAGTGGGGAAGGGGAAAAGGGCAGATATTTACCTTGAAGTAAGGAAGAGGAGGGGGCATATATTTTTTGAATGAAACAAGTGCCTGTGGGTAGCACTACGAATGTCCTTGGTTTGGAAGGAATTGCTTACCCAACTACAGTACGTCCTTTCTCCCTGGAGTTCATGTTGCTAAAACGCTATAGTTTCCGTGTAGTAGACCCTTTCTGGCCATCGCGTTAACGTTGTCTGTCTTTCAATAGATTGATTCTTTTTATCCCATTTCATATTCGTTGTACATTTGTTTTAAATTCAAGACCCATGAATACACTTTTACTTCTCCCCAGTGTGCATTGCGATACCCCTTGATATCAATTTCAACAGTCATAAGCGGCCTCGGTGTGTATGGTGTACATCCAGATGTTAAAATATCAATATCTACTAATTATTAAATGCGTGTATCGATGTTTTATCTGTTTTGCGTTTTTCAAATATATCTGATTTCTAAGAATCTGTAAATATCTAGGGACCGTCGTGATCGTGATCGTATGCTAGTTGGATTTACAACTACCTTTGCAATCAGTGCTTATCACCACTAAAGTTGTTTGAACCCCGTTAAGGGCGAGATGTACTCGATACAACATTATATTATAAAGTCTGTCAGTTACTTTCGACAGGTCGGTGGTTTCACCCTGGTATTCCGGTTTCCTGCAGCAATAAAATTGACCGCCCAAAATATATACCTGAAATGTTGTTGAAAGTGGCGTTAAACACCATAAACCAAACCTGTAAATATCTATGATTTATCCAGAATTAATATTTCAAGCAATATTGATAATTTTTTTCGCGTAAATAATCGTTTTCATTTTTATACAAACAAACCTTTTTTTTCACATTAATATTGAACCGAACCTATGACCTGACTGATTGGTCAGTTTTAATCTTAGGTCACAACAAGATGCGAAAAAAAGCAGGAAACATTGGAAGATGTGGCTTACGTAGTTAAAAAAAACGTAGATATCAAATGTATTGTGCACAACGTGTTTCTGGAATAACCAATTATATTTACATAATTAGTACTTTACCTTTATCAACCATTTCCTAGTTTGATGTTTTTAAACACTGTATTGATGGATCACAGTTATTAAAGTACTTTCAAAGTGGAAATCTGTTCCTTGTGGTTTTCTCTCGTTTTTCATGTCAAGACGTGTAGACATATGTTTACCTGTTTTCCCACTGAGGTGTGTAAAATACAACCAAATTACGTGTGGTATATGCTCATCAATATATAATATGTTACCTACATTTATTTTCATTGCCAAAATAAAAATGTGTAGCTATCGGGTCTATCTTTTAAAAGAATATTACATTTGTGTTCATTGCATACACTAAAGTGAGGAAAAATACAGTTTTCAGCTTTCACTTGGTATAAACATATTTTATTGGTATAACTGACATGTATAAACAGAACAATAGCAATTATACAATAGGATTCAGAAACAAGCAAATGCTTTTTTTAAATCTGTTTCCTATGAAAAACATACAAATATCACAAACAAATATATATGCAGGCTGATTTAAATTTTAAACTTGTGAGAATTATTTATACATTGAGGGAGAAAAAAAATGTATGTAGCATGTAATTGAAAGCTACACAATTTACATGAACATAATAATACAAAGAGATTGAATAAGATTGAAAAGGTGAAAAATATTATGTAAGCATGTCAGGGTGTAAATCTTTTACTTTGTATGATAAAGGTTTCAGTTGACGTCTATATTTACCGAAAGAGCTGTATGCATGATCTTAAGTAACAATAGATTTTCAATTCATGGTATGGAAATAAATTCTCAGACAAAAAAGACCTCCACATACACAAGGTGAAATGCAGAGTATTGGCTGGGAATCATCTTCAGTCATATGTTGTGGTTATTTTATCAACCATTTACTAATTTGATGTTTTTCAAACATTATTGTATTGACGGGTCACAGTTATCAAAATACTACTTCAATGTGGAAATATGTAAACAAAATGTTCCTTGTGGTTTTCTATCGTTCATGGCGTTAACTGTCATAACAATATTACCAGCCCCTATCCTCGTCACACATCATAACTTTAGAATATCATATACATTGTAATACAAGCAATATGCTTGCAAATTAGGCACTCTTAGAAGATCGTATACATTGCAATTCAGACAACCAGTTTAGGCAGATGTTGCTAACAGGAAAAGAAAATCTTAGCTATTCCTATTGATTGGGATTTAGATTTTAATACAAAGCGAATTTGTTACTTATAGTATAGTAGTATTAACTTTGACTTCACATCACGGATAAAACCGCATCAGTGGTGTAATGGTTAGCGTGCTTTCCTAGAATGCGGTAGATCGTGGGTTCGAACCCCGATGGGTTCCAACCAAAGACTATGAAATTGGTATGTGTTGCTTCTCTACTAAGCACACAGCATTAAAGAGAAAGAGCAAAGAATCAGGATAATGTGTCCTAGTGAGGCGACATATCTACCCGAGGACTGTTGTTTCAACACTATGAAAATCTAACTCAGCGGGTTGGTTCACTACAAAGTGGACCTCATCATCAACTCATTGAAAATAAACTTGTTCACGCCATGGTATAGCTGGACAATTGCTGAGTTGGCGTTAAACGATAATCACTCATTCACTCATCACGGATAATGCATTACTACATACCAACACGTAAAGGTCCGTTGAATTATCGTCTGTATTACAGTATGAAAAAGATTCGTCAAGTATGTGTGCAAGCAAGCTGCTCTCATTGTAAGCAATCTGTCTTTAAAATCTTCCCAACGGTTTCGACAAATATGTTGACCAACAAAAGTCCAGGATGATGTAGCCTTTTTTTTATTATTCTATTCGTATCAAAAGACGTCTTAAACAATTTTTTATAACTGTTTCGACAGCGTGGTATTTTTTATAACTGTTTCGACAGTGCGGTATTTTTATAATTGTTTCGACAGTGTGGTATTTTTATAACTGTTTCGACAGCGTGGTATTTTCTATAACTGTTTCGACAGTGTGGTATTTTTTATAACTGTTTCGACAGTGTGGTATTTTTTATAACTGTTTCGACAGTGTGGTATTTTTTATAACTGTTTCGACAGTGTGGTATTTTTTATAACTGTTTCGACAGTGTGGTATTTTTTATAACTGTTTCGACAGTGTGGTATTTTTTATAACTGTTTCGACAGTGTGGTATTTTTTATAGCTGTTTCGACAGTGTGGGATTTTTTATAACTGTTTCGACAGCGTGGTATTTTTTATAACTGTTTCGACAGTGTGGTATTTTTTATAACTGTTTCGACAGTGTGGTATTTTTTATAACTGTTTCGACAGTGTGGTATTTTTTATAACTGTTTCGACAGTGTGGTATTTTTTATAACTGTTTCGACAGTGTGGTATTTTTTGTCTTTCATTTTATTACCTCTCATCTCATTGGATATAACCGCGAAATATAAATTTAGAAATACTGGTCCTGGTTTGGAACAGACCCAAAAGGATTCCGGTGTTATAAACATGTCAATGAAACCCCAAACCTTCCTTTTACATATTCAATTATACGACTAATAATAATAATAATAATAATAATAATTGTTTTCTTGTTGTGGTATCTCATACTCATATGCAAAACAACATTTTACTATATTTACATTCTGTATAAGCTTACTATTATTTCTACAAATATCATTTATTTTATTTTTTCTCGATATTATTTTCCCATAAATGACAAGTGTGTACATGTTTAATTATGATCAATACAGTTAATATGATGTTATATTGACATTAACCTTGTTCCCAGTAATGACTGTCATTATTTTAGAATCTCACAAAAATGGGAAAAAAAATAGAAATCTTCATTCATGAAGTAGATAATATAAATGTATATATATACAAACGTTGTTGATCCTAGTTATTGTTCCTACAACAATGTTGTTACAAGTTGTATTTCCCATGAAAGCATGGTTATTGGATTTACAACTATCTATGCAATCAGTGCCTATCACCACTAAGATTTGTGAATTCGAACACTGTTCATGGCGAGGTGAACTCGATACAACATTATGTGATAAAGTTTCCATGACTTGCATCAGTTTGGTGGTTTTCTCTGGGTACTCCTGTTTCCTCCACCAATAAATCTGACTGCCATAATATAATTGAATGAAATATCGTTGAAAATGGCGCTAAGCACCATAAACCTAAACCAAACTATTTCGAGAAAATACCGGATGCATATATAATGTTGTGTGTAAACTGCGGTCTACACCTGGTTGTACCGGACGAATCACATATATAACTCGACCGTAGGACGGGACGTAAAAGACAACTTGATACAGGTCCTACAGGAGATATAGCTTGTTATAAGTTGCCCTTGGTGGTCCATGAAAGAAATAAATGTCATATCCATTCATGTCTTCTTTTTGATGTGGCATTCATAATGTTCGAGCAATGAAGCGTTTAACATATTATATTTGTACAATATATTGCTGTATGAGTAGAAAACAAGGTTCAAAGGCGTAAGGTATGATTATTGGACTAAAACCGTAGAAAGTACGATCAAAACGTAGCTGTAAAGAGCCCTGGCAATCCCGTTCTTCATATGACTAATCATTAGGTCTTTAGCTACAGTGATACGACAGTTGCACCTAGTGGAGCAGGATCTGCCTACATTACCAAAGCGTCTGTCGGAATTTTTGTGTTTTTGGTAATACTCAATCTTTAGTTCTATGTTCCAAGTGGAATAAATTTGACGATATTACATTTATAAATTAGTGATCTGCCCAATAATTCAGAGACCTCAGTTTGAATGGATTTATATATATCTATATTTTATGTTATTTTCAAATTTGTGAATAATTAAAACGGGGGTCAAATACTTTTAAAAAAAAATTGTTTTGAATGTGTCTTGAATAACAGCAAATTCGAAGTTAGCAAACACACAAGAGAGGCAGAAAACACTACTAGACTCAAATGGCAACAACGGGTAAGTAATCAAAAGAAATATGGCTAAATGCAACGCAAATTTCATTTTGTCGAAACAGATGTCATAAAACAGGTAAATCTATAGATATCTATCATAGCTTTAAAGTTCTCATTTATAGCGCAGGTTTATGGTGTTTAAGCAAACAAGTAGTTATGACTAATGAACTGAAGAGTAACAAAATATTACACCGTATTTTGTTTTATTTTCCATTTCATTAATAAGGACGCCTCTGAACCAAGTGTTCCTGTTGGCTTAAGTAGAGTCTTCATGACTGGACAACGATAATGTCCCGTTTCTCGTAATCGCAATCCACTCCATGATATAGCTGAACTACTGATCAGTCAACAGAGGCGCAATCCCGTCTTTTATGACTAACCACTTAATTTTAAAAGTAACTCGACATGTGCAATTAGTGTAGCGGGAACTACTTACCCCTCCCCCTCCCCACATAATCCGTGTTCATGCCCGGTTTTTTGTAGTGGGATTCGCGTTGTTTAATCTTTAGTTATTTGTGTAGTATTTTGAAAGGAGATATAATGACAAAAATATCAATTATGTAACTTAATGGGGAAAATGAAGTGGTGGACAATTGTTTTTGTTCCTCTCATTTTATAGAAAACATGGAACACACTTGGCGTTTACGAATAATAGACATGTATCAAGTATTGGTGTGTAGTTTGCATCTAACTTTAATGCTAAAGTTCAAAAGACTTTCACTATATGTTAGATAACTAATATAATTCTGTTGGTTTTAGGTAAATGCAACACAGTTTTAATTTTAAACCCACCATGGCGCAGTCCAAGTAGGTTTATAAATATAAAACGGTGATGTCATTCGCCGAAAACCAACAGAATGTTATTAGGTAAGTATGCTTTTAATTCTTCATTTATTTAACGAGGATTGCCGACATCCAATGGCTACGAGCGGTTTTCCTCAAAGTAGGTTGTACCATAGTTGTGATTTACAGTTATATATAAAAAGGAAAACACATGTCTGAATGTCGAATATACTACAAAGTTTCGTCACACTTTGTTGAGCCTCACACAAAACTCCGCTGATTTTTTTGCATTTGCGGACAATATGACCGTGTCAAACAGTGCTGATTTGTACGAATTTGATCTTGGTGAATAACTTATGATATTGTGTTAAGACGGAGAGCGAGTCTACTACTATCATTAAAACCATCAAAAAAAATATTTTGGACATGAAATGTATGAAATTCGTTTTCTACAGACAATTTTCGGTCAAATATTTTGCTTTATTTTCAATGGAAGTAAAGATACATATTGAAGCAATTTTTGGAGTATGTCATTTTCCACGTTAAAATGTAATCCATGCATTTGTTCAAAATGTGCTTGGGCAAGAAAACAGCACCACTCTTCTTGCATCCACTCTTATTTTCATTTTCTCCCCAATATATTTTACCCCATGGCTTGAGTAGAGTAGATTCAAATGGTAATGGATTCATTTTGTTTCATAGTTCGAAACATCATGAAAAATTTACTTTTCCGCCAGGTGATACATTAGCAAGGTCCCCGAGTTTTTACCTTTCATTGTCAGTAACAGCATGAACTCTACTGAACTCTACTGAACCAATCACAATCAAGAGAGTAAAGTATGGGCTTGCAATATATACACCACACTTTTAACAACGATATTTTCACTTAAATATGGTACAAGAATGTAAGGCATACATTCAAGTCCAAATAGTTTCAAAACATTCTCCTGTTTAACATGATGAAGAATATGTCTGACTCTAATGTACATAGGACATTAAGATAATTGAAAATGATCAATAGTAAACACATTAGAATACAACATATTTATTGATTTTAACATAAATTTCGTCGAACGAAAAGTACAGCAACATATACAGTAAATTAACATATACATTGACATATTTTCTCTGTCTTTAATTCAAATTAAGAGCTAAGCAATTACATAAGAGCTACAGATGTAGTGTTGTATTCCAAACAGTTTCCAATTCTTATTTTGGACATGCCATCCAAGATATTGACAATCCGTACATGACGGTATTAGAAAATGTATTCAAATGTATTGTAACACCAGTACGTGTAAGGTTTTGTATTGAAACGTAGGCTCTGACGTTTCTTCTGTTCCAAAAGTCTAGGGTGGAATGTCCATAAACGAACGAAGGGGTTGCAGAAAACGGTGGATTAAATCGAATTTTTTTAACATACGGCCATGTTGGCCTGGAGGAGTGCTGTCCATTTACTCCTGATTGACCTGTAATTGAGAAATACTACATGTATTCAAAATCTAATATATTCAACCGTTTGTCAGACAGTGTTGTATGGCGTTATTGTGTTTTAGTTTTGTTCTTATATCTACTTAAGAGAATGTCGGTTACGATCATATGCCGTATTTCTCTGCCATATTCATTTGTGCGTTTCCCTCTGTAATAGTGTGTTTAAAATAATACCACCCCCTCCTCACCACAAAGTCATCATACCTTGATTGAGGATATCTCAATTACCAGCGTTCAACCCGATAAGTTGTTTTAATTTTTGCCAAAGTGAGTATTTCGTTGAGTGCCTATGTGGAGTTCGATCCCGGATCTCTTGCATCTGAAATCCCCACTAACGCGTTTAGCTTGGGGACTTAGGGTAGTTATAACTCGTACCCGTTACAATATGTACATATCTCAGTGTCTGCAAACATTCTGCAAGTTTCAAAGATATACGGTTTAATATTTGCATTCCATAGATTTAGAATACAGAATTCAGCAACAATCGTTGCATTCTATTTACATATACAATTTATCAGGAAACACAGCCTGATATTATCCATTTTAATCTCCACTGACTAAATCGTTTTTAGCACAAGATACATTCATGCATGGATCAATGGTTACATTGAATCAAACAACCACGTCCAGAGGCTTCACAATACGACAACTATCAAAGGTTTGTTAAATGATTTATCAGATTTTCGGACTGTCGGAATATCGGACTTACGCACTGTAAAATATGAAATATTATAGCATTCCTAGTGGTAAAAAAATATATTGAAATATATCGCGGTGTTTTTTGGCAACACCACGTGTCTCATTGTAAGCGTTCTTACAAGTAACGGATTTGTAAACGAAAAGAAAAGGAAATGATTTATGATTAATATATAATGAGAAAAAGACATATGGCTATATACTTAAATATCTTACATCTAAACTGCTTCTGAAGACTGCTGAATTTACCATCTACAATTGTCTTCCTGTTTGCCATGATCTTCTTTGTGTTTCCCAGCTCTGTTCCAATCTGATTTTGTTTATTTTTGATCTCATTTACATTTGTTGACAAACTTGTCAAACGTTCAAAAATATACCAAAGGAGAGGAGTTTTCCTTCCTTTGTTTTCTAACTTATCCGGGTTTTCAGAGACAGCCAGTGTCAGTAGACAAAGTAAAATGCACAGTTTCATCTTTATGACAAGTTCTTTAATTGGATATACTTGTGAAGATGATCTACCTGTAAAAATAAATTTTACCTGCTTAATTTTTATACCGTACAAAACATCAGCAGATCAAGCAGTTGCATTAGTATATTATATATCTGCAAGTATTAAAATTGTACTCAATGTAGTGCAAACTTCGGCATGTTTTGTTGTCAACATGAACCTAATTAATTCAACGGAAATAATATATGACGAACATTAATCGGGCAATATTATTTTGCTATACTGTTAAACCTGGCACACATATCACCCGTATATACCACATCATTATCTATACACTTCGACAAAAGTTAAGAGCCACCAGTATTTTTTTCTGTTTTTAAGGATGAAAGAAATAGAAGCCGACATGTTTTTTTCATAATATTTCATTATGGATTAGATCACGGGTTACAATTTGAGTCGTTATTGAAGCTGATTAAGAAATCAAATTGTTGGTTATTAAACAACATTATTAAGAAAAAACTGGTAGAACGTGCTAAAGTGAGTCACGGGTCACTGTAATCGGACGACTGTATCGAGAAACAGATACGGTGTTGAAAAAACTGTTGATACTCATAAAATATTGATAAATGCAATACAATTTTATGTTTGTCTTCAAGAAATATGATAGACAACACCATGTGTGAAGTTTTATTATCTCCGATTTCTATGTAAATTTACGAGTTGAAGTTGCGCTGTATCGAGAAACAGATACGGTGTTGAAAAAACTGTTGATACTCATAAAATATTGATAAATGCAATAAAATTGTATATTTGTCTTCAAGATATATGATAGACAAAACCATGTGTGAAGTTTTATGACGAAATATCTCCGATTTCTATGTAAATTTACGAGTTGAAATGGGGAAACACCCACAGATAATTTTAGCGATGTATTTTTATCTTGGACAAGAATAATGAGCGTCCTGATTGGATGACTGATTTAAAACACACTGACTCCGCATGGTAAAATGATGCATGTAAAAGAAATCTATGCTATATTTATTCATTTGTTAGATTCTGGAATATTGTTGATCATTGATTTAAACAAGAAAAAAGGGGAAATGGTGGGGGGGGGGGGGGGGGGGTGAATTTTATTTGTGAATTTTACAGTTAAATAAATGTTATGTTTCGACAGTTTAAAGAGAAAAATATAAATTTGTTGCGACTAAAGCTTCAATCAGCGTTAAAAATTGAACAAATAACAGTGGTTTTGTAAATGAGATTTATTTTAAAGAGAAAATCTGAATTTATTATTTATTAATTTATTATTAATGACGCAATTGTATATCCCTTGGGAGGGGGAGGGGGCTATGATGAAAATTTGAAATAAAAACACAGGACCGATCTTTAAGCATACAAAATAATTCATGATTAGTTTTTTATTAAAAAAAAATCCAGGACCCCTGTGTCCATGAATTTTTTTTTTTTAAGTTAATAATATGAAATATTGACATCCCCACTTGCCTTTTGGACAGCACATGTCTGTGTCCACACTTGTTACAAGTTACATGATCGATGACGTGTTACACATTTAATCAATGATTATGTGTACAGATATTCTCTGGTTCCCATATGTGCCCTTTGCATACCAGTTTAACTGTATCAGTAATTTGGCTAGTGCAGCTTTAAATTAACACAGAATCGATATGCTTATTAATCTCCTGTATATACCTGGTTGTTTTAAAGGACAATTGTGTAAACAAATATGTATGATCTTTATCAAGTAACAACAGAGTTTGTGGATCCTATCATGATTTCCTTGATAGAGGATTGCTACCAACAAGGAAGCTACCGAATCAATGGTTCCTCTTGATTAAGTTGAAGTCATCACTTCGAAAGTTTTACGGTCGCTACCATGACTTGGTTGACCGTTATGGAATATCTGTGTCCAAAATTACCACGGATATGTTCCACTTGTCGTAAGCACTTCCCGGTCCTTTCCTCATTCATGACTATCACCGGGTTTGTAACTGGATTAACATGACGGGTGTCACTGGTGGAGCAGGAACTGCTGACATTTCCGGAGCACCTGCGTTCACCCCCCTGTTTTTAGTGGGGTTCGTGTTACTCGATCTTTAGTTTTATGTGTATGTTTTGTAGATCGTTGTTTGTCTTTTTGTACTTTTTTCTTGGCTATTTTGTTGTCTGTTCTTCTTTGATTTATGGATTCTGATTACCCCTTTGGTATCTCCAAACTCTTCGTATATACAATTTATCAACCTATTCCTGCATAAAATTCAATTCCATTTTCCCTTAAAGGAGTCATTTTGCAGAGGAAAACGACTAAGCTAATATAATTTAAGTATGAATGGGTACCATCCATAGAACAACCTGGTAAAGACTGGTCTAACTTGACAGAATTAATTCAGAGAGGAAGATTAACATGTAAATGATGACGATCCAATAATGCATATATTTTTATGGTACTATGTACAATTAGAATTTTTAAAAACACATTTTAAACAGCTGATGCACAAAATAGTAAAGGTGATTTTTCAAAACACATGGTACGAGCAAGTGTTTGATTTATTCACTACTGCGCATACCAAGTACATGATGTGTACTGCGTTGGCGTAAAACATCAATCAATGATGTTACTCGATACCAGAAGCGATATTTGAACCAGATGTGTAGCTCGTGTTGTGATGGATAATATTGTTGACGATTATATGGAAGCCGGGAGTGGTCATTTCGAGCTTTTTATAGTCTGTATACATGAATCTACATGAATAGTTTAGTTGAAGTAAATATATCAAACATTTTAAAACAAACTATGCTCATAAGCGCGAACCTTTGTCGTTGTTAATATTGTACTTTGTTGTAGAAGGTGGCTGTTAATGTGGGTCATCAAACTAGAACTTTAATCAATTTAAAATAAATAAAAGCAAGTGCAAGATGAGCACATTGTATATCCAGTCAAACTAAACAAACAAGACAAACATCGTAAACATAAATAAATATAAGACATTATAAATAAATCAGTAATAATACTTACCAGACAAGCATAGTACAAAGACAGCCACGGTAATGCTATATTTAATTCTAAGTCATTAGTAACCAAATACGTGTACTTAAAATATGTTGCATTTCCATGAAACAGTACGTTTTGTCAATAATTATTGCAATTGTAGTTTCCAACAATGACACGTTACATCTAAAATGTAATCGATGACATTGGAACTAAAAACGTATCAAATACATACGCTAGTCGATTTTGCCTATCCATTTTAGGTCCTTGTACTTTTAATTTTTTTTCTTTTATTTGCAGTCTTACGACTTTGAGCGTACTGTGATGAAGGTTATTACAGAAACGCGTCGTACGCACTAACTTATATATCTACGATTTTATTCTAGGAATGTAGTCCAGTGACTATCAATATTTATGTATGTTTCTTTTAGCTATAACTTGTTATACGTTTGGTATTAAATATATTACTATGCTGTATTTCAAATCGAAAGGAGAGGCTTGAAATACTTCCACACATGAATACAAGTTTTTATGTTAAATAAACGGTAGAGAAAACCGAAGGGGCAATCAAGAATGGACAATCCAAAAACACTGGCATCATTGGTCACACAAGACACAGGACAAATAAAACACAAAAATACGACACAATACAGAAAACTAAAAAAATGAGCAACACGGACCTCACCAAAATCCCGAGGCGAACTATCAAGAGAATAGAATATGCAAAATTGTGTTTGTCAGTTGGTGTAGAAGAGTGCAATACTTTTATCACAATAATAACATTTAAACCCGTCCATTATAAACAAAATAAGGGACCATTTGTCAATAATATATTTATTCCTTATTGATTCCGTTGCCAATATTGTGTTGTAACATAGTTGAAATTTAACCTACTAGTAAATACATTGACATGGAAATACACGTTAGAGAATACCGCAGGCATAATTATAAATGGACAATCCAGAGGAACTGGCAACATAGGGCACACAAAACGAAGAAAAACACATGATCCTTCCTACAAACAACTAGAGATAAAGACGTATCGAACATCGTTTTTATGGGGACATCGTAACGGACATCAAAACACGGAATTCAGAACGTAAAGACACACTATAGCCCAACAGAAGAAGCTAAAAAGATGAGCTACACGGACCCCATCAATCAAGGAGTGAACTCAGGTGCTCGCGAATGGTAAGCAGTTCCTGTCTCTGATAAGACACCCGCCATGTTACTCACATAAGCAATACATGTTGAACACCACTAATCAAAACAACATTTTGTCCAGGATTATGCAAAAAACTAGACGTTTACCCGATGCGTTGAGTGGGTTGTTGTTGTTGACACATTAATGAAAAGTTCTAGTAAGCTAAGGTTTCACTATGTATGTTTTAATCCAGAAAGATACTACATCAATTATACCATATTCGACATACAAATATTGCCAGTTTTGTCTGGATTGTCCATTCTTGATTTGGCTCTTGGTTTTCCTAACGTTTATTTGCATCAGAATTACATCGTTGTTTGATAGTAGATATCATCACGTGTAAAAATCGCAGGGAAAGTGTACAAATCATCGATAATGTAAAATATTTGTCATTTACCTGGTATGTATACCTTTCCATTTATTTGAAACTGAAAACCAAGTAATCAAAACCCAAAACAATAGTTTCACCTGCTCCTGTTGTATTTTTTTTTTTTTTTTTTTTTGTGCATTAATAATTTATGCGAGCCAAATAATTGGTTTGCACTGTGATTAGTAATATGGTTGAGCATTATTGGGGTTTTTTTTAAATAAAGTAATCACTCTTAGTTTCTAAAGTCCCGCCATAATATTTTTCCATACAACACTAGATTGCACAAGTAAGTGGTCTGCATACAAATATAAAGATTCATAGCTTATTTCGAACCAAAATAACCAGAGGGCAAATTTTAAATGTATTGATAAGCCATTGTTTACTCGAATAAAAACATTGCCTGCCGTCATATGCCTCTATATGGTAACGGTAACTATGAATATAAACATTCAATCTGTACTTTATCAGAAATAAATCAAAAGTATCTGCCAGACAATCCCATTAATAATTAATAATATGGAGTGTCTCAAAGGTCAGGGTTAGAGTTATGGTGTTTAACAGCGCTCTCAACAATAATTCAGTTATATCGTGGCGATGAGTTTTATTGGTGGAGGAAACCGGAGTACCCGGAGAATCAAATGTCAGTTCTACGTCTTAGTCTATCTCAGGAACTGATGTATAGTTATCTTTGTATATGCATCTTACTGTGTGTTAGAGTTCAACAGATTTCAACAGGCTCCATAGTTCTAATATGTTAAGACTGTACATGACATCCCATGCATCAGATTATAATGTACAGGCTTACCTTGTAAAAAATGCATCCATTCTTTTAAGCTAGACAACAAACTGACCAACAATAACAAGAAAAGATTGAAGATAACAAAGGGGTAATCAGAAGTCGTAAATTTAAGATGGACAGACAACACATTGCCAAAAGAAAAAAGGACAAAAGGAAAAACAACGATATACAAAGCATTACATAGAAAACCAAAGATCGAGCAGGAAGAACCCCACTAAAACAGGGGGTGAGCTCAGGTGCTCCGGAAGGGTTAGCAGTATCTTCTCCACATGTTGATACCCTTCGTGTTACTGTCAAACGACACGAGCATCATCAGATATGGAAATCGTGTTGGACACCAGTATACGTAAATATATACAAATAACATAAATAGAACATGAACCCCCTACAAAACAAATGGAGGTCAAAACGAATAGAACATCGTTTTTACGAGGAAATCGTAACGGACATCATAATACGGAACTAAAAACCTGAAAACATGTAATTTGACAATATGAAAAACACGAACTCCACATATGGCACCCGTCGAGCTACTCTTGTTACAAACCCGGTGATAAGTCATGAATGAAGAAATAACCGGGTTGTGATTACGACAAACGGAGCCTATCCGTGGTCATTTGTGACACAGATACTCCGTAGTCATGGTGGCGACCGTAAAACGTTCGAGGTGATGAGTATACCTTAACTACTAGGAACCCTTGATTCAGTAGTTTACTTGTTAGCAGCAAAAACACTTTATTGGTTTCAACATAATTTTTTTCCCAATAAAAAGTACTATAGCAATGAAGAATAACATATAGAATATTCGCATGAAGTAAACATAAATATTATTGTTTAAAAAATAACTTACACAAAGGAAACAATATAACACAGTCTAAGCCTTTTTATTAAAAACATTTGTTTAAGGATTAGATACGAGTTGGATATAAAATATCGCTTTAAGAATAGTTTCTAATTCTTATTTTGGGCATGCCATCCAAGAGATTTTTAATCCGTACATGACGGTATCGGCCCATGTATTCAAATATAGTACAACCCCAGTACGAGTAAGTCTCCTGATATTAGCCTCGCCTCTGGTGTTGCTTTTGTGTTCAAAGTCTAGTACGGAAAGGCCATATACGAACGAAGGTGTTGCAGTAAATGGTGGATCAAATCTAATGTACTTCTCAAACGGCCATTTTGGAGATGGTTTATAGCTGAGCAGTCCATTTATACCTGACTGGCCTGTAATTGAGAAATATACCATATTTATAAAATCAAATAAAAATGCAACTATGTTAGCAATCACGTTTGCTTGTTTTATACGAATTTGTTCTCATGTCCAATTAAGGATCGTCATTATATTACAGTTGGATTATCATCTACCTACATGTATACAATGGTGTGTTCGATCTTTATATCAGGAGATCCATTAATATATTGCTCACCACATGCGGTTATTGCATTTAACAAAATTTGAAAACAAAAGATTAATTATAGAATATTTAGTGATCGCAATGCCTAATGTTCGGATAGCAGATTATCGTCTGTATTTGTACAAAGTGATAAATATAGGTATATGTTAGGTGAATGTTAGTCTTGGTCATCCGCATGTTCTGAAACACAGTCTCGTTTTGTTTTATTAATAGACTCGCCACCGAAAGGTAGCGATGTAGAGCTTAATATCAATACAAAGTGAACAGCAACCCAGCATATGGAACTATTTGTAAACATAAAAGAAAGTTTAATTTAGCTACAGTAGTACCAAAGATCATTATATTCGTATCCTATTACAAAAAGTAGTAGTTCAGCTGAATGCATGATAAGATTAAAAACAATACATCTTATAAAAAAGATGCACAGTGAGATGGACGTACGGCAGAAAATTTGATTGCCATAGTAAAAAGGGGATTTAATGGATGAGGCCCTAACCAACTATTGATTATTAGGAGATGTTGAAAGTTGTTGTTTTTTCATGTACAAGGAGTATGATATTCTTCTTCATAGAACACAAGAAGTTGTGTATTTGATTCGTGCGACACAACTAGTGGACACCCATTTCGAATTGGGGCCGTCGTGATCGTGATCGTATGGTAGTTGGATGTACAACTACCTGTGCAATCAGTGCCTATTACCACTAAGGTTGTGTGTTCGAACTCTGTTCAGGTGAGGTGTACTCGATGCAACTTTATGTGATAAAGTTTGTCAGTGACTTGCGACAGGTCGGTGGTTTTCTCCGAGCACTCCGGTTTCCTCCATCAATACAACTGACCGCCATGATATAACTGAAATATTTTTGAAAGTGGCATTAAACACCATAAACCAAACCCCATTTCGAATCGATTATACCCAGCATCGGTATTATACAACTAGAATAGGACCCATAATCATATACCTAAGTATCTTACATTTAGACTGCTTCTTCAGACTGCTGAATTGATTATCTACCATTGTCTTCCAGTTTGCCATCTCTGTTCCAATCTGAGCTTGTTTATTTTTGATCTCATTTACATTTGTTGACAAACTTGTCATACGTTCAAGAATATACCAAAGGAGAGGAGTTTTCTTTCCTTTATGTTCTAACTTATGCAGGTTTTCAGAGACAGCCAGTGTCAGTAGACACAATAAAATGCACAGTTTCATCTTTATGACAAGTTCTTTAATTGGATATACTTGTGAAGATGGTCTACCTGTAAAAATAAATATTACCTGCTTAATTTGTATACCGTACAAAACATCAGCATATCAAGCAGTTGCATTAGTATATTATATATCTGCAAGTATTAAAATTGTACTCAATGTAGAGCAAACTTCGGCATGTTTTGTTGTCAACATGAACCTAATTAATTCAACGGAAATAATATATGACGAACACTGATTGGGAAATATTTGTTTTTGTTATACTGTTAAACCTGGCACAAATATCACCGTATATACCACATCATTATCTATACACTTCGACAACAGTTAAGAGCCACCAGTATTTTTTTTCTACTTTTTAAGGATGAAAGAAGTAGAAGCCGACATGCTTTTTTCATAATATTTCATTATGGATTAGATCACGGGTTACAATTTTAGTCGTTCTTGAAGCTGATTAGAAATCAAATTGTTGGTTATTACAAGTTGAAAAGGGGGAGGGGAACACGTGCATTAAAACCTCAAGAAAGGTTTATTTGGTTATTGTTTTTCAATAATTTCAGAACATGATCGATGACGTGTTACACATTTAATTAATGCTTATGTGTACAGATATTCTCTGGTTCTCATCAGTACCCTTTGCATACAGGTTTAGCTGTATCACTAGTTTGGCTAGTGCAGCTTTATATTAATACAGAATCGATATGCTTATTAATCTGTTGTATATACCTGGTTGCTTTAAAGGATAATTGTGTAAAAATATGTATGATCTTTATCAAGTAACAACAAAGTTTGTGGTTCCTATCAGGATTTCCTTGATAGAGGGTTGTTGATAACAAGGCAGCTACCGAACCAAGGGTTCCACTTGGTTAATTTGAAGTCAGCACTTCGAAAGTTTTACGGTCGCTACCATGACTTGGTTGACCGTTATGGAATATCTGTGTCAAAAATTACCACGGATATGTTCCACTTGTCGTAAGCACTTCCCGGTCCTTTCCTCATTCATGACTTATCACCGGGTTTGTAACTGGATTAACACGACGGGTGCTACTGGTGGAACATGAACTGCTTACCGTTCCAGAGCACCTGAGTTCACCCCCTGTTTTAGTGGGGCTCGCGTTACTCGATCTTTAGTTTTATGTGTATGTTTTGTAGATCGTTGTTTGTCCTTTTTGTACTTTTTCTTTTGGCCATTGTGTTGTCTGTACTTCTTCGATATACGGATTCTTATTACCCCTTTTGGTATCTCCAAACTCTTTGCATATACAATTTATCAACCTATCAAAATTCAATTCCATTTTCCCTTAAAGGAGTCATTTTGCAGGGAAGACGACTAAGCTAATAGAATTTATGTATGAAAGGGTACCATCCATGGAACAACCTGGTAAAGACTGGTCTAACTTGACAGAATTAATTCAGAGAGGAAGATTAAAATGTAAAAGATGACGATCCAATAATACAAATATATTTATGGTACTATATACAATTAGAATTTTTAAAAACACATTTTAAACAGCTGATACACAAAATAGTAAAGGTGATTTTTCAAAACACATGGTACGAACAAGTGTTTGATTTATTCACTACTGCGCATACCAAGTGCGTTATTTTGCACTGTGTTGGCTACTGTTGACCATTATATGAAAGCCGGGAGTGGTCATTTCGAGCTTTTCATAGTCTGTATACATGAATCTACATGAATAGTTTAGTTGAAGTAAATATATCAAACATTTTAAAACAAACTATGCTCATAAGCGCGAACCTTTGTCGTTGTTAATATTGTACTTTGTTGTAGAAGGTGGCTGTTAATGTGGGTCATCAAACTAGAACATTAATAAATTTAAAATAAATAAAAGCAAGTACTAGACGAGCACATTGTATATCCAGTCAAACTAAACAGACAAGACAAACATCGTAAACATAAATAAATATAAGACATTATTAAGGTGTGAAACCTATAATTAATTTCTTTAAAGTTTTCTACTAAATTTTTGTTTCTTCGAGCCTACCTGGCCATTTTATCTTATTGGTTTGATACCTAAATACATCAGTAATAATACTTACCAGACAAGCATATTACAAAGACAGCCACGGTAGTGCTATATATAGTTCTAAGTCATTAGTAACCAAATACGTGTACATAAAATATGTTGCATTTCCATGAAACAGTTAATTTTGTCAATAATTATTTAATTGTAATCACACGTTGCATCTAATATTTAATCGATGGCATTAAAATTAAAACGTATCAAATACATACATTAGTCGATTTTGCCTATCCATTTTAGGTCCTTGTACTTTTAATTTTTTTTGACTTTGCAGTCTTACGACTTTGAGCGTACTGTGATGAAGGTTATTACAGAAACGCGTCATGCGCACTAAATTATATATCTACGATTTTATTCTAGGAATGTAGTCCAGTGACTATCAATATTTATGTATGTTTCTTTTAGCTATAGCTTGTTAAACGGTTTGGTATTTAATATCTTACTATGCTGTATTTCAAATCGAAAGGAGAGGCTTGAAATACTTCCACATATGAATACAAGGTTATGTTAAATAAACGGTAGAGAAAACCGAAGGGGCAATCAAGAATGGACAATCCAAAAACACTGGCATCATTGGCCACACAAGACACAGGACAAATAAAACACAAAAATACGACACAATACAGAAAACTAAAAAAATGAGCAACACGGACCTCACCAAAATCCCGAGGCGAACTATCAAGAGAATAGAATATGTAAAATTTTGTTTGTCAGTTGGTGTAGAAGAGTGCAATACTTTTATCACAATAATTACATTTAAACCCGTCCATTATAAGCAAAATAAGGGACCATTTGTCAATAATATATTTATTCCTTATTAATTCCGTTGCCAATATTGTGTTGTGACATAGTTGAAATTTAACCTACTAGTAAATACATTGACATGGAAATACACGTTAGAGAATACCGCAGGCATAATTATAAATGGACAATCCAGAGGAACTGGCAACATAGGGCACACAAAACGAAGAAAAACACAGCAAAAACACATGATCCTTCCTACAAGCAACTAGAGATAAAGACGTATCGAACATCGTTTTTATGCGGACATCGTAACGGACATCAAAACACGGAATTCAGAACGTAAAGACACACTATAGCCCAACAGAAGAAGCTAAAAAGATGAGCTACACGGACCCCATCAAACAAGGAGTGAACTCAGGTGCTCGCGAATGGTAAGCAGTTCCTGTCTCTGATAAGACACCCGCCATGTTACTCACATAAGCAATACATGTTGGACACCACTAATCAAAACAAAATTTTGTCCAGGATTATGCAAAAAACCAGACGTTTACCCGATGCGTTGAGTGGGTTGTTGTTGTTGACACATTAATGAAAAGTTCTAGTAAGCTAAGGTTTCACTATGTATGTTTTAATCCAGAGAGATACTACATCAATTATACCATATTCGACATACAAATATTGCCAGTTTTGTCTGGATTGTCCATTCTTGATTTGGCCCTTGGTTTTCCTAACGTTTATTTGCATTACAATTACATCTTTGTTTGATAGTAGATATCATCACGTGTAAAGATCGAAGGGAAAGTGTACAAATCATCGATAATGTAAAATATTTGTCATTTACCTGGTATGTATACCTTTCCATTTATTTGAAACTGAAAACCAAGTAATCAAAACCAAAAACAATAGTTTCACCTGCTCCTGTTGTTGTATTTTTTTTTTTTTTTTTTTTTTTTGTGCATTAATAATTTATGCGAGCCAAATAATTGGTTTGCACTGTGATTAGTAATATGGTTGAGCATTATTGGTTTTTTTTTAAATAAAGTAATCACTCTTAGTTTCTAAAGTCCCGCCATAATATTTTTCCATACAACACTTGATTGCACAAGTAAGTGGTCTGCATACAAATATAAAGATTCATAGCTTATTTCGAACTAAAATAACCAGAGGGCAAATTTTAAATGTATTGATAAGCCATTGTTTACTCGAATAAAAACATTACCTGCCGTCATATGCCTCTATATGGTAACGGTAACTATGAATATAAACATTCAATCTGTACTTTATCAGAAATAAATCAAAAGTATCTGCCAGACAATCCCATTAATAATTAATAATATGGAGTGTCTCAAAGGTCAGGGTTAGAGTTATGGTGTTTAACGGCGCTCTCAACAATAATTCAGTTATATCGTGGCGATGAGTTTTATTGGTGGAGGAAACCGGAGTACCCGGAGAATCAAATGTCAGTTCTACGTCTTAGTCTATCTCAGGAACTGATGTATAGTTATCTTTGTATATGCATCTTACTGTGTGTTCGAGTTCAACAGATTTCAACAGGCTCCATAGTTCTAATATGTTAAGACTTTACATGACATCCCATGCATCAGATTATAATGTACAGTCTTACCTTGTAAAACAATGCATCCATTCTTTTAAGCTAGACAACAAACTGACCAACAATAACAAGAAAAGATTGAAGATAACAAAGGGATAATCAGAAGTCGTAAATTTAAGATGGACAGACAACACATTGCCAAAAGAAAAAAGGACAAAAGGAAAAACAACGATATACAAAGCATTACATAGAAAACCAAAGATCGAGCAGGAAGAACCCCACTAAAACAGGGGGTGAGCTCAGGTGCTCCGGAAGGGTTAGCAGTATCTTCTCCACATGTTGATACCCTTCGTGTTACTGTCAAACGACACGAGCATTATCAGATATGGAAATCGTGTTGGACACCAGTATACGTAAATATATACAAATAGCATAAATAGAACATGAACCCCCTACAAAACAAATGGAGGTCAAAACGAATAGAACATCGTTTTTACGAGGAAATCGTAACGGACATCATAATGCGGAACTAAAAACCTGAAAACATGTAATTTGACAATATGAAAAACACGAACTCCACATATGGCACCCGTCGAGCTACTCTTGTTACAAACCCGGTGATAAGTCATGAATGAGGAAATAACCGGGTTGTCATTACGACAAACGGAGCCTATCTGTGGTCATTTGTGACACAGATACTCCGTAGTCATGGTGGCGACCGTAAAACGTTCGAGGTGATGAGTATACCTTAACTACTAGGAACCCTTGATTCAGTAGTTTACTTGTTAGCAGCAACAACACTTTATTGGTTTCAACATAATTTGTTTCCCAATAAAAAGTACTATAGCAATGAAGAATAACATATAGAATATTCGCATGAAGTAAACATAAATATTATTGTTTTAAAAATAACTTACACAAAGGAAACAATATAACACAGTCTAAGCCTTTTTATTAAAAACGGTTGTTTAAGGATTAGATACGAGTTGGATATAAAATATTGCTTTAAGAATAGTTTCTAATTCTTATTTTGGGCATGCCATCCAAGAGATTTTTAATCCGTACATGACGGTATCAGTCCATTTATTCAAATATAGTACAACCCCAGTACGAGTAAGGCTCCTGATATTAGCCACGGCTCTGACGTTTTTTGTGTGTGCAAAGTCTAGTACGGAAAGGCCATATACGAACGAAGGTGTTGCAGTAAATGGTGCATCAAATCTAATGTACTTCTCAAACGGCCATTTTGGAGATGGATTAAAGCTGAGCAGTCCATTTATATCTGACTGGCCTGTAATTGAGAAATATACCATATTTATAAAATCAAATAAAAATGCAACTATTTTAGCAATCACGTTTGCTTGTTTTATACGAATTTGTTCTCATGTCCAATTAAGGATCGTCATTATATTACAGTTGGATTAGCATCTACCTACATGTATACAATGGTGTGTTCGATTCGCTCATTGACGAGGTGTGTTCGATACAACGTTATGTGATAAAGTATTTCTAGTGCCGATCGACAGATTTTTACTTCCGGGTACATATGATTCCTCCTCTGATAACATTTACACCCACGATATCCATGAAATATTGTTTGAAATGGCTCTAAGCCCTATAATTTGCTTTTGATATATTATAAAAAATTTAAAGTCGTCATTAGTAACTGGCCAACCGTTTCGAGATAACCATTTTCAGATGTCAATGGATCTTTACGTTTCGCGACTTTTCCCCCTTCTGATTGAAGATTGATGGTTAAAGTGTTTTTGACTCCGTTCAGACTGTGTAAGTACGATCTTCATTAAAGGTAATTATCGATTTTGCTTCCATTTATACTTCTGGTATATATTTTAAAGTGGCTTAATGCTACAAATTCTTTAAATCAGGAGATCCATTAATATATTGCTCACCACATGCGGTTATTGCATTTAACAAAATTTGAAAACAAAGGATTAATTATAAAATATTTAGTGATCGCAATGCCTAATGTTCGGATAGCAGATTATCGTCTGTATTTGTACAAAGTGATAAATATAGGTATATGTTAGGTGAATGTTAGTCTCGGTCATCCGCATTTTCTGAAACACAGTCTCGTTTTGTTTTATTAATAGACTCGCCACCGAAAGGTAGCGATGTAGAGCTTAATATCAATACAAAGTGAACAGCAACCCAGCATATGGAACTATTTGTAAACATAAAAGAAAGTTTAATTTAGCTACAGTAGTACCAAAGATCATTATATTCGTATCCTATTACTAAAGGTAATAGTTCAGCTGAATGCATGATAAGATTAAAAACAATACATCTTATAAAAAAGATGCACAGTGAGATGGACGTACGGCAGAAAATTAGATTGCCATAGTAAAAATGAGATTTAATGGATGAGGCCCTAACCAACTATTGATTATAAGGAGCTGTTGAAAGTTGTTGTTTTTTCATGTACAAGGAGTATGGTATTCTTCTTCATAGAACACAAGAAGTTGTGTATTTGATTCGTGCGACACAACTAGTGGACACCCATTTCGAATTGGGGCCGTTGTGATCGTGATCGTATGATAGTTGGATTTACAACTACTTGTGCAATCAGTGCCTATTACCACTAAGTTTGTGTGTTCGAACTCTGTTCAGATGAGGTGTACTCGATGCAACTTTATGTGATAAAGTTTGTCAGTGACTTGCGACAGGTCGGTGGTTTTCTCCGAGCACTCCGGTTTCCTCCACCAATACAACTGACCGCCATGATATAACTGAAATCTTTTTGAAAGTGGCATTAAACACCATAAACCAAACCCCATTTCGAATCGATTATACTCAGCATCGGTATTATACAACCAGAATAGGACCCATAATCATATACCTAAGTATCTTACATTTAGACTGCTTCTTCAGACTGCTGAATTGATTATCTACAATTGTCTTCCAGTTTGCCAACTCTGTTCCAATCTGAGCTTGTTTATTTTTGATCTCATTTACATTTGTTGACAAACTTGTCAAACGTTCAAGAATATACCAAAGGAGAGGAGTTTTCTTTCCTTTATGTTCTAACTTATGCAGGTTTTCAGAGACAGCCAGTGTCAGTAGACACAATAAAATGCACAGTTTCATCTTTATGACAAGTTCTTTAATTGGATATACTTGTGAAGATGGTCTACCTGTAAAAATAAATATTACCTGCTTAATTTGTATACCGTACAAAACATCAGCATATCAAGCAGTTGCATTAGTATATTATATATCTGCAAGTATTAAAATTGTACTCAATGTAGAGCAAACTTCGGCATGTTTTGTTGTCAACATGAACCTAATTAATTCAACGGAAATAATATATGACGAACACTGATTGGGCAATATTTGTTTTTGTTATACTGTTAAACCTGGCACAAATATCACCCGTATATACCAGATCATTATCTATACACTTCGACAACAGTTAAGAGCCACCAGTATTTTTTTCTACTTTTTAAGGATGAAAGAAGTAGAAGCCGACATGCTTTTTCCATAATATTTCATTATGGATTTACAATTTTAGTCGTTCTTGAAGCTGATTAGAAATCAAATTGCTGGTTATTACAAGTTGAAAAGGGGGAGGTAACACGGGCATTAAAACCTCAAGAAAGGTTTATTTGGTTATTGTTTTTCAATAATTTCAGAACATGATCGATGACGTGTTACACATTTATTTAATGCTTATGTGTACAGATATTCTCTGGTTCTCATCAGTACCCTTTGCATACAGGTTTAGCTGTATCAGTAATTTGGCTAGTGCAGCTTTATATTAACACAGAATCGATATGCTTATTAATCTGTTGTATATACCTGGTTGCTTTAAAGGATAATTGTGTAAGAATATGTATGATCTTTATCACGTAACAACAAAGTTTGTGGTTCCTATCAGGATTTCCTTGATAGAGGGTTGTTGATAATAAGGCAGCTACCGAACCAAGGGTTCCACTTGGTTAATTTGAAGTCAGCACTTCGAAAGTTTTACGGTCGCTACCATGACTTGGTTGACCGTTATGGAATATCTGTGTCCAAAATTACCACGGATATGTTCCACTTGTCGTAAGCACTTCCCGGTCCTTTCCTCATTCATGACTTATCACCGGGTTTGTAACTGGATTAACACGACGGGTGCTACTGGTGGAACATGAACTGCTTACCGTTCCAGAGCACCTGAGTTCACCCCCTGTTTTAGTGGGGCTCGCGTTACTCGATCTTTAGTTTTATGTGTATGTTTTGTAGATCGTTGTTTGTCCTGTTTGTATATTTTCTTTTGGCCATTGTGTTGTCTGTACTTCTTCGATATACGGATTCTGATTACCCCTTTTGGTATCTCCAAACTCTTTGCATATACAATTTATCAACCTATCAAAATTCAATTCCATTTTCCCTTAAAGGAGTCATTTGACAGGGAAGACGACTAAGCTAATATATTTTATGTATGAAAGGGTACCATCCATGGAACAACCTGGTAAAGACTGGTCTAACTTGACAGAATTAATTCAGAGAAGAAGATTAAAATGTAAAAGATGACGATCCAATAATACAAATATATTTATGGTACTATATACAATTAGAATTTTTAAAAACACATTTTAAACAGCTGATACACAAAATAGTAAAGGTGATTTTTCAAAACACATGGTACGAGCATGTGTTTGATGTATTCACTACTGCGCATACCAAGTACGTTATTTGCACTGTGTTGGCGTAAAACATCAATCAATGATGTTACTCGATACCAGAAGCGATATGTGAACCAGATGTTTGGCTCGTGTTGTGACAAGCATATTACAAAGACAGTCACGGTAATGCTATATTTAATTCTAAGTCATTAGTAACCAAATACGTGTACATAAAATATGCTGCATTTCCATGAAACAGTTAATTTTGTCAATAATTATTTAATTGTAATCACACGTTACATCTAAAATATAATCGATGGCATTGGAACTAAAAACGTATCAAATACATACGTTAGTCGATTTTGCCTATCCATTTTAGGTCCTTGTACTTTTAATTGTTTTTGACTTTGCAGTCTTACGACTTTGAGCGTACTACGATTTTATTCTAGGAATGTAGTCCAGTGACTATCAATATTTATGTATGTTTCTTTTAGCTATAACTTGTTAAACGGTTTGGTATTTAATATCTTACTATGCTGTATTTCAAATCGAAAGGAGAGGCTTGAAATACTTCCACATATGAATACAAGGTTATGTTAAATAAACGGTAGAGAAAACCGAAGTGGCAATTAGGAATGGACAATCCAAAAACACTGGCATCATTGGGCACACAAGACACAATACAAAAAAAACACAAAAATAGGACACAATACAGAAAACTAAAAAAATAAGCAACACGAACCTCACCAAAATCCCGAGGCGAACTATCAAGAGAATAGAATATGTAAAATTGTGTTTGTCAGTTGGTGTAGAAGAGTGCAATACTTTTATCACAATAATTACATTTAAACCCGTCCATTATAAGCAAAATAAGGGACCATTTGACAATAATATATTTATTCCTTATTGATTCCGTTGCCAATATTGTGTTGTGACATAGTTGAAATTTAACCTACTAGTAAATACATTGACATGGAAATACACGTTAGAGAATACCGCAGGCATAATTATAAATGGACAATCCAGAGGAACTGGCAACATAGGGCACACAAAACGAAGAAAAACACAGCAAAAACACATGATCCTTCCTACAAGCAACTAGAGATAAAGACGTATCGAACATCGTTTTTATGCGGACATCGTAACGGACATCAAAACACGGAATTCAGAACGTAAAGACACACTATAGCCCAACAGAAGAAGCTAAAAAGATGAGCTACACGGACCCCATCAAACAAAGAGTGAACTCAGGTGCTCGCGAATGGTAAGCAGTTCCTGTCTCTGATAAGACACCCGCCATGTTACTCACATAAGCAATACATGTTGGACACCACTAATCAAAACAAAATTTTGTCCAGGATTATGCAAAAAACCAGACGTTTACCCGATGCGTTGAGTGGGTTGTTGTTGTTGACACATTAATGAAAAGTTCTAGTAAGCTAAGGTTTCACTATGTATGTTTTAATCCAGAAAGATACTACATCAATTATACCATATTCGACATACAAATATTGCCAGTTTTGTCTGGATTGTCCATTCTTGATTTGGCCCTTGGTTTTCCTAACGTTTATTTGCATTACAATTACATCGTTGTTTGATAGTAGATATCATCACGTGTAAAGATCGAAGGGAAAGTGTACAAATCATCGATAATGTAAAATATTTGTCATTTACCTGGTATGTATACCTTTCCATTTATTTGAAACTGAAAACCAAGTAATCAAAACCAAAAACAATAGTTTCACCTGCTCCTGTTGTTCTATTTTTTTTTTTTTTTTTTTTTTTTGTGCATTAATAATTTATGCGCGCCAAATAATTGGTTTGCACTGTGATTAGTAATATGGTTGAGCATTATTGGGGTTTTTTTTAAATAAAGTAATCACTCTTAGTTTCTAAAGTCCCGCCATAATATTTTTCCATACAACACTTGATTGCACAAGTAAGTGGTCTGCATACAAATATAAAGATTCATAGCTTATTTCGAACCAAAATAACCAGAGGGCAAATTTTAAATGTATTGATAAGCCATTGTTTACTCGAATAAAAACATTGCCTGCCGTCATATGCCTCTATATGGTAACGGTAACTATAAATATAAACATTCAATCTGTACTTTATCAGAAATAAATCAAAAGTATCTGCCAGACAATCCCATTAATAATTAATAATATGGAGTGTCTCAAAGGTCAGGGTTAGAGTTATGGTGTTTAACAGCGCTCTCAACAATAATTCAGTTATATCGTGGCGATGAGTTTTATTGGTGGAGGAAACCGGAGTACCCGGAGAATCAAATGTCAGTTCTACGTCTTAGTCTATCTCAGGAACTGATGTATAGTTATCTTTGTATATGCATCTTACTGTGTGTTAGAGTTCAACAGATTTCAACAGGCTCCATAGTTCTAATATGTTAAGACTTTACATGACATCCCATGCATCAGATTATAATGTACAGTTTTACCTTGTAAAACAATGCATCCATTCTTTTAAGCTAGACAACAAACTGACCAACAATAACAAGAAAAGATTGAAGATAACAAAGGGATAATCAGAAGTCGTAAATTTAAGATGGACAGACAACACATTGCCAAAAGGAAAAAGGACAAAAGGAAAAACAACGATATACAAAGCATTACATAGAAAACCAAAGATCGAGCAGGAAGAACCCCACTAAAACAGGGGGTGAGCTCAGGTGCTCCGGAAGGGTTAGCAGTATCTTCTCCACATGTTGATACCCTTCGTGTTACTGTCAAACGACATGAACATCATCAAATATGGAAATCGTGTTGGACACCAGTATGCGTAAATATATACAAATAACATAAGTAGAACATGACAAATGGGAGTCAAGACGAATAGAACATCGCTTTTACGAGGAAATCGTAACGGACATCATAATACGGAACTAGAAACCTGAAAACATGTAATTTGACAATATGGGAAACACGAACTCCACATATGGCACCCGTCGTGCTACTCTTGTTACAAACCCGGTGATAAGTCATGAATGAGGAAAGAACCGGGTTGTCATTACGACAAACGGAGCCTATCCGTGGTCATTTGTGACACAGATACTCCGTAGTCATGGTGGCGACCGTAAAACGTTCGAGGTGATGAGCATACCTTAACTACTAGGAACCCTTGATACAGTAGTTTCCTTGTTAGCAGCAACAACACTTTATTGGTTTCAACATAATTTTTTCCCCAATAAAAAGTACTATAGCAATGAAGAATAACATATAGAATATTCGCATGAAGTAAACATAAATATTATTGTTTAAAAAATAATTTGCACAAAGGAAACAATATAACACAATCTAAGCCTTTTTATTAAAAACGATTGTTTAAGGATTAGATACGAGATGGATATAAAATATTGCTTTAAGAATAGTTTCTAATTCTTATTTTGGGCATGCCATCCAAGAGATTTTTAATCCGTGCATGACGGTATCAGCCCATTTATTCAAATATAGCACAACCCCAGTACGAGTAAGGCTCCTGATATTAGCCACGGCTCTGACGTTTCCTGTGTGTGCAAAGTCTAGTACGGAAAGGCCATATACGAACGAAGGTGTTGCAGTAAATGGTGGATCAAATCTAATGTACTTCTCAAACGGCCATTTTGGAGATGGATTAAAGCTGTGCAGTCCATTTATACCTGACTGGCCTGTAATTGAGAAATATACCATATATATAAAATCAAATAAAAATGCAATTATTTTAGCAATCACGTTTGCTTGTTTTATACGAATTTGTTCTCATGTCCAATTAAGGATCGTCATTATATTACAGTTGGATTAGCATCTACCTACATGTATACAATGGTGTGTTCGATTCGCTCATTGACGAGGTGTGTTCGATACAACGTTATGTGATAAAGTATTTCTAGTGACGATCGACAGATTTTCACTTCCGGGTACATATGTTTCCTCTTCTGATAACATTTACACCCACGATATCCATGAAATATTGTTTAAAATGGCTCTAAACCCCATAATTTGCTTTTGATATATTATAAAAATTCTACAGTCGTCATTAGCAACTGGCCAACCGTTTCGAGATAACCATTTTCAGATGTCAATGGATCTTTACGTTTCGCGACTTTTCCCCCTTCTGATTGAAGATTGGTGGTTAAAGTGTTTTTGACTCCGTTCAGACTGTGTAAGTACGGTCTCCATTAAAGGTAATTATCGATTTTTGTTATCCCTTTATACTTCTGGTATATATTTTAAAGTGGCTTAATGCTACAAATTCTTTAAATCAGGAGATCCATTAATATATTGCTTACCACATGCGGTTATTGCATTTAACAAAATTTGAAAACAAAAGATTAATTATAAAATATTTAGTGATCGCAATGCCTAATGTTCGGATAGCAGATTATCGTCTGTATTTGTACAAAGTGATAAATATAGGTATATGTTAGGTGAATGTTACTCTCGGTCATCCGCATTTTCTGAAACACAGTC
The DNA here is from genome assembly GCA_963383655.1 of Bathymodiolus septemdierum. Classification (NCBI taxonomy): domain Eukaryota; kingdom Metazoa; phylum Mollusca; class Bivalvia; order Mytilida; family Modiolidae; genus Bathymodiolus; species Bathymodiolus septemdierum. Next base: position 37,541,376 of record OY726524.1, on the reverse strand, counting down.
TCGTTTTGTTTTATTAATAGACTCGCCACAGAAAGGTAGCGATGTAGAGCTTAATATCAATACAAAGTGAACAGCAACCCAGCATATGGAACTATTTGTAAACATAAAAGAAAGTTTAATTTAGCTACAGTAGTACCAAAGATCATTATATTCGTATCCTATTACTAAAGGTAATAGTTCAGCTGAATGCATGATAAGCTTAAAAACAATACACCTTATTAAAAAGATGCACAGTGAGATGGATGTACGGCAGAAAATTAGATTGCTACAGTAAAAAGGGGATTTAATGGATGAGGCCCTAACCAACTATTGATTATTAGGAGCTGTTGAAAGTTGTTGTTTTCTCATGTACAAGGAGTATGATATTCTTCTTCATAGAACACAAGAAGAAAAGTTGTGTATTTGATTCGTGCGAAACAACTAGTGGACACCCATTTCGAATTGGGACCGTCGTGATCGTGATCGTATGGTAGTTGGATTTACAACTACCTGTGCAATCAGTGCCTATTACCACTAAAGTTGTGTGTTCGAACTCTGTTCAGGTGAGGTGTACTCGATGCAACTTTATGTGATAAAGTTTGTCAGTGACTTGCGACAGGTCGGTGGTTTTCTCCGAGCACTCCGGTTTCCTCCACCAATACAACTGACCGCCATGAATAACTGAAATATTTTTGAAAGTGGCATTAAACACCATAAACCAAACCCGATTTCGAATCGATTATACCCAGCATCGGTATTATTTGAATCATATTATTATACAACCAGAATAGGACACATAATTATATACCTAAGTATCTTACATTTTGGCTGCTTCCGCGAAAAGCTTAATTGTCTATCGACATATGTCTGTCTTTTTGTCATGGTCTGTTTAATGTTTCCCAAGTCTTTCCCAATCTGGCTTTGCTTAGATTTGAGTTTATCTACATTTACTGATAAACTTGCCAAGCGTTTAAGCAGATACGAAAGGAATGCGCTTTTCTTTCCTTTGTCTTTCATCTTTTCTTCCTTATCAGATATAACAACATACACACTTTCAACATTGCTCTAAATTATTTACTGAGATACTTGAATACCCGATGTACCTGTACAAATAAATATCAAAGCTTAACTTAAAATACCTTAATTAATTCGATGTTTTGACTTTGAGCATGCCTGTACTAGATTATATATCTACGTTTTTATAATGACATGTTCACCAACAATTCAAGCAACTGTATTAGTATTTAATATATCTACATGTATTAAAAATGTATTTCATGTATATAATTAGAGTGTAGCTGTATATAATTATAGAACTATTGAAGTTCGGTTTCAATAGCTAATATGTGTATCTATTAAACACACTCATCTGAAAGATATTTCAAGCACTTCAAATTGTAAGTGAGTGAGTGATTATTGTTTAACGGCAAATGAGCAATTCTTCAGCTATATCATGGCGAGATCAAGTTATATTCAATGAACTGATACTAATGTCCGTCATGTCACCAATGAGATGACAACTAGATTCCAAGGAGAAAAACCACTGAACCTCTGCAAGTGTCTTAACAAGTTCACGCTGTTCAAGTACACACAACAGCACACTGCATTTACAGATAACAGCAACTGGGCCCTAAGGCCGGCCCTGTGTGTCATCTACACAGTATGAAAAGTTTGAAGATACCAAAGGGGTAATCAGAATCAGTAAGTCGAAAAAGCACAGACAACACAATGACCTAAAGAAAAAGTACAAAAGAACAAACAACGATCTACAAAACATAATGGTATAAAACTAAAGATCGAGTAACACGAACCACACTAAAAACCGCGCCAGGGTTTGAACTTCAGTTATTAGATTTCATGGCGACTGGTTGCATTGTTAGCAGTTTCCATCTGGGCTCCCTAAAGTATTGATTTTAATAGTCTAGCTAAATTTCGTTGGGCTCACCAACCAACGATGCACATGGAATATTCAAAATGTCATTAACCAACTCGGCTACTCTCTGGAAAGCAGGGACCAGGACCAAAATTTAATTGTCTTGTCAAACTACAGTTCTTTTCAAAAGCATTCTTAGGATAAATATTGAACATAAATGTAAGTATAAAATTAAAATCATGATTAGTTTTAAAAAAAAATTGTTGTAAGTTTTTGTTTTTCAAATTTGCATATTTCTTGCTTTCGTGTCGATATTTATGATCACATTCACACTTTTTAACATTTTGGAAAAAAGGAAAAGACGAGGCCGGGATTAACTTCAATTGATTTGTTCGTTGTTTATGGATGTGCAATGAGAGTGAAACTATATTACTATGGAAGAATTTTTATCGTAAGTGTCATTTTTATTATAGCATTTTTACCTTTGTGAAAAGGACGCCGTACGATAAACGTAAATAAAATAAATTACGAATAAGTACGAATTGTTTTGAAAAATATATTAAGTTGTATCCCTGTCATAATAAATATACCATATGTAATATATCTTGAATGGCAATAGAACTATCTATTACACTGTACATATTTCACAATAGTTCATTATTGTAGTGTTACTGGAGAGTTTCAGGTCATAACCTTTTAAAATTAACAACAAAAAATAACACTATCGAAACTGAAATTAGTTCCAAATTCTAAAAATATCGTATACTTGGTACAGATATTTCAAATAAAATAGTGGCGGGGTTAAATTAGTTTCATGGGCTCAAACATTCGCTCTCAGTGAAAGGATATGATGTGGTCATGCAAGCTGTGAATCATAATAATAGTATGGATAATGTCCTGAATGCGTTCATGATCGTCTAATGGGATATTCATCGATTATGAAAGTTTTAACAATATTTTTCCACATTATGTTAACTCTACTTGTTAATTACAAAGATGACAATGGTTACTTTGCAACCCCTTCGGTCGGAAATGATTACATAATGTTAACTCTGCTTGTTAGTTACAAAGATGACAATGGTTACTTTGCAACCCCTTCGGTCGGAAATGATTACATAATGTTAACTCTGCTTGTTAATTACAAAGATGACAAATGTTACTTTGCAACCCCTTCGGTCGGAAATGATTACATAATGTTAATTCTGCTTGTTAATTACAAGGATGACAAATGTTACTTTGCAACCCCTTCGGTCGGAAATGATTACATAATGTTAACTCTACCTGTTAGTTACAAAGATGACAATGATTACTTTGCAACCCCTTCGGTCGGAAATGATTACATAATGTTAACTCTGCTTGTTAATTACAAAGATGACAAATGTTACTTTGCAACCCCTTCGGTCGGAAATGATTACATAATGTTAATTCTGCTTGTTAATTACAAAGATGACAAATGTTACTTTGCAACCCCTTCGGTCGGAAATGATTACATAAAGTTAACTCTACTTGTTAGTTACAAAGATGACAATGGTTACTTTGCAACCCCTTCGGTCGGAAATGATTACATAAAGTTAACTCTACTTGTTAGTTACAAAGATGACAAATGTTACTTTGCAACCCCTTCGGTCGGAAATGATTACATAATGTTAATTCTGCTTGATGGTGACAAAGATGACAATGATTACTTTGCAACCCCTTCAGTCAGAAATGATTACATAAAGTTAACTCTACCTGTTAGTTACAAAGATGACAATGATTACTTTGCAACCCCTTCGGTCGGAAATGATTACATAATGTTAACTCTGCTTGTTAGTTACAAAGATGACAATGATTACTTTGCAACCCCTTCGGTCGGAAATGATTACATAATGTTAACTCTGCTTGTTAGTTACAAAGATGACAATGATTACTTTGCAACCCCTTCGGTAGGAAATGATTACATAATGTTAACTCTGCTTGTTAATTACAAAGATGACAAATGTTACTTTGCAACCCCTTCGGTCGGAAATGATTACATAATGTTAATTCTGCTTGTTAATTACAAAGATGACAAATGTTACTTTGCAACCCCTTCGGTCGGAAATGATTACATAAAGTTAACTCTACTTGTTAGTTACAAAGATGACAATGGTTACTTTGCAACCCCTTCGGTCGAAAATGATTACATAATGTTAACTCTACCTGTTAGTTACAAAGATGACAATGATTACTTTGCAACCCCTTCGGTCGGAAATGATTACATAAAGTTAACTCTGCTTGTTAATTACAAAGATGACAATGATTACTTTGCAATCCCTTCGGTCGGAAATGATTACATAAAGTTAACTCTACTTGTTAGTTACAAAGATGACAATGGTTACTTTGGAACCCCTTCGGTCGGAAATGATTACATAAAGTTAACTCTACTTGTTAGTTACAAAGATGACAATGATTACTTTGCAACCCCTTCGGTCGGAAATGATTACATAATGTTAACTCTGCTTGTTAATTACAAAGATGACAATGATTACTTTGCAACCCCTTCGGTCGGAAATGATTACATAAAGTTAACTCTACTTGTTAGTTACAAAGATGACAATGGTTACTTTGCAACCCCTTCGGTCGGAAATGATTACATAAAGTTAACTCTACTTGTTAGTTACAAAGATGACAAATGTTACTTTGCAACCCCTTCAGTCGGAAATGATTACATAATGTTAACTCTGCTTGTTAATTACAAAGATGACAAATGTTACTTTGCAACCCCTTCGGTCGGAAATGATTACATAATGTTAACTCTACCTGTTAGTTACAAAGATGACAATGCTTACTTTGCAACCCCTTCGGTCGGAAATGATTACATAATGTTAACTCTGCTTGTTAATTACAAAGATGACAAATGTTACTTTGCAACCCCTTCGGTCGGAAATGATTACATAATGTTAATTCTGCTTGTTAATTACAAAGATGACAAATGTTACTTTGCAACCCCTTCGGTCGGAAATGATTACATAAAGTTAACTCTACTTGTTAGTTACAAAGATGACAATGGTTACTTTGCAACCCCTTCGGTCGAAAATGATTACATAATGTTAACTCTACCTGTTAGTTACAAAGATGACAATGATTACTTTGCAACCCCTTCGGTCGGAAATGATTACATAAAGTTAACTCTGCTTGTTAATTACAAAGATGACAATGATTACTTTGCAACCCCTTCGGTCGGAAATGATTACATAAAGTTAACTCTACTTGTTAGTTACAAAGATGACAATGGTTACTTTGCAACCCCTTCGGTCGGAAATGATTACATAAAGTTAACTCTACTTGTTAGTTACAAAGATGACAATGATTACTTTGCAACCCCTTCGGTCGGAAATGATTACATAATGTTAACTCTGCTTGTTAATTACAAAGATGACAATGATTACTTTGCAACCCCTTCGGTCGGAAATGATTACATAAAGTTAACTCTACTTGTTAGTTACAAAGATGACAATGGTTACTTTGCAACCCCTTCGGTCGAAAATGATTACATAATGTTAACTCTACCTGTTAGTTACAAAGATGACAATGATTACTTTGCAACCCCTTCGGTCGGAAATGATTACATAAAGTTAACTCTGCTTGTTAATTACAAAGATGACAATGATTACTTTGCAACCCCTTCGGTCGGAAATGATTACATAAAGTTAACTCTACTTGTTAGTTACAAAGATGACAATGGTTACTTTGCAACCCCTTCGGTCGGAAATGATTACATAAAGTTAACTCTACTTGTTAGTTACAAAGATGACAATGATTACTTTGCAACCCCTTCGGGCGGAAATGATTACATAAAGTTAACTCTACCTATTGGTGACAAAGATGACAATGATTACTTTGCAACAGCTCTGGTCGGAACTGATTACATCAATTTAACTCTACCTGTTAGCTACAAATATTACATTGGTTGTTTTACAACAGGTCTGGGAGGAATCAATAATTGTTTCTCTGGCACTTGTAAGGCTTTATTTATTGTACCTTCAAACAACATGTAGTAAATATGTCCTCTAGTTTATATACTATGTAGTCCAGTTACCTAAACATTGTTTACCTTTTGCTGTTTTCATAACTAAATCAATATATATAACTTATCTTTTACTACTTCTAAATAATTTATTAATCATAAAGACATACACATTTTATTTAAACAAATGTTTTTCATCTTCGGCAGTTTTTTTGCTAAGTCATGTCTACAATGGAGTTGCTTACAGTGACTGTTTGAAGTATTTGTACAAGGTTTTATTTACTATATTTAGTTTTCTGTGTAATGTTTTTCCTGTAATTTACGATTTCTAATTACTCCTGTGACATCTTCAAACTTTTTGTAGTAAAGGTAAATCCCAACATTGACTATCATTATTTTGAAAAGTGAAACACAAAAAGTGTATTACATTATAATTTTTTATTAGTCTGAATGGTTCCCAGGGGCCGTCGTGCTCGTAATTGCATGGTAGTTGGATTTATACCTACCAATGTAATCAGTGCATATCACCACTAAAGTTGTGAGTTCGAATCCCGCTCATGGAGAAGTGTACTCGATACAACATTATGTGATAAAGTGGGTCACTGATTTGCGGGAGGTCTGTGGTTTTCTCCTGGTAATCCGGTTTAATCCACCAATAAAACTGACCACCACGATGTAACTGACATATTGTTGAAAGTGGCGTTAAACACCATAACATTCTTTCTAAATGGTTCCCACTCCAAGGAATATTGAGGTCATGTTTGATTTTCATTTTTGAAATAAACGGCAAAATCGACAAATTAATTGAATCTTTCGTTTCTTTAAATCATTATCATTCTGATTTCTTACTTTCGTCCTTTTGACATGTACGTTATATTATTATACCTCACTGTATATGAATATTTTTATTGGATTATGTATAGTCACATGACCATATACAGTTATTGATGTGTTCAGTGACAACATTAAAATTTCTCATGGACTCTACATCTTTATTGATTTTAGCATAAATTTTGTCCGAACGAAAAGTACAACAACATATACAGTACAAAAACATATACATTGACATATATATTTCTCTGTCTTTAATTCAAATTGAGAGCTAAGCAATTAAATACGAGCTACAGATGCAATGTTGTATTCCGAACAGTTTCCAATTCTTATTTTGGACATGCCATCCAAGAGATTCTCAGTCCATACATAACTGTATCAGCCCACTTCTTCAAAAGGATTGAAACACCAGTACGCGTAAGGTCTTTGATTTCAGCGTGGGCTCTGATGCCTTTTTGGATCGAAAAGTCTAGGGTGGAAAATCCATAGACGAACGAAGGTGTCGCAGAAAACGGTGGATTAAATCGAATCTTCTTAATATACGGCCATGTTGGGGTGAGGGTGTGCTGTCCATCTACTCCTGATTGACCTGTAATTGAGAAATACTACATGTATTTAAAATCTAATAAAGATTCGTGTTGTATGTTCTAATTGTGTTTTAGATATGTTCTTATATCTACTTTAAGGGGGCCGTCGTGGTAGTGATCGTGTGGTAGTTGGATTTACAGCTACCTATGCAATCAGTTCCTCTCATCACTGAATCTCGATTAGGGCGATGTATACAACATTAAGTGATAACGTTTGTCAGTGACTTGCGACAGGTCTGTGGTTTTCTCCGGGTCCTCCGGTTTCCACGATCAATAAAACTGAACGTTACGATATAGCTGAAATATTGTTGAAAGTGGCGTTAAACACCATCAAACAAACATATATCTACTTAAGAAAATGTCTGTTGCGATCATGTGCCATCCAGCTCTAACATATGTGCTTGTGTGTTTCCCTCTGTAGTAGTGTGCTTAAAATAATCCCACCCTCCCCACCACAAAGTAATCATACCTTGATTGACGATATCTCAATTACCAACATTCAACCCGTTGTTTTAATATTCATTAAAGTGGATATTTAGTTGGGTGCCTATGTAACAGCAGGGCATATTTTATCTCCGAAAAATGCAATATCCCCTGTGGGGTTCAATCCCGGATCTCTCGCATCTGAAATCCCCACTAACGCGTTTAGCTTGGGGTAGTTATAACCCTACTATGAACCCCATATGTCTAGGTAGATGAGCGTAACCGCTACAATATGTACATATCTCAGCGTGAAAACGTTTTCGAGGATTTAATAAAACAGTTATCATCTGCTGACAAATTTTCACGCGATATTTAAAACATTTTCCAATCAATGAACAATGACACTTTCAGACCCAAATTTGTCCAGAAGAAGTAAACACCTGACCCAATATAGGTGAAATAATCCACTCGCTCTACCCATCATATACTCCACGGTCATCAATAAATCAGCAAGGAGAGAACAGAGAATTAAATACAGGAAAAAACCGAAGATGAGAAAATATGATAAAAAAAATATGAAGAGTAAAATTTGAAAACAGATGACTAGTTATGTATAGCTTGGAGTTCCGAACCAATCATTTCGGCATGGAGCGAAATGGAGTGTTACTCGATCTTTAGTTTTATGTGTGTGTTTTGTAGATCGTTGTTTGTCCCTTTGAACTTTTTCTTTTGGCCATTGTGTTGTCTGTTAGAAGAAGACGAATGACTTATACTTAAATATATTACATTTAGACTGCTTCTTCAGACTGCTGAATTGATTATCTACGATTGTCTTCCTGTTTGCCAACTCTGTTCCAATCTGAGCTTGTTTATTTTTGATCTCATTTACATTTGTTGACAAACTTGTCAAACGTTCAAGAATATACCAAAGGAGAGAAGTTTTCTTTCCTTTATGTTCTAACTTATCCAGGTTTTCAGAGACAGCCAGTGTCAGTAGACACAATAAAATGCACAGTTTCATCTTTATGACAAGTTCTTTAATTGGATATACTTGTGAAGATGGTCTACCTGTAAAAATAAATATTACCTGCTTAATTTTGATACCGTACAAAACATCAGCAGATCAAGCAGTTGCATTAGTATATTATATATCTGCAAGTATTAAAATTGTACTCAATGTAGAGCAAACTTCGGCATGTTTTGTTGTCAACATGAACCTAATTAATTCAACGGAAATAATATATGACGAACACTGATTGGGCAATATTTGTTTTTGTTATACTGTTAAACCTGGCACAAATATCACCCGTATATACCACATCATTATCTATACACGTCGACAACAGTTAAGAGCCACCAGTATTTTTTTCTACTTTTTAAGGATGAAAGAAGTAAAAGCCGAAATGTTTTTTTCATATTTCATTATGGATTAGATCACGGGTTACAATTTGAGTCGTTCTTGAAGCTGATTAGAAATCAAATTGTTGGTTATTACAAGTTGAAAAGGGGAGGTGACGCGGGCATTAAAACTTCAAAAAGGTTTATTTGGTTATTGTTTTTCAATAATTTCAGAACATGATCGATGACGTGTTACACATTTAATTAATGCTTATGTGTACAGATATTCTCTGGTTCTCATCAGTACCCTTTGCATACAGGTTTAGCTGTATCAGTAATTTGGCTAGTGCAGCTTTATATTAACACAGAATCGATATGCTTATTAATCTCCTGTATATACCTGGTTGCTTTAAAGGATAATTGTGTAAAAATATGTATGATCTTTATCATGTATCAACAGAGTTTGTGGTTCCTATCAGGATTTCATTGATAGAGGGTTGTTACCATGACTTGGTTGACCGTTATGGATTATCTGTGTCCAAAATTACCACGATATTTTCCACTTGTCGTAAGCACTTCCCGGTCCTTTCCTCGTTCATGACTTATCACCGGGTTTGTAACTGGATTAACACGACGGGTGCCACTGGTGGAACAGGAACTGCTGACCCTTCCGTAGCCCCTGAGTTCACCACCTGTTTCTAGTGGGGTTCATGTTACTTGATCTTTAGTTTTATATGTATGTTTTGTAGATCGTTGTTTGTCTTTTTGTACTTTTTCTTTTGGCCATTATGTTGTCTGTTTTTTTTCGATATACGGATTCTGATTACCCCTTTGGTATCTCCAAACTCTTTGTATATACAACTTATCAACCTATCAAAATTCATTTCCATTTTCCCTTAAAGGAGTCATTTTGCAGGGGAAAACGACTAAGCTAATATAATTTAAGTATGAATGGGTACCATCCATAGGACAACCTGGTAAAGACTGGTCTAACTTGACAGAATTAATTCAGAGAGGAAGATTAACATGTAAATGATGACGATCCAATAATGCAAATATCTTTATGGTACTATGTACAATTAGAATTTTTAAAAACACATTTTAAACAGCTGATACACAAAATAGTAAAGGTGATTTTTCAAAACACATGGTACGAGCAAGTGTTTGATTTATTCACTACTGCGCATACCAAGTACATTATTTGTACTGCGTTGGCGTAAAACATCAATCAATGATGTTATTCGATACCAGAAGTGATATGTGAACCAGATGAGTGGCTCGTGTTGTGATGGGTAATATTGTTGACGATTATATGGAAGCCGGGAGTGGTCATGTCGAGCTTTTCATAGTCTGTATACATGAATCTACATGAATAGTTTAGTTGAAGTAAATATATCAAACATTTTAAAACAAACTATGCTCATAAGCGCGAACCTTTGTCGTTGTTAATATTGTGCTTTGTTGTAGAAGGTGGCTGTTAATGTGGGTCATCAAACTAGAAATTGATTAAATTTAAAATAAATAAAACCAAGTACTAGATGAGCACATTGTATATCCAGTCAAACTAAACAGACAAGACAAACATCGTAAACATAAATAAATATAAGACATTATAAATACATCAGTAATAATACAGACAAGCATATTACAAAGACAGCCACGGTAATGCTATATTTAATTCTAAGTCATTAGTAACCAAATACGTGTACATAAAATATGTTGCATTTCCATGAAACAGTACGTTTTGTCAATAATTATTGCAATTCTAGTTTCCAACAATGACACGTTACATCTAAAATTTAATCGATGGCATTGGAACTAAAAACGTATCAAATACATACGTTAGTCGATTTTGCCTATCCATTTTAGGTCCTTGTACTTTTACTTTTATTTTTGACTTTGCGGTCTTACGACTTTGAGCGTACTGTGATGAAGGTTATTACAGAAACCCGTCATGCGCACTAAATTATATATCTACGATTTTATTCTAGGAATGTAGTCCAGTGACTATCAATACTTATGTATGTTTCTTTTAGCTATAACTTGTTAAACGGTTTGGTATTTAATATCTTACTATGCTGTATTTCAAATCGAAAGGAGAGGCTTGAAATACTTCCACATATGAATACAAGGTTATGTTAAATAAACGGTAGAGAAAACCGAAGGGGCAATCAAGAATGGACAATCCTAAAACACTGGCAACATTGGGCACACAAGACACATGAGAAACAAAACACAAAAACACGACACAATACAGAAAATTAAAAAAATGAGCAACACGGAACTTACCAAAATCACGAGGCGAACTATCAAGAGAATAAATTCAATATTGTTTTTGTCTATTGATGTGGAAGAGTGCAATAGTTTTATCACTAAAACCTTCGGTCGGAAATGATTACATAAAGTTAACTCTACTTGATGGTGACAAAGATGACAATGATTACTTTGCAACCCCTTCGGTCGGAAATGATTACATAAAGTTAACTCTACTTGTTAGTTACAAAGATGACAATGGTTACTTTGCAACCCCTTCGGTCGGAAATGATTATATAAAGTTAACTCTACTTGTTAATTACAAAGATGACAATGATTACTTTGCAACCCTTTCGGTCGGAAATGATTACATAAAGTTAACTCTACTTTTTAATTACAAAGATGACAATGGTTACTTTGCAGCCCCTTCGGTCGGAAATGATTACATAAAGTTAACTCTACTTGTTAGATACAAAGATGACAATGGTTACTTTGCAACCCCTTCGGTCGGAACTGATTACCTAAAGTTAACTCTACTTGTTAATTACAAAGATGACAATGTTTACTTTGCAACCTCTTCGGTCGGAAATGATTGCATAAAGTTAACTCTACCTGTTGGTGACAAAGATGACAATGTTTACTTTGCAACCCCTTCGCTCGGAAATGTTTACATAAAATTAACTCTACCTGTTGGTGACAAAGATGACAAGGCTTACTTTGCAACAGCTCTGGTCGGAACTGATTACATCAATTTAACTCTACCTGTAAGCTACAAAGATTACATTGATTGTTTTACAACAGGTCTGGGCGGAATCAATAATTGTTTCTCTGGCACTTGTAAGGCTTTATTTATTGTACCTTCAAACAACATGTCGCAAATATGTCCTCTAGTTTATATACTATGTAGTCGAGTTACCTAAACATTGTTTACTCTTTGCTGTTTTCATAACTAAATCAATATATATCACTTATCTTTTACTACTTCTAAATAATTTATTAATCATAAAGACATGCATATTTTATTTAAAAAAAAATTTTCATCTTAGGCAGTTTTATTGCTAAGTCATGTCTACAATGGAGTTGCTTACAGTGACTGTTTGAAGTATTTGTACAAGGTTTTATTTACTATATATAGTTTTCTGTGTAGTGTTTTTTCTGTAATTTGCGATTTCTAATTACTCCTGTGACATCTTCAAACATTTTGTAGTAAAGGTAAATCCCAACATTGACTATCATAATTTTGAAAAGTGAAACACAAAAAGTGTATTACATTATAATTTGTTATTAGTCTGAATGGTTCCCAGGGCCCGTCGTGTTCGTAATTGCATGGTAGTTGGATTTATACCTACCAGTGCAATAAGTGCATATCACCACTAACGTTGTGAGTTCGAATCCCGCTCATGGAGAAGTGTACTCGATACAGCATTATGTGATAAAGTTTGTCAGTGATTTGCGGCAGGTCTGTGGTTTTCTCCAGGTAATCCGGTTTACTCCACCAATAAAATTGACCACCACGATGTAACTGACATATTGTTGAAAGTGGTGTTAAACACCATAACATTCTTCCTAAATTGTTCCCACTCCAAGGAATATTGAGGTCATGTTTGATTTTCATTTTTGAAATAAACGGCAAAATCGACAAAATTAATTGAATCTTTCGTTTCTTTAAATCATTATCATTCTGATTTCTTACTTTCTTCCTTTTGACATGTACGTTATATTATTATACTTCACTGTATATGAATATTTTTATTGGATTATGTATAGTCACATGACCATATACAGTTACTGATGTGTTCAGTGACAACATTAAAATTTCTCATGGACTCGTAGACAACACAATTTTCTCTTTTTTTTCAGCTTGCAAGAAATTGCAATACAAAAAACTGTCCTATGTTTTAATATTGTAAAATATTCCATTGCTATGCAATATATATTGCCACCTTCCTGTATACATGTTGTATATTGCATACTTATCGCAACTGCTATGTCATTTCACAGCCTGTATTTATTTTGATATTTAATAGGCATATAATTTCATTTGTTATAAAAACTGCTCAAATAAATACACCAAAAAATCATAATTAAGCTCGTGATTACAATGATGCTGTGGAACCATCGCATGCACATACCTAGAGATTTAACATTTAATATGCACAATTAAGTGTCAGTTGTGCTAACGAGCGACATCTTAAGCATTTTATTTTTACGAACAATCGGAATAATAACATTTATCTATAAAATATTAAGCATACCGCTCATATATGAATGTCCTGTGCAAAGTAAGTAGTCTTGAGTTTCAGGAATTGTTTGTCTTCGTCTTGTTTCTTGTGTACCCAATGTTGTCAGTTTGTCTGGATTGTCCATTCTTGATTGTCCCTTCAGTTTTCTCTAATGTTTGTCTAAGACAATTATTTTGAATCAAACATTTAGCGTCTATTATAAAGGCGTGGTTGAAGACTGTACTTAATTTCCATAAAAACAAACTCATCTAGTGCCTGTCCTTATACGGTTTGGGTGCTACATTAATTTGTTGTATAAATGGAGATTGTTTTCTTTCGATTTACAAACTGTCAAAAATGACAGGAGAAATCGTGATCGGGATCATATCGTACTTGGATTTACAACTACCTATGCAATCAGTGCGTATCACCACTAACATCGTGAGTTCGATTTCCACTCAGGCGAGGTGAACTCCATACAACATTATGTAATAAAGTTTGTCAGTGACATACGACGGGTCAGTGGTTTTCTCCGGGTACTCCGGTTTCCTCCATCAATAAAACTGACCGCCACGATATAACTGAAATATTGCTGAAAGTGGCGTTAAATACCATAATCCACAACCAAACCGAAAATTAACAACTAATGAGATTATAAGAAGTGACTTTTTTGTTGGAGTTCATATTGCCCCATCATTTGTTATTATATACAAGGCGACACACACAAAAGCGAGTAACGGGAGCAGCCATTTAGCCTTTTCGTTTTGGTGGCGGTCGTAAAACATCTGAATCGCTTATTTCAACTTTACAATTAGAAACTACAAGCATTAGCTTACCCTGTGATTGTACTGTACATGTTTATGTTCTCATTCATTTTGCTATGATAGTGTGTGGTATTTGTGAGTGGAAGCTATTCTGTCTGCTGTTGCAAGAACGTATAGGTCAGGTTTATTGGTGGAAGATGTACCCAGAGAAATCCAGAGAAATCCACCGACCATATCCAATTTTTTTCTCTCCATATTATGTTCATAGACTAAACGTTCAAAGGAGAGAAGATCGCAATACTTATCATGAAATGTAATATATTGAATACGATTTTCTTTTAGTCAACTTCACACAGGGATCAAATATTGTTTTTAAGTTTATTGTAGGCTTAAACGGTTCTTTTCGGGAGTTCATGCATGTGTACACGGTGTCGATGCACTCATAAACTGAATAAACGTCCGAAGTTCGGACATTTATGTAAAGTTTGTGAGTGCATCGGCAACGTGTATACATGTATGAACTCCTGAAAAGAACCGTTTAATCCTTATAATTCTTCAATGCAATGCTGAACATAAAAATATATTCTTGCATATCCCTGGTCTAAAAATCACACAAATTAAAATTCAGCGAAATGTTGTTGACGACGTTGGCACATTAACAACATGACGTCATATGAAGACTTCCAATTTAAAACGTCAAGATCAGACGTCATTAGGCTTGGTGTACGCTTCAATTTTGATAAATTTTAACTAAAAGATGTTTGCAAGGTAGGCTTTTTAATTATTTTTGTGCATTGTTGTAAATATGGCTTTCAATCTGACACTGTCGTAGTTTCCGTCATCGGTCGCCATATTGTTTATGCTGGTTATACAAAAAAGGTTCATCGAGTTATGAACGGATTAAAAACGCAAACGTTCATCGAGTTATGAACAAATACAAAACAAACAGGTGACAGTGCTCTTGTCCAATCAAAAGGCACCAAAACGATATACATGAATTCTATAAGAATTATTACAATATGACACAATGACTAAATGGCGAAATATTAACAATATACAAAATGTTTCATCGTTTGACATTTGATCACAACTGAATAATAATAATAATAATAATTGAAAACTGATTTTGCAATTGCTTGTCTACAACAGAATGTCATGAAGCGATATCGAATGTTTTTAACAATTCCATATTAACAACAATGTCGCCGATTTAGACAAACCTATATAAAAAAAGTCTTACTCTGTTGTCAGCCCTATGCATTGCCATTTAATATAGAAATCTAGTACTAGTATTATAGACCGGACGTCGATCTGAGTCTATCATATATATATATATATATATATTATTGACACAAATAAACCAGATCTCTATTTCTGTCCGTTTATCATATCATACGAGTCCGGTCGCTGCTTTCAAGGTATATTGATGTTTTAGAACATCTTCCAGAAGATGACTTTTATAACTATCCCAGTCTAGTTTTGTCTGAAACTTGTCCTGTAGTTTAGATTCAGTGGGATATGGTCTTAATTTTTCTCTAAGAAGCGTTCGAACTCTGTCGTTCGTATATTTTAGGAATATCTTCTTAGACAGCATTACTATTTCTGCACCTCTACTAACCTGAAAATATATTTTGAAACATAGTTACCATGGCAACATGAGTCCCGGTCGCAATGTTGCGCTCAAAATGATGAAAATATGAAAATTAAATTGGAAAACTGAACTTTATGTTCAGCAAATGAACTAATAAAATCGACAAATTCAAGGTATAGGTAGATCTGTTTAAAGACACGAATTTCACACACAATCTGATCGTGTTATTGGACTTAATTTCTTCTTTAACGAAATTAATTAGAGTTTTCCGAAGCTGTAATTTAACATTTTCCTATTTTTAAAGAGGTTATTTCTTAGAAGGGAGGTTTTGATCCATTGAACCCGTTTAACCTCACCATATTTCATTGAAGTATTGGTACCAAGCCAGGACAGTGAGAGGTCATGTAATTGTGTGTTATGCTATCGATTTTGTCACTGTTTCTACGATTTTTCTGTCACATATTTGAAACAGTTCAGACAGTGTGGTACTTTTTGTTTTTGTTTTTATTATTATTGTGGTTTTGTCCTGTTCATGTTATGTTTTCCCTTGTCCTCGGCCTTTTGACTATACCTTCAAGTCACGTGTTCAGCATGAAAATCTTTGTTAATTGTTTCTCCTAAACTATACATCGGTATATTAAGGAAAGTCGTGTATGCATGCATTTGTTGACGATATCACAAAATAATACATGTAATATGATACCTGTAGGTATTACCTTGAAGTTCCCCAAAAATAGATGCACTCTGCATCGGAGCAACAATTAAATTTTCTTAAGTAATTTTGATGGACATATTCTTAAGATAATATTCGTTACAGAATGGCTCGAGACCTACCAAACACAATGGTGGTGCCTCATTCATCATCGGGTCCACATCATCAGAAGAGTTCCAGCCTGATAAAGTATTAAGTCCCTAAAACACCCCAAAAAAACAAATATTATTATTATTGTGGCCAACATAAATAAAACATAATTACAACATGACAAATACACGTATAGTTAGATTTAAACCCCGCTCTTTTTGTCGAGTAGTTTAAATAGAAAATCAAGACAAGAATAGTATCTCGACTTTGTTTTGTTTATTTGTCCTGTTCTGAACAGGTTGCTTGGATAGTTGGTATGTCTTGATCGTGATACTTTTTACCTAAGTTACACAACTAACTGTCTTAATGACAGATTATATCAACACAGTTATGAGGCGATTAAATAATCATCATAATAAAAACGGAGATATTGTCCACATGACTCGTTTCATCATATGCGCTCATAATCGATGTTCCTTTACATATTTTTAGCTTCATAGTAGTGGATAGTCTCTCACGTTCATTGCATCCATATCATTCCTTGTTAATCAAGAACAAAACGTCCAGAGCTTCCAAACAAAACTTAACTGGGTAAAAAGACACACTGACGATTCACTTGTATCTAAAACATGAGCACATTTAGCTGGAAGATTTCTGGCAATTTTGTTTAATTGTCAAGCATATAATAGTTTTACAGATAGCAAATGGAAAATCGATCATGTTAAAAAAATAATGTTTAACAATTAGGCACTTCTTGATAACTTGTATTATACATGATTCTTGTGTTGTGTTCGTGTTTCATGTTATAACTTGGCGGCGTGATGTTTTTTTTTTCTCGATTGTATTGCTTCATCATACCTTGGCCTTTGTGTACACTATATTAGTCTCATGTATTAATAGAATCAGACGAGAACATTTACAAAACAAAACCAATAAAATTATGAATTATAGAAAATTAATATGGTGCATATATTTATTTCATATTATTGTATGCTATGTATATTTTATACAGTTGCTGTGATGATATATCTAACTAGAGTGGCACTACGGGTGGCACGAGTGTTGTAGAAACTGCTTACCTTTCTGGAGAGTTCACTCACTGTTTCAAGTGGGGTTCGTGTTGCTCAATCTTTAGTTTTCTGTGTAGTGTATTGTATATCTTTTTTTGTTCATTTTTCCTTTTTCCTTTTGGCCGTTGTGTTGTCTGTCCTTCGTCGATTTACAGATTTTGCTTATCCCTTTGGTATCGTCAAACTCTTCTTATGCAAATGATTGTGTATATTCTGTTCTTTAACATGAATATATGCTGACGTACTCGAGTTTTCAGCAATCAGAGCATCGTATAAACCTACATGTACTTACAATTATTTACCCTGATAAGTATCAGTTTTCTGGAGCCTGATTACCAAAGGCTTATATAATATATAAACATTCATTACTATACCATGGTGTATTTTCACTGTATTCTTCTGTCTGTACTTTACAAAGTTAAATTTAATACTTTTAATACTTACAAAAACATCCTTTGCTTGCAATAACTGTACATGAACAAATACAGAATTCTTCCGCATTGAATTTTCCTCGGATTCTGGAATCTGTTTTTTCGAGGGAGCCTCTTTTTCAATCATTGATGATGTTGGAAACATCTGAATTTGAAATTTTTCTAATTTAAGAATGGCGTCTTTTAAATTGTCTAAGCATATGATTCCATATATGAACACCATTGATGAGACAGAATAGATATAAATAGATAGGAAGGAATAAAACATCTCGAACACAAAACAAGCAAAGTATATAGAAATAATAATAAAAAAGATAAATAGTTAAAGTCGTAGAAAGATGCAAAGTTGATACACCTAACACACATATACATGGCCGCTCACTTTACTGGCTTGATACAGGCACTTCAATAAAAAGTGGCGGGATAAACTAGTTTTATGGTCCCACACCTGCCGTCTTGGCGACAAGATGCGGTCATACAAGTGTTTTCTACATATGAGTAAAATGTTAACCCTCACATATAGCCGGGTGAATAGCGTTTTAATTAATAATGTTATAATCGTGATCATTGTACAAATAATATATTTAATCTTCGTGACACTAAAGTTGTCATACACGTATGTATAATATTGGTTCTATTAAAGAGAAACGATGGCATCAACCATTATCTAAATATTAAATAGTATGCACGCCCATCGTACTACATAATAGTGAAAGAACAGTTAACTTTGGAGCCAACTCTAATTGCCAATGTTATCTTCTATCATCTGTACACAACTGACAAATTACATTTCAACAAGGTGTTGGCATCTTTCGAAGGATGAGAAGATTCTTTAAAAATCCTTAATTTGATAGTTAAGTACGAGTTGTAACATTAATTAGACAGAAACTTTTACATTTAACAAAAAGTGGAATTATTATTATATTAGAAAAAAACTCAGAAAAAATCTGTTTTTTTTTGGAAAAATACTTATAATGATCAATTACGTGGGATTTCATTTCTATTATGTATGTATTTTCATATGACACACGTAACATCTGGGTTTTTGTCCCGCACATTGACCGTCAAAAACTGTTTTTGAAATTGTAAAGTCGCCATATTGGTTCGACATTAGACAATGATAAAGTCTCTCGGTGATTCAATTCTATTATGTATGTATTTTCATATGACACACGTAACACCTGGGTCTTTTGTCCCGCACATTGACCGTCAAAAACTTTTTATAATATATTATATATATTTTAGCTCTGGGTATTGGTGACGCATACAAGGGATCCTCGCGCAGAGATACCCAGCACATTCCCAAGAGGCCGATCGCGATAGGAAATGCACTCTCGATCGGTAGACCATAGTTGTCACGCCTCCAACAAATTAAATACCTCTTTTGCAGATTTTGAAATGGAGCATGTGCATTGCAGCCGATAGAATAGGATAATTTGTTCGTCCCTTGTAACACTTTCACAGTAGCATTCAAAAGTATTTATCCCGGTTTTCCAATTCCTCCACCAGTTTTGTATATTTATTATATATTGTTGAATTTATTCTTGTCCTGAATATACATAAATATTGCCACTGGGCCCAAAGCAACCACATGCACCAACAATACATATTTCAGTAATATCGTGGTGGTCAGTTTTATTGGAGGGACGGGAGTACCAGAAGAAAACCACGGACCTAACATAAGTCACTGACAAACTTAATTAAATATTGTTGTATCAAGTTCACCTCGCACCTCGCATCGCACTGACAAACTTAGCTGTGGCAGACGCTGATTGTATTTATTGAAATACATCCAATTGCCATGCGTCCAGACCACGACAGCTCCGATACAAAAAATCACAAATAGCTTCTACCTTTAAATTATATGCTTAGTGTTATTAAATTCGCACGGAATCAGACCAATAATTCACATACAAAGAGGCTTCCATCATTAGTATTGATAATGTATTCTCGTAGTATTAATATATTAGTAGTCAAATAAATCAGTAGAACTTCAAGAGCTTCCATCTTCATGGTTGGTTATATAGTAGTGTCAATATATTGGTAAGCAAATTAACCATTAATGCAAAAAGAGCTTCTGTCATCTACTATTGATGAGTGTCAATATATTAATAAACAAATTAATCATTAATACAAAAAGAGGTTCTGTCATCTACTATTGATGAGTGTCAATATATTAATAAACAAATTAATCATTAATACAAAAAGAGCTTCTGTCATCTATTATTGATGAGTATCAATATATTAGTAAGCAAATCAATCATTAATACAAAAAGAACTTCTGTCATCTACTATTGATGAGTGTCAATATATTAGTAAGCAAATTAATCATTAATACAAAAAGAGCTTCTGTCATCTACTATTGATGAGTGTCAATATATTAGTAAACAAATTAATCATTAATACAAAAAGAACTTCTGTCATCTACTATTGATGAGTGTCAATATATTAGTAAACAAATTAATCATTAATACAAAAAGAGCTTCTGTCATCTACTATTGATGAGTGTCAATATATTAGTAAACAAATTAATCATTAATACAAAAAGAACTTCTGTCATCTACTATTGATGAGTGTCAATATATTAGTAAACAAATTAATCATTAATACAAAAAGAGCTTCTGTCATCTATTATTGATGAGTGTCAATATATTAGTAAACAAATTAATCATTAATACAAAAAGAACTTCTGTCATCTACTATTGATGAGTGTCAATATATTAGTAAACAAATTAATCATTAATACAAAAAGAACTTCTGTCATCTACTATTGATGAGTGTCAATATATTAGTAAACAAATTAATCATTAATACAAAAAGAGCTTCTGTCATCTATTATTGATGAGTGTCAATATATTAGTAAACAAATTAATCATTAATACAAAAAGAGCTTCTGTCATCTAATCGTGGTTGATAATGCATTCATGGAGTAAAAAAAATATAGGTTAAATAGATTATTAATACACAAAGGGAGTGATGCTAGTAAATTCGTTGACGAACAGATCATCAATAAAAAATTAAAAAAAGAACTTCCCTCATATACTCTAAGAGAAGTGTTGGTAAATAAGTAGACAACTCAATCATCTATTAATAAATAGGTAGACAACTCGATCATTGATTAGTATATAAGAAGACAACTCAATCATCGATTAGTATATAAGTAGACAACTCGATCATCGATTATTAAATAAGTAGACAACTCAATCATCGATTAGTGAATAAGTAGAAAACTCGTTCATCGATTAGTAGAGAGGTTCGCAACACGATCATCGATTCGTAACTAAGTAGACAACTCGATCATCGATTAGTAAATAAGAAGACAGAAAACTCGATCATCGATTAGTAAATAAGTAGACAACTCAATCATCGATTAGTAAATAAGTAGAAAACTCGATCATCGATTAGTACAGAGGTTCAATCCTTAGCTTCAATCATGCGCTGTTGAGAGTTGTTTTAGTACATTAATAGACAAATAAATCATTAGTATATATAAACAGCTTCAATCCTCAATGTTCGTTGATGATGTTTTCATGAAGTATTGTTAACAAATTAGCACACAAATCGGTCATCAATATACAAAGCTGTCATCTTCTGTGTTTATAATGTATTAATGGGGTGGTGCTAGCACATTAGTAGACAAATCGGTCATCAATATACAAAGCTGTCATCTTCTGTGTTTATAATGTATTAATGGGGTGGTGTTAGCACATTAGTAGACAAATCGGTCATCAATATACAAAGCTGTCATCCATCTTGTGTGTTTATAATGTATTAATGGGGTGGTGTTAGCACATTAGTAGACAAATCGGTCATCAATATACAAAGCTGTCATCTTCTGTGTTTATAATGTATTAATGGGGTGGTGTTAGCACATTAGTAGACAAATCGGTCATCAATATACAAAGCTGTCATCTTCTGTGTTTATAGCGTATTAATGGGGTGGTGTTAGCACATTAGTAGACAAATCGGTCATCAATATACAAAGCTGTCATCTTCTGTGTTTATAGCGTATTAATGGGGTGGTGTTAGCACATTAGTAGACAAATCGGCCATTAACACACAAAGCTGTCATCTTCTGTATTTATAACGTATTAATGGGGGTGGTGTTAGCACATTAGTAGACAAATCGGTCATTAACACACAAAGCTGTCATCTTGTGTGTTTATAATGTATTAATGGGGTGGTGTTAGCACATTAGTAGACAAATCGGTCATCAATATACAAAGCTGTCATCTTCTGTATTTATAATGTATTAATGGGGTGGTGTTAGCACATTAGTAGACAAATCGGTCATCAATATACAAAGCTGTCATCTTCTGTGTTCATAACGTATTAATGGGGTGGTGTTAGCACATTAGTAGACAAATCGGTCATCAATATACAAAGCTGTCATCTTCTGTGTTTATAATGTATTAATGGGGTGGTGTTAGCACATACGTAGACAAATCGGTCATCAATATACAAAGCTGTCATCTTCTGTGTTTATAACGTATTAATGGGGTGGTGTTAGCACATTAGTAGACAAATCGGTCATCAATATACAAAGCTGTCATCTTCTGTGTTTATAGCGTATTAATGGGGTGGTGTTAGCACATTAGTAGACAAATCGGTCATCAATATACAAAGCTGTCATCTTGTGTGTTCATAACGTATTAATGGGGTGGTGTTAGCATATTAGTAGACAAATCGGTCATCAATATACAAAGCTGTCATCTTGTGTGTTTATAACGTATTAATGGGGTGGTGTATTAGTAGACAAATCGATCATTAACACACAAAGCTGTCATCTTCTGTGTTTATAACGTATTAATGGGTTGGTGTATTAGTAGACAAATCGATCATTAACACACAAAGCTGTCATCTTGTGTGTTTATAACGTATTAATGGGGTGGTGTATTAGTAGACAAATCGATCATTAACACACAAAGCTGTCATCTTGTGTGTTTATAACGTATTAATGGGGTGGTGTATTAGTAGACAAATCGATCATTAACACACAAAGCTGTCATCTTGTGTGTTTATAACGTATTAATGGGGTGGTGTATTAGTAGACAAATCGATCATTAACACACAAAGCTGTCATCTTGTGTGTTTATAACGTATTAATGGGGTGGTGTATTAGTAGACAAAGCTGTCATCTTCTGTATTTATAACGTATTAATGGGGTGGTGTATTAGTAGACAAATCGGTCATTAACACACAAAGCTGTCATCTTGTGTGTTTATAACGTATTAATGAGGTGGTGTATTAGTAGACAAATCGATCATTAACACACAAGGAGCTTCTACCCTTTGTGTTGATAAAGTATCTCGGTAACGTTAGTAAATTCGATGTAAATACACCTACAAAGTGAGCCTTCATCCTCATCAGCGATATCATTCTTTCATTAAATGTGCTACAAGACACTCCCTTCGAGACATCTTGTTTCATGGTATGAACTGGTGGTACGACTAGTATTTCACAACTTTTTATAGAGCCGGAACGTGGTGGTACTTTCTCCTCTATGTCATCTTTGTTGCTCATTAGCTGACTGTTTAATGCTAATTTCGGTAAAGCTGTGGTGTGGTCATTCTTCTTCTTGTCGTTCCTGACTTTTGCTGACCGTTCTCTTGCCTGTTGTTTCTCCTCTTTCTTGAGACCTTTTAATTGCTACCAATTCAAAGTCAAACGTTTATATTTAATAAGTATGCATATTTTATAGTTTATATTTATTGAATACTTAGTCCAGACTATCCTATTTTACTCTGGTTTATATCTCAATGATATTCAAAGACGAGTTCGCTAATAAATACACACATATTCTTTGCGTTGTTTTTTATTTACCCTTCGTGTCTTATGCTAAGATCCCTGTACTAATTTGCTTAATAGCAGAGCAATTCCCGAAACAGAAGCTACATCTATACGTTATTCCTTCGTCAGAGTTTCACCTCTGTCATACGTCATCCACAATTTTTAATAATGTCATCCTCTTTAGGACACGAGGTTCTGCTTTCGTTTCTTTAATATTTTTAGTGGTTTGGTTTCAATTAAAATTTTCATCAAAATTCATGTTAGTTAAATGTTGGACGCATCTTGTTTATCACCAAATCCGCTTTACGTAGATGTTCGGTCTATTTTCTTTAAGAAATATTAAGCGAATATTCACCATGAGGAACCATATTCCTCAGGTGTGGCAGAAGTGATATTCAATACTTTAAGGTTTATAATGATTCTGAGATTGATATCAGAGATGTAAGCTGATTAAAATCTTATATTAAATATACTATGCTCCAGCAACATGTGACAGAACTAAATTTAACTTAAGTCTAGGAGAACTTAAGATCAGCCCAAGAAAATGAAATTAAAAATTCTTAGCAGTGAATTTGAGAAAAGGTAACAAGGGAAATGCTCGGGAGAATCGAAAAAAATATCCAAATGTTAACATTCATGAAAGGATCAAGTCAGCTGTGTCAGATGTCAATTGTGGCTTTTTTAACATGATTTAACATAATCAAATTTAGCAGACATTATAACAAAAACAACACTAACAGAACTGACTGTCATTGTTTATATTTTTCGAAATAAAACGAAAATACGGTGAAATTAAACTTGATTAACAGTCAAAAGTACCTATGTCGAGGTCGAAAGGTTGGATGAAGCCACTTCTATATCAAAGAACATTCGAGTTATCCGAGACATATTAAACTGAAAGCTACAACAATCGCAACCAAAAGTTCACTTCAATGGACTATTTCCCCATTTCCGCCATGATTAAATAATATACGTTCTTACACGTTTTTAGAAGATTTATATCCCATTAAGGCGGGGAAAAGGTCCATTTTTATATTTAAAAAATATGTTGCCATAATCTGCACACAAATTTAATAATGTAATAATAACTTGTGAATGTTCTTGTTGCTATGAAATCACCCTCTTATTTTTTAAAAGTTCAAATATCTACAAATTATAATCATTTCTCTGTCATTTCCGTTGTCGTTGCTAGAATATGTACCATTTTGTCCGTTGTAAGGGAAATAGCTCCTATGAAAACGTACATCAACGTATAATCAAAGGTATAATTATCCTAGGAAAATAATATCCGAGTTCAGGATAACGAGGTCGACTATATTTCAAAACCCATACAATATATATCTTCTCTGCTGAAGCTTGATAAAAGATCTACATGTGAAATTAACTATATACTACAACTGTGTGAGGAACATGAATGACAAACTAACATCACCATCTACAACAGTTTAAAAAAAAGCCTTCACTATTTACACGAATAGGGAACTAATTATATCTCAATATTTAAGAGGACAATTACGCATATATTTGGCTATGTGCATGCATATAATATAACCAAATTATAAATTTACTTCAAAGACAAAATCATTGTTGCAACCTACCTGCTTCAATTTGTCATAGTATCTAGACATCTCCTCAAATATTTCTGGAGTCATAACGAATTTTCTTTTATGAGGTATCCCTGTGTCTATTCTGGATGCTGTAGGCATACAATAACAAATATATAACATATTTAACAATAAATTTTGCCTGCTACAACTGTTTTCAGCTAGATATTTTGAACAAAATGCTATTAGGTTTTGTGTTCAATGATTTCAGGTAAGAGGTCGGTGTTCGTTTTGTTGATATCAGTAGAATGTTGACCATTACTGATTAAGCTTTCCTTTCATAATTTTTTATTTGTAAAACAACTGTAGAATATATCACAATTTGTTATTTTATATCTTTACATATATATAATTCTTATAGCATTAAAGAATTTTCGTGCCTTTTGATTGGACAAGAGCAGTGTCATCTGTTTGATTTTGAACCGTTCATACCTCGATTAACTTTTGTTTGCCGGGACTACTTTTTTGTGTAATTAGTGTAAACAAATAATATGGCGGCTGTCGACAAGAAACTACGATAGTGTCCGACTGAAAGCAAGCCTAAAATCAGTTTAATAAGTAAAATAAAAAGTGTGCTTGTTATATTTTGCCTATGTCTTTCACATTGAAGAATCATAACGATTAACATGTTCTTTTCAGGAGTTCATGCATGAGCAAAACGGTGCCGATGCACTCACAAACTTTACATAAATGTCCAAAGACGTGTATTCAGTTTGTAAGTGCGTCGGTACCGCTTACACATGCATGAACTCCTGAAAAGAAGCGGTTAATCCTATAATGTTCTCTAGAATAATAATATTTGTGGACGAATATTATTTTTCTTCTTATTTACCAAACTTTGATTAGTGTTTTACTTGTATACTTGATATTTCAAATAATATTTCTATATATACGCATTTTAACATCAAGTGTATGTGCGATACCTATGATGGGAGGTGGCGGTTATCTATTTGACAATTAAAAAAAAACTGAAATAAAAAACATACAAGCACCCATTCCTAATTCAGGTAGAAAAATATCGGTGACGGGATCAGGCCTAATATAGCTCTGTCCAGATTTCCTAGCTTTAGCTGCCTTTAACTCCTTCATTACTTCACATGTGCCCTGAAGACAGAAAACAACAGCAATAAAATGAAAACTAAAATTACCAGTGTCAATTCTAAGACTGTTTAGATTTTTCATAAACAAATTTTAGCTGAATTACATCCATTTGCAAGCGAATGTCTTCATTTTACAATGGAACAAATTAGCCTGTGCATCATGTATAATGGGACAATGGCAAAATTATTGAATGTCAGAGAAATCAGAGAAACAATTATACAAGATGACACTATTTCAATTAGACGAAAATACAAAGCTTAGCAAACGAAATGTACATGGTATGGGTCAACCAAAGCTACAGATTAAACCAGGTGTATGAAGTATAATTATGTCCTGTAACGAGCATTTCAAAATTTAAACAACTTATCATAACCTATCATCTTATTATTGTTAATCTTAAAATAATAATCTATAATGGTCTCTTGGTTTAACACCAATAAGGTCATTGTATGAATCACCAAAGGAATCCTGATTATTGTGTACCTGTATAACAAATTACTGCAAATAAATAATCTAGAATGGTCTCTGGATATTTATAAGCTCTAGATAGTAGTATGAAAAAGGAAAAGTATTTGATTTGACTTGCAGCGCGTTGCAGTCAAGACGTTAAATCACTCCACGACGTATTAATGTTATACGAACGACATGAAAACATACCAAGACAAAGGTATAGTAGACATAAATAAAAAATCTGGTCATTAAGTACCAAGTATCATATTAATCTAAAAAGACTTACTGCTTTTATAAAATATAGCCATTCACTGGTCTTCCCATTTGCTGTAATCAAGTGGCCTCTCCTGTGAAATATCAAATATAAGCGCTAAATTGAAAATTGTAAAATATATATAAATATATGTATATATCATTAGTGGTTTCATGTATATGCTGTCAACCAATTGTCTGACCAAACTACTGTCTTTAATGCTACATTAATTGTCTGACCAAACTACTGTCTTTAATGCTACATTAATTGTCTGACCAAACTACTGTCTTTAATGCTACATTAATTGTCTGACCAAACTACTGTCTTTAATGCTACATTAAGTGTCTGACCAAACTACTGTCTTTAATGCTACATTAATTGTCTGACCAAACTACTGTCTTTAATGCTACATTAATTGTCTGACCAAACTACTGTCTTTAATGCTACATTAATTGTCTGACCAAACTACTGTCTTTAATGCTACATTAAGTGTCTGACCAAACTACTGTCTTTAATGCTACATTAATTGTCTGACCAAACTACTGTCTTTAATGCTACATTAAGTGTCTGACCAAACTACCGTCTTTAATGCTACATTAATTGTCTGACCAAACTACTGTCTTTAATGCTACATTAATTGTCTGACCAAACTACTGTCTTTAATGCTACATTAATTGTCTGACCAAACTACTGTCTTTAATGCTACATTAATTGTCTGACCAAACTACTGTCTTTAATGCTACATTAATTGTCTGACCAAACTACTGTCTTTAATGCTACATTAAGTGTCTGACCAAACTACCGTCTTTAATGCTACATTAATTGTCTGACCAAACTACTGTCTTTAATGCTACATTAATTGTCTGACCAAACTACTGTCTTTAATGCTACATTAATTGTCTGACCAAACTACTGTCTTTAATGCTACATTAATTGTCTGACCAAACTACTGTCTTTAATGCTACATTAATTGTCTGACCAAACTACTGTCTTTAATGCTACATTAAGTGTCTGACCAAACTACTGTCTTTAATGCTACATTAATTGTCTGACCAAACTACTGTCTTTAATGCTACATTAATTGTCTGACCAAACTACTGTCTTTAATGCTACATTAATTGTCTGACCAAACTACTGTCTTTAATGCTACATTAATTGTCTGACCAAACTACTGTCTTTAATGCTACATTAATTGTCTGACCAAACTACTGTCTTTAATGCTACATTAAGTGTCTGACCAAACTACTGTCTTTAATGCTACATTAAGTGTCTGACCAAACTACTGTCTTTAATGCTACATTAATTGTCTGACCAAACTACTGTCTTTAATGCTACATTAATTGTCTGACCAAACTACTGTCTTTAATGCTACATTAATTGTCTGACCAAACTACTGTCTTTAATGCTACATTAATTGTCTGACCAAACTACTGTCTTTAATGCTACATTAATTGTCTGACCAAACTACTGTCTTTAATGCTACATTAATTGTCTGACCAAACTACTGTCTTTAATGCTACATTAATTGTCTGACCAAACTACTGTCTTTAATGCTACATTAATTGTCTGACCAAACTACTGTCTTTAATGCTACATTAATTGTCTGACCAAACTACTGTCTTTAATGCTACATTAATTGTCTGACCAAACTACTGTCTTTAATGCTACATTAATTGTCTGACCAAACTACTGTCTTTAATGCTACATTAATTGTCTGACCAAACTACTGTCTTTAATGCTACATTAATTGTCTGACCAAACTACTGTCTTTAATGCTACATTAATTGTCTGACCAAACTACTGTCTTTAATGCTACATTAATTGTCTGACCAAACTACTGTCTTTAATGCTACATTAATTGTCTGACCAAACTACTGTCTTTAATGCTACATTAATTGTCTGACCAAACTACTGTCTTTAATGCTACATTAATTGTCTGACCAAACTACTGTCTTTAATGCTACATTAATTGTCTGACCAAACTACTGTCTTTAATGCTACATTAATTGTCTGACCAAACTACTGTCTTTAATGCTACATTAATTGTCTGACCAAACTACTGTCTTTAATGCTACATTAATTGTCTGACCAAACTACTGTCTTTAATGCTACATTAATTGTCTGACCAAACTACTGTCTTTAATGCTACATTAATTGTCTGACCAAACTACTGTCTTTAATGCTACATTAATTGTCTGACCAAACTACTGTCTTTAATGCTACATTAATTGTCTGACCAAACTACTGTCTTTAATGCTACATTAATTGTCTGACCAAACTACCGTCTTTAATGCTACATTAATTGTCTGACCAAACTACCGTCTTTAATGCTACATTAATTGTCTGACCAAACTACTGTCTTTAATGCTACATTAATTGTCTGACCAAACTACTGTCTTTAATGCTACATTAATTGTCTGACCAAACTACTGTCTTTAATGCTACATTAATTGTCTGACCAAACTACTGTCTTTAATGCTACATTAATTGTCTGACCAAACTACTGTCTTTAATGCTACATTAATTGTCTGACCAAACTACTGTCTTTAATGCTACATTAATTGTCTGACCAAACTACCGTCTTTAATGCTACATTAATTGTCTGACCAAACTACTGTCTTTAATGCTACATTAATTGTCTGACCAAACTACTGTCTTTAATGCTACATTAATTGTCTGACCAAACTACTGTCTTTAATGCTACATTAATTGTCTGACCAAACTACTGTCTTTAATGCTACATTAATTGTCTGACCAAACTACTGTCTTTAATGCTACATTAATTGTCTGACCAAACTACTGTCTTTAATGCTACATTAATTGTCTGACCAAACTACCGTCTTTAATGCTACATTAATTGTCTGACCAAACTACCGTCTTTAATGCTACATTAATTGTCTGACCAAACTACCGTCTTTAATGCTACATTAATTGTCTGACCAAACTACTGTCTTTAATGCTACATTAATTGTCTGACCAAACTACTGTCTTTAATGCTACATTAATTGTCTGACCAAACTACTGTCTTTAATGCTACATTAATTGTCTGACCGAACTACTGTCTTTAATGCTACATTTCCACATCAACTGGTTTTGAATTATCAGACATAAGGAAGATTTAAGACTCAATTAAATATGAAAAGATTGATTGATATTTGGTGCTTAACGCCGCTTTCAGCAATATTTCAGCTATATCATGGCGACCAATTTTAGTGGTGGAAGAAGCCGGAGTACCCGGAGAGAACCACCGATCATGGGCACTTTATCACTTGCGGATGCGAGTCGAGTGCACCCTTTTTTGTAAATTACAAAGCAGGCCGCGAACCCACGCCGTATTGGTGATAGGTTTGTATGAGTTGTTAGGCAATCCAACTACTTAACTCATTGATCCACCCGGGTCCTAAATATGAAATGTTCTAAAACTACACTAAAATATCTTTATCGATACATTTTTCTAGTATCAGTCTTGTACCCAGATCGGGATACACAAGTGTGAAATATGAAATTACTCAATACATTTTTTCTGAAACCGTCGTGCGTAGTTTAAAATGGCTATGTAAACATATTTATTGTACGAATTTAATGCATATTGTATAATTAAGTTTAATACTACAATATGATTAAACGTTATCTTGAAAATAATTAATACCGAACAAACATAACTGCTTATGGCTTAAAATTACAGACATATTTACTGTTCATCGTGTAACTGAAATATGTTCGTGTATTGTTAATTCGAAGTGAAACTACGTATTTAGTTATAGATGAAGGCATGTGATTATACTTACTTGAAATAATGAAGAACACATGTCCCAGGTTCAAACTTCAAACATTCTATTGGCCACTGTGACATTATAGGTACTTGTCTGAGGATCAGAAAGTAACATTTAATAAGAAAGGGTATCAATGTAAATGAAAATTAGAGACTATCTAACGTTACACTTAGACACAAATTAAAGGAAGGAACATCGCATTAATTGCTGCTATACAGTATACAATCACTGCGAGGTCTTCAGCAATGAACAAAACTCATATCTTAGAATATTTTAAAACACAAACGTCCCCTAGCTTGGAGTTGAGTGATGGACGCTGCACATGGGCATAGTTATCATTTTGATGTTATTTGGTGAATATAATTTGATCTCACTGATGCGGAGTTATGGATTGATAATCAAAAGTTATACAAAAATATGACAGAGTCCCTCACTATTTTGAAATAATCAGATTGATATTTGTATTCCAAATATTTGTATGTTCCTATTACCCCCTTTTATGAAGAGATATCTGAAAGCCACAAAACTGAAAAATAATTTCAATTTCAGTGTATACACACACGTACCCATCTCTATGTAATGCATTCAGGTGATGCAATATACAAGTGTAAATGCTAGACGAAGTGTGATTCAAAAACATTGTGTTCGTAGTTGATGGTCGAATATTGTAATTTCTAACTGTGCAAACTGTTTACGCTCTGCCTTTTCACTGAACAATCAAAGGAGTCTTACTTACGTTATTTGTGTTTGCTTTGGAATAGTGGTGTCCAAAATATGTCGTGTTATGTTTTTCTTCGTTTTGTTAACCCTATGTTACCAGTTTTTCTGGATTGTCGATTTTTGATTGCCCATTCGGTATTCTCTAACGTTCATTTATTGTAATGACTGTATTTCTCACCAAAATTGGTAGCTGTGTACAGGAATTGTGATAAACGTGACAAGTTTCGACTACCTGTTGTTGTTTTTTTCCATTCTTAATGTCAGATGGGTTATCCAGGAGCGAAAAGGAGAAGTAAGCTAAGATTTTATATGATTTTATGTGGATCCTGCTCTCAAAATGACAGTGTTAATGTAGTTAGTTAGGTATATATCTTTTCCGAATTTCGTGTAAAAGTGACGTTCAGTTCGCCTCTTACATATATTTGTTTTTGAGGAGTGTAACTAGATTGTACATTGTATTATTTACACATTGTGGTGTCGAATATGACACCCGTGTTAAAAAGAAAGTGTAAGATTGTTGATTATATGACTGTTGGCCTACACGACACGAGCTCCCGTTTTCTTGTGAAACGGCGTGTGATATGATGTTAGGTTTCTTCATGTTTATTTCCTTGTTTTTATCATTAATATCCAATTGAAGTTGGTATTTGATATTTTTTCGTCAGTATGAGTCTCTAGGATGAAGTGCATTTACTATATGTCACCCGATGTCTTTTAATATGGTCGAACAAGGACATGACTTGAGTTTTAATAAAGGTCAAAGTCGAAAGAGAACATGAAATATTAAATTCTCTCAAAATATGTTGATACAATCATATCTGTGATGTGACCATTATGCGTCCTAAAATAAATCCTCCTCAGATTGCATGTGTATGGGAAGTAAATGATATAAAATTTCCTATTTATTCTTTTTTTAAAATAGAAAAATAAACATACTTCTAGAAAAACGTTCATATAATTTAAACTTTACGAGGAATTGTAAAAACTAGGTTATATGTCATTCTGACATGGAAGGAAGACATGATATGACAATGTAATATAAATGTGTCGCTCATGAAAGCAAAGCAATTATGAGTATTTTTACAAAATTTCGTATCAGTGACCACAGTCTTGAAATAGAGAAGGGTCGCTATAATAAAACTCCATGTGAAGAAAGACTATGCAAAAATTGTGGAGTCATTGAAGATGAAGCTCATTTTATTTTAAAATGTAAATTAATCAGAATCTGAGAGAATCTCTGTTTAATAATATTGAATTAGATAATGAAATATTTTTCTTAAACTTTTCTGATGAAAAAAAGTTAGTATATTTACTAAATCCTGCTTCCATACGACATATTGGCTTCTATTTGAAACGGTCATTAGAACTGAGGACAGAAGTCTTATTGCAACATAAATAAATCATTATGTTTTTCCTTTTTTTTCTTTTTTTTTTCATGCACACAATTGTTTGTTTGTTTGTATTTGTCACAAACATGTTTATATATGTTTAATGACAATAAAGTTACTATTATAATATTAAATAACAGGTTGCATCTCTGAGGTCACGTTTAATGTAATAAATTTAACATATCAAATAAGACATAATTCACTCATTCGATAAGGCTTTATATTTCGACTCACGGCTTAACATTTCACGATATCTATTTGTGGAGGGGGGGGGGTTAAAAATATATGTAAATTCTTTTCTTTTTTTCTTTTTTCTTTTTTGCATATCAACTCTATTCTTTTCACCTTAAGAATTTGACGTGTTCTGCTTCTTCATCGTGATCTTCAGCTTTCATAAATATGGCATTGAAATCTTCCTTTCCTATGACTAGTAAGTCCATGGGTGTGGTACTTTCTACTGTAGCCGTCCTTTTTGTGTTAAATATTAATCCAATTTCCTGTAATAAACAGTCAATAAAAAAATTGCCTATCGAATGACTAGTCTTTCCTAGTCCTGTTGACTTCGGAGAAAAATATTTTCTCCCTACAATTTTGAAAATTTGCCATGCCAAATATGATAAAGAAATTTCTACTATTGTATTGATATTCCTGTGATTTAATATTTTTCTCTCCTAAAGACTGCACCTTGTCTCCTTATTATTATCATAATTGTGATAATATGAAACAGAATATTGGTCAAAAGTACACCATTTGAACGTTTATCGTCAATTCATTTCGAATAATTTCTAGATGAGTAGCTTAAAAAAAAAACATTTCGCTACATCTTTCCGTCAATTAAAATAATATTTTATTTCCGAATGTAAAGTATACATTTTTGTATTCTTGTGATACTTGTGTTCTTAGCTGTTGTCTTGTACCGTTAATTCATAATGGCAAGGAGAGGTCAACAAAGATGCCATATAATGGCAACCACATTACAAATGTTATTGATTCGAGCTTTACCAGGACTTCAAGTACTGTAGAATAGAATGTGTCTACTTTGCCCCAGGGTTGAATGGGATATGGTGTCTGCTATCTAAAACATCTAGTTATTATCCAGAATAATTATTTACGTACGTTTACATTGACTTGGGGTGGTGGTGTCAAGTTACAACACGAAATACCCGACCGTAGCCCATAGTAGATAACGCGCTTTGAGAATGCAACGATTCCTGAACGATAAAACCTTTACTGTAGATTTCGAAGACGGGCATGCGCATTGTAATCACTACAATAGGATAGATTTGCCGATATACCCAGCTCACCAATTTTTTCCAGTGACATTCAGAAATCGTTGCCCCATCTCTCCCTAATGTCTGTTCAGTATGTAAATGTTAGATGTTTTCCTGTCCGGCATATGTATTTTATATTACCCGCTGGATGTTAAGCAGTTGGAATCAACTTAAAAATTCCTATTAGGGAGTTGGCAATTACTGTAGTAACAACTTAACATAATAAATCAAAAGATATACACACATAGAAAGAAAATATACCGATATATGTTAAATAATACATTTGCATACATTTTATTTTTCTTTTCCTGATGCGGCTGCATGTTTTGTCGACAATATTTAATACATGTATATCAAAAGAGATGGACTTTATGCAGTCTAACAACAGAATGAATGCTGGCTTGCACACCTTGTCTTTTACGAATCTATTTCCAAATAAAGATACTTATTTAAATAGAAAATGTTTTTAAAAATAATTTCTACATTAGTTCTGAAAATAATATACAGCAATATAAAAAATGCTAAACCTTGATCCTTGACATAGAATGATAAAATCTCAAGCAAGATTAAAACAACTAAGTTGTTATCTATAACAAACGAAACGTTTTACCCCACAGTGATCACACTTCATATTTTGAATTTAACTATTTTCTTTTGTGAACATTTTCTCCAATTGTTGATTTACCCCCACGAATATGACAATTCTGTACTGTTATAACTCAATATATTATATAATTTCAAAAATCTTTTTTTTTTTTTTTTTCTCTCAATGTTGTTATAAAATGTAATTGTTATTTATACATTATTACTTGCTGGTGCATGGAATATAAAATTGTATGTAAATATGTGGAGAGGACCTTTGTAAGTTGGAATAACTTGTGTCCGATCCAAATGTTATATAGTTAACAATAAAATACGTTTAATCTAATCTTTAACCAAACGTAAAATATTAACCTAGGATCAAACACAAGGTTTTGTGTGGTATGTTATCTATCATACTTTTCTTATTTTCTACTGTATTCAGGTTTATAATTGGGAGTTATCGGGTTTAATGGGTTCTATGCTACACAATCTTACTCTACAAGAACTATAATTTCAGAGAAAATAAACTACATGCATACATTGTACAACAGCTAATGAAAATCTTCTTTACCACATGACAAGTGTAAATACCAAAGGGTTTAAATATGATCTATTATTATAAACATTGTGTTTACTTCACAGTTTATATTTAAAGAACGACATTAATCTACAATTTTACAGTTGATAGGTAATCAAAAAGACAGATTGCAAATGTTTTAGAAAATGATGGAAATTAATGACAGACTCGGACGAAACCGATACTATTACCTCAATAATTTCACTATTTGTGAATATTAAAGAAATATATATGTTTGTCTTCTGTGTAGCGTTTTTTCTAAACGGTAATTGGTTTATGCAGCGAGGACAAACACCGATGTTTGCGCGCGAAATTATTTATACCCCGTATTTCTACTTACAAAAACGCAACCGCGTGGGTTCTATCGATGAATTTTCATCAAAGACACGCCTCTCCCTGATTGACAGGATGACCAAGCACAAGAAATAGGTCATGCTGTGTATTGAGTGCATTAATAATCAATAAAAGTAAAACAATGGAGTGTAAAGGTTATAAAAGATTTGCTACAACAGAAGCTGAAATTGAAGAAAAACGCTTAAAATTAAATGCCGAAAGAACAATAAAACAAAATAAAACAGCAGAAAATGGCAAAAATATTGCATACAATTATACTGTAACGTGTATCATGTGTGCAGTGTGATATATTATGCAAGATATCTGAACTGGGGTATTATGTCACCTATGGCTATTGGATGGCTATTTTTAGAACACTCTCATCAACACAAGCTGTGGTGTGTTATTTAAAACACTGGTGAAGGTCACATGGAAATGGGTCATTTATTATACAGCAGATGCACTAAAATCGCTATACAGATGACAATATAGAACACGAACACTACAAAAACGCTACACAGAAGACAAAAACATTATCATCCTCTAAAGAGCTAACATCGTGGGTTAAGCTGACTGCGGCTTGCCTTACAAAAGATTTCTACTTACAGCTTAACCCACGATCTTTAGAGGATGATAATATAAAATATATATATATATATATATATATATATATATATATATATATATATATATATATAAAATGACAACTTTTACCATTAATCTAAAATCCCAATTAGAGAGAACAGAATTATGAGTTTAAACACTTTTTTTCATAAAATGGGCCCCAGAATGCAAAAGAGGTTAAATTTGTTTATACTTTGTTTATTGTCCACAACCAGAAATTGCCCTTTAGAAAATCAAAAAAATATTATTCTTTGGTATATTAGCAGGCCGCTTTAACCGATTTAAATAATTAAGACGACTTAAATCTGTATTAACGATTAACTATTAAGATACGTTATGTTGGCTTATCATGCGTGACAATATTCATTTAAGAAGAAAACAAATCTGAACTCATCTAGTTTGCTACGCTAAGATAACAATAGTACAACTATGTCTAAAATAACGCCTTTAAATAACATTACCCCATCTTCCCATGAAAACTGCAAAGAATACGTACATGTGGAGACAAGACTATACACTGAACTGCTGACAATGTTAATAGCAATATATATGATATCAAAGCAATATCAACAAGGAACATTCTCTTTCTGTTGCATAATTTAGGCAAAAATAACTGGTTTTTGTAATAGGCTTATGTTGTATAGATCATTTTTAATAGATACACTTTCAATATATATTGAAAATGTTTGATTACATCTATGTGGAGCATATGAAAGGGTTTTTTCTGTTTTTTTCTAAGATAATGATATATATAGCTATGGATGAATTAATTCCATTGGTTGAAAACCTCGAATGAAATACTCATTTCTTGTCTGTAGATGTCGGCCTGTATGCGCTGTTGCTGGTACATCTTTCCATGAATATTACAAAATGTATATACATGTATCTAAATTATCATTCAACAAGAACAGGCTTTCAACATGAAACACATTAGAGTATGGTTTTTATAAAACTAGGTTATCATACCTGCTGTCCTCACAACATAGACTTTGTCATCTGGTAATTTCTGATTCAAATTGACCTTTTGTTAGAATTATTAGTGTATTTCGCATAAACTAATTTAGCACCATTTCCGGTCATGTTCTACAATTCAAACATTTCCTAATAAGGTCTCTATCAATCTATACTTACAGTACAATATCTACTCCACAGCTTATTTAATTTCCAGATACTATCCTTTCAGCAAAAAAACGGACAAAAATGCAAACAACGGGACAATAAGTACCCTATCTCAACCCTCGACAATAAAAACAGTCAACATACCCCAAAACTTTGACCTCTAGTAAGTCGTGCTGCCACCTGTACTTTAGTCTCGCCGGTCTTTTCGCTTCGTACCATCTTTTTCACAAAAGCTAAATAAAAAGTCAAGAGAAACATGATTATTGAATGACACTGTTCTGCGTATATATAGAGTCAGTATGTATTTTGTATTATTGCTGTCTTTATTCGTGCAAGTCAGTATTGGTTTGCTCAAGATCCACGTAGGAATTTGTTTCTCAATAATTATGTTCTGGTGGGTTTTTTTTCTGTCAATAGTGGCATACAAAATATCATACACATATAAAATACAAAAATACCATAGCCAAACAATAAACATTCGATTTGAATATGATCATTCCTAATAAATATATGATCACAACATCAAAGTGACGGTTTACAGGGCTCAACCCTCAGAGGTCCGCAGCATTTCCTAGCAATACAGATAAGGGTGCCCTGTCGATGTGGGTTGTCATGTAATAATACGCCAAGCCTGGCCGTTGACCATTATGGACAACCCCCGACATCATAGAAATCTTTTTGTGATACTTCGTAAAAGAGTATGGGACTTGTACACACTACAAAATACTATTTTCCGTCCATACCCGACTCTCGAGCAGGAGTTAATGATATTGTCCTGGTGTTTCAATCCTTCTATTATTTCTGTATAGTTTTTTTAGATGCGTTGTTAAATTTGTTCTCGCCCTGAATATGAATTCAATATACATCTATATTGCCACTGGACATTAAGCAACCAACAATTGACAATCAAACAAAACGATATCATAAATGAATGAGATGACAATAAATTAGATAAAAAAATACTCGATCTGAATATCATCGCTTGATCACAATGTCAACGTAAAATGTCAAATGCTCAATCATAATTACATATTCAAAGATAATGGCTTTCACATTTTTCAAAACAAAGGTTTGGAAAACGACCATACAGCGTTTGTAATGAATAATCCAGTTTTATAAATATTAAATTATAACAGTACTGTTTATTATTTTTGCCACTTTGGAATATAATTTATCATATTTCATGGTTGCAATGATTAAGCACAGATTAAATAACCTGAGTATATATGGTTCGTGTTAGTGGGGTTTATCGCCACTGTCCGCAATTTGTCAGCTACATCTTGATTACCTGACTTATTGGGTACAGTTACAACTAACTGTCCTAGATACTGTCCAGTCTTTGTTTGGTCTCCGGAAATCTTATCACTTGAAACAGTTAACGGGGTTTGAACCATGTCAGTGATGATATGTTGTGGTCAGGTTTGAACCATGTCAGTGATGATATGTTGTGGTCAGGTTTGAACCATGTCAGTGATGATATGTTGTGGTCAGGTTTGAACCATGTCAGTGATGATATGTTGTGGTCAGGTTTGAACCATGTCAGTGATGATATGTTGTGGTCAGGTTTGAACCATGTCAGTGATGATATGTTGTGGTCAGGTTTGAACCATGTCAGTGATGATATGTTGTGGTCAGGTTTGAACCATGTCAGTGATGATATGTTGTGGTCTGGTTTGAACTATGTCAGTGATGATATGTTGTGGTCAGGTTTGAACCATGTCAGTGATGATATGTTGTAGTCAGGTTTGAACCATGTCAGTGATGATATGTTGTAGTCAGGTTTGAACCATGTCAGTGATGATATGTTGTGGTCAGGTTTGAACCATGTCAGTGATGATATGTTGTGGTCAGGTTTGAACCATGTCAGTGATGATATGTTGTGGTCAGGTTTGAACCATGTCAGTGATGATATGTTGTAGTCAGGTTTGAACCATGTCAGTGATGATATGTTGTGGTCAGGTTTGAACCATGTCAGTGATGATATGTTGTGGTCAGGTTTGAACCATGTCAGTGATGATATGTTGTGGTCAGGTTTGAACCATGTCAGTGATGATATGTTGTGGTCAGGTTTGAACCATGTCAGTGATGATATGTTGTGGTCTGGTTTGAACCATGTCAGTGATGATATGTTGTGGTCAGGTTTGAACCATGTCAGTGATGATATGTTGTAGTCAGGTTTGAACCATGTCAGTGATGATATGTTGTAGTCAGGTTTGAACCATGTCAGTGATGATATGTTGTAGTCAGGTTTGAACCATGTCAGTGATGATATGTTGTGGTCAGGTTTGAACCATGTCAGTGATGATATGTTGTGGTCAGGTTTGAACCATGTCAGTGATGATATGTTGTGGTCAGGTTTGAACCATGTCAGTGATGATATGTTGTGGTCAGGTTTGAACCATGTCAGTGATGATATGTTGTGGTCAGATTTGAACCATGTCAGTGATGATATGTTGTAGTCAGGTTTGAACCATGTCAGTGATGATATGATGTGGTCAGGTTTGAACCATGTCAGTGATGATATGTTGTGGTCAGATTTGAACCATGTCAGTGATGATATGTTGTGGTCAGGTTTGAACCATGTCAGTGATGATATGTTGTAGTCAGGTTTGAACCATGTCAGTGATGATATGTTGTGGTAAGATTTGAACCATGTCAGTGATGATATGTTGTGGTCAGGTTTGAACCATGTCAGTGATGATATGTTGTGGTCAGGTTTGAACCATGTCAGTGATGATATGTTGTGGTCAGGTTTGAACCATGTCAGTGATGATATGTTGTGGTCAGGTTTGAACCATGTCAGTGATGATATGTTGTGGTCAGGTTTGAACCATGTCAGTGATGATATGTTGTGGTCAGATTTGAACCATGTCAGTGATGATATGTTGTAGTCAGGTTTGAACCATGTTAGTGATGATATGTTGTAGTCAGGTTTGAGCCATGTCAGTGATGATATGTTGTGGTCAGGTTTGAACCATGTCAGTGATGATATGTTGTAGTCAGGTTTGAACCATGTCAGTGATGATATGTTGTGGTCAGATATCAATACAACCAGCTGAGGAACATTCAAAATTGGTATCTGCATTCGTAATAAGAAATATGTAGCTATACTTTGCAAGTTTTATTGGCAGTTAGTAGGAAAATGGATACTATTTTCACAACCAGTACTTTAATACAGAAGAAATGAAAACAAAGAGATACGAAGATACAATTGATGATCAAAACATTGAGTGATAAGTTTTGTGGAGCGACGAAAACAAAGGCCGGATTTTATATTACACAATAACTACTAACCTGTTCCTGATAAAATGAAATAAAATGACTCTGCAGTATGTCCTTGTCGTAATATTACTTTTTTGGGGCCAATTCTGAAAAAATAACGAATGTTATTAATTATTTGAGTTAGTATACCATTGTATTATCATGGTTTTATTTTCTTTAAGTATGTATGCATAGTACTGAAATTTGATAATTCTGAAGATATTGGCAAACAAATGTATTCTTTATTTTTAACCAATAAGGGTAATAACAAAATTACCGAACTCTGAACAATCTTACAAAAGGAAAGACAAAACTCATAAGTATATAAACAGACAATATCAGTCAACAACCGGAAAATTGTGAAAACCGTAATG
The DNA here is from genome assembly GCA_963383655.1 of Bathymodiolus septemdierum. NCBI lineage: Eukaryota > Metazoa > Mollusca > Bivalvia > Mytilida > Modiolidae > Bathymodiolus > Bathymodiolus septemdierum. Next base: position 37,500,004 of record OY726524.1, on the reverse strand, counting down.
ACCCTGGCTTGGTACAGGCATTTCTAAAGAAATTGTGGGTTGAATCAGATTTTAAAGCGCCAAACCTCCCGATTTCATTACGGCTCAAAGGTTCCGGCTGTCAGTATAACAGTATTTATAACAATACTGGAACAAAATAGGTAAAATAGTTGTCAAAGCCGTACCAAACCCAGTGAAGCAAATGTCAAAACAAATGTATTTCATTGTTTGTCGATTACTTTTTGCCCTCCTTAAATGCGAACATTGAATAAGACTTACGTTTGATACCATGCTACTTGACAGAGTCTCTCCTGTGTACGAAGAGGATAGTCTGAAAGAGACCTTAATGTCTGTAAACCGTGCATGACCTAAAAGATAATCATATACAAATGTCTGTTTAAACATTATAAATTGAAGTCATAGTTTGTGTAATATCGTTGTGCAGGAACATTTGCTTAAATGTTACCAAAACGGCAGTTTGTAGAGTAACAATCTATAGCCAATAGTTTCTACCTGTTTAGCTTGTAAGTTGTATATTAACAATAAGAATAGCAAAGTTTGAAGATATCGAAGGGGAATGAGAAGCCGTAATGCAAAGAAGGACAGACAATAAAATGACCAACCGAAAAAGGAAAAAAGACAAATAATGGTCGACTAAATACTACACAGAAAACACAGAGTAAACTCATGTGCTCCGGTGAGCAGCTGCACTAGTGACAACCGTCGTGTTACTGTTACACGACTCGAACAGCATGTGACATGCAAACCATGTTGGGCCATGTGTTGTACTGTACACGTTTATGCTGTGGTTCCTCGTGTTTTTGAGATGCTATATAGGTTTTTTGTTAGTGCAAAAAGCACAACACAGAAAACTAAAATGATGAACAGCTACCTATAACTTAAAACACAAACCAACAACAAAAATGTCAAAAGCAATTCAATTTAGACAACGTTTTGACAAAATGTACACTTGAATTGTCACGAAAACATTCGACTCCCTCATTGAAATGTTCTCAATATACATATTTAGTAATATAAAGGCACGTGTGGTGTATTTATTTATTTACATGTACAGGCACTAGTTACAAGTTAAGATAACTTATTCTCGTCCATACACATGTAGTGTTCATCAGGATAGACTGAAAGGTAAAAATGTTTTAAACAGTAATTAAGTTGGAATCAAAGTGTGAAGCATCAGAACAGTTATGTGGGTTATAAAACTTATATTATTTATATTTCACTTACTTGTTTTACCATTTCTGGTGTTCTGAAATTCCATCTCGTTGTTAATATTTTTCGGTGTTCTTGTGTAAGTGATATCTATAAAAAAAAATCTTAAAAATTTATAAACTCTTATAAATGCAATTCACTGGTACATACTATACCATGGATATAATCATATTTAAAACAAAGGCATCATCTGTATTAAGATGGCACATGCTCTACAACTTTAGATATTGTAATTGAGTCCTGTATCTACTATTACCCAAGTCTTGAGTTATGATTGCCACCAAGAATATAATTTGGTACATGACCATTATTTTAACCCCGCCACATTTATGTACCTGTCCCAAGCCAGAACTTGGATTTCTAACGACATACGTTGTGGTTTTTTAATAGTATGAGGTGAGAGGTGGTTATAAGTTGAATTGTTGACCATCACTGTTAAAACTTTCTTTTTAGAATTCTGGTCATGGCTCATATATTACAGTGCTAAATAAGAGATTAGAGTGGTCTCGTGGGCAAGGTGGACAATTGCCCATACCTTCTAACCCACCAACGAGGATACTTATTGATCAATCGTTTGGACTCCTTGCTGAACTGCGGATCGCTACAATATGGCTGATTAAAAACGTATATATATATATATATATATATATATATATAATTTAGTGCACACGACACGATTCTGGAATAACCTTGATCAGTTCGGTTCACAGTCACAAGATTGAAAAGCCAAATAATTTTGCTTGGGAGTGAGGAAACCAAAGGACCAATTCAACTAAGGTTACCTTTGCCTGGGGTAACTGACCTTAGCTTGAATAAATTACTCTATTTAGGAAAGAATAAACACAGTCAGTGTCGACGAACTGATTACTGGGCGGACGATTAGTCTACCAGAAGAAGTATTGAATCAGTGATAGTAATAAAAACCTAGACATTAAATTAGTACGAACGACACATTTTCTGGAATAAGGTTAAACAATCTGAATGTAATGTAAAGCAAAATTTCAGTTACCACACAATTTCATATAAAGAAAATGTATATAAGAAGAAAACTCTGAAGATACCAAAAGGGTAATCAGAAGCCGTAAATCGAAGGACAGCAAATACAATGGCCAATAGAAAAAGGACAAACAACGATGTAGAAATAAACATTTAGATATCAAATTAAGTGCGCACGACGCCTTTCTGTAATAAACTCAATCAGGTACGTTCACAGCTAAATACTTTTAAATTAAGTGCGCACGACGCCTTTCTGTAATAACCTCAATCAGGTACGTTCACAGCTAAATACTTTTAAATTATGTTACTCTTGTTAACAACCCTATAAAAACAGTGAACAAACGAGGGACTTTCGTACAGTCTTTAAATCACCATATACTACTATGTGAATAAGGGTAATAACAAAATTACCGAACTCTGAACAATCTTATAAAGGGAAAGTCAAAACTCATAAATACTACTATGTGAAAATATGTGATGTTTATTTATACTACATATTTAAGGGTTATACGCGGATTTGACACATATACAAACTATATTTGCCCCTGTATATATATATATATATATATTATATAGGGAGTGGATGTGGTCGAGTGGTCTAGGGCCCTGGACGTAAAGCTAAGCGAATGGTGCTGTAGTGTATCAATGGTGTGGGTTCAAATCCCGTCAAGTGAAGAACAAACATTTGACAGCTCTAAAATCTAATTCTAACACTGTTTGTTTAATTTTCAGACGTATATTATATATATATATATATATATATAGAAGTCTAGAAGATTGTGCAACAATCTTCTAAGCTTCTATAATTTATTTTGTTTGTGCTGCATTGTCATGTATCGACGATCCGTTACTCATTAAGTTTTTTGGTTGGTATATTCCCTTAGACTTTACATATATATATATATATAGAGCATTTAAAATAAAAGGAACTTTTTTGTTGTTATTGTATTCATGCACCTACCTTTATAGCATTGTTATTTTTAGATTATAATGATTTGTTTATCAACATAGATACGAAAAGCAGTATTATTTACCGCTAATAATAGTTTCTTTGTCAACGTAGAAACGACAAAGTAAAACAATTGAAACGAACTATTGTGTGGGTGCGTGCAGTGTGCAAAATGTGGTAAAACCCAACAATTTGATTGCTTATCATAAGTAGATCGAAGTTGAATGCCTTCCTGAATATCTAAGTACACGTAGGTCATCATTAGGCCTAGTTTAAAGACAGAAAACTTTAGGATGATATGTATGCAAAGTATCGTATCGTCGTATTAGATGTAATGGTCTCTTTTTATGTCAGCATAACAAATTTGGTAGTCGATCTTAAATAGGAATTTAATAGCCTTTTTGTACTAGTAAAATGAGATACACTTTGTTATCCTTTTAAATATTATAAAACTTTTCAAAGCAATTGATCATTAAGTATTGTACAATAATAAATTGTTCGGTAGGTTAATAGTTAAAACGTTTAACTGAGTGGTATGGAAATGTCAATAACTTACAACATTTTAAGTATATTTTTTAGATGAATTAGAATTTTTAATGACTTAATGGATTGTAGATATATATTTTTAACATAAATATATTTGACCTTAACCTTTTATCGTCATTGTTATAATTTGTTTTATATCGATATCGTGATTGGACTTTTTGGAGGAGGAAAGCTCTAATAATGTTGATGGACTGCCGGTTTCATGAACCCTTCGGAAGAAGTCTATATATTTTTAAACTTGAAGAGGCTACCGGGTGTCGAACTCTTAACAAGTTGTAATCGTATTTTCAGAATCAATGTAACATAACCACTGGGACAACCACGGCACTGCTTTTTGTTTGTTTTTGTTTTTGTTTTGCTTTGCTTTGCTTTGTTTTCGTTCTTTTTTTTTTTTCTTTTTTTACTTTTTGTTGCTTTGAAGGAGGGGGGGGGGGTATAATGTGGAACACAGATTATAATGTGGAACAATAAAACAATTAAAAAAAGCATTATATACCGGTATTTGTATTTCTCCTATTCAAGTCTACATTTTATAATGGATCGGATATATTGTTATAAAATGATACATCTGAACAGTATTACAATATACCTCAATATAAATCTCAATTAATGTTCAAGTAAATATTTATATATTGTTACATAAAGAGTAGAAACTTATCACACGTTTAAATAATCTAATTTGTAGCCGATTTTGTAGCATTTCATTTTTGCCGGTAAGAAAATAGATAAAGTTGTGTAAAGTTTGTATGTTTATATCAAAACTCACAAAAATGTCAAACATCGAGACTATAGAGAAGATTTAACAAATAAGGGTTTACATCAAGGGGGGTAGGTTTAAGGTGTTTATGTTATATCGATTACACCTCGCCTGGGTGGGTTTCAAACTCACAACGTTAGTGGTGATAGGCACTGATTGCATAGATAGTTATAAATCCAACTACCAAATAGTAATATTCTTTTCAAATATTTTTTTTATTCTAGGATCGTATGAATACAAGAGATTCATTAGGGAGGGAGGTTATTTTTTATATATCTTGGAATAAAATTAGTAAAAAAAAAGGTTTTTGATAAAAATGAGGTTGTTGAAAAATGATTATTGACCGAGAAAAGGTTAATACATGTATATCCACATGTCGGATTTTGACAGGAAATGGCAGCATGCATATAATTTACTATTTACCCCCTGTCACACAAAAAATTAAAATTACATATTAGAGAGATTGCAGGGAGTAGTGCATTCTTAAATGACAATCAACATCGCAGGCTGGTTATCAAAGGCAATTTACGAATTCAACTGTTCCCTTGCTTAAACCACTGTTATAATGAATACTACGTTTTGAAAATAATAATAGGAATTAGATATTGTACGCTAAATCTCAACTAATGTTCAATGAAATATTTATGCAATAGTGTTACATAAAAGGTAGAAACTTGTCACACATATAAATAATTTAATTTGCAGTCGATTTTGAAGCATTTTCATATTTGCGGTGGGAAAATGAATAAAGTTAAGCATAGTTTGTATGTGTATATCAAAGCTCAAAAGAATGTCAAACTTTGTTACCATATAGAAGATTTAACAAATTCCGGTTTACTTAAGTAATATACTTTTCAAATATTTTTTTTCATTCTGGAATCTTATGAATACAAGAGATTCATTAAAGGGGGGTGCTATTTTTCATACATCTTTGATGCGCAAATTATGTGATTAAGTGTGTTAGTGACTTGCGGCAGGTGGGTGGTTTTCTCTGGTTACTCCAGTTTCCTCCACCAATAAAACTGACGCCATGATATAACTGAAATATTATTGAAAGTGGCGTTAAACACCATAACCCCTAACCATATATCTTGGAATATAGCTAGTCATTACCTCTCTATTAGCTTTATATGCTTGTTTGTCAAATGATAGTCCGTGTTCCTCCATTGCTTGTGATGACGTCACAGTATCTACTGCATCGTGAGCAATATCCACAAAAGATTTTAATTCTCTTTCCAGTTTCGATGTTTCGCTGCCACTGTGAATATGATTAATTTGATATTAGTTTTGATAGAAATGAGGTTGTTGCAAAATGATTACTGACCGAGAAAAGGTTAGTACATGTATTTCAACATGTTGGATTTTAGAAAGGGTATGTACATGTTCAACATGCATATAATGTACTATTTCCTTCCTGTCACACCAAAAATCAAAATGACATATTAGAAAGATTGCAGGGAGTAATGCATTCTTGAAAGACAATCAACGCCACATGCTGATTGATTATCTAAGGGAATTCACTCATTCAACTGTTCCCTTACTTGAACCACTATTATAATGTACACTACATTTTTAAAATAGTAATAGCAATTAAATATTGTATGTATAAAATAACCCCTAATGTATTATATATACTTCGATTTGGATGGTTACATAGCTCTTTCTACTTGTTTTTGTTTTGTCCCATTTAATTGAAATGTTTCATAGAATACACTGATGTTATCCTGATATAACTACATAATGTATATGAAAAGTTCCATATGACAATCTCATTCTCGCCCATATATCAATCCAAGAGCAAATTTCATCATCTATACGATTCTTTGTAAACTTGTTCAACAACAATTAATTAATCAATCAATCATAGGCCACCTTGGTGGTGTAATGGTTGGTGTACTCGCCTCGACTGTAAAAGATCGTGGGCTCGAGCACCATTCGGGTCAAATAAAGGCTGTAAAGTAGTATTTGCTGCTTCTCCACTAAAGACGCAGTATTTAAGAGTAAGATCAAAGACTGGATTCCTCGGAACCAGGATAATGTGGATAAAATCCTACTAAGCGTGTTGGTCAAGCGCAAGGCAGACATCATCATCATCAAAATGTACCTTATTCCCGCCATGATATAGCTGAAATAATGCTCACTTGACAATAAACAACAATCACTCACTCACATAGCTGTTGAGGGAGAGTCAGAATATTGTGAACACAAATGATGATTGTAATACAAATACGTCTTTGATCATAAATATGAGTCTACAAATTGTTTCATAACTAAAAACGTAGATATTCACTGAATGATAGGAGACGGTTATCGCCAAATCAAACTTCTGTTTTTCACGAGAACGACGGGAAAATGTATTATTTCACATGTTTATTTATAAGATGATTACAACTCTCTGTATTCCCTAATATAAAAATATCACGAGTAAGCGTATGCATAGGAGAATGTCCAAGTAACTCTCCATTCTTTAAAAATAATGGAGCCGAGGCCCCGAAGGTGCCGACACCCATTGTTTTTAAGGAATGGAAAAATACGAGGACATTCTCCAACTTAAAATCCACCCCTTGTACTTTATTAATTTTATTAATTATTAATCTTGTAACAAAAAGAGGTCTGTGTATAGTATCTAAAGTACAAAGAGAACAATAACTCTCCATTCCTTAAAAATAATGGAGAGTTTTGACAATAGAATTACATCACAGGTGGATTTTAAAAAGTAGTAGTTGACGAATGAGCATTAGCTGATGAGTGAATTATCATTGTTGTTCGGTTGCCAGTGGTTTATTATTTTCATTCAAAATACATGAGTAGTTTTACAGTTTACTACATAGATTTTTCACTTTTGTTTCCTGTTATAAAACGTTTTAAAAGGGCACTTGTTTTCATTGTCCGATGATCAATGATATTTTCGATTCTGACAATGTTGATACTTTGGAGACATCCATATTTGATGGGCAGCTATGTAATAAATATGTATATTGTTGGGCAGCTATGTAATAAATATGTATGTTGTTGCATGCTCGATATCCATTGTATCGAACAGATATAAAGATATATATATAACATTTAGCAGTAAAATACAAAGTAGAAATTAGAAAATATCAATAATATTCTATTAATTCTAATAAATAAAAACTTACTCCATTATGAGAAAAATCCAGTTTAGAACAATTAAAACAATCCTTCCACATTTTTTGAAGAATGCCTTTGCCTGTAATGGAATAATTTAAATTGAAAGGGTGGCGCTTTTGTATATGAATAATATGCTAGCTGACAAAGGATATGATACACATATATTTTCACAATATACGATTTAATCATTTATATTTCTATATGATACTTACACCTAACATTACAACGAATATCAGTATTGTAACGTTGTGAGTATCTAATCTTTGTTTTGAAGGTCTTTATACAAGCAAATTGTCCCACGCACGATATTTTCATGAGAAAGTTTACACTGTCCAACAAGCAAATTGTCCCGCGCACGATATTTTCATGAGAAAGTTTACACTGTCCAACAAGCAAATTGTCCCGCACACGATATTTTCATGAGAAAGTTTACACTGTCCAACAAGCAAATTGTCCCGCACACGATATTTTCATGAGAAAGTTTACACTGTCCAACAAGCAAATTGTCCCGCGCACGATATTTTCATGAGAAAGTTTACACTGTCCAACAAGCAAATTGTCCCGAGCACGATATTTTCATTAGAAAGTTTACACTGTCCAACAAGCAAATTGTCCCGAGCACGATATTTTCATGAGAAAGTTTACACTGTCCAACAAGCAAATTGTCCCACGCACGATATTTTCATTAGAAAGTTTACACTGTCCAACAAGCAAATTGTCCCGCACACGATATTTTCATGAGAAAGTTTACACTGTCCAACAAGCAAATTGTCCCGCACACGATATTTTCATGAGAAAGTTTACACTGTCCAACAAGCAAATTGTCCCGAGCACGATATTTTCATGAGAATGTTTACATACTGTCCAACAAAACATTTCTTAGAAACCTGCATCACAATCAATAGAATGTCAACTTATTGCTCAATGTTTGTGAGAACGTGCATTCCGCAAATATGCTCGAGGTAGCCATGTATGTTACAGCTGTTTTAAGGGTTATTGGTTGCAATTTGGCCTTGTACCGTCGAACGTCGATTTCTGCAGGGTGATTCCACAAGAGATCGATCCCGTTCTAGGAGACAAGAAATAATATATCCAACTGATGACAAGCTTATTCGTCTCCATCGCTTACGGGGTTTTATTAATGATATCGAAGGGAGATGGATTAGTGCACGAATATTCTGCTTAATGCGATTTGAGGCCTAGTCCCAATTTTTACTTAACGATATCGACAACAACGTCTGGGATGGTGTCAGGCACGATTACTTTGGCGGTAGAACAACAAATGGAGTCATGTGTTGTATTCCCGTATGAATTTCGGTTCCTTTTTTGCAAATCAAATGGTATTACTTGAGTTTATGGCAAGCCAGACGAAAGATTTGTTTAACTTGTGTTCAACATTACCGATTTATTGTAGGAGGTGCGATGGATTAGAGTTGATTTGTTTAACTTGTGTTCAACATTACTGATTTGTTGTAGGAGGTGCGATGGATTAGAATTGATTTTTTTAACTTGTGTTCAACATTACTGATTTATTGTAGGAGGTGCGATGGATTAGAGTTGATTTTTTTAACTTGTGTTCAACATTACTGATTTGTTGTAGGAGGTGCGATGGATTAGAATTGATTTGTTTAACTTGTGTTCAACATTACCGATTTATTGTAGGAGGTGCGATGGATTAGAGTTGATTTGTTTAACTTGTGTTCAACATTACTGATTTGTTGTAGGAGGTGCGATGGATTAGAGTTGATTTGTTTAACTTGTGTTCAACATTACTGATTTGTTGTAGGAGGTGTGATGGATTAGAGTTGATTTGTTTAACTTGTGTTCAACATTACTGATTTGTTGTAGGAGGTGCGATGGATTAGAGTTGATTTGTTTAACTTGTGTTCAACATTACCGATTTGTTGTAGGAGGTGCGATGGATTAGAGTTGATTTGTTTAACTTGTGTTCAACATTACTGATTTGTTGTAGGAGGTACGATGGATTAGAGTTGATTTGTTTAACTTGTGTTCAACATTACTGATTTGTTGTAGGAGGTACGATGGATTAGAGTTGATTTGTTTAACTTGTGTTCAACATTACCGATTTGTTGTAGGAGGTACGATGGATTAGAGTTGATTTGTTTAACTTGTGTTCAACATTACTGATTTGTTGTAGGAGGTGTGATGGATTAGAGTTGATGTGTTGTAGGAGGTGCGATGATTTAGAGTTGATTTCTTGTAGGAGGTGCGGTGGATTAGAATTTAATCCCACCACGTAGGTGATCATTTTATTTTCTTCACCCTACGATAAATGTTATCAGAAACAGAGACACAATTTCAGATGATTGTAAATTTCTTTAATCAGAATAGGCCTGTCTTTACCGTTTCAGTAAAACAATGCACGACCACACACTGCTCCGGTACCTATAGTTTTCTTCAGCAGCAGAACATTGATGCTATGCTTTGGCCGTGATAATTTACGCACTTGAATCCATCACACATCTGAGACAAAATGAGCCACCGTGTCCGACGTACACACACTCAAAAAATCAATCTAGCGGATCTTCAACAATCCTGACAGAGGAGAGGAACATTCCACATTATACAATCTCACTCAACATCATATCAATGAGACGTCGTCTATAATTTTTCATCAATGCCAATAGTAGACACACAAGGCATTAACATTTTGTAAGCATTTCTGATCTTTGACCTTTTTCATTTTACGCTATTGTTCTCACTAACAGCATAACGCCAAATCCTGTTTTAATCATGCATAGAACATATTTATCATTATGAAACAGCATTTAACAAATATTTTAATATTATTAAACATTCATAAAAGTGTGCATCCCTTCTTTTATCCCCTTGTCTGTAAAACAACATATCACAAAAAATTATACTACAAAGGGTACTAAAAACTTAGTTTAAACTTATTTATTTGTCATAAACAAGACAAAAGGATCAGGCACAAATTATACAATTTAGGTTGCCGTCTCCGTTATTTATATGATATACATATATTGACATATACTGAAATAAACTGCATTTAACATTATAACAGTTGGTGACAGAAATAAAACAGACATGTACACTTCATTTCGAGTACATCTTTTCATGATAGGAAGTATGAGAGGATATTGAGATACAAAAATGTAAGTTGTGTTTGACTGATTAATTTTCTTTAAGTGGCTTTCCGTTTCAAAAAAATAAAAATAAATTGAATGAGATAAAAAAAAAAAAAAAATAAAGAGAGGAGAAAAAAGAAACATGCTTGCAATCCTGGTATAGTAATTTCAAAATTTAGTCAATGAAGCGCCCCGTTTCTTTTATAAATAATTGAACTTACTGGAAAACAGAGCTGTTAGTTTCATGACTTTCGCCTTCATCGCCATAAAGTAATACATTTAATACAAAAGGTATATTTATTAATTCTATATTATTGTTCAACTTATTTCTTGCAGTAACATATTTTGTGCAGTATAAAATATAATGTTCTGCAGTTTCAGGACTAACTCCACATGAACAAATTGGATTTTCTACAAGATTACTTCTGAAAAGATCTGATCTTAAAGAACTATATTTTTGGCGTAATCTGGCATGAAGTATATTCAGTTTTCTATTGTTGGTGAAGTGATATTTTGGAGGCCGGGGGAATTGAACGTATTTTAGTTTTAATTTTCTTTTAAAAATATGTACAGACGGAGAATTGCGTATAATTATGTCTAGATCATTCCAAAGTTTTAGGGTTGCCGGGAAAATGATTTCTGGTACATAGTAAGATGTGATAGAGGTGTGGTATAATCTTGACTACTTCGCAAGTTATAGTTAATAGATTCAGAGACAAGTGGTGGCATCAGATCAGTCAAATATTCAGGACACTGGCCTTAGGTTATTTTGTAAAATATTTTTTTTGTTCGCTGTTCCCGTCTGATTGAGAGTTTTTCACAACCCGTTTCGCGATATAATGATTCTTTGCCTGTGTATATAGTCAAACCTGTAATAATTCTAGCAGCTTTTTTCTAAAAGATCGGCATTCATCTGACCACAGTTGTCACGAACATCGCAAGAATACTCCAAAATAGGAAGAATAAACGTTAAATATATTCTTTCTAAATATTTACGGTCAAGCTTGAACTTAAGTTTTCTTAGAACATTTAATTGTTTTGACGCTTTTTCAATAATTTTGTGAATATGAATAGTCCACTTGCAATCCGAACTAAAATATACGCCCAAGTGTCTATGTGAGGCAACAGGATCAATCTGGATATTATTGAAATTAAAATTCCAGTTAAAGTCGCTGTTTCTAACACTGAATACCATTATATCTGTTTTATCTGGATTAAGTTTAACAAACCATTGTTCTGACCACTTTCAGAGACTACTCAAGTCTCTATCCGTCATGTTGACGAGGGTATGTTCGTCATGAGCAGAATGATCTATCTATGTGTCATCTGCAAATAGTCTACATAAGCCTAAAACTTCATCGGCAATATCATTGACATACACTAAGAACAAAAGAGGACTCAGCACTGACCCCTGAGGAACACCAGCACGTAAATTACCAGCCTCTGATATACCATCCTTCAAGACAACTCTCTGATTTCTGTTTTCTAAGTAACTATTAAGCCATCGCAAAAGCGTATCTTTGATACCATATCTGTTTAGTTTTAAAATTAAACCCCTAATCCAAACTCTATCGAAACCACGACTAATATCACAGAATGTTATAGATGTCAATTGACTATTATCTAATGACTATTATCTAATGCCAGTAGTATTTCGTGATATAACTCAATCAGTTGGTGATTTGTAGAATGGCCTGGTAAAAACCCAGACTGGAATTTATATAATAGTAGATTTTGGTGTAGATGGTTATGTAAATGTTTATAAGCGATTTTTTCTAAGACTTTACTAATACAACATAACAGTGCAACTGGTCTATAATTAGATACCAGAGAGTTATCTCCTTTTTTAAAAAGTGGGATAACATGAGACATTTTTCAATCTGACGGGAAAAGACCTAGCTTTAGTGATTTGTTGAACAACATAGAAAGGGGTAGAACAATTTCATTTTTAACGGCAATTACCATTTTATTACTTATCAAATATGGCCCCACTGCCTTGTTTGGGTTTAGAGTCGAGATAATGTCAACGACATCTTGCTCAAGAACTATAATATTACCAAGAGTTTCACTTCCTCTTTCATTGAAGTCGGGTAAATTTGTATTCTCGTTTTCTAAATGCGTTTCTGAACAGAAGTATTTGTTCAGTATATTACACTTTTCCTCATTTTCGTAAACCAAGTTCATGTTATTCCACGGATCATGTAACGGGGACTAAAAACTTAAATTCTCCATAAAAAGAGGCAAGCAGATTACTCACAGTAGCTTTTCATATCTGCATCCTCTAGGAGACTCTCGGGTATATAATTAGGAATGGAGCCTCTGCTAGTTGTGCTATTATGAAAATAGCTGAAATGCTACACACTGAATGATGTATAACAATCAATCAATCTTCTGATTTGATAAACATGGATTGCATCTGACAAGTTTATACCTGTCCCGTGGACTGATGTAAAGAGGTTCATTACTAATAGCAATGCTATTTAACGCCATTGTGCATGTTCCAAGAACAATTTGCCAAACGGGTAATCAGAAGCCGTAAATCGACGGATATACAATACAATGGCCAAAAGAAAAGAGACAAACAATGATCTATTAAACACACAAAAAAAACTGAGGTGCTCCGGAATGGTAAGCAGTTCCTGCTCCACTAGTGGCACCAAACTATCACCTGTATTTCAATGGTTTGAGCTTAGTGGTGGTTGATATTGGTGGAATTTAAGACCATTACTGTTTAAACTAAACTATTTTCTATTTACATGTATATAAGTTAGTGAATTGAGAAAGTATACTATATCATATTACACACAACTTACCTCCCCTGGTCTGGTAAAGCGGGACGGTAAATTACTGGCATCACATTCATTGTAAAGATCCATATTTTTTAACGAGGATGTTTTCTTTGGTTTTACTTGTTTCATGTTCTCAAATTTTTGTTCAATAAAGTGAACGTTCTCTCGAAGCGCAGCTATTCTTTTAAATTTATCACCAGGTAATTCCATTTTTCGTGAGATTTTCTCTCTCATCTTCTTGACAGCTATTTGTTTAGTTATAACAGCCATTGCTAAGTCGTCAAAATTATGTGACTTGCAGGCTTTATATTCATAAACCGTTGCAGAAGCCATTTTCCAAAGTCCAGATTGGCTTTGTTTCCTCGCTAAATAGTCTAGAAATTGTTTCTCCTCTTTTTCCGTCAAACCTTCTACTGCGTCATCGACACTATTTTCTGACACATTCAGCTGTCTATAAATGTCTTTCAAACGGCTAGTAGGATCTACATGTTGTTGATGCATAAATGGGGAGGTGTGATTTCTAATTCCAATCGCTTCTCGGAATTTGTTGCGCAGACTATTTTCCTCATAAATTTGCTTTAAATCATAACCTTCAAATAAGTTAGGCATGGTTGATGCCCGACGGACAATTTGTTTCCTAAGAATTTCAATGTCTTGTGGGATGTCATATTTTGTCGTGCTGTTGCCACTTACATTATTAATATGTGCACGTTCTCTGTAAGATCTCGTGCTCGAACCAGACGACGTCCGATTATCTATATCACTAATACTTTTGGTAATTTTTGTTGTTCTACGTTTGTGTTTAGCTTTCGGCGAAACAACACGAACATTTTGCTTTATCCGTGACCGTCTGTCAAGGTTCTCTTCTTTACCTTTTATTGATTCCATAATGTATGTTCTATTAAAACATATATAAATCTTACATTGGCACTCTGAAAAAGAATCAAATAATAGGTAAATTAAAGGGATAATGTCAAATATTTCATGATAAGATCTAATTTAAAAGCTTGCTAAAAATGCATAGTTTAATGTTAAAGAACAGTATGTCTTTCAAGGTTTTTTTCTATACATTAATGACAAAAATGTTACCGTACTTAATTGCTTGTCAATTATCATTCAACAGATAGGTTATCATTATTTCATTGATTTGATCTTTCTTCTATGTTATTTGTCTAATCTGCACACACACTTACAATATGTATCTATTTATATGTTCAATATATTTTTGATTTTGTTTATTATTTTAAGGCCATCCTTGACATTATGTCTCAACCATGTGGCGTGAAATATTTTAAAATAAACAGGGAAATATAAACTAAGACATTACAATATCAGTAAAATCACTTATAGCAATGTTCATTTAATAAGATAAAATAATATTTTGAACATAAAGAGTAAAAATATAACACACACACACCAATATTTTACTATGCAAATTGATTTCTTAAAAAAATATTTGTAAATATATCAGTTCAGGAGTTGATCGTGTTCTATAAACAGAAAATACTTCAGATCGTTCTTCTTCATTGAAAATAATATACGTTAGAGAATACCGAAGGGACAATCAAAGAGGACAATCCAGAGAAAATGGCAACACAGGGTACACAAGACGGGGAAAAAACCACAATACAATATGTGTTGGACACCACTATATACGCAAACAAACACAAACTACACGTCTTCAATGCATATGAGTGTGTGCTTTGAATGTTTGAACACGGGGAGGAAATCCACAGCAACAGACAAGTTTTAATTGATATTTCATTCATGACGAATATTAAATTAATACAAAGTGGTCTTTGTATTTAAGATTTGTTGTATGAAAATGTGAAATATTTCAATTGTTGGTTAGAAGTAAAACGGCCATTATTTTTTTAAGAGCTGTTAATACCGACAGACAATTATATTTTGTTTATTTATATCATATATTAATCCATTTGTCAATCAGAAAATTAAAACAGCCATAATTATATATTTAACATTGAATATATGTACATTAACTTTAAACCACCAATTTTAAAACTTGAGCAGCTGTAATACTAAATATATATATATACATTGTGCATATGATCATGTACACCCAAATCTCCTTACAAAATAATTACTTCAAACTTTAACCAATAACCACATTATTGATTGAATAATGGTGCGTTATTTAATTTCCCCATACACTGTATGCAGGCCTGGATTAACCCTTAGGCAAAATAAGCACGTGCTTAGGGCATCAAAGACCAAGGGGGCACTACAAAAATCCGGCCACACCGCAGTTTATTTTATCATCCAGATATTAGGCTCAAAAACACACCAGAAATCCCCCAAAAATATGGAAAAATGAAATAAAGCAGTAATAAATGTTATAGGCTTTATTTATACATGTTAAAACAATAAAAATAATTAATTTAAATGATTTAAAATGATGTTTACAGTGTATTTACATCAAAAAGGTTGGCCTGTGCTTAGGGCATAAATTGACTTTAATCCGGCCCTGATTGTATGTTTCTCCATGTCAACTGTTACCACATCTTTTTGTCATATTTAAAGAATTTATGTGAGTGATTGAATGAGCATCTTTTATGTTATTGCAGGAAAATGTTACATTTTGATGAGATAATGTCCACTTTGTACGTACTAGACCAATACGTTGAGTTGAACTTATATAGTCCCAGCTCTGTGAAACAACAGTCTATTGGTAGATATGTTGCTCCAGTCGGAAACATCATCCTGATACCGATCTGTACTCTTACGCATTAATGCTGCATGTTTAGCGGAGAAGCTGCCAATACTAATTCTATATCTTTGGTTTTACCCGACCGTAGACAGGAAAGACAGACACGAATATGTTTACAATATAAACTCCACCCAGCTTAATCATGTAATTATATAAATTAAATTTATTCAAGATTCAAGATGTAGATATATCTACAGTGGCGTTGAGGTAACAAATTGAAAAACACAAAAATACCACACTGTCGGAACAACTCCAAAATCAAATGTCAAAATCGTAGAAAGAGGCAAAATCGATACCCCTGACACACAAATGCATGACCACTCATTTTCCTGACTTGGTACAGGCAAATCAAGGTTCATTATTTTATTTACCGTATGAAATATGGTTTGCTTATATATTTTACGTACCTTTACAATTTTTAAAATACATGTACTCAGGAACATTCAGAAAAAAGCTTTGAATCAAAATAAATAAGAAATGTATTTGTTATACATTTTCCCGGGGTCGTATTAAGCTAGTGTAGATCCTGTATCATATTATATAACGGGGCCATATAATTGTTTTTTAATACACATAAATATTAGATTATAAATTGTTTGCTTGTATATTAAGGTAATTCCTTTTTTCATTTGCTATACAGACAGATAATATATATATATATACGGCAAGTATGTCCGTATACATATAATATACGTGTATGCGTGTGTGTACAAACAGTAGTGAACAATCATGCTTACGTCCAGTTGTTTTATACTCTGTGCGTGTATGTGTCCAAACAGTTGTAAATGGTCATTCTTGTGTGTGATTGTTTTACCCTGTGTACATGTATGTGTACAAACAGTAGTGAAATACCATCTATACGTGCAGATATATACACTCTTTAAGTGTTATTAATCATACCCATGTACGTTTGCCATTTTCATTTTTTCATTTATAAAATGATCGTTTTATTGGTTACATAAATTGTGTTGTAGAAGACTTTAATGTCAGCATATATATTAAGGATAAAAGTAAGTGGTCTGTGTTTGATTCATTAGACCAGAGGGAGATAGACAGTTGAGCCAGAAAATAAACATTTGAGTCAACTGAAAATTTACATTTTTGTCCAATTTTATTGTATCATCAAGACCAATAAATAAGACTAATCATAAATCAATACATAATTTACTTCATCTGTACGCCAAACATAATCCGCTCTCTGGTAAACACGGGAGGTGAAAGTAGGGTTTTCTGCCAGAAAAGTCTTTATTAACTGTATAAATGGTTTAAGCAATGTACATGAATAGCACTGTTTCTACGATCACTGGTGTTAATGTATGCACATAGCGATATCTGATTTAACGATTATCAGTTCTAGCTCTCAATTTTGTTTAATGTAATGAGGTTCAGAAGCGGAATCAGAGGGGACGTCCTTGGTGTGCACCTCATCTCCCCCTAAAATGTGCAAGACATATATCATGGGTGCTACTCCTCATCCCTCCTGGATTTGCTTATCCCCCCTTTTTTTAAACTCCCGTACTCTTATTATAGCTCTACCATGCATCCAATGAGGACCTAGACGTTATGTCCCCCCCAGACACCTCAATTTGTACGCACCCTCTAATGATAACACATGGCTGCGCGCCTTAAGAATTCATATTTAAATTACAACCGAATATTTGATTTAAGATTTACTTGTTTTGTTAACCTTTTAACGTTAGAACATTCTAAATGATGGTTCTAGCATGCTGTATGGTATTGTGAATCAGACAGACTAAGAAGAGTTTGAAGATACCAAAGAGGTAATCAGAATCCGTAAAACGAAGAAGAGTGAGTGAGTCATTGTTGTTTAACGCCAATTCAGCAATTTTTTCAGCTATATCATGGCGAGAACAAGTTAATATGCAATGAGATGATGATGAGGTCCACTTTGTACTAAACCAACACGCTGAGTTGGATTTTTTTATAGTGCTAGTTCAATGAAACAACAGTCCGCGGATAAACATGTCGCTCCACTCGGACACATTATTCTGATTCCGAGCCAACCAGTCTTTCTCTTTCTCCTTAATGCTGCGAGCTTAACGGAGAAGCAACAAATACCAATTTTATAGTTTTTGGTTTGACACGACCGGGGCTCGAACCCACGATCTACCGCACTCGAGGCGAGCACGCTAACCATTACGCCACCTATGCGGCTTAAATCGAAGAACAGACAACACAAAGGCCAAAGGAAAAGGCATAAAAGGACAAACAATGATCTACAAAACATACACATAAAACTAAAGATTGAGTAACACGAGCCCCATTAAAAACGTCTAGCTATCTTATTTCGTTGTTCATTTTTTAGGTACAAGGTGTCTTAAATTTAATTCATGAGAGTGCAGATTAAATATTGTTTCTTATTATACCTTATTATATATTAATATATACAAATAAATGCCGATTGTAACTCAGTTCGTTTATCCGATTTGTGATACGGCTTTTGGTCAGTTTAAATACATATGCTTAAATCAATATTGCACAATTGACAAAAAATCTAAATGAGCCTGATTTTTTTTAATTGAATATGAATTCAAACACAAAATTTAACGGAAAACAGCATTAAATTAGTACATAAACATGTGGTGTGAACATAGTTTTTGACAAAATTAAAACAAATATGATTAAATCAGGATTATGGTGTTTAACGCCACTTTAACAATATTTCAGTTATAACGTGGCGGTCAGTTTTATTGGTGGAGGAAACCGGAGAAAATCATTAACCTGTCGCAAGTCACTGACAAACTTTATCACATAATGTTGTATCGGGGTTCGAACTCACAACTTTAGTGGTGTTATGCACTGATTGCATAGGTAGTTATAAATCCAACTAGCATACGATCACGACCACGACGTCCCTGATTAAATCTGAATTTGTACTTAATACTGTTTTTATCCAGGCATGTGTTGCCAAAAAATAATAAAACAGATTCCTGTGTCTAGATCGTCGACATAATACCGACCACATATTTCATTTCACGTGAACATATGTCTTAAAATATGCATTGTGGAATAAATATAATTGTTGCATTTAATAACAAAAATTCATCAAAATTTAAACTATATTTATTACATATTCCATCCGCAGATTCCTACGGGGTAACACTCGTTCATTTGTGTATCACAATACACTGTAATTACTAAATGAAGAAGAGAAGTAGGTCTTTTATCTTGTATTTCTCTATCTGGGTTAAAGATAGATTTCCTCGTAATATGTTCCCCCACTTACACCCTCACTGTTTCATGGAAAAACTAAAGGTTTTGATCTATTAACACTAATTTACAGAAAATTCATTGACAAATTTATTTTAGAATATTAGTGTCTATGGTTTTTTCCCTATATTGCTTATTCTGTAAATGATATGTATCATCAGCATCTGTCTTGCTTCCTTTCTTGTGATCTGCGTTATTGCTTCATAGCTCCTTAGTTTTCTTGAATTGGACCAAAAGATGTTTAAATTATTTGGCTTTCCAATCTTTATAACTATGAGGATACCTGATTAAAGTTATTCCATAAACGCTTCGTATGCAGTAAATTAGATCCTATGTTTTATAACTATCATTGGATAGATATTTCTGCTGGTAAACTCTTAGTCGCCAAGAGTATCATCCTGTCAGTAGTCGGTGCTTCTGCACTGACATGGTTTATTAAATATATTTATGATCTTTGAAATGTCCTAAATATTATGTAATCGATTAAAGATAATCTCCCTTGACCATAGGTAAACCTTCGCTGATTGTGGCTATTATGTATAGACCCATTGGTTTACTTGTTCCCAACGACTTTTAAATTATTTGACAATCTTTGACTATGAGCGTAACTGATGATGGTTATTCTAGAAACACGTCGTGCGCACTATTTTAGATTTCTACATTTTTTTTTTAATTTTGAAAAGGCATTTGATAAACTTTGGGTGGGAGCATTGTTGCTTTAATTGCATTTAAACACTATGAATGGAAATGTGCATAATGTTATTTTAAACTTGTGTGGAAAATAAAGCTTAAACAGTGATGGTCAACGATTGCACCAATATCACCAATTAAAACGAAGAATCACCTCTCACCATATGACTTTGGAAATCTATGTACATTGTACATTGTATATAATAATGTGAATTCTGACCTTTTTCTTTGCAACACGGGGTGTAGCAAATATGCAAAGGGCACACTTAGTATTTCACAAGATATTCCAGAACAATGTAATATCTACTTAAACTTTTTACACTTGAATACAGTCTTTAAGACAGAGTAACAATCTTCTAATCCTTTATACGACTATTTGCTCAGTTTAGAAACTTAAGGGAAACACTGAAAAACTAAAATTATCAAGAAAATTGACGTTTCCAATTATTTGAACTGATAATTGTAGATAATTTTAGACCTTAGGAATCACTCTATTAAAATAAAACAGATAACTTTAATTTCACCAAAAACACAAATTGCAGAAAATTAGATTTATTAGATAAATATAAATATTCTAAATATAAATATAAAATATATAAAAACATATACATCTTCCTTTATGATCTACGGAGAGTTGGGTCGTTATCTTCTGGAAATTGCTATTAAATTCACATGATCTCATACTGGACTAAATTTGTTGATGGTAAACAATCTAAGAAAAGTTTGGGAAAAAACGTAGACATCACATTTAGTGGTACGACACGTTTCTGGATTAACCTTCATCAAGTACGCTCAAAGAGAAATAATCTTAAAATCTTTGGGAACAAGAAAACCAAAGGACCTAAACAGAACAGCTAAAATCAGCTAAGGTCACCAATACCTGAGGGAGGAGAACTAAGGTCACCAATACCTGAGGGAGGAAAACTAAGGTCACCAATACCTGAGGGAGGAGAACTAAGGTCACCTATGCCTGAGGGAGGAGAACTAAGGTCACCAATACCTGAGGGAGGAGAACTAAGGTCACCAATACCTGAGGGAAGAGAACTAAGGTCACCAATACCTGAGGGAGGAGAATTAAGGTAACCAATACCTGAGGGAGGAGAACTAAGGTCACCTATGCCTGAGGGAGGCGTGCTTTAATAATAATTGCATGATTGATTGAGAAATTGTAAATTTCAATAACAAATATATTTAATAAACCATGTCAGTGCCGAAGCACTGACTACTTAGCGAATGATATCCTTGGGGACTAATAGTCCACCAGCAGATTCATCTCTCTTCCTGTATAACACTTAACGTAGGAACTAAGTATCGCTTACTTTTCTTAAAAACATATTCAATGTGGATACACCTATACATGTATATGGGATGCACCGACATTGCAGAATACCGAATGGTTTGGCTTAAATATAAATCTAAAACTGCCATGTCTATCTATCCCGTATGAAAGATTATGGTAAAGCTCTAAACTATAAATCAGGATTTTCAAAAGACAATTTTCTCTCGGAATTTCGTCGATTTCAGAACCTTATTCATGTTTTACCAATAGAAAGTGGAAGAGGGCTATACTGTAGAAAAAACAGGAGAATCGTGTAATTTCTTTTATAATATATATAAGTAAATATATTGACGACGCCCATTGGAGAAGAAAACTGTCAAATATTTTTTTTAAATGGTGAACTAATAAAGGACAAAAAAATTAAAGATGCAAATTGATCAAAGTTATTAATAAAGCTGTGTGTTTCCTCGGGCTAACTTTATACTCTTGTATTTCTATTATCAATATTAAACTGTCAAGCAATGTATGCTCTTTACTAATGTAGGTACATTATTTTTTTGATTTGTCTCTTCTTTTCTATATATTTTACACTTGCATAAGTAAATGTTTGGTGTTTTTTTTCTTCTTTTTTGTGTCTTTCTCATTTCATTTATTATCTCAGTAACTCTATAACGATGTATTCACAATGGTTTAAGAGAATAAAGATACATGTCAGCTCAAAAATCTAATTCTAACACTGTTTTGTTTAATTTTCAGACGTATATAAATATTTAGTATTAACCTAGTATTTCAAGTAACTTTGAGATCCAGTGGGACAGATATATTGTATGGTTGTCACCTGCTTAGATGTTTGTATAATATACTATATGTCCTGTGACTGTCTGTTTGATGACTTCATCATCATTCTATGCAATATATTAAAAATTGCTGTCAAATTATCATATTAAGTATATATGTACCATCTACACACGCTTAGACACATGTCTTATGTCTATCTCTAGATTTTCCTTACCAGACAAGGTAACACTTCGACTATTGAAGCTATATTTAATAGCGGATGTGGCCCAGTGGTCTAGGGCGCTGGACATAAGGCTAAGCGATTGGTGCTGCAGTGCATCCATGGTGTGAGTTCAAATCCCGTCGAGGAAGAACAAAAATTTGTCAGCTCAAAGATCTAATTCTAACACTGTTTTGTTTAATTTTCAGACGTATATAAATATAATCAGTAATTATACAGAAAATTGACTTTTCAGAAGTAGGGTTGTCTCTTGCAAATTCATGTTCGATTTTGATAAAATGATAATAAATTAAATTATTACCAAACGCAGATTTAAATCTAGCTTTATCCTCCTATTTTTTTTTTAACTTTAACAGTTTAAAACAATGAATTTCCAACGTCGAATACACATTGATAATATTTTGGAATTCCATTAGTTTAAGAAGAGTTTGAAGATACCAAAGGGGTAATCAGAATCCGTAAATCAAAGAAGAACAGACAACACAATGACCATGAGAAAAAGGACGAAAGGACAAACGAAGATCTACAAAACATACACATAAAACTAATGATCGAGTAACACGAACCACACTATAAATCGGGTGCTCCAGAAGGGTAAGGTTGTTTCAAAATCGTGAATATTTAAAAAAAAAACACAAAAAAACACAAAAAAACAGAAGATTAAATACATTTTTGCTTTTTGTCGATACATATTTTTTTTCATTATTAAAATCAGACAATAATTAACCTCAGGATCGTCTTTAAAAAAAGTGATTTCAAATAATTTATAGATGGTTTGGTTTATGGTGTTTAACACCACTTTCAACAATATTTCAGTTATATGGTGCCAGTCAGTTTTACTGGTGGAGGAAACTGGAGTCCACGGAGAAATCCACCGTCCTGTTGCAAGTCACTGATAAACTTTATTACATAATGTTTTTTCGAGTACACCTCGCCTCAGCGGGGTTCGAACTCACAACGTTAGTATAATATATAGAAAAATAATACAGTTCTGAATAGGTTTTGCGTGTCTCTGTAAACGATTGATTTCTTACCTCTTAAGGATACATGTAGATAAATTCTCTGATATTGTCAAGTCGATATTCATCATATATAATACAAATTCATTCATTCATTAATTACATTACTTATGTCAATATCTAGCACCATCCGAAACACAACAATAAAAAAATGTTAAAATTTCAACTGCATATCGATAAGAAATACACAAAAGAAAATATATTCTATAAGCAGTTTAATCAATGAAAGTCCATGGATTCGATTTATAAAAGGGTATTAACATTTAGTTTTCAAACATTGACAACGCATTCAGTCGATTTTTTAACAATACAAAGGACTTTAAGTCATATAAATATAATAGATATAGCTCTCGTGTAATTAAAAACAGGGGATTATCTGGGATTTAAAAACCGGATGACAGGAATATTTTGTTTCTAATATTTAATTCAAATCAAGATATATTTTTTTTTATTGGTGAACTCGATATCATCGGCTTTTTAGATAAATGGAATTTGTCTTGTAATTTTTATTACCATTGTTATGATGCCAATCAATTAAGAGAGAGGTCCGTCGAGGTCGTGATCATATGGTAGTTCGATTTAAAATTATCTGTGCAATCATTGCATATCCCCACTAACGTTGTGAGTTGGATTCCCGTTCAGACGAGGTGGTACGTGGTCGTGATCGTATGGTATTTGGATTTATGCTACCTATGCAATCATTGCCTATCACTACTGATGTTATGAGTTCGAATCTCGATCAGGGCGAGGTCTACAACACTATGTGATAAAGTCTGTCAGTGACTTACGACAGGTCGGTGGTTTTCTCCGGGTCCTCCGGTTTCCTCCACCAATAAAACTTACCGCCACGATATAACTGAAATATTGTTGAAAGTGGCGTTAAACACCACAACCCTAACCCAACCTCAAATAAGAGAGCGTAAAAAATAATTGTATTTGATATTTTATAGACAATACTAGACAAGACAAATACCGGCGTTCTACGATTGCACCAAAAGCCGTTCATTTACGCACATAATATGACTGCGCCAATTTATGTTCATAAACTCAAATGAACCAAAAATAAATGCATCATTTACACAAATTAGTTGAAAACTATCAGTGTAAAATAAACGCATTATTTTCACAAGTTAGTTGAAAACTATCAGTGTTGCTAAAAACAAAATTATATATACAGCAGTACTGCTTACAATTCTGGAGCACATGATCTCAACCCCGCTATATACAGCAGTACTGCCTACCATTCCGGAGCACATGATCTCAACCCCGCTATATACAGCAGTACTGCTTACCATTCCGGAGCACATGATCTCAACCCCGCTATATACAGCAGTACTGCTTACCATTCCGGAGCACATGATCTCAACCCCCTATATAAGCAGTACTGCCTACCATTCCGGAGCACATGATCTCAACCCCGCTATATACAGCAGTACTGCCTACCATTCCGGAGCACATGATCTCAACCCCGCTATATACAGCAGTACTGCTTACTATTCCGGAGCACATGATCTCAACCCCGCTATATACAGCAGTACTGCTTACCATTCCGGAGCACATGATCTCAACCCCCCTATATACAGCAGTACTGCTTACCATTCCGGAGCACATGATCTTAACCCCGATATATACAGCAGTACTGCCTACCATTCCGGAGCACATGATCTCAACCCCGCTATATACAGCAGTACTGCTTACCATTCCGGAGCACATGATCTCAACCCCGCTATATACAGCAGTACTGCTTACCATTCCGGAGCACATGATCTCAACCCCCTATATAAGCAGTACTGCCTACCATTCCGGAGCACATGATCTCAACCCCGCTATATACAGCAGTACTGCCTACCATTCCGGAGCACATGATCTCAACCCCGCTATATACAGCAGTACTGCTTACTATTCCGGAGCACATGATCTCAACCCCGCTATATACAGCAGTACTGCTTACCATTCCGGAGCACATGATCTCAACCCCCCTATATACAGCAGTACTGCTTACCATTCCGGAGCACATGATCTTAACCCCGATATATACAGCAGTACTGCCTACCATTCCGGAGCACATGATCTCAACCCCGCTATATACAGCAGTACTGCTTACCATTCCGGAGCACATGATCTCAACCCCGCTATATACAGCAGTACTGCTTACCATTCCGGAGCACATTATCTCCCATTCAGCTATATACAGCAGTACTGCTTACCATTCCGGAGCACATGATCTCAACTCCGCTATATACAGCAGTACTGCCTACCATTCCGGAGCACATGATCTCAACCCCGCTATATACAGCAGTACTGCTTACCATTCCGGAGCACATGATCTCAACCCCGCTATATACAGCAGTACTGCCTACCATTCCGGAGCACATGATCTCAACCTCCTATATACAGCAGTACTGCTTACCATTCCGGAGCACATGATCTCAACCTCGCTATATACAGCAGTACTGCTTACCATTCCGGAGCACATGATCTCAACCCCGCTATATACAGCAGGACTGTTTACCATTCCGGAGCACATGATCTCAACCCCGCTATATACAGCAGTACTGCTTACCATTCCGGAACACATGATCTCAACCCCGCTATATACAGCAGTACTGCTTACCATTCCGGAGCACATGATCTCAACCCCGCTATATACAGCAGTACTGCCTACCATTCCGGAGCACATGATCTCAACCCCCTATATACAGCAGTACTGCCTACCATTCCGGAGCACATGATCTCAACCCCGCTATATACAGCAGTACTGCTTACCATTCCGGAGCACATGATCTCAACCCCGCTATATACAGCAGTACTGCTTACCATTCCAGAGCATATGATCTCAACCTCGCTATATACAGCAGTACTGCCTACCATTCCGGAGCACATGATCTCAACCCCGCTATATACAGCAGTACTGCCTACCATTCCGGAGCACATGATCTCAACCCCGCTATATACAGCAGTACTGCTTACCATTCCGGAGCACATGATCTCAACCCCGCTATATACAGCAGTACTGCTTACCATTCCGGAGCATATGATCTCAACCCCGCTATATACAGCAGTACTGCTTACCATTCCGGAGCACATGATCTCAACCCCGCTATATACAGCAGTACTGCCTACCATTCCGGAGCACATGATCTCAACCTCCCTATATACAGCAGTACTGCTTACCATTCCGGAGCACATGATCCCAACCTCGCTATATACAGCAGTACTGCCTACCATTCCGGAGCACATGATCTCAACCCCGCTATATACAGCAGTACTGCTTACCATTCCGGAACACATGATCTCAACCCCGCTATATACAGCAGTACTGCTTACCATTCCGGAGCACATGATCTCAACCCCGCTATATACAGCAGTACTGCCTACCATTCCGGAGCACATGATCTCAACCCCCTATATACAGCAGTACTGCCTACCATTCCGGAGCACATGATCTCAACCCCACTATATACAGCAGTACTGCTTACCATTCCGGAGCACATGATCTCAACCCCGCTATATACAGCAGTACTGCTTACCATTCCAGAGCATATGATCTCAACCCCGCTATATACAGCAGTACTGCTTACCATTCCGGAGCACATGATCTCAACCTCCCTATATACAGCAGTACTGCTTACCATTCCGGAGCACATGATCTCAACCCCGCTATATACAGCAGTACTGCTTACCATTCCGGAGCACATGATCTCAACCCCGCTATATACAGCAGTACTGCTTACCATTCCGGAGCATATGATCTCAACCCCTCTATATACAGCAGTACTGCTTACCATTCCGGAGCACATGATCTCAACCCCGCTATATACAGCAGTACTGCCTACCATTCCGGAGCACATGATCTCAACCCCGCTATATACAGCAGTACTGCCTACCATTCTGGAGCACATGATCTCAACCCTCTATATACAGCAGTACTGCTTACCATTCCGGAGCACATGATCTCAACCCCTGTTTTAGTGAGATTCGTGTTGCTTGATCTTTAATTGTCTATGTAGTGTTTAATAGATCATTGTTTGTCCTTTTTCTTTTGACCATTGAATTGTCCGTCAATCTTCGATTTAACGCTTCTGATTACCCCAAACTTTTCATAAATGCATTCATCATGCTTAAAAATTGATTTTGACGACAGAATGTGCATATTTAAATTCATGAAAGGTATATTCATATGTACATAAAAAAAATACGCTTATAATTATGCCAAGTATGGTTACCTGAAATTTAAATAAACTTTAGAGAAAACCGATGGGGCAATTCAGAATGGACAACCCAGAGACGGGAAACATTTTAAACGATGAGCAACATGGACCACACAAAAATATGGGGGTGAACCCAGGTGATCGCGGGGAAGCGGTCTATTATTTTGCTTAGACGCCTATTTTGTTTAATTACTTTTATTGAATTGTGGAACTATTCTTCAGAAGTGCAAAAAAGGGACTTCTTCTGGTTGTGGTAGACAGTTCAATTCACAACTCGGTGTCGCCTTTGGGACGGGAAGTCAGCTAACGAGTGCATCATGTATAAAGAATGGCACAACTTCCAGAAGCTCCGAATGAGTAACAGTACAATAAGTGGTTCGTTGCGAGGCAATATTTTTCGATCCTATCAATATTATATCCTCTTTATTTTTTTGCCTCTGGCAATCTAAATTCCTTCTATTGCATACTTTTCACTCAAATGTGCTCAATTGTTTGTAATCTTGTTCTTGTCATGAACACAGGGTTAGTGTTATGGTGTTTAACGCCACTTTCAACAATATTTCAGTTATATCGTGGCGGTCTGTTTTATTGGTGAAGGAAACCGAAGTAACCGTTGTCATGAATATAGCCGAAACACTAATCAATCTGAAGACAAGAATATATGTCAATAGGTTAGTTGAATGTATTTTTTGTTGTTAACTTTTTAAACATTTCACAATCAATACATTTTTGTATATGTAACTACCACACCGTCACACCATTTCAAAAATATATCAGAATATCGTAGAAACAGCTCTAGGATACTCCCTATATATACATCGTAGTTTATTCCCCTCTCTTTGCTTTGATAGTGTCGGGTTAAACCAATTTTACGGTCTTAGGTGAAGCAAGTGTTTGCCCATATGCGGAAAATAAAAATTCTGACCTTCACATTTCTAACTTGCTGAACGTGAAGTCCAAATCTTGATCTTCATACATAATTAATATATATATATACATTTTTTGTATATATATTTGTGCAGCAAATATTGTCATGTAGATCTCTAATAATACTATAGAAAAGAGCCGATGGCTTCGACCTACATTTATGTGTTATGTGGTATACATGGCAATCAGAAGATATAATCAAAAAGATATGATCACATAGCACTATTTTCTGACACTATTTTACTGTTAGAAGCACCAAGACCTGTGTGTTGTAATAATTGTATATACTACTTAAATGTAGTTGTCTATATACATATATATCCTTAGCTGAAATGAGACCTCTACAGTTACTATTAATGTGTTTGAATATGATTCTCTTTTTTTATTGTATATCTTTAAACAGAGTAATTGATGATAAGACATAATAATATTGATTACTTTATCACATACATATTGTTTTCCTCCATTGAAATCGAGGAGGTTTTGTTACAATTTCAACAAACCTATAGCACCGTCCCTTGGTGTCCATTGCATCAAAAGAATATTCAGTAAAGCATATTTTTTTTTTTTTTTTTTTTATTTTTATTTTTTTTTTACTATTATCTTTATAAACTAAATAATCAATGAAAAGACTTATGTTCTGTTGCATTGGACACGAGGTGGATTTGTTAGAACTTACAAATTTATTTTCAATAAAATTTCTGTACTTCTTTATTATTTCATCTCTTTTTCCTTATTTTAACTTGTTCGTGTCAATATTCATACAATCTTATGTTAACATCAAATTGCATGTGTCGACCCTATTAGATCAAATTGCATGTGTCGACCCTATTAGATACACATGCAATTTGTTGTTAGCATAAGATTGTATGAATATTGACACGAACAAGTTAATATAAGGAAAAAGAGATGAAATAATAAAGAAATAAAGAGATTTTTATTGAAAATAAATTTGTAAACAGAAAGTTAGAAAAAAGGGGGGTAGTCCGTGCCACGAGCGCCTGTGAGAACTTCAACAAACCTTAGCATCGTCCCTTGGTGCCCATTGCAGCAGAACAAAATTCTATTAAACATTGCTTCCATTAATTACCCATAGTAGCAACACAACTGCACATACCTTATTGGTCAATATTAATTGACAAGTCATTTTATTGTTCAATAAATCATTTTATTGTTTAGTCCTTGATATGTACTGATTTTGCTGTCATATGTTGTTTTCTATATGTTAAACAATCATGACTGTTAAATGTAAATGCCCCCATGGGGACCTGATTTGGAAAATAAAATTATTCTTACTGAAGGTTGTATTCCAGTGTACAAAAATTAACTTGCCGGAATACGAAGAGACATTGTCTGCCATTTATGTCATTTGTCGTAGGCCTTGAATAGTAAATCCAATACCGAAATTGGTGAAAAGATAAAAAAAAAAACATTTATCGTTTGGAAATCAAAATATTATCAGTACTTGTTCGTCCTATCAAAAATAGTAGACAAACTTTTTCCCCTTTAAAGGGTGTTGACGTGATGACATTTTTGTAGAGACTATATCATCTTGGGTATATTGTGCTATTCATCTTCCTTAAGAGTCTTCAGGGGCAGGATTTCTTACCCATCACTCAGTTGAGCTTCATGGAGTTCGGAAGTTCCCGAAAGGATACCCTGCTGTATTATTATTTTTTTAATATAAATGTCTGGTTATTCTTCCACACAGTGTGTCTAGTTAAATGATTTTAGTTGACAAATGTTTAGTACCAACACCGTTTGCTAATGAATTGTGTAAGCTAAATGCTGAAGACATAGCCTAATAGTATGGCAGTTGGATTTATAACTACCTGTGCAATCAGTGCCTATCACCAATAAAGTTGTGAATTCGAACCCCATTCATAGCGGAATGTACTCAATACAACATTATGTGATCAAGTTTGTCAGTGACTTGCGACAGGTCGGTGGTTTTCTCCGGGCACTCTGGTTTCCTCCACCAATAAAACTGACCGCCATGATATAACTGAAATATTGTTGAAAGTGACGTTAAGCACCAGAAACCAAACCATATAGCCTAATTCTCTCTTTCCTAATCGAAACGTAATGTTTAACCACTATTGTTAAACCCAGATGGTGATTGTTTCTTTGTGTATTGTCCCTTATCATTTAAATTTTATCTCTTTTTTTTATCTATTTGTTATATAAGTTTAAAATATAAGCTTTGTTCTCAATATGAATACCTACATTTTGTATATTTAGTAGTTCTATTGTATTACTGATGAAATCTGGTTTACATATTGGGTGCGTATGAACAGTACAATAATAAAACTCGACAGAACATTATACATCCGCTCTACATTTTTATAATGATAGCTTGCGTTTATGTAACACAATCCAGATGTTTACATTTCCAACACGAAGCCAGATACAATCATTGTATGCGTAATGGAAATTTAAGAAATGAGGCGAAAGGAATCATGTCCGCAGTATTGTATCTATATATCCATGAAAGGGAGTACATAGGACATATAGATTGTATTATGCAATGTTAAAGATTATTAAAATGATAATATTATGTAATAATGTATTATGTAACACCATGCACTCCTTGTTTTCATGTAAACTGTAAATATTTGTTGTTTTTGTCAATTGAATAAATGACATTAACTGGAGATATGTTTTAGATTTATTATTCTCCTTTGCCAAAAACATAGCAGAGTTGTTGCTGTTATAGTACAAAGTGGTAGTGCTGCATCTCTCATTTCTAGGACCCCTATATGTAATGGGTACATATCAGGAAAACGAGGACCAACATAAATTAACGTTAATTTTGATTCGCCCCGCATATTTAGAGGACGTCACTTTCAAAAACTAGGTCTCATTTCTATACCACCCCGGTGTTCCTTCGGGGAGGAAGAAAATATATTGAAGGAAACATATTCACATATTAATATTAGCAGTGTGACTTGAAATAGTACTGGGGCCCGGGTGGCTCAATGAGTTAGGTCGTTGAATCTAACAACTCATACAAGACTATCACCAATA
Organism: Bathymodiolus septemdierum; assembly: GCA_963383655.1. Classification (NCBI taxonomy): domain Eukaryota; kingdom Metazoa; phylum Mollusca; class Bivalvia; order Mytilida; family Modiolidae; genus Bathymodiolus; species Bathymodiolus septemdierum. The sequence goes on along the minus strand of OY726524.1, from coordinate 37,468,386 downwards.
CGGTGTGAGTTCGCGCCCGGCTTTGTAAATTACAAAAAAGTGTGCACTCGACTCGCAGCCGCAAGTGATAACGTTTACCAGTTGCTTGCCCATGGTCGGTGGTTCTCTCCGGGTACTCCGGCCTCCTCCACCACTAAGACTGGTCGCCATGATATAGCTGAAATATTGTTGAAAGTGGCGTTAAACACATAAAATCAAAAATCAAATCATTGAAATAGTACTAAGCAAATATTATCATACTTCCCAATGACTATAACAGCTTGCTCAACCGTCCTGTGTATCTTATGATTTGAAATGCCATAAATGAATAGTTTTTTTCCTTTGATCTTTTTGTGGTTTATATACCGGGGGCCATGTTCTCGAAAGTATCCTAAGTTATGTCTTAGGACGATTTTTAGGATGGTGTTAGGGCCATCTTAGGACATGTCCTAGGAGTGATCTCGAAGCTGTCTTAAGACTATCCTAACTTAGGATGTCTTAACTATGTCCTAAGTGTCAACGCAATAAGTAAAATAATAGAAATATTGTGCACAACAATTATTTCCAATATCAATATATAGCAAATCCTTGATAAAACTACTCATAATAAATTATAAGATGCAATTTTTTTTTTTTTCAATTTCATTTTTTTACGCTGTATCACATGAACCTGTTTCTTGATTTCTTTAATTTGCAACTATCTATATACATAGTTCTGAGGTTCATATACGATATAGAACTAATGTGTAAAACTCTTTTTTATAATGAAATACAGTCATTACCGTTATTTTTTGGGGTTGTACTAAACTACGAAACGAAATCGAAACGCAACGAACGAAACGAAACGAAACGAAACGAAATATTACGCAACGAAATATACTAAAATGCGAAACGAAACGAAATATACTAAAATGCGAAACGCAACGAAATATACTAAAATGCAAAACGAAACGAAAATATACTAAAATCCAATAAGAACAACATGAATGGAATCGAGAAGTGATGAAAAAGTCTAAGAAGAATATTATACTGATATGTGTATAGAAGAAGATCTATGAACCATTCTTCAAGACAAAAATTTAATGTATAAGATTTATGAACCATTCGTCAAAACAAACAAAATAAACATTTATCAACGACCATTATGCCAGGTAGAATTCTCTTTTATATAAGGAGCACCCTCAATAAATGAAGTAAGAAGGATATCCAGGTATTCCTGTCAGGGTTTCTGTAGTATCTCCAGAGTCGGACCTCAGGGCCTATGCGTCTGGTCTAGCAGCTTAAAAGGGGGTGCAGGAAATACTTGCATGCCACTCCATGATCATCCCTACAGTGATGTGAACATTATTTACAGTGTAGTTCAAACGGGGGAAAGAACCACGGATCGGGGGACAAATTCAGCCCCAAACATTAAAAAACTCTGTAACGGGGAATACCGACCTGGACAACTATACATACTATCTAGTCGAGTAGCCCCAGATATCACTGATGCCAATGTGCATGCACTATGTACAAAACCGGCTGTATTAAAGATGAAGGAAAGCGGAAAATCCTCAAGAAACCATTGAACTGTCAGAGGAAGAACCGAAACCTGCAGACATCAAGTAAATGAGAGGTCTGCTTGACTTCCACAGCGTTCAATGAAAGTCAACTGACAGCCCCACGTTTTCCATCTTCACAATAAAAAAGAAAAGAAATCCGTTCTTTGTAAAAGTGAATCAGTTTACCACAAAATTTAAAAGCGTTTTCGATTCACATTATCAGATGCATATTCGTCTGACATACAAACTGGTCGCCATGATATTGCTGAAAGTGGCGTTAAACACCAAAAATCTAAATCAATCAATCAAATCAATACGATGTACCTTTTGTGAAATCAGCATTGAATTTTACAGTACTAGCAGAGAAACTCCTTTCGAAAAAACTATTATTATTAATAACTATTTTTATTATTATGACATTGCACTTCGTGGTCTGATAAATTCACCATGAAATGTATGCCCGCTTTATTTTGGACAGGGGCCACATAGACAATACATATGCCTTCGTATGTGCCTATATATACATGTACATGTATGTATCCTTAATATACAGAAGAATATATCAATTACAAGTTAACTTATTCACACTCTAAATTGGCAAATTTCACAATTATAAAGAATAAATGGACAGTTTTAAAATTATTACAAAATTTTGAATTTCTCCTAAGAAAAAATTCTTTGTACACTAATTACAATGTAAATTAATTATTCTTATCATTATACTTGATGCCCTTAGTTATTGAGGGAGAGCACTTACATAGGCTATGCTTGATGTGCAATCTCAATAGATATTGTATTTATGCATTTATTCAATAAAATATTTGAATTGAATTGAATACCCATGTTTGTGGAAACCCCATTATTTGCTTGCATGTGAAGCGACCGGGTTTTCATTAAAATAAATGATCCTCATTGTCTTAAGATATTTAATTTCTTTTGACGCCAGATAATGTATATAGTACTTGAAACATGTTCGCTGTTCCGTTAATTACGGGTATTATGATGGAACCGTAACCGATGCCTATCAGAGAATTTCAAAGGCAGAGTATTGTCATTGTAACTATTACATTGAATTCTGAGTTTTTAATTAATAATGAGAACTGCCTTGCTTCTGATGAATGATAATTATAGGGAAAACTTCATCGCGTTTCGCTAAATTCCGTTTCGTTCTATTGCGTTTCGCACTTTAGTATATTTCGTTTCGTTTCGTTGTATTCATTTCATTTCGTTTCGCATTATAGTAAATTTCATTTCGTTGCGTTGCGTTTCGTTTCGCCTTTTAGTATATTTCGTTGCGTTTGGTAATATTTCGTTTCGTTTCGTTTCGTTCGTTGCGTTTCGATTTCGTTTCGTAGTTTAGTACAACCCTATTTTTTGTGTGGTTACTTTCGAGTGAGCTGATTTCAAACTTTCAATGAATTACTGATGAACAGAAGATATCTCGTGCGCCGTTAAAATTATAATAGAAAATCATTGTAAATTAACTTATTTCGATTTAAAAACAGTATAAAGGTGTATATCAATCATGTTCTACAACTTAAAGTTCGTTTTTGGTACAAAATATCAATTATATTACAATTTCGAGGTTAGGACCATCTTAAGACACCTCCATAGATGTCCTAAAGTTAAGACAAATTTTGCGACATGTCCTAAGTTAGGACATGGTGGAGAACACGACTTAGGACTAAGATTTGTCCTAAGATGGTCTTAGGACATGTCTTAGTCCTAAGACACTTTCGAGAACACGGCCCCTGTTAAGAACTATGAAATATAGAACGAATAATTTGTCTCTTGTGTGCTTATATTTGTCATTATATATTTCCTTTTTATTATTCGGACATTTTTTTCTATTTTTTTTTTTGCCACATATGTCCAAATAATAAAAAGGAAATATATAATTAAGAAATAATTCATGGCAGGCATAGAGTTGTGCAAATTTACACATGGGCTGGGCCTTTATATTCGAATTTTACCCCGAGCGAAAGCGAGGGGTAAAATATAAGAATATAAAGGCCCAGACCATGTGCAAATTTGCACAACTCTATGCCTGCCATGAATTATTTCGATTCTAATAGGACAAATACGGTAATTTTTAACCATTCGTGAACTGTATACACACGGCATTTGGTGACTGTTCCATTTACCTCCTTCGGAAATTTTGAATTGATTTTGAATTATTTGTATTTGAACGAGATATTTTAAAACAAAGATATGGATGTTAACATGAAAAACATATTTATTGTGTATTTTCCAACATAGATTCGATTGAACAATTCCTGCGTAAAAATATTTAAAACAAAGTCGGAGTTCATTCGTTCATCATTTCGTGCGCTAACAAGATGGCGGAGCGAAGTTGTCAAACATAATATTGAACACTTGAACAGTTGTTAATAATCGACAATTAGTGTTAGATATGAAATAAAAAAAACAAATGCCAATGGAAAAAAAAGTTTGTATTGTTGACATAAAAAAAATTCCGGAATAAATACTTAAGACAACCATCTATCGACTTTAACTTTTGTAATATATCGTCATCCTGTGACGTTGTTTACAAGGTACGCTGGTTGACACAAGCTGGTTACTGATTTATTTTACGATTTTGTGAGCATTTTACTTGTTTGAGTAGCAAAATTCAAAATGCTATCAAATTGGAAAATATCAGTAACTTAATTACATCACCGTCCAGTTATCAATGTATGCGTAGGAAAACATGAAGGTTAGTGCATTTTCCGGTTATTCATGGCCGACACATATCAATGGATGTAGCATCGTGTTATCGGTTTTCGTGCTGTTATCGATGTTCAGATATAGCGATTAACAGTGTTAACCCTTCATTCATATGACGATTGGAGTTTTCAAAGAATGACTAGTTAAATATTTCTTTGTACATAAGATTGTTTTTAAAGCCATTCTTGTATTTTAATATATCCTCGTCTGACAATAAGTCGGATAATGTTTGATTATTTTGTTCATGTTTGAAAAGTAAACATTTTTTTCTTTTTAATTATGTTCCTCATCTATTCTTGCTCACATGTGTAAAGTTCCATGGAAAAAAGATCGATAATAATTACATATTGACCCATATTTGTTTACCACCCTTTTTCCAAATGGCGTCGTATGACGTCACATAAAGTCGGTCAAAGTTCAATAAAGCACATGATTTTGTCATAGGCCAACCAAACTTAAAAAGTAACCCAGATTAAGAAAGTACAGTATTTTAGCTTTTTCAGTGTAATTGATTTGTCTGAAAAATTTCAAAAGATGTTTTTTTTTTAATAGTTTGAAATTGAAGTATTAAAAATCAATTATTTGATGCAAATATTAAACTTGCTTACCCACATAAAAAGTATTTACTCCAGTGAATTTGGTGTTTTTGCTTTTGTCAATACAATCTATTAGACCGACATATTCAGACTTCTCGAAATTTGCTGAGATGTTGTCAGTCATTCGGACTGACAGACATGAAGCCCCAAAAAATTCACTGTCACGTACATAATGTTTAGTTTGGCCTTTTTAGAGTGTTTTACCCTAGTATTAGCAATTGGGCACCTGATTTAACCTCTTGTTTTTATAGAGGTTAAAGTAATTCAATTTTTAGTTTTCAGTGTTGTTCAAAATTGTATATGTTATGTCTTTTATAGTGTGTGTCTCGAGTTTTGTTGTTTTGAAGACCTTGTACTATAGGTCAATGGTTGTATGAAAGACGTCGTGCCATTTGCTAATATATATACAAATAACCAATCGTGTCGTGATCGTCTTCACAAATGGGTTTGGTTGAAACCGGAAATGTATAAAAGGGGCGAAAACAATGAAAATTATGTAATTTAAAAATAAAATTAAACACTGATCAATGCCTTTCGGACAAAATCTGAGGTAACTATTATACCAAACATTCGGTATTACAGAGTTGGCGAAAACTAATTTTTTTTCTGTCTGACATTGGGTCAGACAGGAACTGGGGTTCTGTCCCACCATTTTTTTGTAATATTGTATATAACCTGTCAATTTTTTTTTATACAGAACTGAATGCAAGATTACCTATAGTCATGATCATTAAACAACTCAATTAAATGTTTTTCTGTATGCATATTTTTATCCAAAAAGATAAGGCAGATATAGCCAACAATCCGTATCTAATGGTCCGATCACGTTCCGAATATTATACATCAATGTCAGTTTCCGGTTTACTTACATTTTTAATTTTAGTTGAGAATATGAATCTGTTGTCATCTTCAATATATAAGCATCTCAAAACATATTTAATTACACACAAACAATCTTTGATACTTGGGGAGTGTGGAAGTCAACTTATTTCTGTGCTCAGTAATATATTTAAGTTTTAATGTTCCACGTTTTGCAGGTGCTGGTTCCTACTAAAAGGATGTTTACATTTACGAGTTTCGATTACAAAGAGGAACGTGTCGGTCTGACAGAATAAATAAACAAATTTCAAGTCTCTGTCTGACATTTTAATAAAACTGAAACGGGATTTAATGCCATTGGCAGTGGAAACTGGGAGGGAATAAATTTCAATCGCCGGTCCTTTCAAATATCTATGTTTTACCGGACATTCGGTCCGATATATATTTTGAAATCGTCGGTCCTACTGCATTTCTGTCGGTCAGGAGCGACGGACCGACGGTTTTCGGGAAGTCTGCATATTTTGGTAAAACAATTAATGACTGATTTCAATTTATTTTAATCACATTTATTATCACAGAGTGGTAACAATACAGTTTTGTTGATGCTATTTGTAATAATGACAGGGTTTTTTTACCCAGATAATCTCATTTTTCTGTCTGGTTTAATTTAATTCTCTGTTCAATTTATGCTATGAATTTTGATTATTGCTGTTAAATTAATTCTTTTTCTATCTTCTCTGTGAATTTCATTTCATTACCCCAAGAAGTAAGGGGTATATTTGTTATTAAAGCAGCAGTGGAAATGCAAAATAATCTGCCATTTTGTGACTAATGGAGAGCACTTGCATGTATTTTCCCGGTAAAATCGGCCATTTTCTAGAAAATGGTGGAATCTGAATGATCAATCATCATATTTTCAAAGTATTTTAAAATACAATTTGCTTGGCCTACATTCCAGAAACGGTCATGAACTGTGATGTCGATTGTGTCAACAAACCGGAAAAATACAAATGTTTGGGGAATACCATCGATGGAAACATATTTAACAAGCATAATGATCAGGGGGGAAAAGACATTAGTAAAAAGGATCTTTTTTACTTGCATGGAATTTATTCAATTCAAATTTCTCTGTTTTAATCTCATCTTGTAATTTTGACGTTGAAAAGTATTCCCTCTGTGTTTATGTACGCTATGAATATACAGAATGACGTCATTGGTCTCGTGTTGCGCGAGAATTGTAAATCAAAACAAATGACCGACATTATTGCATGACCGAGCAGATGTCACGGTAGATACTCTCGATTATCTGGCAACTTTTGCTGTCAGTAAAATGGCGTCATCTGTTTTCGCTTGAAGTAAAAACAGGGCCGATATACGGGATGGAAACGAATATAAAATCCGGAAATGGCTGGTTTTAAAATTTCACGGTTCTGGCCATCTACCAAATCATACTACATCTAAATAAAATAACAGAATGCTTGAAAATGACCACTTTCAAAATTGTGTTTACTTTTGATGTTTTTTTTTAGTGCTGAAACCACAATGCACTGCAAAGTGACATGTATTTTATGTAAGAAACAGACACATTTCAGTTAGTTCTTTTGTTTACAAGTGTGATCAGTGACCCCATGACAACTACATGACAGGAAGAGCCGGTATCTGAGAGGCAGACGACATAGTTCAATTTTATATAGCCCTTCTGGATTTTTTTCCAGCTACTTTATAAATGATGTAAATTTTTAGCATTACAAAAAGTATGGTTCAGTAGGTAGGTTCACGGTTTTTGGTACTTACATCTTTAAAAGCAAACTTTAACATATTTTACAGATGTCACGCTGTAGTCTTGTATATGTTCCATAAATAGAAACCGGAAGACACGTCAAAAATAATGCGTGCGCTGTGGAAATCAAAATAAAATGGATAAAACGAAAACAGATGACACACGAAAACACATACCGTGACGATATGTTTGCGTACTGGGGATCCCCAAATGTAGATTTTCAAAACAAATGATAAAAAAATACTTAGTTACAGAATATTTATTTATAGCTGGGGGGAAATTTTTATTTTAAGGACTTTAAAAATACGTTATATGCCGGTGTTTTGTTTGTTTACACGGTAATTTCACAGCGGGAGACACAGATTTGTTGTGTACTGCACTTGCGCTAAATATAGAGTTGTTGAGTATTATCGTGTGTGCCGTTTTATAGACGTCATATTAGAATGACAAATATAAACACACAAGAGACAGATTATTCGGTCTATATGAAATAATATACACGCAGATACGAGATATTGCACACTTTAAATCTGGGTTGTAGTTTTATTACTCTAAGAGAGTCGTGCAATAATCAACCACCTAGATGTGATATTGCATGGCTTCATGTTACAAATTATTTATACCACGATTTTCCGAGTTAAAAGGTTAAACAATCGATTGATTGTTTAACCTTTTAACTCGGAAAATCTGGTATTGATATTACATATACTTAGTATAATTACTCTTGTGCTTTAAATATCGAAAACAGATCACTAGTAACCAGACAAGTACCTGATACACGATGTCGTCAGAGTGGTTTGTCATCGTTATTTCAGTAATAATGTACATTAATTACCTATATATCAAAATAGCCACATTTCTAAATACCATTCAGATAGAAATACTGAAGTACATGTGTCAGGTAAGTATACCATAATTAATTAAGTGAAATAATATTAGTGTGAACTGCTATACAGACTGGACAAGGGCTTTAAGAATACACGTACACGTGTATAGCGACGTGCAGAGAAAAAACTGGTGTTTGCCATGACACCGATCTAGTAATATTGGATGGCAGGATGGAACACAGTCATGATGTGGAAGACGATTTTAAAACACAGCGATTGAACTAAGACAGTAATGTAAACGTAAAGATTTTGAAGATCCCACAAAAAGGTAGCAAAAAACTTATTATTGAAGAAACTGGGAAATTAAGCAACGATACATAAGTATTAGAAGAGATTACGACATCACTATAGGTAATGTACAGAGTTAGAAGAAAAACTCATAAATTCTTCCTCTAATATAATATATAAATAACATATAGTTGAGAGGGTGATAGATCAGATTGTTACCCTGAGAAAAACATTGCCAACCGAGGCGAAGCCGAGGTTGACAATGTCTTTTTCGAAGGGTAACAATCTGATCTATCACCCTCTCAACTATATGTTATTTAATTTATTATACTGAATGTTTTCACTTTCTCGTTTGCAATGACGTTTATGTCTATAGATCCATGTATTGACCGAAATGGTAGGCTACAATTGTTTTATCATTTTTCAATATTATTATTTAAATACAGTATTAAAATTTTGAAAATTTTGAAATTTTTTGAAAATTTTGAAATTTTATGAAATTATTGAAATTGTATGAAAATTTTGACCTTTTTTAGTATATTGCATGGGTGTTGCTAAATGAGAGGGTGACAGTAAACAAAATTGTTGCCCGCTGAGCCATGTATACAATTAATGCCTGCACTTAAGGACTTTAGCCCGAGAGAAAACAACATCCCAAGGGTGAACAATTATGATGTTCACCTTAAGTGCAGGCATTAATTGTTTTATTATACTGAAACTCTGGGGGTTTTTTTTGCATCACTCTTATTTCGTTTGATAAATGCGAACATTTCTGTAAATGAACAGCCAGAATGGTTCCACTGGGCACACCGGCGGTGGCCATTTTATACATACCTACGTTACGTACACGTTTTAGATCATGGTCATTTTACCGATATCGTAAGTTCTTTGGCGATCTAGATCACTGGTGATGAATATTTAAATATTGTCCTAGATCTGTTTAACAGTTACACACTTTACTTGAATATAAGAATGGACATTGAATACCATCTGTCTTCTTTTTGTTACCGTCCAAAATCAACGATTGTTTGTTAATAAACGATATAAGCCAATAATGTATGAACATATGAACAAATTTTCTATTTTGAATCAGTTGCCAAAAGTTACGATAACATCAAATAAATTGAATATTCTAGTACAATTCCCTAATACCTTTTTTTTTCTTATGATGCGAGGGGCCGTCGAGGTCGTAAAGTAGTTGGATTTACAGTTACCTATGCAATCAGTGCCTATCACCACTAAAGTTGTGAGTTCGAATCCTGCTCATGGTGAGGTGTACTAGATACAACATTATGTGATAAAGTTTGTCAGTGGTCGGTGGTTTTCTCCGGGTACTCCGGTTTCCTCCACCAATAAAGCTGACCGCCACGAGATAACTGAAATATTGTTGAAAGTAGCGTTAAACACCATAACCCTAACCCCTCTCAATAAATATACTCAATGTCTTGATAGACAAAGTCTATTAATTTCTCGTGTTTAATATTTTCTCCATTTCTAAAGAAACTTAGTAATAACTGAAAAATAAGCGCTTTAAAAGTGCATTCATAAAATAAGAAAGAAAAATTATTACCTTAAATCCGATCCATGACTATGGAAGCCTTTTTTCTATAATTACAAAAAACCCATTCAATATTTCTGGAATTTTTCAGTATCTAAATACTACAAACAATACAGAGCTGACAGATTAATATTAATAATTATTTCTCTATGCGTAAATATATATTTGAATTCGTTGTTATTTGTATATATTAATTTTCCATCGATTGTAAATAATTTTTGTAATAGAACGTAAAATGTCCTAATCGATCAACGTACTCCCAAGTCACAAAACAAACACTTTTATATTAGAACAATATGTTTCAAAGTTTGAAAGCGACATCGACCGTTTTATTCGATTAGCGGCAATGAAATTAATGTGTTTGATTCATTTCGTTACAATACAGATACATTTGTAATTGTCTGATGAAACGAATTTAAACGTAGTAAGATACCACATAATTTATTCCTTAAGAAAATATATGTGTTACTTGTTAAAAAACACGATATGAAAGGTAAAGGCAAAGCTTATTTATATGATTCTATATTTAACATGGTGCCTCAAGTGTACTTGATATCAAATGAACATCTGTACGGTACACCCATTTCTTTCAGTTATCATCCATGGAATCACGATAATATGTCCGTGTGGGGGGACATGTGTGCCTGTGGCCTGTTGTTTCAGTGATGTATAAAACTACAACTCAGCGTATCGGTCTAGTACAAAACACAGACCGGGTCATCATTTCATTAAACACTGCTATTGTACTGGCCATGTTTAAGTTATCATTCATTGATCCTGATATTGTACTGACCATGTTTATGTTGTCATTCATTAAACACTGCTATTGTACTGGCCATGTTTAAGTTGTCATTCATTGACCCTGCTATTGTACTGGCCATGTTTATGTTGTCATTCATTAAACACTGATATTGTACTGGCCATGTTTATGTTGTCATTCATTGACCCTGCTATTGTACTGGCCATGTTTATGTTATCATTCATTAAACACTGCTATTGTACTGGCCATGTTTATGTTGTCATTCATTGACCCTGCTATTGTACTGGCCATGTTTATGTTGTCATTCATTAAACACTGTTATTGTACTGGCCATGTCTATGTTGTCATTCATTGACCCTGCTTTTGTACTGGCCATGTTTATGTTGTCATTCATTAAACACTGCTATTGTACTGGCCATGTTTATGTTGTCATTTATTAAACACTGATATTGTACTGGCCATGTTTAAGTTGTCATTCATTGACCCTGCTATTGTACTGGCCATGTTTATGTTGTCATTCATTAAACACTGTTATTGTACTGGCCATGTCTATGTTGTCATTCATTGACCCCGCTTTTGTACTGGCCATGTCTATGTTGTCATTCATTAAACACTGCTATTGTACTGGCCATGGTTATGCTGTCATTCATTGACCCTGCTATTGTACTGGCCATGTTTATGTTATCATTCATTAAACACTGATATTGTACTGGCCATGTTTATGTTATCATTCATTGACCCTGCTATTGTACTGGCCATGTTTATGTTGTCATTCATTAAACACTGATATTGTACTGGCCATGTTTAAGTTGTCATTCATTGACCCTGCTATTGTACTGGCCATGTTTATGTTGTCATTCATTAAACACTGTTATTGTACTGGCCATGTTTATGTTGTCATTCATTGACCCCGCTTTTCTACTGGCCATGTCTATGTTGTCATTCATTAAACACTGCTATTGTACTGGCCATGTTTATGCTGTCATTCATTAAACACTGCTATTGTACTGGCCATGGTTATGCTGTCATTCATTGACCCTGCTATTGTACTGGCCATGTTTATGTTATCATTCATTAAACACTGATATTGTACTGGCCATGTTTATGTTGTCATTCATTGACCCTGCTATTGTACTGGCCATGTTTATGTTATCATTCATTAAACACTGATATTGTACTGGCCATGTTTATGTTGTCATTCATTGACCCTGCTATTGTACTGGCCATGTTTATGTTATCATTCATTAAACACTGCTATTGTACTGGCCATGTTTATGTTGTCATTCATTGACCCTGCTATTGTACTGGCCATGTTTATGTTATCATTCATTGACCCTGCTATTGTACTGGCCATGTTTATGTTGTCATTCATTAAACACTGATATTGTACTGGCCATGTTTAAGTTGTCATTCATTGACCCTGCTATTGTACTGGCCATGTTTATGTTGTCATTCATTAAACACTGCTATTGTACTGGCCATGTTTATGTTATCATTCATTGACCCTGCTATTGTACTGGCCATGTTTATGTTGTCATTCATTAAACACTGATATTGTACTGGCCATGTTTAAGTTGTCATTCATTGACCCTGCTATTGTACTGGCCATGTTTATGTTGTCATTCATTAAACACTGTTATTGTACTGGCCATGTTTATGTTGTCATTCATTGACCCCGCTTTTCTACTGGCCATGTCTATGTTGTCATTCATTAAACACTGCTATTGTACTGGCCATGGTTATGCTGTCATTCATTGACCCTGCTATTGTACTGGCCATGTTTATGTTATCATTCATTAAACACTGATATTGTACTGGCCATGTTTATGTTGTCATTCATTGACCCTGCTATTGTACTGGCCATGTTTATGTTATCATTCATTAAACACTGCTATTGTACTGGCCATGTTTATGTTGTCATTTATTAAACACTGCTATTGTACTGGCCATGTTTAAGTTGTCATTCATTAAACACTGCTATTGTACTGGCCATGTTTATGTTGTCATTCATTAAACACTGCTATTGTACTGGCCATGTTTATGTTGTCATTCATTAAACACTGCTATTGTATTGGCCATGTTTATGTTGTCATTCATTAAACACTGCTATTGTACTGGCCATGTTTATGTTGTCATTTATTAAACATTGCTATTGTACTGGCCATGTTTATGTTGTCATTTATTAAACACTGCTATTGTACTGGCCATGTTTATGTTATCATTCATTAAACACTGCTATTGTACTGGCCATGTTTATGCTGTCATTCATTGACCCTGCTTTTGTACTGGCCATGTCTATGTTGTCATTTATTAAACACTGCTATTGTACTGGCCATGCTTATGTTGTCATTCATTAAACACTGCTATTGTACTGGCCATGTTGAAGTTGTCATTCATTTACCCTGCTATTGTACTGGCCATGTTTATGTTGTCATTCATTGACCCCGCTTTTGTACTGGCCATGTCTATGTTGTCATTCATTAAACACTGCTAGTGTACTGGCCATGTTTATGTTGTCATTCATTGACCCTGCTATTGTACTGGCCATGTCTATGTTATCATTCATTAAACACTGATATTGTACTGGCCATGTTTATGTTGTCATTCATTTACCCTGCTATTGTACTGGCCATGTTTATGTTGTCATTCATTGACCCTGCTATTGTACTGGCCATGTCTATGTTATCATTCATTAAACACTGATATTGTACTGGCCATGTTTATGTTGTCATTCATTGACCCTGCTATTGTACTGGCCATGTTTATGTTATCATTCATTAAACACTGCTATTGTACTGGCCATGTTTAAGTTGTCATTTATTAAACACTACTATTGTACTGGCCATGTTTATGTTGTCATTCATTGACCCCGCTTTTGTACTGGCCATGTCTATGTTGTCATTCATTAAACACTGCTAGTGTACTGGCCATGCTTATGTTGTCATTCATTGACCCTGCTATTATACTGGCCATGTATATGTTGTCATTCATTAAACACTGCTATTGTACTGGCCATGTTTATGCTGTCATTCATTGACCCTGCTATTGTACTGGCCATGTCTATGTTATCATTCATTAAACACTGATATTGTACTGGCCATGTTTATGTTGTCATTCATTAAACACTGCTATTGTACTGGCCATGTTTATGTTGTCATTCATTGACCCTACTATTGTACTGGCCATGTTTATGTTGTCATTCATTAAACACTGTTATTGTACTGGCCATGTTTATGTTGTCATTCATTGACCCTACTATTGTACTGGCCATGTTTATGTTGTCATTCATTAAACACTGTTATTGTACTGGCCATGTTTATGTTGTCATTTATTAAACACTACTATTGTACTGGCCATGTTTATGTTGTCATTCATTGACCCCGCTTTTGTACTGGCCATGTCTATGTTGTCATTCATTAAACACTGCTAGTGTACTGGCCATGCTTATGTTGTCATTCATTGACCCTGCTATTATACTGGCCATGTATATGTTGTCATTCATTAAACACTGCTATTGTACTGGCCATGTTTATGCTGTCATTCATTGACCCTGCTATTGTACTGGCCATGTCTATGTTATCATTCATTAAACACTGATATTGTACTGGCCATGTTTATGTTGTCATTCATTAAACACTGCTATTGTACTGGCCATGTTTATGTTGTCATTCATTGACCCTACTATTGTACTGGCCATGTTTATGTTGTCATTCATTAAACACTGTTATTGTACTGGCCATGTTTATGTTGTCATTCATTGACCCTACTATTGTACTGGCCATGTTTATGTTGTCATTCATTAAACACTGTTATTGTACTGGCCATGTTTATGTTGTCATTCATTGACCCTGCTATTGTACTGGCCATGTTTATGTTGTCATTCATTGACCCTGCTATTGTACTGGCCATGTTTATGTTGTCATTCATTGACCCTGCTTTTGTACTGGCCATGTCTATGTTGTCATTCATTAAACATTGATATTGTACTGGCCATGTTTATGCTGTCATTCATTGACCCTGCTATTGTACTGGCCATGTTTATGTTGTCATTCATTAAACACTGCTATTGTACTGGCCATGTTTATGTTATCATTCATTGACCCTGCTATTGTACTGGCCATGTTTATGTTGTCATTCATTAAACACTGCTATTGTACTGGCCATGTTTATGTTATCATTCATTGACCCTGCTATTGTACTGACCATGTTTATGTTGTCATTCATTGACCCTACTATTGTACTGGCCATGTTTATGTTGTCATTCATTAAACACTGATATTGTACTGGCCATGTGTATGTTGTCATTCATTAAACACTGATATTGTACTGGCCATGTTTATGTTGTCATTCATTGACCCTGCTATTGTACTGGCCATGTTTATGTTGTCATTCATTAAACACTGCTATTGTACTGGCCATGTTTATGTTATCATTCATTAAACACTGCTATTGTACTGGCCATGTTTATGTTGTCATTCATTGACCCTGCTATTGTACTGGCCATGTTTATGTTGTCATTCATTAAACACTGCTATTGTACTGGCCATGTGTATGTTGTCATTCATTAAACACTGATATTGTACTGGCCATGTTTATGTTGTCATTCATTGACCCTGCTATTGTACTGGCCATGTTTATGTTATCATTCATTAAACACTGCTATTGTACTGACCATGTGTATGTTGTCATTCATTAAACACTGATATTGTACTGGCCATGTTTATGTTGTCATTCATTAAACACTGCTATTGTACTGGCCATGTTTATGTTATCATTCATTGACCCTACTATTGTACTGGCCATGTTTAAGTTGTCATTCATTAAACACTGCTATTGTACTGGCCATGTTTATGTTGTCATTCATTAAACACTGTTATTGTACTGGCCATGTTTATGTTGCCATTCATTAAACACTGCTATTGTACTGGCCATGTTTATGTTGTCATTCATTGACCCTACTATTGTGCTGGCCATGTGTATGTTGTCATTCATTGACCCTGCTATTGTACTGGCCATGTTTATGTTGTCATTCATTGACCCTACTATTGTGCTGGCCATGTGTATGTTGTCATTAATTGACCCTGCTATTGTACTGGCCATGTTTATGTTGTCATTCATTGACCCTACTATTGTACTGGCCATGTTTATGTTGTCATTCATTGACCCTGCTATTGTACTGGCCATGTTTATGTTATCATTCATTAAACACTGCTATTGTACTGACCATGTTTATGTTGTCATTCATTAAACACTGCTATTGTACTGGCCATGTGTATGTTGTCATTCATTAAACACTGATATTGTACTGGCCATGTTTATGTTGTCATTCATTGACCCTACTATTGTACTGGCCATGTTTATGTTATCATTCATTGACCCTGCTATTGTACTGGCCATGTTTATGTTGTCATTCATTGACCCTACTATTGTGCTGGCCATGTGTATGTTGTCATTCATTAAACACTGATATTGTACTGGCCATGTTTATGTTGTCATTCATTGACCCTACTATTGTACTGGCCATGTTTATGTTATCATTCATTGACCCTGCTATTGTACTGGCCATGTTTATGTTGTCATTCATTGACCCTACTATTGTGCTGGCCATGTGTATGTTGTCATTCATTGACCCTGCTATTGTACTGGCCATGTTTATGTTGTCATTCATTAAACACTAATATTGTACTGGCCATGTTTATGTTGTCATTCATTGACCCTGCTATTGTACTGGCCATGTTTATGTTATCATTCATTAAACACTGCTATTGTACTGACCATGTTTATGTTGTCATTCATTGACCCTACTATTGTACTGGCCATGTTTATGTTGTCATTCATTGACCCTACTATTGTACTGGCCATGTGTATGTTGTCATTCATTAAACACTGATATTGTACTGGCCATGTTTATGTTGTCATTCATTGACCCTACTATTGTACTGGCCATGTTTATGTTATCATTCATTGACCCTGCTATTGTACTGGCCATGTTTATGTTGTCATTCATTGACCCTACTATTGTGCTGGCCATGTGTATGTTGTCATTCATTGACCCTGCTATTGTACTGGCCATGTTTATGTTGTCATTCATTAAACACTAATATTGTACTGGCCATGTTTATGTTGTCATTCATTGACCCTGCTATTGTACTGGCCATGTTTATGTTATCATTCATTAAACACTGCTATTGTACTGACCATGTTTATGTTGTCATTCATTGACCCTACTATTGTACTGGCCATGTTTATGTTGTCATTCATTGACCCTACTATTGTACTGGCCATGTGTATGTTGTCATTCATTAAACACTGATATTGTACTGGCCATGTTTATGTTGTCATTCATTGACCCTACTATTGTACTGGCCATGTGTATGTTGTCATTCATTAAACACTGCTATTGTACTGGCCATGTTTATGTTGTCATTCATTGACCCTACTATTGTACTGGCCATGTGTATGTTGTCATTCATTAAACACTGATATTGTACTGGCCATGTTTATGTTGTCATTCATTGACCCTACTATTGTACTGGCCATGTGTATGTTGTCATTCATTAAACACTGCTATTGTACTGGCCATGTTTATGCTGTCATTCATTGACCCTGCTATTGTGCTGGCCATGTTTATGTTGTCATTCATTAAACACTGCTATTGTACTGGCCATGTTTATGTTGTCATTCATTAAACACTGTTATTGTACTGGCCATGTTTATGTTGTCATTCATTAAACACTGCTATTGTACTGGCCATGTTTATGTTGTCATTCATTAAACACTGTTATTGTACTGGCCATGTTTATGTTGTCATTCATTAAACACTGTTATTGTACTGGCCATGTTTATGTTGTCATTCATTAAACACTGCTATTGTACTGGCCATGTTTATGTTGTCATTCATTGACCCTACTATTGTACTGGCCATGTTTATGTTGTCATTCATTTGTGTGATAGTGTGTGGTCTTTTTCAATGTAAGAGAATCAAAAAATGCAGAATTGTTATTGTTTGTTTATCTGTATTAGCGTTGGAGATCCAAGTCACATGTGTGTGCCTGTCCCAAGCCGGGACCTGGATTTCTAGTTCACTATGTCTCATGGTCTTTTTTGTCACCAATGAGTTGAAGTAAGAGGTGATTGTTGGTTTTGTTGGTGGAATTGTTGACCATCACTATTTAAACTTTTTAAAGTTGAAAATTGCTCACTTGTCGCTAAATAACAATTACTTACTCATTCATTATTTTTCCCTAAAATTATTTAATATGTGATCATAATAAAGCCAACGTCGTCACCAATTGGTTTGTTTTCCTTTTCTGGAATGATTTTACGCATGTTTCTGTTCCTCACAATGAACTCAAACACTGTGTGACGACGACTGACAAGGCTCATTCCCAAGGCCGGTCCTAGGAGATGCGCAGCCCAATTGCTGTTCTCTGTAAAACCTGCAGAGTGTGTTGTGTGTACTTGAACAGTCGAGAGTAGATTAATCGCGGGGAGCAATTGGCATAAGGCCCTCCCTTCTCATTCCTAATACTATTGCTACACTTTAGGGTAAATGAATAAACTTCAGCAATAATAATCCATGTCGTAAGACAACATACATTAAAGATTTCTGAGCAACTATTTAATTTATATTTGTAACCACGTATGTTGTAACAACGTGCAATTCTTATTAGGGTTGAACAAAGTCTCAGTTTGATCGGAACGACATGCATTTTTGTAGACCATCCACGATAGGTCATTGAGGAATGTCTCGATTACATATACTCATATTAGCACCATTCAAATATTCAATACATCTTATGTACCAAAAACTTTTATATTGTTTTAGCTTTCCAACCTTTTGATTTAGAGCGAACCAGTAACGCGTCTTCTGCATTACATTAGATATATAAATGTATATGTCACACACGTGCTCAAATGTGTCAGTGGGGTTGGATGGTGAAATTTTAACATGAATAGTTAACAGACTTAATTCACTTATGGCAATAAAAGAAAAAGAAAAAAAACATATCACGCCATCATGACAGTTTCGATACCCATTACACACATATACATGACCGTTCATAAAACGTCCATCTTAGTGAAATGATGGGATTAGGCAAGTGTTTGTCACATGACCAAAAATCACATTTGGACAAGGGATTCGCAGACTTGAAAGTTACCTTGATATATAGAACATTTTATTTAATAACTTGTTTTCCCCTGAACATGTTAGTCTTCGGATTATAATACTTCATGCTGAAATCTGGAATGGTAGAATATAACACTCTAAAAATATCTTTAAATAAAATTTAGAGTTAGAAATTGTGTCAACATATCGATCAACAGCATCATACCACAAGAAGTTGAAATCAATTTAAAGAAATAATTATTTCTTTCGGTTGTTGCTTTTGAAGTTTAGTAGACGCGGGGCATTGAAAATAAAATCCATCAAATGTTAAGTTTTATCACGAAAGTTTTATATTCTGGTTATATAATACTCATCGGTGGTTTGATTTGATTCGATTGAAGGCCACTTTTATTCTAACTCGTGTCCTGTTGATGTAGAAATATCCTATACAGGTCTTATATAAGACTAAATTTTAGTTTGAAATCAATGCAGAGATTTGAATTTAAACGAAATTCTGAAATTTCCCTATTTAGTGTAATTAATCCGAAATTTGTATGCATGTATATGTTTGATCAATGTTGATTGATTAATTGATTGATTGATGCTGTCTAAGGCTAGAGCTATATTCGTAACGTTGGGAAATGAAAGCGCTGACGATTACACAAAGAAAATGTGGAGATGTCCTCTTTTGACTCGCCCTAAGGACGAGTTAACTGAGGATGTGGTTCCTCCTACACCACCAGAGAACGCTTTCTTCGCAAAAAACAGTACTGCCTTAAGTTCTTAAATTTTGTGTTTCTGAGAGAATCTACGGTGGCTGGTTTAGGACACGCAGTTTTATTATTTTTATTTCGAATGCTCGACTTAGTAATACAAACGCGTGACTTAACATTATCTTGATGTGAGGTACATTACCTTGGAGGTAGGGTTACTTAAAGCATTGCAAGTAGTTAGGGTTAGGGTTATGGCGTTTAACACCACTTTCAACAATATGGCAGTTATATCATGGCGGTCAGTTTTAATTTGTGGAGGAAACCAGAGTACCCGGAGAACACCACCGACATGTCGCAAGTCATTGATAATCTTTTATCACATAATTTTGTATCGAACACACCTCGCCATGAGCGGGATTCAAATTGACAACTTTAGTGATGCATCACTTACTACACAAGAAGTTGAACCATGCGAGCATTACCACGACGCACCCCATTGCAAATAGTAGATTATTGTTACAAAATGGCTAATGTAAGAATCAAATTATGAACTTACCCTAAATCTTTTATTTTGTATTTGTTAAAGCATTTCCATATTCCAATTTTAGAGACAACAAATTTTAAATGTATGAAAACAGCTTGAATTTTGACTGTGGTGTTATTGAGAGAAAAAACATGTTTGGATAGAATATGCACGGGCCTTTTATGTATGCTATTTTAAGTAGAATACTTATACAATAATATTGTCAGTGTTGTCCATGTTATATGCCGAAATATGTCCCAAGGTTAGAAGGCATAATGCACGACCCGAGTGCATTATGCCTTCTAACCTTGGGACATATTTCGGCATATAACATGTACAACACAATATTATTGTTATTATTGAGCTCGGTAAGCGAGCTATTTATAACTGAAACATGGTAAAATTAAATCAATAAAGGAATAATGACGAATACCATTTACTTTGACTAGAATACCATTTACTTTGACTAAAACAGAAATCCTTATCATCCATACACTATGCCTATGAAAAACCTTCAACACATCCGGGTTACCGCTTTTCGAGAACCCTTGAGAACTTACGAAAGAGACACGAACGGTATCGAAGAGCAGAGCATCCGGTCCAATCGTAACTACTCGGCCATTCTCGCTACACCTAGTGTAGCGGAAATTGCTGAGTAGTCACGATTGATACCGGTTTCGCGAGTTTTTCAGGCGGTGCCTGTTTCATATTACTCTGAATGTCTTTGGTGATTTAAAAAAATGAAATGTGTCTAACATTTTATTGATAGTATAAAGATTGGCAAATAATAAGCTCGCTAATCGAGCTATTGTAAAGGAATAATGACGAATACCATTTACTTTGACTAAAACAGAAATCCTTATCATCCACTATGCCTATGAAAAAGTTTCAACACATCCGGGTTATCTATACACTATGCTTATGAAAAAGCTTCAACACATCCGGGTCACCGCTTTTCGAGACCCCCTCGAGAATTTATGAAAGATACGGTGTACGAAAGGTATCGAAGAGTGAAATACCGGTCTCGCGATAGCGAGACCTGTTGCCTATATTGTTTGCTTGTGAAATAAACATTAAATTTAATTCAACGTTCTTCTTCTTTGACGAAAACATACAAATTATTTGTTTGAAATGAATATTTAAAGAATTTTGTCTAAATTGAAACCGATAATTATCGAATCCTACACGGAAAGTAACGAGTCGCTAAAAATAACACGATTGCACAACCCGATCGTCTGCTCTGGATTATTCCTAAAGCAAACTCAAGTTTATATCTATATTCGCTTAATCGCATCAGGTATTGATAAAATACACAATTACCCAAAATGTCTAAAAAAAAAAAAACACTTTCAAAAGTTCCGTTGACATCTGTAACTAAAAACTGTACTCATGATCCTTCATATGTAAAAAATACATCTGTAACTAAAATTCCTGTAATTGATCACTCCAAGGCCAAGGCAAGGGTGATCATAGATATGCAGATGTGGTTAAATTTGGGGATAAACATCAAAATAAGCATGTTGGGGACCATTCATATGCATGCACTGTGGAGGAAAGTGGTGCTCTTCATAATAAAAATAATGAAAAATCAATTATCCCCAATCCTCAAATTAAACAGGGTGATAAACAGGATTGTGTGATTGAAGATGGTGTTTTTCATGATAACGTGTCAAAAAATTCAACGGCTTTGGTATTAGCTGATATGAAAAATCTGCCGTCTCAATTAACATATGTAGATAATAATCTATTTTTAAGTTACAGTGTTCCAGGTGATGGAAACTGTCTTTTTCATTCGCTAAGTTTATTAATAAATGGAAATACAACAAATAGTTCCTTTTCTACAGAAATATTATTTGTACACACATCATACACAATTGGCAAATTTGGGAAGACAAAATTTTGCATTCCCATACTAATAATATGACAGTAGAATTGTATCAGCAACATATGATAAATAGAAATGGTTGGGCCACGGAAATTGAGCCAGCAGCAAATTTATTTGATTTAAATATAAATATTTGGCTACAACAGTCTTCACATTGTACTTTAAGTTCATTCAATGCAAGTTCTCCTACTTGCATTGACATACTTCTTTCACGAAATAATTTCTCACCATTAAAACGGGTCCCTCCCAATACAGAAAATTCTTTTGATATACTGAAAAACCAGCTTAAAAGACAGGGACAGCAAAACAAGACATCAAATAATAAAAAAAGAAAACTGTCAACCAAAATTACACCACATTTAGAAGAAGGAAATAGACAAACCGAACAGCAAAGTGAAAAGCAATGTCAGTTTATTTATACAGCTGAGTTGTGTGAAGAAAAAGATTTTGAAAATGTTAGCATACCACATTTATCAGTTCAAAATAAAACAGCTAGAGTGTAATAGAAAAAAGGAAGCAAGTTAATAAAAAAAACAATCTTTTAACAAGAGTCCTGACACGCATGAAAATTTACATTCTCAGAAACCTGAATCTTTTTCCGAAAGTAATGACACAAATTATTTTCATAACTCACAATTAGAATTCAATAGAAAATCAATTCATGAGATAAATAACGCTAACCAAAATGTTATGAGCACGGGTGATTTATGTTCACAACATAACAAACACTCCAATAATAACTGCAACCATGAAGATCCATCACAATCTTCAAATATACATATCAATTTAAGTTGCTGGCCTGAACACTTTAAAAAAAAAATAATAATATATAGACTATAACAAACTGAGAGGAAACTCACTGGCTTGAACAGATTTTCACTATCCAGGGACCATTGGTCGATGACTGCATGTAGATAGGCCATCTGTATTTGTCTTGTCTTTTCAAGAAAGGCCATCTGAATTTAGATTTGCAGAGAATTCAATCCGAATCTTATATAATCTAGCAAATTGTCACAACTAATGATCATGATTTCCAAACAGCCAGATACAGCTTTTACCTTCTACTTTTAATCTGTATCTTAAGTGTCCATACTGCAAATGAATGTAGTTTAAAATCTGCAAAAAAATATTACTTGGCCGTTCTATCTGGTAGCATGTATGCATGTTATTTTTCAGCTTACACTTCAATTTATCTATGCTGCTCATTTTGGTATAGATTTGAGAGTTCTTTATTAATCAAAGGAAGCTTGGTCTGCTTAACACTTGAAATATATAACCTTAGCATAAGTTTCAGAAACTGGACCAAAATTTACAATGAAAGTATTAATTTAAAATGTTTCAACAATGTAAAAGCCACTGATGAACACTTTGTCTACTTTAGGACCAACCCATTTCATGAATGAACCATTTTCTTTGAGAAGTACAGTCACAGTATGTACAGACCAGAGTTGCATCTCCAAAGATTAGACAATTTATGGTAAGTATTTTGAAGCGTTTACATTTAATTAGTGTTTTATTTTGTTATTTCTTGTTCTTCCTTGTTTTAAATTTCACCCAACTTAGCCAAGCTTATATTTTTTTACAGCTGGGGGGGGGGGGGGCAGGGGGATGGGGGAGGAGGGATATCAGTCTTCTGGAACTGTGCCCAACCGAAAGACACAAGGACATGACAGGTAAATTCTTAGTCGGTTCAGTGAATGTATCTAATGTGTCTGACCAAGTGTCTGGCAAACCGTCCAGGAAGCCAACCTTTGTATTGTTTGGTCCAATATTATTATTAACTCTTTCTGATCTTGCTTACGCTTGTACAGGTAGTGCCTGCAGGTAATTTACAGGTAGTACCTGCCTCATATCAAACTGAACTAGTGATTACAATACCACTATCCGCTTTTCAACGAAATTTCACATCTTGAAGAGTGTCTCAGACCCTATGCTATGTATAACATATACATACTCTATTATGTCGACTATGGTCACTAGTAAACCAAATTTCTATTTGCAGGCAAAGTTGGTAAATAAATATGTGTACATAAGCATAAAGTTGTGCATATGTTTGCTCATCCAAGACCAAGGATATCTAATTAGTGATTAGCTTCGCGAGCTTTCCAGGCAGTGCCTCTTTCATATTATTCATTTAAATTCAAGAAATATTTAATTTCAACAATAACAATGAACTTTCAAATATTTAATTCCCAAACCTGGAACTGGCCATTGCTTTGACAGATGACAGCATCAACGTTAAAGAAAAACGTATAATACGTTAATGGTAGAATTATGAACATACTAATGCACTTCAAAATGTTCAACAACATGGCTGCCAACCGGAAATAAATTAAAAGACAAATCACGTGACCTAAGCTATGGTTGCCAATAGGAAATAAATTAAAGGACAAATCACGTGACCTAAACTATCTCCAATATAAACAATACGCGAGTAGCAAATAAAGTGATCGATGCAACGAGAAAAAAGAAGAAATACAGAACAATACACCTCTAGTCGATTATTTTTTTTCAAATAAAAATGAAACAATGAAACGGAAAATCCCGAGCTCAAAGCGAATAACACCGAATCTTTAATCATTTGCCACTGCGCATTTTCATTCATTGTGATCGTCTGCTGCAAGAAATCAAAAGTTTTCAGCTGTAGAGTTTTAGGTAGGGCCTAGTGTTATTTTTAAGCTTGATATTTTGTAAACAGGAAGAAAAGTTACTGTTCTTCGGGAACGTTTCAGGTTTTACCTGCCTCATATTACGTCATAGCCAGAAATGATGGGTACTTTGCTCATTTGCATATCTAAGATGGCGACGCCGGGACGTCTGCAATTTTCATATGATCTATATAGACGATATCATTCATAATTGCATGTGTGTCATTTTCTGAACTTGAAAATGATACATTGAATCAAGCTGAATTAAATGAAATAAAAATTAATGGAAACAATTAAATATTCGAGGTTCCTGGAGTAAATGAAAATCCGAGGCGACGAACCCTTTTTTGGCCTTAAGAGTCTATGTAAAAATGTCTGAAATACATGAAACTGGTGGCGTGTGACACAAAATTTAACAATGAATGACATTTGGCGATATATTTTCTGAAATTAATCTAGATTCCTCAATAATATATGTAATTATATTAACTAACCTTATATTTCTAGCTTCTAAACTCGGGGTTCCCACATTAAATATAATATGATCATTTTTGCATGATCGCGATATCAAAGACATGTCTAAAATCGTTACAAAACAAAAATATTTGAATTTTGACAGAAGAAAAACTTTGCGGAAATAAACAATAACTTTTAATTTTCGAATCATTGACGGACACATTGAATTTCCGTACTATATACTATTTTTTGACAAATCTAATAAACGATCCATCAAGCTTGAAACTGCAGTCACGTGATCAAAATCTAATTTAAATATGATGAATATTTATGAGGAAAGTACCCTCAATTTCTGGATATGTTGTAAATTGTACACTGTTAAAAGCGCTCAGGTGATCCCGTTTAGACCCCTCCTATTTAAATGACGTAACATTGTTCTAAGCTCCGCCCATCAGCATAGTAATGACTCCAACAATAGTACTATGCGAGTCACAGGCACTTGTTTCATTCAAAAAATATATCCCCCCTCCTCTTCCTTACTTCAAGGTAACCATCTACCCTTTTCCCCTTCCCCACTTCGCCTCAATATTTTTCACTTATTTGTGATCCTTTCGCTGACCCAATTATATCGTTACACTCCCGAGATATTTCTCTTTTCGACTGCCACATTTAAATATATCTACCGGGCCCCCTCAGACGAACAAGCTTTGTCAAATATCTATCTTACATTTATCAGACCAGTACTAGAATATGCATGTGAAGTGTGGGATGGGTGTTATGAACGGATGGAAGCTGTTGACCAACTTAGTTACAAATGCATTGTTTATGAAAGTCTTCAAAGAAACACTGATTCTAACAAAAAGTTCTCTGAATCTGACATCATCCAAATGCTTGAGTTTCTGATGGATCACACATTTGTTATTGTTAGGTGGACGTGTTTTTCTACAGACAGTCAGAATTCCTATCAGTACTAACTGTGCTCATCTTCTTCGCTTATTCGTACGAGGCATACTTCATAAAAGGGTTTCTCAAGAGAAAACGAAAAGAATGTGATGTCATTTCACAAAATAATTCCAAATTGATATAGAAATAAAGAATACCACAGATACAGCTAGGTCTGCTTCATACCTTGATATACACCTGTAAATTGACAGTGAGGACCGGTTAAGATCGAAACTTTACACACAAAAAATATTATTTCAATTTTCTCATTGTGAACTTTCCATTTATGTGTAGCATCATTCCAACAGCACCTCTATATTGATACGATATTTCATTGCTGGTGGTTCTTATCATGATTTTCTCGATAGATGGTTGCTGCTAACAATGAAGCTTCTGAACCAAGGGTTCCTATTGGTTAACTTGAAGTAATCATTCTGAATTATTTACGATCGCCAGCATGACTTGGATAACAGTGAAGGAATATCTGTGAGTGTCTGTGACACAAATGACCACTGATAGATTCCATTTGTCGTAAATACAGTCCTGTCCGTTCCCCATTTATGACTTGTCACCGAATATTCCACAAGAGTAACACGATGGACGCCACTAGAGGAGCTGGCATTGATTACCCTTCCGGAGCACCTGAAAAAAACATCGAAATAAAATTGTTGGTAGTAAACATAAATGAGTCGTAGTCTTTTTATGTTCGCATGTAGGCATTATAATATAAGTAAATATTGGCTTTAATAATAAAACAAAACAACAATAAAATTGGCGTTGAAAAAAGGGGGTAACACCATTGAAAAACAAGCAGAGCAATGTTTAAGCAAAATATCGATGTTTTTTATAGTGAAATAAATACGTAATTTCACCCACTTAACTACATTTTCCCAAATTTATAGGAATTATTAGGTGCATGTATAAATTAATAACGAAATGGATTTGTTTCTTTTAAAATTTTGTGTAATTTATTAAAGTCACCTTGTCATAAATGGTTTGTTAAACGTTAAATAAACTCTTAAATGATATCATATGAAATATCTTATAGTTTAATAATATTTTATTGTACATAAACAATAGGATTGGACAGCAAGTTATACCAACTTATATGAAGTCCTCTCCTTACAAATTATACACATGAATTAATGACAGAAAAACAAAACACAGACAATAGACATTTAAAATGTTGACACTGGAAGAAAGTAAGAAGTACAAGTGAAAAAGTGAAAAAGTGAAAAATTGCTGACATTAGCCCTAAAATCTTTTTGATTGATTTATAAAAGTTCGAACTTTTCCAAATATTTTGGAGTTGACGTCATAACTATACTTATCGTTCCCAAAGAGCAAAGTTTCAATATTGATATTGATATCGTCGCAATTACTCAGAAGTGTTTTTCTTTCGTTCAGGTATAAAGGACATTCCAGAAAATAATGTATAGCATCTTCAAAAGAAGCACCGCAATTACATTTAACATTTTTCATTAAATGTATTTTTGACAGATCGGCATTGAATGAGCTGCATTGGTGTCTAAGTCTAGTATGTAATATAGTTAGTTTCCGTGGGCCTTCATTATAATATTTTGGGCTTTTATAGATATCAACTTTCACTCTATTTTTAAACGAAGATAATGTAGGAGAATTTCTTATTGATATGTCTAGATTGTTCCAAAGCGAAACGGTAGATGGAATAAATGCGTTTGCTGATGTTCTCAGTCTGCATCTGGGTGGAACATAATTCTGATTATTTCTAAGGTTATAACTATTTACATCTGATGTAACTGGAGGTTATAAACACTTAAATAAATAAGGAGGGCATCATTTATTATGAATTTTATAAAAAGTAGTTAATTTACGATTTTCCCGCCGATTGGCTAAAGTTTCCCATCCAGTCTCAAAATATAATGAATCCTTACTAGCAAATTTTGTCACACCTGTTACAATTCGTGCCGCTTCTAATTGTATTTTTTCTAATTTTTCAATGTCCCGTTCATAACACCCATCCCACACTTCACATGCATATTCTAGTACTGGTCTGATAAATGTAATATAGATATTTGACAAAGCTTGTTTAGATAAAATAAATTTTTATTTACGAAGAACATTTACTTGTTTTAATGCTGATCTAGCTATGTTTTCAATATGTACGGTCCAGTTTCCATCAGATACAAATGTTACACCCAGAGGTCCGTTGTTGAACTTGTGATTAAATTAATCATATGATTAGCCCTAATTACATTTTTAATTCCTAGTCACATACTTAGCTAATGCAACGATTAAATTCTGTTTGCTGAACTGTTTTTAATCAATGTATTAACTAATCATATTTAATCATTGCATTAGCTAATTATGTGATTAGGAATTAAACGTGTAATTAGGGCTAATCATATGATTAGCTTAATCACAAGTTCAACAACGGACCCCTGATGTTTATGATTATCAACAAGTTCAACTGATTCGTCATTAAATCGTATGTTTAATTCAGGAATATTAGTATCTTATATTATCTTAAAGGATAAGAATGTGCGTAATAGGTATTTACGGAAAGTGTATGACTCAGACGAAGAGTATGAATCATACTACTATTCATACAGGTAAGGTATGGGGGATGTCTCAAAGTATTAAAAAGACTTATACTAAAACATATATATATATTTAATCGTTGAACAGTGTTTTTCGACGATTAACAAATCCTGCACATATTTTGACTAAATTCTTAAGCTTTGGTCGAGGATGCCTCCAAAGTGTTCCCATCACCTGGTAACATTTAAGTTCACATATTGCGTGTTCAACTTTAATCCGGTATTCAGATATGAGACGATTTAGCTTGCGACATTTATTTTTTAAACATTCTGGTTTCCTAGCGATCTGTTGTCTAGTATAGGGAGTCATAAAGGATGTCTGTTTGGGTATATTTTATCACCCAGTAGAAAACAGTTATCCGGAAATGGTAAAGAAACATCATTTCCAATTTGCCGCATAAACATGAACTGTTGGGCATCGTTCTGGTGTCCAAGAAAGCCTGATTCAATGAAACATATTTCACCTTTGTTGTTAATTACTACTTGTGTATGTATGCAGTAGTAGTGGCGATGCCCTGAGAAATAATGCTCCTGTGGCTCTATCTGAGGGCGATATATTTCACTTGATGTGCCATCAATTGCTCCAATTGCCAATGGTAGTTTTTGCCATTCTCCTCGTAACTCTAACCATTCGTTAAGTGTTGGCCAACGGACAAAAGAACCAAAATATTCTTCAAATATTGGTAAACATATATTAATTTCATCTTGTACGGTAGACACACTAACATCAAACAGAGAAGATAACATATGGTAGGACGGATAGGAACGCAACCATAAAACAAAAAGTAAAATTCGATTTCTAGGTGACAACTTGTGTGGTCGTCCAATTCGTTGATAATGATGTATGTGAACTGTTCGTAAAATTGCCAATAAAGTTTCCGGGATCTCTCCTGTTATGATTTAAAAAAAAATCTGGTTTCCATTTTGTGGAAAGACAAATATGTGAACATGGGACTCGAAAAAAAAATTATGTTGGCAATATATGTACATAAATAAATGCGGAAAAAAATCATCTACTGCGAGGCAATGAGAAGAATAAAAACTCTGAAAATGAGAATTTTTCCCAGAAAAAATGGAACTGATTGTGGCAAGGCCGCAATTTTTTTCTGGTTTTCATTTCGAACGAACAAATTTTCTGTCCAAAAATAAAAACCATAATCCCCCTTCAAGATAATTTGTTGTTTTCATATTACCATACAGAAACATTTAAGTGTCACATATTCGCTCGAGCAGGTAACTTTTGGTCACATTTGTATCAAACACGGTTGTGCATGTTTTTTTCTTCTTCAGTTAGTAAACGGCAAACGATACGGTTTAGATCGTGGAAATGTGTGTTAACCTTAGTTTGTGTAAGCTCTTTTCGAAAACCAACAAAATATACCATCATGTGTAACTTTTCGAGATATTTGGGACGGGATTATGTTCTTTTTGGACAAAAATAGAAAATACCGTATTTTGAAGAAAAAAACCCAACAACAATGTTAATTTCTACCGTCATCCAGCGTTTTTTTTTTGTAATTGGTAACTGCCCTGTCAATCTTTGAAACCGTATAAAATTGTGTATGTGTATTTTCTATAAATATATTAAAAAAAAAATCCAATTGGGGACAAAAAAATTAGAAATCTTCTTTACCCTGATCGGGGTTTTGTTACGTTTTTTTTTTTTTTTTTTTTTGTTACTAAGTAAAGTAGCATTGTTTCCGATCGGAGTTGTTTTTAGCTTTTTTCAAAATTATCTTAATTGTGAAAAAAGTGAAACTTTTTCCGAGAAAAACTTGTACACCAATTTAAAGAAAAGTTAATAATGAGAAGGGGACAAGGAAGCAGCCATTTATCCTGACTGTTATTTTCGCCAAAATCTGGATCCTGAATTTTTTTTAAGCGAACTTGCGCGCGCGATTTTTTTTCCAAAAAATATAAGTAATTAAAATTTTTCCTGATATTATCAGATCATGGCTTTTTTTACTCCACACTTGGGTCCTGCATATTTTATCAGCAAAAATTGTGATCCCGGATTTTTTTCTTCCAGATTGCTTCTTTGTCCCCCTCCCCTCTAAAAATCAAATGGTTGCTCCATTACGAAAGCAACCGTATGCATTTGCCACCAAAATTAATATAGTATAAGTTCGAGTGTACAAAATGGAACGGCATATATTTTCCCTTGGTTTGTTCGTTTCAAATTTCGTTTGTTAAGTTTGATAAATGTTTTGAAAATATCCCTTGTCAGAAGATAGCTAAGATACAGTTTGTGAAAACCATGCGAAAAGTTTGGAAGTCGAGTGCACCTTAGAAATTATTTCAATATAAAAAGCTTATCTAGGAAATCTTAAGTGTGGATGTATCTGCATGCTTGAGATTATCTCGTAACAATCAACCAAATCGTGATGTCGACCGTAAAATATCTATAGGGATGACTCTCTATTTGCAGCAACCATTTGATTATCGGGGGGGGGGGGGGGGGTATGGATTTCCCTCATCGACAAACTTTTTTTGGCAAAAAATGAAAAACAATTTATCTGTTTATGGTGGCAAAGCGTGCAAAATAAAATCTCTTGCTGTTCTTATTCGGTATAATTCTTCCTTTTGGTTTTGTCCTTAAGTCAGATGAAGTTATTTTCATAATACTGAATTTATTTTTTTCATCATCGATAATTTAAGATTCCAAATGGATTTTATAGAAATGACTTTATAAGTGCAAAAACTTTGTATGCCGATTTATAACATCAATAAGTTTATATATCATCATAAATTATATGAATATTGCACGCAGAATTTCTGCTTGACACAAAACATAATATCTGCCTTTATTCTCCGTTAAAAAATCACCAACGATTGTCGCAATATAAAATTCAAAATTACGAAAACAAGATTATCCAACGACTTCAAAAGTTTTTGTTTGTTTCTTTTGAGACCATCCCTGTATATTTCCTGTCGAAGTAGTACTCGTATTCGTACTAGGATTCATATTCCTACACTTTCCGTAAATGTCTATAATAAAGGGTAGCAAAAAACCCACTTCATTGTAGTGATTTAACATTATCTAATGAGTAATATATTCAGTGAATCAGAAATAATTCTACGTAAATAGTTTAAAGGTCATGGTGATCTATACTTTATATATATAATAAGAATGTCATATACTATTGCCTATTAGCGAATCTTGGAGCTAGACTATTACAAATGTATACTTATTAGTCAAACATTTCAGGTAAATTTCAAATATAGCATTTCTTATTTTGTTCGCCATATATAAGGGAACGACCATTTAACTTGAAGGGGGGTTTTGGTTTTTTTCTAAAAAAAAATATTCTGCTTCCCAATGTTGCTGAAAAAAATATTCTGATTTTGGTGGAGGAAAAAAAAAATAATCTGATTCAGAGTTTTTGTCATATAATCTAATATTAAATTCTGGAAAAAAAATTGTCACCGAATATTCCACAAGAGTAACACGATGGGTGCCACTAGAGGAGCTGGCATTAATTACCCTTCCGGAGCACCTGAAAAAAACATCGAAATAAAATTGTTGGTAGTAAACATAAATGAGTCGTAGTCTTTTTATGTTCGCATGTAGGCATTATAATATAGGTAAATATTGGCTTTAATAATAAAACAAAACAACAATAAAATTGGCGTTGAAAAAAGGGGGTAACACCATTGAAAAACAAGCAGAGCAATGTTTAAGCAAAATATCGATGTTTTTGTATAGTGAAATAAATACGTAATTTCACCCACTTAACTACATTTTCCCAAATTTATAGGAATTATTAGGTGCATGTATGAATTAATAACGAAATGGATTTGTTTCTTTTAAAATTTTGTGTAATTTATTAAAGTCACCTTGTCATAAATGGTGTGTTAAACGTTAAATAAACTTTTAAATGATATCATATGAAATATCTTATAGTTTAATAATATTTTATTGTACATAAACAATAGGATTGGACAGCAAGTTATACCAACTTATATGAAGTCCTCTCCTTACAAATTATACACATGAATTAATGACAGAAAAACAAAACACAGACAATAGACATTTAAAATGTTGACACTGGAAGAAAGTAAGAAGTACAAGTGAAAAAGTGAAAAAGTGAAAAATTGCTGACATTAGCCCTAAAATCTTTTTGATTGATTTATAAAAGTTCGAACTTTTCCAAATATTTTGGAGTTGACGTCATAACTATACTTATCGTTCCCAAAGAGCAAAGTTTCAATATTGATATTGATATCGTCGCAATTACTCAGAAGTATTCTTCTTTCGTTCAGGTATAAAGGACATTCCAGAAAATAATGTATAGCATCTTCAAAAGAAGCACCGCAATTACATTTAACATTATTTATTATATGTATTTTTGACAGATCGGCATTGAGTGAGCTGCATTGGTGTCTAAGTCTAGTATGTAATATACTTAGTTTCCGTGGGCCTTCATTATAATATTTTGGGCTTTTATAGATATCAACTTTCACTCTATTTTTAAACGAAGATAATGTAGGAGAATTTCTTATTGATATGTCTAGATTGTTCCAAAGCGAAACGGTAGATGGAATAAATGCGCTTGCTGATGTTCTCAGTCTGCATCTGGGTGGAACATAATTCTGATTATTTCTAAGGTTATAACTATTTACATCTGATGTAACTGGAGGTAAACAGTTAAATAAATAAGGAGGGCATCATTTATTATGAATTTTATAAAAAGTAGATAATTAACGATTTTCCCGCCGATTGGCTAAAGTTTCCCATCCAGTCTCAAAATATAATGAATCCTTACTAGCAGATTTTGTCAGACCTGTTACAATTCGTGCCGCTTCTAATTGTATTTTTTCTAATTTTTCAATGTCCCGTTCATAACACCCATCCCACACTTCACATGCATATTCTAGTACTGGTCTGATAAATGTAAGATAGATATTTGACAAAGCTTGTTTAGATAAAATAAATTTTAATTTACGAAGAACATTTACTTGTTTTAATGCTGATCTAGCTATGTTTTCAATATGTACGGTCCAGTTTCCATCAGATACAAATGTTACACTCAGGGGTCCGTTGTTGAACTTGTGATTAAATTAATCATATGATTAGCCCTAATTACATTTTTAATTCCTAGTCACATACTTAGCTAATGCAATGATTAAATTCTGTTTGCTGAACTGTTTTTAATCAATGTATTAACTAATCATATTTAATCATTGCATTAGCTAATTATGTGATTAGGAATTAAACGTGTAATTAGGGCTAATCATATGATTAGCTTAATCACAAGTTCAACAACGGACCCCAGGGGTTAAGCTGATGTTTATGATTATCAACAAGTTCAACTGATTCGTCATTAAATCGTATGTTTAATTCAGGAATATTAGTATCTTATCTTATCTTAAAGGATTAAGATAAGTGCGTAATATAAAGGGTAACAAAAAACCCACTTCATTGTAGTGATTTAACATTATCTAATGAGTAAGATATTCTGTGAATCAGAAATAATTCTACGTAAATAGCTTAAAGGTCATGGTGATCTATACATTATATATATAAAAAGAATGTCATATACTATTGCCTATTACCGAATCTTAGTGCTAGACTATTACAAATGTATACTTATTAATCAAACATTTCAGGTGAATTTCAAATATAGCATTTCTTATTTTGTTCGCCATATATAAGGGAACGACCATTTAACTTGAAGGGGGGTTCTGGTTCTTTTCTAAAAAAAAATATTCTGCTTCCCAATGTTGCTGAAAAAAATATTCTGATTTTGGTGGAGGAAAAAAAAAATAATCTGATTCAGAGTTTTTGTCATATAATCTAATGTTAAATTCTGGAAAAAAAATTGTCACCGAATATTCCACAAGAGTAACACGATGGGTGCCACTAGAGGAGCTGGCATTGATTACCCTTCCGGAGCACCTGAAAAAAACATCGAAATAAAATTGTTGGTAGTAAACATAAATGAGTCGTAGTCTTTTTATGTTCGCATGTAGGCATTATAATATAAGTAAATATTGGCTTTAATAATAAAACAAAACAACAATAAAATTGGCGTTGAAAAAAGGGGGTAACACCATTGAAAAACAAGCAGAGCAATGTTTAAGCAAAATATCGATGTTTTTTATAGTGAAATAAATACGTAATTTCACCCACTTAACTACATTTTCCCAAATTTATAGGAATTATTAGGTGCATGTATAAATTAATAACGAAATGGATTTGTTTCTTTTAAAATTTTGTGTAATTTATTAAAGTCACCTTGTCATAAATGGTGTGTTAAACGTTAAATAAACTTTTAAATGATATCATATGAAATATCTTATAGTTTAATAATATTTTATTGTACATAAACAATAGGATTGGACAGCAAGTTATACCAACTTATATGAAGTCCTCTCCTTACAAATTATACACATGAATTAATGACAGAAAAACAAAACACAGACAATAGACATTTAAAATGTTGACACTGGAAGAAAGTAAGAAGTACAAGTGAAAAAGTGAAAAAGTGAAAAATTGCTGACATTAGCCCTAAAATCTTTTTGATTGATTTATAAAAGTTCGAACTTTTCCAAATATTTTGGAGTTGACGTCATAACTATACTTATCGTTCCCAAAGAGCAAAGTTTCAATATTGATATTGATATCGTCGCAATTACTCAGAAGTGTTCTTCTTTCGTTCAGGTATAAAGGACATTCCAGAAAATAATGTATAGCATCTTCAAAAGAAGCAACGCAATTACATTTAACATTATTTATTATATGTATTTTTGACAGATCGGCATTGAGTGAGCTGCATTGGTGTCTAAGTCTAGTATGTAATATACTTAGTTTCCGTGGGCCTTCATTATAATATTTTGGGCTTTTATAGATATCAACTTTCACTCTATTTTTAAACGAAGATAATGTAGGAGAATTTCTTATTGATATGTCTAGATTGTTCCAAAGCGAAACGGTAGATGGAATAAATGCGCTTGCTGATGTTCTCAGTCTGCATCTGGGTGGAACATAATTCTGATTATTTCTAAGGTTATAACTATTTACATCTGATGTAACTGGAGGTAAACAGTTAAATAAATAAGGAGGGCATCATTTATTATGAATTTTATAAAAAGTAGATAATTAACGATTTTCCCGCCGATTGGCTAAAGTTTCCCATCCAGTCTCAAAATATAATGAATCCTTACTAGCAGATTTTGTCAGACCTGTTACAATTCGTGCCGCTTCTAATTGTATTTTTTCTAATTTTTCAATGTCCCGTTCATAACACCCATCCCACACTTCACATGCATATTCTAGTACTGGTCTGATAAATGTAAGATAGATATTTGACAAAGCTTGTTTAGATAAAATAAATTTTAATTTACGAAGAACATTTACTTGTTTTAATGCTGATCTAGCTATGTTTTCAATATGTACGGTCCAGTTTCCATCAGATACAAATGTTACACTCAGGGGTCCGTTGTTGAACTTGTGGTTAAATTAATCATATGATTAGCCCTAATTACATTTTTAATTCCTAGTCACATACTTAGCTAATGCAATGATTATATTCTGTTTGCTGAACTGTTTTTAATCAATGTATTAACTAATCATATTTAATCATTGCATTAGCTAATTATGTGATTAGGAATTAAACGTGTAATTAGGGCTAATCATATGATTAGCTTAATCACAAGTTCAACAACGGACCCCAGGGGTTAAGCTGATGTTTATGATTATCAACAAGTTCAACTGATTCGTCATTAAATCGTATGTTTAATTCAGGAATATTAGTATCTTATCTTATCTTAAAGGATTAAGATAAGTGCGTAATATAAAGGGTAACAAAAAACCCACTTCATTGTAGTGATTTAACATTATCTAATGAGTAAGATATTCTGTGAATCAGAAATAATTCTACGTAAATAGCTTAAAGGTCATGGTGATCTATACATTATATATATAAAAAGAATGTCATATACTATTGCCTATTACCGAATCTTAGAGCTAGACTATTACAAATGTATACTTATTAATCAAACATTTCAGGTGAATTTCAAATATAGCATTTCTTATTTTGTTCGCCATATATAAGGGAACGACCATTTAACTTGAAGGGGGGTTTTGGTTTTTTTCTAAAAAAAAATATTCTGCTTCCCAATGTTGCTGAAAAAAATATTCTGATTTTGGTGGAGGAAAAAAAAAATAATCTGATTCAGAGTTTTTGTCATATAATCTAATGTTAAATTCTGGAAAAAAAATTGTCACCGAATATTCCACAAGAGTAACACGATGGGTGCCACTAGAGGAGCTGGCATTGATTACCCTTCCGGAGCACCTGAAAAAAACATCGAAATAAAATTGTTGGTAGTAAACATAAATGAGTCGTAGTCTTTTTATGTTCGCATGTAGGCATTATAATATAAGTAAATATTGGCTTTAATAATAAAACAAAACAACAATAAAATTGGCGTTGAAAAAAGGGGGTAACACCATTGAAAAACAAGCAGAGCAATGTTTAAGCAAAATATCGATGTTTTTTATAGTGAAATAAATACGTAATTTCACCCACTTAACTACATTTTCCCAAATTTATAGGAATTATTAGGTGCATGTATAAATTAATAACGAAATGGATTTGTTTCTTTTAAAATTTTGTGTAATTTATTAAAGTCACCTTGTCATAAATGGTGTGTTAAACGTTAAATAAACTTTTAAATGATATCATATGAAATATCTTATAGTTTAATAATATTTTATTGTACATAAACAATAGGATTGGACAGCAAGTTATACCAACTTATATGAAGTCCTCTCCTTACAAATTATACACATGAATTAATGACAGAAAAACAAAACACAGACAATAGACATTTAAAATGTTGACACTGGAAGAAAGTAAGAAGTACAAGTGAAAAAGTGAAAAAGTGAAAAATTGCTGACATTAGCCCTAAAATCTTTTTGATTGATTTATAAAAGTTCGAACTTTTCCAAATATTTTGGAGTTGACGTCATAACTATACTTATCGTTCCCAAAGAGCAAAGTTTCAATATTGATATTGATATCGTCGCAATTACTCAGAAGTGTTCTTCTTTCGTTCAGGTATAAAGGACATTCCAGAAAATAATGTATAGCATCTTCAAAAGAAGCAACGCAATTACATTTAACATTATTTATTATATGTATTTTTGACAGATCGGCATTGAGTGAGCTGCATTGGTGTCTAAGTCTAGTATGTAATATACTTAGTTTCCGTGGGCCTTCATTATAATATTTTGGGCTTTTATAGATATCAACTTTCACTCTATTTTTAAACGAAGATAATGTAGGAGAATTTCTTATTGATATGTCTAGATTGTTCCAAAGCGAAACGGTAGATGGAATAAATGCGCTTGCTGATGTTCTCAGTCTGCATCTGGGTGGAACATAATTCTGATTATTTCTAAGGTTATAACTATTTACATCTGATGTAACTGGAGGTAAACAGTTAAATAAATAAGGAGGGCATCATTTATTATGAATTTTATAAAAAGTAGATAATTAACGATTTTCCCGCCGATTGGCTAAAGTTTCCCATCCAGTCTCAAAATATAATGAATCCTTACTAGCAGATTTTGTCAGACCTGTTACAATTCGTGCCGCTTCTAATTGTATTTTTTCTAATTTTTCAATGTCCCGTTCATAACACCCATCCCACACTTCACATGCATATTCTAGTACTGGTCTGATAAATGTAAGATAGATATTTGACAAAGCTTGTTTAGATAAAATAAATTTTAATTTACGAAGAACATTTACTTGTTTTAATGCTGATCTAGCTATGTTTTCAATATGTACGGTCCAGTTTCCATCAGATACAAATGTTACACTCAGGGGTCCGTTGTTGAACTTGTGGTTAAATTAATCATATGATTAGCCCTAATTACATTTTTAATTCCTAGTCACATACTTAGCTAATGCAATGATTATATTCTGTTTGCTGAACTGTTTTTAATCAATGTATTAACTAATCATATTTAATCATTGCATTAGCTAATTATGTGATTAGGAATTAAACGTGTAATTAGGGCTAATCATATGATTAGCTTAATCACAAGTTCAACAACGGACCCCAGGGGTTAAGCTGATGTTTATGATTATCAACAAGTTCAACTGATTCGTCATTAAATCGTATGTTTAATTCAGGAATATTAGTATCTTATCTTATCTTAAAGGATTAAGATAAGTGCGTAATATAAAGGGTAACAAAAAACCCACTTCATTGTAGTGATTTAACATTATCTAATGAGTAAGATATTCTGTGAATCAGAAATAATTCTACGTAAATAGCTTAAAGGTCATGGTGATCTATACATTATATATATAAAAAGAATGTCATATACTATTGCCTATTACCGAATCTTAGAGCTAGACTATTACAAATGTATACTTATTAATCAAACATTTCAGGTGAATTTCAAATATAGCATTTCTTATTTTGTTCGCCATATATAAGGGAACGACCATTTAACTTGAAGGGGGGTTTTGGTTTTTTTCTAAAAAAAAATATTCTGCTTCCCAATGTTGCTGAAAAAAATATTCTGATTTTGGTGGAGGAAAAAAAAAATAATCTGATTCAGAGTTTTTGTCATATAATCTAATGTTAAATTCTGGAAAAAAAATTGTCACCGAATATTCCACAAGAGTAACACGATGGGTGCCACTAGAGGAGCTGGCATTGATTACCCTTCCGGAGCACCTGAAAAAAACATCGAAATAAAATTGTTGGTAGTAAACATAAATGAGTCGTAGTCTTTTTATGTTCGCATGTAGGCATTATAATATAAGTAAATATTGGCTTTAATAATAAAACAAAACAACAATAAAATTGGCGTTGAAAAAAGGGGGTAACACCATTGAAAAACAAGCAGAGCAATGTTTAAGCAAAATATCGATGTTTTTTATAGTGAAATAAATACGTAATTTCACCCACTTAACTACATTTTCCCAAATTTATAGGAATTATTAGGTGCATGTATAAATTAATAACGAAATGGATTTGTTTCTTTTAAAATTTTGTGTAATTTATTAAAGTCACCTTGTCATAAATGGTGTGTTAAACGTTAAATAAACTTTTAAATGATATCATATGAAATATCTTATAGTTTAATAATATTTTATTGTACATAAACAATAGGATTGGACAGCAAGTTATACCAACTTATATGAAGTCCTCTCCTTACAAATTATACACATGAATTAATGACAGAAAAACAAAACACAGACAATAGACATTTAAAATGTTGACACTGGAAGAAAGTAAGAAGTACAAGTGAAAAAGTGAAAAAGTGAAAAATTGCTGACATTAGCCCTAAAATCTTTTTGATTGATTTATAAAAGTTCGAACTTTTCCAAATATTTTGGAGTTGACGTCATAACTATACTTATCGTTCCCAAAGAGCAAAGTTTCAATATTGATATTGATATCGTCGCAATTACTCAGAAGTGTTCTTCTTTCGTTCAGGTATAAAGGACATTCCAGAAAATAATGTATAGCATCTTCAAAAGAAGCAACGCAATTACATTTAACATTATTTATTATATGTATTTTTGACAGATCGGCATTGAGTGAGCTGCATTGGTGTCTAAGTCTAGTATGTAATATACTTAGTTTCCGTGGGCCTTCATTATAATATTTTGGGCTTTTATAGATATCAACTTTCACTCTATTTTTAAACGAAGATAATGTAGGAGAATTTCTTATTGATATGTCTAGATTGTTCCAAAGCGAAACGGTAGATGGAATAAATGCGCTTGCTGATGTTCTCAGTCTGCATCTGGGTGGAACATAATTCTGATTATTTCTAAGGTTATAACTATTTACATCTGATGTAACTGGAGGTAAACAGTTAAATAAATAAGGAGGGCATCATTTATTATGAATTTTATAAAAAGTAGATAATTAACGATTTTCCCGCCGATTGGCTAAAGTTTCCCATCCAGTCTCAAAATATAATGAATCCTTACTAGCAGATTTTGTCAGACCTGTTACAATTCGTGCCGCTTCTAATTGTATTTTTTCTAATTTTTCAATGTCCCGTTCATAACACCCATCCCACACTTCACATGCATATTCTAGTACTGGTCTGATAAATGTAAGATAGATATTTGACAAAGCTTGTTTAGATAAAATAAATTTTAATTTACGAAGAACATTTACTTGTTTTAATGCTGATCTAGCTATGTTTTCAATATGTACGGTCCAGTTTCCATCAGATACAAATGTTACACTCAGGGGTCCGTTGTTGAACTTGTGATTAAATTAATCATATGATTAGCCCTAATTACATTTTTAATTCCTAGTCACATACTTAGCTAATGCAATGATTAAATTCTGTTTGCTGAACTGTTTTTAATCAATGTATTAACTAATCATATTTAATCATTGCATTAGCTAATTATGTGATTAGGAATTAAACGTGTAATTAGGGCTAATCATATGATTAGCTTAATCACAAGTTCAACAACGGACCCCAGGGGTTAAGCTGATGTTTATGATTATCAACAAGTTCAACTGATTCGTCATTAAATCGTATGTTTAATTCAGGAATATTAGTATCTTATCTTATCTTAAAGGATTAAGATAAGTGCGTAATATAAAGGGTAACAAAAAACCCACTTCATTGTAGTGATTTAACATTATCTAATGAGTAAGATATTCTGTGAATCAGAAATAATTCTACGTAAATAGCTTAAAGGTCATGGTGATCTATACATTATATATATAAAAAGAATGTCATATACTATTGCCTATTACCGAATCTTAGAGCTAGACTATTACAAATGTATACTTATTAATCAAACATTTCAGGTGAATTTCAAATATAGCATTTCTTATTTTGTTCGCCATATATAAGGGAACGACCATTTAACTTGAAGGGGGGGTTTTGGATTTTTTCTAAAAAAAATATTCTGCTTCCCAATGTTGCTGAAAAAAATATTCTGATTTTGGTGGAGGAAAAAAAAATAATCTGATTCAGAGTTTTTGTCATATAACCTAATGTTAAATTCTGGAAAAAAAATTCGCGG
This sequence comes from Bathymodiolus septemdierum, assembly GCA_963383655.1. Taxonomy (NCBI): domain Eukaryota; kingdom Metazoa; phylum Mollusca; class Bivalvia; order Mytilida; family Modiolidae; genus Bathymodiolus; species Bathymodiolus septemdierum. The sequence goes on along the minus strand of OY726524.1, from coordinate 37,426,624 downwards.
GGTTTGCGCGACAAAAAAAAAATATTCTAACTCTTGTGTTGTCCGAAAAAAAAATTCTGAATGAAACAAGTTAACTGGTCGGTCTCTAAGCTGTAGAGTGAAAATATTTATGACAATTTAGTTTGTTTTTCAATATATTTTTATTATATATTTTATTCAGAAATTCAGAAACGTGTACAAGGTTAAAATTTGTAAATAAAACGTGGGTGAGCGAGTGAGTGATTGTTGTTTAACGCCAACTCAGCAATTTTTCAGCTATACCATAGCGATGACAAGTTAATTTTCATTGAAATGATGATGTCCGCTTTGTACTAGACCAACATTCTTAGTATGATTTTATAGTGCTAGCTGACAGGAACAACTGTCCGCGGATAGATATGTCGCCCCACTCGGACACTTTATCCTGATTCCGAACCAACCAGTCTTTGCTCTTACTCCTTAATGCTGCGGGCTTAGCGAGGAAGCAACAAATACCAATTGTATAGGTTTGGCTTGATCAAGATCTACAGCACTCGAAGCAAGTACCCTAACCATTACACCACCGATACGGAAAAATAATATACCACTTTGAAAAAAGTTAATAAGTACTACTCGATTTATTAAATAAATCTTTTGAAATAGTTAAGCTAAACGTGTTTTATAGTAACATCAACACAAGTTACATTCCGTGACAACATGCGTTTGATATATTTTGTGTTAGTAAACGTAATGGTTTTCGGTAATTTTTATTATTAATTTTATTTTTATTCTGTTGATAAATGATTTGACAGTCTGATAATTATGTTTGTGGTACACTTTTCCGGTTTAAAATAAATTTGTAATTTATTTTGCCATAGACATTGTACATGAACTTGTAAATAGAAAAAATATTGATGTATATTACAGATAAGAAAAGAAAATGCCAGGCGAACAGCTTACTAGTGTTTGGCAGGCAATCTATAAACAAGATAGCAATGAGAGTACTGCTGTGACAAGAGATGGGCTCCAAAAGTGTCTTGTAAACACGTCCGAGTTTGAATCTGTTGCATACTCAGAACGCACGTTTAAAGAAACATTCCCAGACTTGACAGTCAGATTTGCTGATTTCAAAGAATACGTACGAAAAACCCTACGCGAAAAGGGAGTTCCATTTACCAAAGTCTGCAATGATCTGGAGGAAATGTGTTGGGATTTGGTGAAACCTACAATAAAAAGTACATTAGAACAAGGCTGTTTGTACAAGTTGTGGAAAATCGCAAATCGTTTAGTTAAAGAGGATACTTATCCTCCTGTGATATGCCGTGGGGAAGCTTGCTGGTTGTCGGAAAAGATTCTCTCCACTATAGGACGGAACATAAAATCCTCAGACGATGTATTTAAGAAGGACAGTTTTACGTTTCAAGAGATGGTGGAGATTTTGGATGCATTTGCATTCGGAGACACATCAAAAGAACAAACGCATACATGCATAGATGACTTATATACATGGATAGTTGTAGAAGTTATGAAGAAGGGGGTGGTTAGAAAGCGTACAAAGAAACGGGCAAACTGGACAAACTGGGTGAAAAGATGGTGTGTTTTAACTCCACAGGGTATCGGGTACTATGGGAAAGGTGCAAAAGATTCCTCTTCTGAATGTCGTAAAAAGGGAGAATTTGCGATTACTAAAGATACAAAATTAGAACGTTTAGGAGATTTCGATGGGGTTTTCCATAATCTTCAAGGAAGATTTCGACTTGCAAATATTCCCGTTTTAGAAATGGAAATAGCTGTGGACGACGAAAATGAAAAACGAGCATGGTTATCCGATTTGGAAGAAATTATTGATTGTCTAAAGGATGACACAACGCCGATCCAGAAACTACTTAAAGAGCGACATATAAAAAGTATGGCTGCCAGGAAAGAGAAACATGATAATACTAAACGTGTAGATGACATTGACACGGCTTTACAGAAATCGAAAATTCGAACTGAGCGGCAGACTATAAAAAAGGTGGATTTATCATCTTCAGAGAATACACACAAATATCGTAAAAAGCATGAAAAAGAAAATGTCGTTCCACGACAACACTCTTTAGAACAGGTAAACCAGGAAAAACTTAAAGCAATGTTTATGAAAATAGACAAAAATGGAAATGGACTTCTAGACATAGACGAGTTTGAAAATTTTCTCAAAGGTCTTGGTTTGAATATATCAGAAAAGGAAAGAAATCTCGTCTTCAAGTCTGTTGATACAAATAATAGCGGACAAATAACATTTGAACAATTCCAACACTACTTTTGCACACACATCATGGACGAAACCGGAACTGCTGAATGTATCAGTGCCATGCGTAAAGCATTTCTTGAAGCAGATCGAAAAGGATCAGGAACTCTGAACTTTCGAGAATTTACTGAATTTGTATGGGAAAAGAATAGATCTGCAAGAATGACAAAGGTCTTGCGGTCATTTGCAAATATTACCACAGATGAAATTTCTTTCTCCGATTTTAAAAAAATGGTGGCAGGAAGTGGTGCCGATGTCTTGATGCCTATTATGGAAGTAGAAATCGAGCAAGATACAGATTCATCACTAGATAATTTTGAAAGTCGTCTGCATAAAGTGTATGATGATACAGACGCAGATGAACTTGCAGGCTACATACGACAACGATGGAATAAATTCGCTACTTTTCGTAGAGCTGGAAACACTGGTTCTGTTGTCATGAAAGGAGGGCATGGTATGGTAGCAGATTTTGTGCCAGGCGAATACAGCTTGATTGATCTGGCATGTTTTAGCGACCTTCCACCCCTAATACCAAAACACACCGTCGTGAAAGGTTTCCAGTGGCAGTCGAGTGTAATTCCTGGGAAATCTGGTAAAGCTATCTTTCCCCCAGACTTTGACAGGAAAATAGTTACACAAAATGCAACCTCTGAATTACTTCGTTACTATGAATGCAGCTTTGCAGATTCACAACAAGAAAAAGTGTCGTTGTTATTCCGTCATGGCATTCAAGATTTCACATACGAAAATGGATATCTGGATAAATATGTTACCGCCACCAATGGCGGAGCCGGAATAGAGAAACACGATTTTTCACATTTAGACTGTCCCCTATCAGAGGACTCGGGAATTTTTATTCTTGCAAAATATGTCGAAAATGGTGATCTACACGTAACCGGATTCCGATTACCAGTTCGCCACACCCTTTATGTCCCAGGGGGTACAATACATTGCAACGATTATCTGAAGGGGACATGGAGAACCATGTTGTCGGATGAAACAGACATTGATCACGTGCATCTCACACAGGTCTTAGAAGATGGACAGGAGGCGAAATTTAAATTCATTTTTTAACACTTCAATACAAAATTGGTGCATATCCACAGATTTAGGAACCACAACGTTCGAACGGTCGAATAAAGGACCATATGGGAAAATCATCTTTGATTCTGTTGAACGAATTAAAGACATACATTTATCAAGTTTGTGGCTTTTGTGCAAATAGGAAATCTTCATAAAGGCAATGTCAGAAGCATTATTTGCTACAATAAAAATGTATACTGGTGTCCAACACGATTTTCATATCAGATGATATTCGTGTCGTATTACGTTAACGCCACCCCGACCCCAGTTTTTAGTGGGGTTCATGTTCCTCATTCATTGGTTTTCTGTATAGTGCTTTGTCTACCATTGTTAATCGTTTTGTCCAAACATTTCTTGTATGTAATACTGGATGTTTTAAGGGGAATTTAACCTTACAAGGGAGTAAAGGCAAACCTGGTTATTATTCATGCACGTCTGTATCCATGCAAGTTTGATGTTTTTGAGACTTCATTCATATTTCCTTACTTAAACTGTTGTAAATGAACAATATCCATATAATTCAGCCAACTTGGATTGCCGATCCACACAAAAAAATGAAAAGAACCATTCCATGAATATATATACACAATGTATGTACAGTTTAAATTCAATCTATTTCTAATATATGATATACCGGTATTATAGTGACCAGTGCCGTCTTGACGCCGGGCAAAGGGACCCCATGCTATTCTATGTATGCTTTACACAGCATGTCTTTTAATGTTTAAAAACTGATTTTGTACCAATTTTGTGCAACATTTATATAGTTAGTTCTGTGAGTGGTTGTGTTGGTAGGGCCCCCAGTGTACTGCTTTGCCCGATGGTCTATAATGCTGTTAAGACAGCCCTGTATTTAACATTTATAACATTTAATTATGAGAACATTTGTGTTTTACATTATCATAGATATATGTACATAATTTAATATTTATTTACTCTTAACTATAAAATTTGTATTTTTTGCTTCTCCGCTAAGCATGCAGTATTAAGGAGAAAAATCAAATACTGGTTGGCTCGGAATCAGGATAATGTGTCTGAGGGGAGCGACATTTCTATCCGCGGACTGTTGTTTCATTGAGGTAGCACTATAAAAATCCAGCTATCCATGTTGGTTTAGTACAAAGCAGACCTCATCATTATCCAATTGAAAATTAACTTGTTCTCGCCATGATATAGCTGAAAAATTGCTGAGTTGGCATTAAACAACAATCACTCACTCCCTCATTAAAAATTAATATTTATATTATGTGCGATTGTTCAATATTATGTTCTATGGGATGCTATCTAATGTATGAAAAAAAAAATTCTATGCTAATATTATTATCGATGAAGTGCTTCACATGATTTTTATTGAAATATAAAATAAATATGATAAATTTTGTATGTAATGATTATTCAAGCATCTGTTGATTGTCAATAAAAATATGAATATATGTAGTGTTATCTTGTATGAAATATTCCTATTGCAGGTGGACTTCATTATAATCTCTTAAATAAACATTAATAAGTGTCCCCCTCAAAAAGCCCCCTTAATGACTACCTGATTAGATGTTGTTTTAGTCCACTAGTAGGCATAGTGGGAACACACCATTGTGAAATTGTCACCGAAAGTGAATTGGATTTGAATGGGAAAAAGAACTTTTTCCAATGCCAAATGAGTAGAGTTTGAAGATACCAACGGGGTAATCAGAATCTGTACATCGAAGAGGAACAAACAACACAATGATATGGTCAAAAGTAAAAGTACAAAAGGACAAACAACGATCTACAAAACATACACATAAAACTAAAGATCGAGTAACGCCAACCCCACTAAAAACCGAGGGTGAACTCAGGTGCTCAGGAAGGATACGTATTTCCTGCTCCACTAGCGATGTTTCACTCATCTTACCGATCCTGACATATAAGTATATAAGTTTTCAATCTTTTATAAACCCACAAACCTAACAATCAGCCATATTATTACATAATAACCTTCACGCAATACACAAAAATACGGAATTACTTTTTTGATTGACATGAAGGGGAAATAACTCACATTGTTTACATGATCGTCTGCTAAAAGTACATAGCTGTCAAACAATAGACAACTACTGATAAAAGTGAGAAATAAAATCAAACACCGGTAAAAAGTGCAAGACAGGGAAATCTCCGACACCCTCGGGTGTCGGAGATTTCCCTGTCTTGCACTTTTGCCGGTGTTAGATTCTATATGTCCAGAAATAAAAGCATAGACGACGATGATGTGGACTTATTACAGTTAGATGTACAGGAATGAAATTGTTAAGTTAAGTCTTTAAATCTGTTAAAAAACAAAACAACAGCAACAACAAAAACAAAAAACAGCAAAAAACAAACAAAAAAACCAAACAAATCTGCCAGTTAGTCTCTGAGCTTGACGTGGTTGGTGGGTTTTAAACCAACAAGAGATCGAGTCCTCCTTCTTACAAACCAGATTTACCACTCATAGCAAATCTTTTACAAAACATCGTGGACCAACGTCACCTGCCCCCATTTTACATTTATTGTTTAATACTTTAATATCATACATTCCTGTTCCATGGAATTATTTTCCATTAAATTATTTTCATCCAATGTTTATCAACTAAGTTTCCCGCTAGAGACTGAATTTTTCGTTCACTGCTTGTTCAGTACTTTATGTAGTCTTCTTTTTTTTAAACTGTTTTTATAAGGTAAAAACTTGAAGCTCGCGATACAAATGAGTTCAGGAAAGGGTAATGCTATGCTTTAAAAAATAATTTCAGCATATATTGTATACGATTCAAACATAAAATAATAAAAAACCGATAAAGAATAAGGTCAATGTCACTCCTAACTTTTAGTAGTGAAAAATAATGATTGTTTTACCTTTCCGCGGTTACGGTACCTTGACACCCGTAAAATACAAATTAAAGCGTAAAATTATATGGGGTTATAGACCTTGATCATTTCTCAACCACTTCCACTGTTTTTTGTATAAAAATAACGAAAAATGTACGCAAAAAAGATATTGTTAAAGTCTGATAACATTTTTTTGAAAAATACGGGTTTGACCTTTGACCCAAATTATCTCATAACGTGACCATACTAGATAACGACGACATCGATATTTCTATGAGTCACGTTCTGCTCTTTCCAAAGATATATAATTTAGCCGTGTGTCATATTATTAAGGCGAATCAGCAACAATCGATACCCTGCTACCCTACTATTATTCTTTGTAAACTCATGTTTTGATAATATCATGTCAATTATAATGAAAGTTTCTTACATGAAGAGTAATAAAATTGAATGGTAAGGAAATTATTTCTATGTTACAATAGTATATAATAGGCCACAGAAATTTCTACGAAAATGATTTTTTTTATCTCCAAATATAGAGAATAAAGTAGGGTTTGTTTCGGTATGAAAAACATGAGACAAACGAATGTTCAGTGCCGGGGTTTAGTTAATGCTGACTGAAGCATTTAATCTGGAAACCATATATTTGTTTAATCACGAAATATTTCTACACCTATTCTTGGTAATAAATCTACTTCTTTCCTGTTGATTTCGTTGAAAAATAATTACGTAATACTGAGTGGCTAAAAGATAAATGAAAACTATATAGGTTGTTTAATAGTATCCGTATCTACTTGAACATAAATATAATGCGGGGAAATTCCTAAGTGTCTATGCATATATTATGTATTCCTTGGAATATCCGTAATGATTCATTTTTACTTTCACTCTCTTAAGCGAAAGCTGTCTATTTCCCACGATATACATAATGTTATCAGAATTACGTATAATATATGATACTTAAAAGTACTTTTGAATATCATATATCAGTCGAATTTTTTAAGGATAGTAAACTAAGTGACACGAAAATGCCTGATTGTTTTATAGCACACTTCAAACAATTATTTTTAAATTTATGGTGCCATGAAAAATAATCCATATAATATAAGAATAATAGGTTCTTACATACGTTCTTGGGAAAGACCGGGTGAACTTCCACGAGTGATAGAAATTGTATGTCTTTTCGAGAGTGGAGCGCAGCGAAACGAGCGAAAAGACACAACAATTTCTATCACGTGGGAAAGATCACCCGGGCTTTCCCAACAACGCATGTAAGTACCTATTTCTTCCGTAAACCAACAACTTTCACAATCGCGAACTCCTAGAGACGCCCGCCATTGATCAGTAACTAATTTGCATAAATTATCAGATCAATATCATTGAGCGTTATGAAATACACATCACATAAAATTGACTTTTGTGACACCGACTAATAAACTAAGTAGCTTTCTACTGATATTTGAGCTTTTCTCACTAATATTTTATTGAAAGTACAGTATTTTCCTTCATGAGACACCCCATACATGAAATATGACGCGACACATATTTTGAAGTCATTGAAGAAGGACGTCAAATGTACGGAAAAGGACATCTAGAAATACGAAAATATGAAAATAAAAGACACAAATATATTTAATACGGTTGGAGTCTGTATTTGAAAAAAAAAAAAACAATGGTTAAATCCGTAATATATCTGTTATTCAGCTATCAGACAGGGTATATAATGTGACATTCCCGCTTAGGGTATATATTTAAACGATTTTTTTTCTTGTCAGAGGCGTTCTGATTGGATGTCACAACGAGTAAAGACGAGTGCACGTGGACTCGTCTTACCTCGGTCGTCTTCACCCGAAAACGGCCATTTACGGAAGAATGGAAGCTGTTGCCCAACTTAGTTACAAATGCATTGTTTGTGAAAGTCTTCAAAGAAACACTGGTTCTAACAAAAAGTTCTCTGAATCTGACATCATCCAAATGCTTGAGTTTCTGATGGATCACACATTTGTTATTGTTAGGTGGACGTGTTTTTCTACAGGCAGTCAGAATTCCTATCAGTACTAACTGTGCTCATCTTCTTCGTTTATTCGTACGAGGCAGACTTCATAAAAGGGTTTCTCAAGAGAAAACGAAAAGAAGGTGATGTCATTTCACAAAATGATTTCAAATTGAGATAGAAATAAAGAATACCACACATACAACTAGGTCTGCTTCATACCTTGACATACACCTGTAAATTGATAGTGAGGACCGGTTAAGATCGAAACTTTACACACAAAAAAGATTATTTCAATTTTCTCATTGTGAACTTTCCATTTATGTGTAGTCATCATTCCAACAGCACCTCTATATTGATACGATATTTCATTGCTGGTGGTTCTTATCATGATTTTCTCGATAGATGGTTGCTGCTAACAATGAAGCTTCTGAACCAAGGGTTCCTATTGGTTAACTTGAAGTAATCATTCTGAATTATTTACGATCGCCAGCATGACTTGGATAACAGTGAAGGAATATCTGTGAGTGTCTGTGACACAAATGACCACTGATAGATTCCATTTGTCGTAAATACAGTCCTGTCCGTTCCCCATTCATGACTTGTCACCGAATATTCCACAAGAGTAACACGATGGGTGCCACTAGAGGAGCTGGCATTGATTACCCTTCCGGAGCACCTGAAAAACAAAGCATCAAAATAAAATTTTTGGTAGTAAACATAAATGAGTCGTAGTCTTTTTATGTTCGCATGTAGGCATTATAATATAAGTAAATATTGGCTTTAATAATAAAACAAAACAACAATAAAATTGGCGTTGAAAAAAGGGGGTAACACCATTGAAAAACAAGCAGAGCAATGTTTAAGCAAAATATCGATGTTTTTGTATAGTGAAATAAATACGTAATTTCACCCACTTAACTACATTTTCCCAAATTTATAGGAATTATTAGGTGCATGTATAAATTAATGACGAAATGGATTTGTTTCTTTTAAAATTTTGTGTAATTTATTAAAGTCACCTTGTCATAAATGGTTTGTTAAACGTTAAATAAACTCTTAAATTATATCATATGAAATATCTTATAGTTTAATAATATTTTATTGTACATAAACAATAGGATTGGACAGCAAGTTATACCAACTAATATGAAGTCCTCTCCTTACAAATTATACATATGAATTAATGACAGCAAAACAAAACACAGACAATAGACATTTAAAATTCTGACACTGGAAGAAAGTAAGAAGTACAAGTGAAAAAGTGAAAAAGTGAAAATTTGCTGACATTAGCCCTAAAATCTTTTTGATTGATTTATAAAAGTTCGAACTTTTCCAAATATTTTGGAGTTGACGTCATAACTATACTTATCGTTCCCAAAGAGCAAAGTTTCAATATTGATATTGATATCGTCGCAATTACTCAGAAGTGTTCTTCTTTCGTTCAGGTATAAAGGACATTCCAGAAAATAATGTATAGCATCTTCAAAAGAAGCAACGCAATTACATTTAACATTATTTATTATATGTATTTTTGACAGATCGGCATTGAGTGAGCTGCATTGGTGTCTAAGTCTAGTATGTAATATACTTAGTTTCCGTGGGCCTTCATTATAATACTTTGGGGTTTTATAGATATCAATTTTCACTCTATTTTTAAACGACGATAATGTAGGAGAATTTCTTATTGATATGTCTAGATTGTTCCAAAGCGAAACGGTAGATGGAATAAATGCGCTTGCTGATGTTCTCAGTCTGCATCTGGGTGGAACATAATTCTGATTATTTCTAAGGTTATAACTATTTACATCTGATGTAACTGGAGGTAAACAGTTAAATAAATAAGGAGGGCATAATTTATTATGAATTTTATAAAAAGTAGTTAATTTACGATTTTCCCGCGGATTGGCTAAAGTTTCCCATCCAGTCTCAAAATATAATGAATCCTTACTAGCAAATTTTGTCAGACCTGTTACAATTCGTGCCGCTTCTAATTGTATTTTTTCTAATTTTTCAATATCCCGTTCACACACTTCACATGCATATTCTAGTACTGGTCTGATAAATGTTAGATAGATATTTGACAAAGCTTGTTTAGATAAAATAATTTACGAAGAACATTTACTTGTTTTAATGCTGATCTAGCTATGTTTTCAATATGTACAGTCCAGTTTCCATCAGATACAAATGTTACACCCAGATGTTTATGATTATCAACAAGTTCAACTGATTCGTAGTTAAATCGTTTGACTGATATTTGTATCTTTTCTTATAGGATAAGAAACTGCGTAATATAAAGGATAACAAAAAAACCACTTCCTTGTAGTGATTTAACATTATCTGATGAGTGAAGTATTTCTGTGAATCGGAAATAATTCTACGTAAATAGTTTAAAAGGTCATGGTGATCTATACATTATATATATAAAAAGAATGTCATATACTATTGCCTATTAGCGAATCTTGGAGCTAGACTGTTACAAACGTTTCAGGTAAATTTCAAATATAGCATTTCTTATTTTGTTCGCCATATATAAGTTGTAGAGTGAAAATATTTATATGACAATTTTGTTTGTTTTTCAATATATTTTTATTATATATTTTATTCAGAAATTCAGAAGCGTGTACAGGGTTAAAATTTGTAAATAAAACGTGGGTGAGCGAGTGAGTGATTGTTGTTTAACGCCAACTCAGCAATTTTTCAGCTATACCATAGCGATAACAAGTTAATTTTCATTGAAATGATGATGTCCGCTTTGTACTAGACCAACACTCTTAGTATGCTTTTAATAGTGCTAGCTGACAGGAACAACTGTCCGCGGATAGATATGTCACCCCACTCGGAAACTTTATCCTGATTCCGAACCAACCAGTCTTTGCTCTTACTCCTTAATGCTGCGGGCTTAGCGAGAAAGCAACAAATACCAATTTTATAGGCTTTGGCTTGACCAAGATCTACAGCACTCGAAGCAAGTACCCTAACCATTACACCACCGATACGGAAAAATAATATACCACTTTGAAAAAAGTTAATAAGTGCTACTCGATTTATTAAATAAATATTTTGAAATAGTTAAGCTAAACGTGTTTTATAGTAACATCAACACAAGTTACATTCCGTGACAACATGCGTTTGATATATTTTGTGTTAGTAAACGTAATGGATTTCGGTAATTTTTATTATTAATTTTATTTTTATTCTGTTGATAAATGATTTGACAGTCTGATATGTTTGTGGTACACTTTTCCGGTTTTGAAATAAATTTGTAATTTATATTGCCATAGACATTGTACATGAACTTGTAAATAGGAAAAAATATTGATGTATATTACAGATAAAAGAAAATGCCAGGCGAACAGCTCACTAGTGTTTGGCAGGCAATCTATAAACAAGATAGCAATGAGAGTACTGCTGTGACAAGAGATGGGCTCCAAAAGTGTCTTGTAAACACGTCCGAGTTTGAATCTGTTGCATACTCAGAACGCACGTTTAAAGAAACATTCCCAGACTTGACAGTCAGATTTGCTGATTTCAAAGAATACGTACGAAAAACCCTACGCGAAAAGGGAGTTCCATTTACCAAAGTCTGCAATGATCTGGAGGAAATGTGTTGGGATTTGGTGAAACCTACAATAAAAAGTACATTAGAACAAGGCTGTTTGTACAAGTTGTGGAAAATCGCAAATCGTTTAGTTAAAGAGGATACTTATCCTCCTGTGATATGCCGTGGGGAAGCTTGCTGGTTGTCGGAAAAGATTCTCTCCACTATAGGACGGAACATGAAATCCTCAGACGATGTATTTAAGAAGGACAGTTTTACGTTTCAAGAGATGTTGGAGATTTTGGATGAATTTGCATTCGGAGACACATCAAAAGAACAAACGCATACATGCATAGATGACTTATATACATGGATAGTTGTAGAAGTTATGAAGAAGGGGGTGGTTAGAAAGCGTACAAAGAAACGGGCAAACTGGACAAACTGGGTGAAAAGATGGTGTGTTTTAACTCCACAGGGTATCGGGTACTATGGAAAAGATGCAAAATATTCCTCCTCTGAATGTCGTAAAAAGGGAGAATTTGCGATTACTAAAAATACAAAATTAGAAAGCTTAGGAGATTTCGATGGGGTTTTCCATAATCTTCAAGGAAGATTTCGACTTGCAAATATCCCCGTTTTAGAAATGGAAATAGCTGTGGACGACGAAAATGAAAAACGAGCATGGTTATCCGATTTGGAAGAAATTATTGATTGTCTAAAGGATGACACAACGCCGATCCAGAAACTACTTAAAGAGCGACATATAAAAAGTATGGCTGCCAGGAAAGAGAAATATGATAATACTAAACGTGTAGATGACATTGACACGGCTTTACAGAAATCGAAAATTCGAACTGAGCGGCAGACTATAAAAAAGGTGGATTTATCATCTTCAGAGAATACATACAAATATCGTAAAAAGCATGAAAAAGAAAATGTCGTTCCACGACAACACTCTTTAGAACAGGTAAACCAGGAAAAACTTAAAGCAATGTTTATGAAAATAGACAAAAATGGAAATGGACTTTTAGACATAGACGAGTTTGGAAATTTTCTCAAAGGTCTTGGTTTGAATATATCAGAAAAGGAAAGAAATCTCGTCTTCAAGTCTATTGATACAAATAATAGCGGACAAATAACATTTGAACAATTCCAACACTACTTTTGCACACACATCATGGACGAGACCGGAACTGCTGAATGTGTCAGTGCCATGCGTAAAGCATTTCTTGAAGCAGATCGAGACGGATCAGGAACTCTGAACTTTCGAGAATTTACTGAATTTGTATGGGAAAAGAATAGATCTGCAAGAATGACAAAGGTCTTGCAGTCATTTGCAAATATTACCACAGATGAAATTTCTTTCTCCGATTTTGAAAAAATGGTGGAAGGAAGTGGTGCCGATGTCTTGATGCCTATTATGGAAGTAGAAATCGAGCAAGATACAGATTCATCACTAGATAATTTTGAAAGTCGTCTGCATAAAGTGTATGATGATACAGACGCAGATGAACTTGCAGGCTACATACGACAACGATGGAATAAATTCGCTACTTTTCGTAGAGCTGGAAACACTGGTTCTGTTGTCATGAAAGGAGGGCATGGTATGGTAGCAGATTTTGTGCCAGGCGAATACAGCTTGATTGATCTGGCATGTTTTAGCGACCTTCCACCCCTAATACCAAAACACACCGTCGTGAAAGGTTTCCAGTGGCAGTCGAGTGTAATTCCTGGGAAATCTGGTAAAGCTATCTTTCCCCCAGACTTTGACAGGAAAATAGTTACAGAAAATGCAACCTCTGAATTACTTCGTTACTATGAATGCAGCTTTGCAGATTCACAACAAGAAAAAGTGTCGTTGTTATTCCGTCATGGCATTCAAGATTTCACATACGAAAATGGATATCTGGATAAATATGTTACCGCCACCAATGGCGGAGCCGGAATAGAGAAACACGATTTTTCACATTTAGACTGTCCCCTATCAGAGGACTCGGGAATTTTTATTCTTGCAAAATATGTCGAAAATGGTGATCTACACGTAACCGGATTCCGATTACCAGTTCGCCACACCCTTTATGTCCCAGGGGGTACAATACATTGTAACGATTATCTGAAGGGGACATGGAGAACCATGTTGTCGGATGAAACAGACATTGATCACGTGCATCTCACACAGGTCTTAGAAGATGGACAGGAGGCGAAATTTAAATTTATTTTTTAACACTTCAATACAAAATTGGTGCATATCGACAGATTTAGGTTCCACAACGTTCGAACGGTCGAATAAAGGACCATATGGGAAAAACAATTTTTTTCATCTTAGATTCGGTTGAACGAATTAAAGACATACATTTACCAAGTTTGTGGCTTTTGTACAAATAGGAAATCTTCATAAAGGCAATGTCAGAAGCATTATTTGCTACAATAAAAATGTATACTGGTGTCCAACACGATTTTCATATCAGATGATGTTCGTGTCGTATTACATTAACGCCACCCCGACCCCAGTTTTTAGTGGGGTTCATGTTCCTCAATCATTGTTTTTCTGTATAGTGCTTTGTCTACCATTGTTAATCGTTTTGTCCAAACATTTCTTGTATGTAATACTGGATGTTTTAAGGGGAAATTTAACCTTACAAGGTAGTAAAGGCAAACCTGGTTATTATTCATGCACGTCTGTATCCATGCAAGTTTGACGTTTTTGAGACTTTTCATTCATATTTCCTGTTGCAAGTGAACACTATCCATATGAATTCAGCCAACTTGGATTGCCGATCCACACAAAAAAATGAAAAGAACCATTCCATGAATATATATACACAATGTATGACCAGTTTAAATTCAATCTATTTCTAATATCTGAGATACCGGTATTATAGTGACCAGTGCCATCTTAACGCCGGGCAAAGGGACCCCATGCTATTCTATGTATGCTTTACACAGCATGTCTTTTAATGTTTACAAACCGATGTTGTACCAATTTTGTGCAACATTTATATAGTTAGTTCTGTGAGTGGTTGTGTAGGTAGGGCCCCCAGTGTACTGCTTTGCCCGGGGGTCTACAATGCTGTTAAGACAGCCCTGTACATAACATTTATAACATTTAATTATGAGAACATTTGTGTTTTACATTATCATAGATATATGGACATAATTTAAAATTTATTTACTCTTGTGACTATAAAATTTGTATTTTTTGCTACTCCGCTAAGCATGCAGTATTAAGGAGAAAAATCAAATACTGGTTGGCTCGGAATCCGGATAATGTGTCTGAGGGGAGCGACATTTCTATCCGCGGACTGTTGTTTCATTGAGGTAGCACTATAAAAATCCAGCTATCCATGTTGGTTTAGTACAAAGCAGACCTCATCATTATCCAATTGAAAATTAACTTGTTCTCGCCATGATATAGCTGAAAAATTGCTGAGTTGGCATTAAATAACAATCACTCACTCCCTCATTAAAAATTAATATTTATATTATGTGCGATTGTTCAATATTATGTTCTATGGGATGCTATCTAATGTATGAAAAAAAATAATTCTATGCTAATATTATTATCAATGAAGTGCTTCACATGATTTTTATTGAAATATAAAATAAATATGATCAATTTTGTATGTAATGATTATTCAAGCATCTGTTGATTGTCAATAAAAATATGAATATATGTAGTGTTATCTTGTATGAAATATTCCTATTGCAGGTGGACTTCATTATAATCTCTTAAATAAACATTAATAAGTGTCCCCCTCAAAAGGCCCCCTTAATGACTACCTGATTAGATGTTGTTTTAGTCCACTAGTAGGCATAGTGGGAACACACCATTGTGAAATTGTCACCGAAAGTGAATTGGATTTGAATGGGAAAAAGAACTTTTTCCAATGCCAAATGAGTAGAGTTTGAAGATACCAACGGGGTAATCAGAATCTGTACATCGAAGAGGAACAAACAACACAATGATATGGTCAAAAGTAAAAGTATAAAAGGACAAACAACGATCTACAAAACATACACATAAAACTAAAGATCGAGTAACGCCAACCCCACTAAAAACCGAGGATGAACTCAGGTGCTCAGGAAGGATACGTATTTCCTGCTCCACTAGCGATGTTTCACTCATCTTACCGATCCTGACATATAAGTATATAAGTTTTCAATCTTTTATAAACCCACAAACCTAACAATCAGCCATATTATTACATAATAACCTTCACGCAATACACAAAAATACGGAATTACTTTTTTGATTGACATGAAGGGGAAATAACTCACATTGTTTACATGATCGTCTGCTAAAAGTACATAGCTGTCAAACAATAGACAACTACTGATAAAAGTGAGAAATAAAATCAAACACCGGTAAAAAGTGCAAGACAGGGAAATCTCCGACACCCTCGGGTGTCGGAGATTTCCCTGTCTTGCACTTTTGCCGGTGTTAGATTCTATATGTCCAGAAATAAAAGCATAGACGACGATGATGTGGACTTATTACAGTTAGATGTACAGGAATGAAATTGTTAAGTTAAGTCTTTAAATCTGTTAAAAAACAAAACAACAACAAAAACAAAAAACAGCAAAAAACAAACAAAAAAAACAAACAAACCTGCCAGTTAGTCTCTGACCTTGACGTGGTTGGTGGGTTTTAAACCAACAAGAGATCGAGTCCTCCTTCTTACAAACCAGATTTACCACTCATAGCAAATCTTTTACAAAACATTGTGGACCAACGTCACCTGCCCCCATTTTACATTTATTGTTTAATACTTTAATATCATACATTCCTGTTCCATGGAATTATTTTCCATTAAATTATTTTCATCCAATGTTTATCAACTAAGTTTCCCGCTAGAGACTGAATTTTTCGTTCACTGCTTGTTCAGTACTTGATGTAGTCTTCTTTTTTTTAAACTGTTTTTATAAGGTAAAAACTTGAAGCTCGCGATACAAATGAGTTCAGGAAAGGGTAATGCTATGCTTTAAAAAATAATTTCAGCATATATTGTATACGATTCAAACATAAAATAATAAAAAACCGATAAAGAATAAGGTCAATGTCACTCCTAACTTTTAGTAGTGAAAAATAATGATTGTTTTACCTTTCCGCGGTTACGGTACCTTGACACCCGTAAAATACAAATTAAAGCGTAAAATTATATGGGGTTATAGACCTTGATCATTTCTCAACCACTTCCACTGTTTTTTGTATAAAAATAACGAAAAATGTACGCAAAAAAGATATTGTTAAAGTCTGATAACATTTTTTTGAAAAATACGGGTTTGACCTTTGACCCAAATTACCTCATAACGTGACCACACTAGATAACGACGACATCGATATTTCTATGAGTCACGTTCTGCTCTTTCCAAAGATATATAATTTAGCCGTGTGTCAACTATTAAGGCGAATCAGCAAAAATCGATACCCTGCTACCCTACTATTATTCTTTGTAAAATCATGTTTTGATAATATCATGTCAATTATAATGAAAGTTTCTTACATGAAGAGTAATAAAATTGAATGGTAAGGAAATTATTTCTATGTTACAATAGTATATAATAGGCCACAGAAATTTCTACGAAAATGATTTTTTTTATCTCCAAATATAGAGAATAAAGTAGGGTTTGTTTCGGTATGAAAAACATGAGACAAACGAATGTTCAGTGCCGGGGTTTAGTTAATGCTGACTGAAGCATTTAATCTGGAAGCCATATATTTGTTTAATCACGAAATATATCTACACCTATTCTTGGTAATAAATCTACTTCTTTCCTGTTGATTTCGTTGAAAAATAATTACGTAATACTGAGTGGCTAAAAGATAAATGAAAACTATATAGGTTGTTTAATAGTATCCGTATCTACTTGAACATAAATATAATGCGGGGAAATTCCTAAGTGTCTATGCATATATTATGTATTCCTTGGAATATCCGTAATGATTCATTTTTACTTTCACTCTCTTAAGCGAAAGCTGTCTATTTCCCACGATATACATAATGTTATCAGAATTACGTATAATATATGATACTTAAAAGTACTTTTGAATATCATATATCAGTCGAATTTTTTAAGGATAGTAAACTAAGTGACACGAAAATGCCTGATTGTTTTATAGCACACTTCAAACAATTATTTTTAAATTTTAAAATAATCCATATAATATAAGAATAATAGGTTCTTACATACGTTCTTGGGAAAGACCGGGTGAACTTCCACGAGTGATAGAAATTGTATGTCTTTTCGAGAGTGGAGCGCAGCGAAACGAGCGAAAAGACACAACAATTTCTATCACGTGGGAAAGATCACCCGGGCTTTCCCAACAACGCATGTAAGTACCTATTTCTTCCGTAAACCAACAACTTTCACAATCGCGAACTCCTAGAGACGCCCGCCATTGATCAGTAACTAATTTGCATAAATTATCAGATCAATATCATTGAGCGTTATGAAATACACATCACATAAAATTGACTTTTGTGACACCGACTAATAAACTAAGTAGCTTTCTACTGATATTTGAGCTTTTCTCACTAATATTTTATTGAAAGTACAGTATTTTCCTTCATGAGACACCCCATACATGAAATATGACGCGACACATATTTTGAAGTACATTGAAGAATGACGTCAAATGTACGGAAAAGGACATCTAGAAATACGAAAATATGAAAATAAAAGACACAAATATATTTAATACGGTTGGAGTCTGTATTTGAAAAAAAAAAAAACAATGGTTAAATCCGTAATATATCTGTTATTCAGCTATCAGACAGGGTATATAATGTGACATTCCCGCTTAGGGTATATATTTAAACGATTTTTTTTCTTGTCAGAGGCGTTCTGATTGGATGTCACAACGAGTAAAGACGAGTGCACGTGGACTCGTCTTACCTCGGTCGTCTTCACCCGAAAACGGCCATTTACGGAAGAATGGAAGCTGTTGCCCAACTTAGTTACAAATGCATTGTTTGTGAAAGTCTTCAAAGAAACACTGGTTCTAACAAAAAGTTCTCTGAATCTGACATCATCCAAATGCTTGAGTTTCTGATGGATCACACATTTGTTATTGTTAGGTGGACGTGTTTTTCTACAGACAGTCAGAATTCCTATCAGTACTAACTGTGCTCATCTTCTTCGTTTATTCGTACGAGGCAGACTTCATAAAAGGGTTTCTCAAGAGAAAACGAAAAGAAGGTGATGTCATTTCACAAAATGATTCCAAATTGAGATAGAAATAAAGAATACCACACATACAACTAGGTCTGCTTCATACCTTGACATACACCTGTAAATTGATAGTGAGGACCGGTTAAGATCGAAACTTTACACACAAAAAAGATTATTTCAATTTTCTCATTGTGAACTTTCCATTTATGTGTAGTCATCATTCCAACAGCACCTCTATATTGATACGATATTTCATTGCTGGTGGTTCTTATCATGATTTTCTCGATAGATGGTTGCTGCTAACAATGAAGCTTCTGAACCAAGGGTTCCTATTGGTTAACTTGAAGTAATCATTCTAAATTATTTACGATCGCCAGCATGACTTGGATAACAGTGAAGGAATATCTGTGAGTGTCTGTGACACAAATGACCACGGATAGATTCCATTTGTCGTAAATACAGTCCTGTCCGTTCCCCATTTATGACTTGTCACCGAATATTCCACAAGAGTAACACGATGGGTGCCACTAGAGGAGCTGGCATTGATTACCCTTCCGGAGCACCTGAAAAAAAAAGCATCAAAATAAAATTTTTGGTAGTAAACATAAATGAGTCGGTCTTTTTATGTTCGCATGTAGGCATTATAATATAAGTAAATATTGGCTTTAATAATAAAACAAAACAACAATAAAATTGGCGTTGAAAAAAGAGGGTAACACCATTGAAAAACAAGCAGAGCAATGTTTAAGCAAAATATCGATGTTTTTGTATAGTGAAATAAATACGTAATTTCACCCACTTAACTACATTTTCCCAAATTTATAGGAATTATTAGGTGCATGTATAAATTAATAGCGAAATGGATTTGTTTCTTTTAAAATTTTGTGTAATTTATTAAAGTCACCTTGTCATAAATGGTTTGTTAAACGTTAAATAAACTCTTAAATTATATCATATGAAATATCTTATAGTTTAATAATATTTTATTGTACATAAACAATAGGATTGGACAGCAAGTTATACCAACTAATATGAAGTCCTCTCCTTACAAATTATACACATGAATTAATGACAGCAAAACAAAACACAGACAATAGACATTTAAAATTCTGACATTGGAAGAAAGTAAGAAGTACAAGTGAAAATGTGAAAAAGTGAAAATTTGCTGACATTAGCCCTAAAATCTTTTTGATTGATTTATAAAAGTTCGAACTTTTCCAAATATTTTGGAGTTGACGTCATAACTATACTTATCGTTCTCAAAGAGCAAAGTTTCAATATTGATATTGATATCGTCGCAATTACTCAGAAGTGTTCTTCTTTCGTTCAGGTATAAAGGACATTCCAGAAAATAATGTATAGCATCTTCAAAAGAAGCAACGCAATTACATTTAACATTATTTATTATATGTATTTTTGACAGATCGGCATTGAGTGAGCTGCATTGGTGTCTAAGTCTAGTATGTAATATACTTAGTTTCCGTGGGCCTTCATTATAATACTTTGGGGTTTTATAGATATCAACTTTCACTCTATTTTTAAACGAAGATAATGTAGGAGAATTTCTTATTGATATGTCTAGATTGTTCCAAAGCGAAACGGTAGATGGAATAAATGCGCTTGCTGATGTTCTCAGTCTGCATCTGGGTGGAACATAATTCTGATTATTTCTAAGGTTATAACTATTTACATCTGATGTAACTGGAGGTAAACAGTTAAATAAATAAGGAGGGCATAATTTATTATGAATTTTATAAAAAGTAGTTAATTTACGATTTTCCCGCGGATTGGCTAAAGTTTCCCATCCAGTCTCAAAATATAATGAATCCTTACTAGCAAATTTTGTCAGACCTGTTACAATTCGTGCCGCTTCTAATTGTATTTTTTCTAATTTTTCAATGCCCCGTTCATAACACCCATCACACACTTCACATGCATATTCTAGTACTGGTCTGATAAATGTTAGATAGACATTTGACAAAGCTTGTTTAGATAAAATAATTTACGAAGAACATTTACTTGTTTTAATGCTGATCTAGCTATGTGTTCAATATGTACAGTCCAGTTTCCATCAGATACAAATGTTACACCCAGATGTTTATGATTATCAACAAGTTCAACTGATTCGTAGTTAAATCGTTTGACTGATATTTGTATCTTATCTTATAGGATAACAAACTGCGTAATATAAAGGATAACAAAAAAACCACTTCCTTGTAGTGATTTAACATTATCTGATGAGTGAAGTATTTCTGTGAATCGGAAATAATTCTACGTAAATAGTTTAAAAGGTCATGGTGATCTATACATTATATATATAAAAAGAATGTCATATACTATTGCCTATTAGCGAATCTTGGAGCTAGACTGTTACAAACGTTTCAGGTAAATTTCAAATATAGCATTTCTTATTTTGTTCGCCATATATAAGTTGTAGAGTGAAAATATTTATATGACAATTTTGTTTGTTTTTCAATATATTTTTATTATATATTTTATTCAGAAATTCAGAAGCGTGTACAGGGTTAAAATTTGTAAATAAAACGTGGGTGAGCGAGTGAGTGATTGTTGTTTAACGCCAACTCAGCAATTTTTCAGCTATACCATAGCGATAACAAGTTAATTTTCATTGAAATGATGATGTCCGCTTTGTACTAGACCAACACTCTTAGTATGCTTTTATAGTGCTAGCTGACAGGAACAACTGTCCGCGGATAGATATGTCACCCCACTCGGAAACTTTATCCTGATTCCGAACCAACCAGTCTTTGCTCTTACTCCTTAATGCTGCGGGCTTAGCGAGAAAGCAACAAATACCAATTTTATAGGCTTTGGCTTGACCAAGATCTACAGCACTCGAAGCAAGTACCCTAACCATTACACCACCGATACGGAAAAATAATATACCACTTTGAAAAAAGTTAATAAGTGCTACTCGATTTATTAAATAAATATTTTGAAATAGTTAAGCTAAACGTGTTTTATAGTAACATCAACACAAGTTACATTCCGTGACAACATGCGTTTGATATATTTTGTGTTAGTAAACGTAATGGATTTCGGTAATTTTTATTATCAATTTTATTTTTATTCTGTTGATAAATGATTTGACAGTCTGATATGTTTGTGGTACACTTTTCCGGTTTTGAAATAAATTTGTAATTTATATTGCCATAGACATTGTACATGAACTTGTAAATAGGAAAAAATATTGATGTATATTACAGATAAAAGAAAATGCCAGGCGAACAGCTTACTAGTGTTTGGCAGGCAATCTATAAACAAGATAGCAATGAGAGTACTGCTGTGACAAGACATGGGCTCCAAAAGTGTCTTGTAAACACGTCCGAGTTTGAATCTGTTGCATACTCAGAACGCACGTTTAAAGAAACATTCCCAGACTTGACAGTCAGATTTGCTGATTTCAAAGAATACGTACGAAAAACCCTACGCGAAAAGGGAGTTCCATTTACCAAAGTCTGCAATGATCTGGAGGAAATGTGTTGGGATTTGGTGAAACCTACAATAAAAAGTACATTAGAACAAGGCTGTTTGTACAAGTTGTGGAAAATCGCAAATCGTTTAGTTAAAGAGGATACTTATCCTCCTGTGATATGCCGTGGGGAAGCTTGCTGGTTGTCGGAAAAGATTCTCTCCACTATAGGACGGAACATGAAATCCTCAGACGATGTATTTAAGAAGGACAGTTTTACGTTTCAAGAGATGTTGGAGATTTTGGATGAATTTGCATTCGGAGACACATCAAAAGAACAAACGCATACATGCATAGATGACTTATATACATGGATAGTTGTAGAAGTTATGAAGAAGGGGGTGGTTAGAAAGCGTACAAAGAAACGGGCAAACTGGACAAACTGGGTGAAAAGATGGTGTGTTTTAACTCCACAGGGTATCGGGTACTATGGAAAAGATGCAAAAGATTCCTCTTCTGAATGTCGTAAAAAGGGAGAATTTGCGATTACTAAAAATACAAAATTAGAAAGCTTAGGAGATTTCGATGGGGTTTTCCATAATCTTCAAGGAAGATTTCGACTTGCAAATATCCCCGTTTTAGAAATGGAAATAGCTGTGGACGACGAAAATGAAAAACGAGCATGGTTATCCGATTTGGAAGAAATTATTGATTGTCTAAAGGATGACACAACGCCGATCCAGAAACTACTTAAAGAGCGACATATAAAAAGTATGGCTGCCAGGAAAGAGAAATATGATAATACTAAACGTGTAGATGACATTGACACGGCTTTACAGAAATCGAAAATTCGAACTGAGCGGCAGACTATAAAAAAGGTGGATTTATCATCTTCAGAGAATACATACAATTATCGTAAAAAGCATGAAAAAAAAAATGTCGTTCCACGACAACACTCTTTAGAACAGGTAAACCAGGAAAAACTTAAAGCAATGTTTATGAAAATAGACAAAAATGGAAATGGACTTTTAGACATAGACGAGTTTGGAAATTTTCTCAAAGGTCTTGGTTTGAATATATCAGAAAAGGAAAGAAATCTCGTCTTCAAGTCTGTTGATACAAATAATAGCGGACAAATAACATTTGAACAATTCCAACACTACTTTTGCACACACATCATGGACGAAACCGGAACTGCTGAATGTGTCAGTGCCATGCGTAAAGCATTTCTTGAAGCAGATCGAGACGGATCAGGAACTCTGAACTTTCGAGAATTTACTGAATTTGTATGGGAAAAGAATAGATCTGCAAGAATGACAAAGGTCTTGCAGTCATTTGCAAATATTACCACAGATGAAATTTCTTTCTCCGATTTTGAAAAAATGGTGGCAGGAAGTGGTGCCGATGTCTTGATGCCTATTATGGAAGTAGAAATCGAGCAAGATACAAATTCATCACTAGATAATTTTGAAAGTCGTCTGCATAAAGTGTATGATGATACAGACGCAGATGAACTTGCAGGCTACATACGACAACGATGGAATAAATTCGCTACTTTTCGTAGAGCTGGAAACACTGGTTCTGTTGTCATGAAAGGAGGGCATGGTATGGTAGCAGACATTGTGCCAGGCGAATACAGCTTGATTGATCTGGCATGTTTTAGCGACCTTCCACCCCTAATACCAAAACACACCGTCGTGAAAGGTTTCCAGTGGCAGTCGAGTGTAATTCCTGGGAAATCTGGTAAAGCTATCTTTCCCCCAGACTTTGACAGGAAAATAGTTACACAAAATGCAACCTCTGAATTACTTCGTTACTATGAATGCAGCTTTGCAGATTCACAACAAGAAAAAGTGTCGTTGTTATTCCGTCATGGCATTCAAGATTTCACATACGAAAATGGATATCTGGATAAATATGTTACCGCCACCAATGGCGGAGCCGGAATAGAGAAACACGATTTTTCACATTTAGACTGTCCCCTATCAGAGGACTCGGGAATTTTTATTCTTGCAAAATATGTCGAAAATGGTGATCTACACGTAACCGGATTCCGATTACCAGTTCGCCACACCCTTTATGTCCCAGGGGGTACAATACATTGTAACGATTATCTGAAGGGGACATGGAGAACCATGTTGTCGGATGAAACAGACATTGATCACGTGCATCTCACACAGATCTTAGAAGATGGACAGGAGGCGAAATTTAAATTTATTTTTTAACACTTCAATACAAAATTGGTGCATATCGACAGATTTAGGTTCCACAACGTTCGAACGGTCGAATAAAGGACCATATGGGAAAAACAATTTTTTTCATCTTAGATTCGGTTGAACGAATTAAAGACATACATTTACCAAGTTTGTGGCTTTTGTACAAATAGGAAATCTTCATAAAGGCAATGTCAGAAGCATTATTTGCTACAATAAAAATGTATACTGGTGTCCAACACGATTTTCATATCAGATGATGTTCGTGTCGTATTACATTAACGCCACCCCGACCCCAGTTTTTAGTGGGGTTCATGTTCCTCAATCATTGTTTTTCTGTATAGTGCTTTGTCTACCATTGTTAATCGTTTTGTCCAAACATTTCTTGTATGTAATACTGGATGTTTTAAGGGGAAATTTAACCTTACAAGGTAGTAAAGGCAAACCTGGTTATTATTCATGCACGTCTGTATCCATGCAAGTTTGACGTTTTTGAGACTTTTCATTCATATTTCCTTACTTAAACTGTTGCAAGTGAACACTATCCATATGAATTCAGCCAACTTGGATTGCCGATCCACACAAAAAAATGAAAAAAACCATTCCATGAATATATATACACAATGTATGTACAGTTTAAATTCAATCTATTTCTAATATCTGATATACCGGTATTATAGTGACCAGTGCCATCTTAACGCCGGGCAAAGGGACCCCATGCTATTCTATGTATGCTTTACACAGCATGTCTTTTAATGTTTACAAACCGATGTTGTACCAATTTTGTGCAACATTTATATAGTTAGGGCCCCCAGTGTACTGCTTTGCCCGGGGGTCTATAATGCTGTTAAGACAGCCCTGTACATAACATTTATAACATTTAATTATGAGAACATTTGTGTTTTACATTATCATAGATATATGGTCATAATTTAAAATTTATTTACTCTTGTGACTATAAAATTTGTATTTTTTGCTTCTCTGCTAAGCATGCAGTATTAAGGAGAAAAATCAAATACTGGTTGGCTCGGAATCCGGATAATGTGTCCGAGGGGAGCGACATTTCTATCCGCGGACTGTTGTTTCATTGAGGTAGCACTATAAAAATCCAGCTATCCATGTTGGTTTAGTACAAAGCAGACCTCATCATTATCCAATTGAAAATTAACTTGTTCTCGCCATGATATAGCTGAAAAATTGCTGAGTTGGCATTAAATAACAATCACTCACTCCCTCATTAAAAATTAATATTTATATTATGTGCGATTGTTCAATATTATGTTCTATGGGATGCTATCTAATGTATGAAAAAAAATAATTCTATGCTAATATTATTATCAATGAAGTGCTTCACATGATTTTTATTGAAATATAAAATAAATATGATCAATTTTGTATGTAATGATTATTCAAGCATCTGTTGATTGTCAATAAAAATATGGATATATGTATTGTTATCTTGTATGAAAAATTCCTATTGCAGGTGGACTTCATTATAATCTCTTAAATAAACATTAATAAGTGTCCCCCTTAATAACTACCTGATTAGATGTTGTTTTAGTCCACTAGTAGGCATAGTGGGAACACACCATTGTGAAATTGTCACCGAAAGTGAATTGGATTTGAATGGGAAAAAGAACTTTTTCCAATGCCAAATGAGTAGAGTTTGAAGATGCCAACGGGGTAATCAGAATCTGTACATCGAAGAGGAACAAACAACACAATGATATGGTCAAAAGTAAAAGTACAAAAGGACAAACAACGATCTACAAAACATACACATAAAACTAAAGATCGAGTAACGCCAACCCCACTAAAAACCAAGGGTGAACTCAGGTGCTCCGGAAGGATACGTATTTCCTGCTCCACTAGCGATGTTTCACTCATCTTACCGATCCTGACATCTATATCTCTTTCGTCCAGACATATTTTTAACTAATTCAAAATAAATTATTTGAAAACTACATACAAAACCTACAAGTAGTTTTATGGTCAAAGACAGAGTTGTCTCAATCATATTTTATCGACAACAGAAATCAATTTGAGTAACTTATTTCCGAAAAATACTGGTAAAAAACAAAAACCGTTTCGGGGTGATACTTTAAAATTTCCGGGTCTTTTAAGCACCCGTCGGGTGTGACCCTCAGAAAATAGGTGAGTTGGCTGGTATGCCTGTGATGGTGGCCATCTTGGATTTCTGATCATCAATACACAAAATTAAACTATTGTATGGCACCATCTCTTGATAATTCATACATTTTGTATAGTTTGTGTTCATTCAAATTTTGAATTTCTGAGAAAATCATTTTTTTCAATTCCTCAGTGTCATATACTAAAACAATGCCCTGTGGTTGTGGTTACAAATGTATCTCAAATTCATGATCAAAACAAAAGCACCTTTTGCAAAGGATTATCTAAGGAATGATCAAACAAAATTTGATATCAAATGGTTTAGTGGTTTTAGATAAGATTATCTTAAAACATTTCCCTATAGGTTCCTATTGTTGTTTGTGGGAGGGATCATCTCTTAATTATGTTATTTGTGTTTGTTTGCATATAGTGGTGTCTAACTCATATTGTGTTGTATTTTTGTTTTGTTTTTCTTTATCTTGTGTACCCTATGTTGCCAGTTTATCTTGATTGTCCATTATTGATTGCCCATTCAGTATTCTCTCACATTTATTTAAATTGTGCTGTGGTGAAGGCCATCTTGGATTTCCGATCCACACAAAACGTTTAATTTTTGTAAGGGTCCATACAATGATTATTCATGCACCATAATGTTTCAATCCTATTACCAAGATTTTTTTTTTTAATTTCCCCACATGGTTCTGTTACAAAAACATATACTTTTTACATGGCCATATAAGGAGCCATTATAATAAAAAAAAAATCAATCACATATGCTGTTTAGAAGAAGAAAGTGTCGCTTAACACCCAGAACAAGGAGAAGTGTTTATGGCTTTATAGTGTTTAACAACATTTACAACAATATTTCAGTTATATCATGGCAGTTACAAGGAGAAGGATATTTGCAATTTAATCTAATCAGAATGCGTAATTGGCCCTAGCAAGCCATGTTGAATTTCCAAAAGAAATGAAAATCATGTAAAATATTGAGGAATACTTAAGTAACATATGCATGTATACCAAGATTGGTTCTAATTTGGCCAGGGATTTGTGAGAAACAGATTAAAATGTTGAAAGTTTACAGATGACAGACACAAAGTGTTGATAATACCTCACATGACCCTTTCGTTCATGTGTACGCTACTAAAAAAAAACAAGATGAACTGTGAGCTAATGCTCACTTATGATACCCCCGCTCTTCGCCAAACAGGAAGTAGGAATCTGACGGGTCAAAAAACGCTTCCCACAATATGGGATACCTATATAAAGCTTGTGACCAAATATCAGATTTCTGCCATCAATAGTTGCTGAGAAAAATGTGACTAAAAATGGACATATACAAATTACAAAATGTATGTTCAATGTGTATAAAAATCAACAAAGTCGGCAAACAGGAAGTAGGAATCTGATGGGTCCAAAAACGCTTCCCACGATATGGGGTACCTATATTAAGCTTGTGACCAAATATCAGATTTCTGCCATCAATAGTTGCTGAGAAAAATGTGACTAAAAATGGACATATACAAATTACAAAATGTATGTTCAATGTGTATAAAAATCAACAAAGTCGGCAAACAGGAAGTAGGAATCTGATGGGTCCAAAAACGCTTCCCACGATATGGGGTACCTATATGAAGATTGTGACCAAATATCAGATTTCTGTCATCAATAGTTGCTGAGATAAATGTGACGAAAAATGGTTCATGTGTACGGTACTAAAAAAAAATGATGTCCGAAATATAACAAGTCAATTTCTGTTTGAACAAGTTTTTCACTTTAGTAATGGTTGTTAATAAAAAATGTATTATGCAACAGAATGTATTTTATTTAGAAAATAGAAAAACAACATACAATCAGGGATACCGACAATGGTTTTTACAGCTTAATCAACATAGCTGCCCAGGATATCATATGTTTGCTTCCATTTGCTCTGCAAATTAGGATGAAGTGAAAAATTTCACAGATAAGCTATATATAATCTATATTCAATTAGTATTGCCTAAGATATACCCCCCGCTCCCCACATCTGTCCAACCTATTTCCATAACCAAGACATTACTGATTGTTCCGACCAAAAATGAAAGGGACCCTCCTCTCTTCACCGGTAAGCTGCTGATAAAATTTCAAAACATTCTGAGAAACACTACTCAAGTTATCATACGACATAGGGTAAAAATCCTATTTTCCGTCATATCAAGTCCAATAACTCTGGAACAACAAAAGTGAAAATCGTCAAAAATTAAAGGGATCCTCCTCTCTCCACCAGTAAACAACTGATAAAATTTTAAAAGATTCTAAGAAACACAACTCAAGTTATCGTACGACATAGGATTTGTCTACAGACGGACAGACATAGTGAAACCAGTATACCTCCCTACAACTTCGTTGCAGGGGGTATAACTATAAAAATACTATGACCACTAAAGTTGTGAGTTTGAATCCCGTTCATGGCGATGTGTACTCAATACAAAATTATACGATAAAGTTTGTCGGTGACTTGTGACAGGACGGTGGTTTTCTCTGGTTACTCCTTTTTCCTCTACCAATAAAACTGACCGCCACGATATAACTGAAAATTGTTGAAAGTGGCGTTAAACCCCATAGCCCTCCCCTCTTTCAATGTAAAATGAGGAAATTTGTTTCAAAATTCAAGATAATCTAAATTGTTTATGGCTAACAACATGTTTATATAATATTTTTTTTGCTTCCTTAAAAAATGATAACAGGTACTGAGTCCCTCAACATCAAAGACAAATATACACATTTTTTTCTCTCTTTTATTCCGTTTCCATGAAATTTGACATAAAATTTTCATCATCTGAGGAAGAATCCATCACTTCGTGTAAATTTCCATCTTGATTTTCAGAATCAGATTTTGAAGCCTCGCTTTCACCATCTTGATCTGCATCATCAGCATGTTTTCTTTTACACTTTGATAGAGCAATGATATAGTCGATACTGTATCTATTGTGATCACATCTGCAAAACAACAAAACAAATCTAAACATACCAAACATTGTAGTACCTACAATTTCTTTTTTTAATAAATATTTGACATAAATCTTGTTCTAATACAAGTAGCAGTTATGATATTCCATCTACTGTGGTACGACTAGAGGATTAACACTAGCATGATGATGTCAACAAACAGTGATCCCTGTATCTCTGCTTCATCAAGAAGGCAACATATCAACTCATTTTGATTAAAACTAAAGGTTAACCTGATCACCTGGTTATTTACACACAGTTTTTTGTTCAATTAGATTTGCAATATCTGAGAGAAAGCGTTTTTATTTATATTCCTATAGGAGCAAATGATAAAACTATCTCCTGTGATGGTGGTATCTTGATTTTCACCAAAAAAAAACATTTTATAGAGGACCATCCTACGAAAGATTCCAGACAAATCTACTGTCAAATAGATAAGTTGTTTCACAGAAGAATAATTTCACATGTGTTTACCTATAGGGGGCCTATGTTAACTTTGTCATGTGGTGGCAGCCATCTTGAATTGGCAATTGACAAAAAAAATAAAAAAAATTGTAAGGGACCATCCAATAACTACCGGTATTCATATTCAGTTTGGTATAAAGTGATTGCAATACCTCACATGGTCCTATGGGTCTGGTATGCTAAAAAGTTTTCAAACAGTCCTTTTCATAACTTTGCTCAACTATGTTCCATGTGTTTGAATTTCAAACATTAAAAATCATTCACTGATACTTTATGTACAGTTTGGTTTCATGCTAGTTATTTCTGTGAAAATAGTCAAAAGATCAATATGACATTTTTTTCATACCTAAGGTGTTGTTTTAACAGACTAAGGGGAAGTAATCATTAGTTTCATATATTCATTTATATACAAAGAAAACAAAGACCATGCCTGCCAATTGTCATATGGTAAATATAGATTATCGCATGGCCTTTTTCATATCAGATCCCTTATCAGCCCTAGGTTCTGATATATAATCATCCAGAGAGCTGATAGGCCCAAGGGCTGATATCGGGACCAAAGGCTGATGAGGGATCTGATATGAAAAAGGCCATGTTATAATCTTCTTATCACAAGAATACATTTCCTGAAAATGACAAATTACAATTTGATACTGATTACGGAAAGTAGCGGAAAGGAGTGTGATATATTTCGAATCCTTTTGATATAGCCCACTATGGTAATCTCGGGAAGATGTCTAATGCATTTCATTAGATTTTAACTTTTATATCACATGGTAAAAAAAATGTGTTATCAACTAATATGAGGCAGGTGCAACCTGAAACGCTCCCGAAGAACAGTAATTTTTCTTCCTGTTTACAAAATATCAAGCTTAAAAATAACACCACCTAAAACTCCAAACTCCGGACAGTTTTCATATCCGCTACCGAACATTGTTTCATTTTTATTTGAAAAAAATCGACTAGAGTTACGGTTTAGGTCACGTGATTTTTCTTTTAATTTATTTCCGGTTTGGCAGCCATATTGTTGAAGATTTTGAATTACATAGTACCTATTCATACTTCTACCATTAACGCTCCCGAACTCTTCGGGAGCATATAAGTATATGATAAAAGTACTTACAATTTACCAATGTCTTCATATTTCCTTGTTACATTTTTTTGTAATGTCCTCAATGTTGTCATGATCTTCTGTGATCGCTGTTTTAACTTTGGTCCGTGACACATTAAAAGTTTATTTATCCACCGTACATAGAATTCTACATGAGCAGTAAATTCAATACCACCAGATAAGTAATTTAATAGTTTGTCTACATAGGTATCTGGGAGATTCTCACAAATTACATCAACTACAACAAAAAATGAAAAGAAATATAATTGTAAAACAAAAATCAATGATAAGCAATTTCTCCATATAGTGCTTAAATTGTTTGTTTGTTTGATGGTGTTTAATGCCACTTTCAACAATATTTCAGTTATATTGTGGCAAGTCAGTTTTATTGGTGGAGGAAACCGGAGTACCGAGAGAAAACCACTGGTAAAACACCAATCAATCTTCTTCTTCTTCGTTTGTGTGTGTATTTGAGAGTGAGTGTTGTTTAATCCCTAGTGACCAATTTTTCATGGCAAGAGCAAGTTACTTTTCATGAGATGATGATTTCTGCTATGCAGTAGACCAATATGCTGAGTTTGATTTTTATGGTTACAGCACACTGAAACAACAGTATGCGAGTAGACAGGTTGCTCCACTCCGACACATTATTCTGATTCCAAGCTCAGCAGTCTTTGTTCTTACTCCTTAATGCTGCATATTTAACGAAGAAGGAACAAATATCATTTTCATAGTCTTTCATTTAACCCGACCAGGGTCTTGTACCTACAATTTACCACACTTGAGTCAAACATACAAGCATTATACCATCGATGGGGTCTTTATTTCTTATGAGGAAGCAATGTAATACTAAATACATAAATATAATTAATTTTGAATGCCCTCTTTCTTACTATGAAGGAACCTTAAAACACAAAAAATATTATTTGCTATTGTCATTTAAAAAAAAATTCCATTTTATAAAATTTTACTGCCCATTAACAATATTGACATGGATTTAAAAAGGTTCACAATAAAAAAAACCCAGACTAATTTTTTTTTAAAAGCTTTGACTGTCATGTTTAGGCCGTTTGGTTTATTAGCTCCCAAAGATTTTAAAAATATTTAAGTTTCCAATCTTTTGACATTGAGCATACCTGATGAAGGTTATTCTAGAGACATGTAGTACACACCGAATTAGATATTTTTGTTTTTATTAAGAAATATTTCCCGACTAAAAGTAATAATAAATTTTGAGGTTTCATCTAGTCAATCTGACTGGTCTCCTATAAGTTACAAACACCACTTACTATCAGAATATGGTATTGACTCTAAAACTTCTTGAATCAGTTTATTTTCATTTAGTCTAAAACTAAGTATCAGTGCTGTAGAGTATTCCTTATTGTCCAATGTTTTTTTGACGTTCACCGGAGTTATTTCTATTTCTAGGTCGTAGGGGTCAAATACAAGATTCTGGTCCAGAGAATACACCAGCATGCCTTCTGTGGTTGTGGCTGCCCATGCTCTACCTGAAATTAAAAGATTTAATTATACCCAAAATGTCAGTGCAAGGGAAGTAATCCAAAGTATAAGTAATGAACTACAAATCCTGAAGAAAACATGATATTTTCTTTTGTTCCAATTATCCATTTATAATTAAAATGGTTGTTTATCTAGGAGCTGAAAATTTCTTTAATATGTTAAAATAAAATGTGCATAAACATGCATTGTATAAAATACAGGTAAATCTACATTTTTTTGAATAATTAAAAAAAAAAAAAAAATAGTAAAATTTGGGTGAACTTGAATGGCTTGAAACCTATGGATACCTAAAAAAAAACAAAGGAGTTTATTTTTTAATGTAAAAAAAGAAAGGAATCTCATGTGTTCCAGATGTCAATATTTATAGATTTTTCTGTTAGTGGAATGTTATGACAAAAAAAAATATTTTTAAGAAAAAAAATATGTTTAATTGTTAAAACTGGACAATCAAGATAACAACCATACACATATTAAAATGTGGATAAACATGTGACTATTAAAACTGATAAACTGCTTACCATGACAATACTATTAAAACTGATAAACTGGTTACCATGACAATACTACAGTACTGATTGACATGTAACTTCCCCCTTTTATATGCCTATCTCCACTAAAGTTGTGAGTTTGAACCCCCAAGATATAAACACCAGAAACAAAACCAACCTTTTTATAATACAGGAGATTAATTTACAGTCACTATGTATCTGTGATGACATGAAAACTATTAATACAAACCTGTTGGAGAAAATTGTATATATGACACTCTAACTTCTGGTTTCCAGTGACGTGAGCTCATGTCCCCTTTTTTGACCCCAGGTAGACTTAGGGATTTTCCATCCTCATCACCTTCCCCTTGGTCAACCAATGACAAATTTCCCCACTCTGTCATCTTTTTTTTATCCAGAAATTCCTGTCAAAAATATGTATTCTTGTATTATCCCAATAATAATACTAAAAAAAAGCTTACATAGTTATTTACCAGCCAGAAACAGCAAAACTTGTCCAGTGAGTGAGTGATTGTTGTTTAATGCCAAGTCAGCAATTTTTCAGCTAAATCATCACGAAAACAAGTTAACAAAAACTTGTCCATTTGTGAAAGAAGTCCATTCTAGTGAACAAGTGATTGTTGTTTAAAGCATATTGAGCTATTATATCATGGTGAGAACAAATTACTTTTTGATGAAATGATGACAGTCTATTTTATACTAGACCAACACACTAAGTTAGATTTTTGCAATACTAACTCACCGATACAACAGTCAATACGTAATCATGCATTCCAACACATTATCCTGTGCCTTTATATATGTGTATATTTGTAATGTATGTTTTACATATATATGTGTATAAGTATACGAGTGTGTGCATGTATGTATATACATATACAGTGTATATACTGTGACATGATTTAACTGTTCACACAACCAATGACAACCAGCAAAAAACTCAATAACTTCCATTCCTCTCCCTTTCAACACATCTCCCCTGAGATACAATTATGTTAATTTTTTTATTAATTTTTTTTCTTCATATTTCTTCCTTTGTACTACATTATGTTAGTTTACTTTATGTATACCGACTATACTTTCTTATTGTTTTTGTAAAAACTTATATTGACAAAAATATCAATAAAAAACAAATCCATCTTGTTCTTCAGGGCATTCCACTCATTTTCAAGTAGGAGGTGATAATTCTAAAGTAGAAGGGGGGATCCTGCAAAACCACCAGCAAACAAAGCCATATTTTACTTTTCATTTTTGAAAACAAAGTAGACGGGGGAAAATGCAATTTGCCCAGTGCCCGGCTGCTGTGGAATGCCCTGTTCTTGCAATAAATTTCTTACCTCCATTCCATCAAAAGACTTATTTGCTGAAATCTCAAACTTTTTCATCAATATTTGATCTTGAATGGAATATATACAAACATTCTTAGACCGACCAGCAGCCAGAAGACATTTCCCATCAGCAGAGTAACATATAGTGTTAAAGGCTCTGAAAGCATATAAATTTGTAACTGATTAAGAATTAATTTCAATTTTAAAACTATTGGATGTATTGCACAATATAATATTTAAAAGAGTGACTGATGGGTGATTGTTGTTTAACATCAAGTAATAATTTTTTTATTATTAACTCAGACATTTCTGATGATCATTGGTATTTTTTTAATCTTATACTGGATTTCCTGTACCATTTAACGAATGTATTTACCAATTGCTCAATGAATATTGACCAACTGGTATATAAACTCCTAGAAGTCACATTGGTGTTGGTCAGAAAAAATTTAAAGTTCCTATTGTTAAGAATTCAAGTTCCTATTGTTGGGCAATCAATGAACAATAGGAACTGTTTTTAAACTTCTTTCCTGATGAAAACTTTCTCTCTGATGAAACTTCTTTGATGTTTATTGTTATTTCATATCGAAAAATTACTTCATTAGAATGATTATCTTTCTTTCATATACCTGATAACAGGCACTGTATAACGGTATATATATATATCATATTATAATCTTTTCCTAATTTGAGAAATAACTCCCATTGTTTTTAATTTAGATAGCTGGTAAACATTTTTCTAACATTTATATTTTTCCTCTTTTCTTCTTTTATATTTGGAATTCATGCCGATATGGAAAATAATGTTTTGTGAATTGCTCATTTTCATAATAACAATATCTAGATATGGATATAGTACATGTATGTATACAATATTCAAATTTGCAAAATATTGCAAAATACTGATTTCATGTACCAACAATGACCAAATTCCATATTTTTGCCAGGTTTATATCCCTGACATTATATATAAGATGCATGAAGGTGAAATTGATAGTCCACACAAGGATCCACTGTATCACATCTTCACAAGTCAAGTGTTTTTTATCTGCTTGTGTTCACCATCTGTTTGTGGGGAGAACAAGCAGATCGAAAACACTTCGACTTGGGAAGATGAAGTATCCATAATGCAGACATTTACATAGTTTATAGTCCATTTGGCGACTCTGAAAATAGGGGGAATTTTTTTTTTTATTAAGAATTGGATTTAATTATATATTTTTTCCTTTATAAATATTTCAGCTTGTATACTATAAACAAACTTGAGCAAATAAATTTTATTTACAGATTTTTTAGACTCAAAATAAAAAAAGTTACCTATTAAACTCCTATTTTGAACAAATATTTATAACATAGCAGGGTAATGGGTAACTTTTTTTTTTGAGTCCCAAAATATATAGTATACAAGATAAAATGTCTATCAAAAAAAAATACAAAATTAAACCTGATTTTCATAAATAATTTTCAGGATTATTATCATTATTTTATATTTGACCAAATTATAATTTACAAACCAAACAGTGACTAAATGTAATTGCATTTATTCATCAAATTAGAAAAGAATAATTATTTTTTCATATGTATAATTCCAATTATACGAAAAAAATGAATTCCAAAGAAATTTTTCAATTTGAAATAAAATCAAAGAAGTTTCATCAGAGAAGAAGTTTTCATCAGTAAAGAAGTTTATAAAACACAGTTCCTATTGTTCATTGATTGCCTCAACAATAGGAACTTTAAATTTGTTCTGACCAACACCAATGTGACTTCTAGGAGTTTAAATACCAGTTGGTCAATATTCATTGAGCAATTGGTAAATACATTCGTTAAATGGTACAGGAAATCGGGTATAATTGTGGCATTCTGATGATCCTTGTGACTTGTCAAACATCAAGAATAATTTTTCTAATGTTAATTCTGTCATTTCTAACAGATTACCATGTGTGCTTTGTACTACACCAACAAGCTCAAGTTAAATTTTCAATGTTAGCTCACTTATTAATAGTCCACAACTAAACATGCTACATGGTAACTCTACTCTTGACACATTATTCCACCAGTGCTCTTACACCTAAAGTGAGCGAGTGATTGTAATTTTTATGCTCTGTTAGCAATTTTCCAGCATTAAATTGGCAAGAATAAGTTACTGATCAATGAGATGATAACTATGTTCAGAATAGACAGGTGTTCAGATTAGACAGGTTGAATTTGCAAAGATATCAGACAAAAGGACTTAGGTTGATGCTTGATTAAGACTGGATTCAATTCAATCTCTGAAAGAGAGGCTACATCATTCCTTTGTCAAAATTTCATCTCTGTCATTTGTCATCTGCCATTTTGAATAATCTCCACTTTTTATGTAAATAAGGTACTTCTTTCTTTTCTTATAAGGATTAAAATGTGTAGTTGGTTTGGATTCAATTTAAAATTTTAGTCAAAATTTGAGTTGGTGAAATGTTGGGTGTAAACATTGTCCTCTATTTTACCATCCACAAATCCAATTTATTCAACTTTGTGACTTATTTTCTTTAAAATCTGTGGCAGATGTGATCTAGTGATATTGCCTCTGTTTCATAGATCATGAAGTTTACCAAGGGTTTTCTTTTGACAGGTTTTACTGAACCTGTCATTGCTATTCTTAGTGTACCCCTATTAATTTTGAAATTTTCAACTTCAGATCTACGTATCTGTCTTTTTTTCAATTCTGAAAGCACTGTACTGTCTGACAGCCTAAACAGGAAGGAGACTTTTATTGTCCCAAGACTTCCCATCACAAAAGTAATAATGATCACATATTAAAATCGCCATCAAATATTGGACAGAAACACCATGTTTTGTTTACAGAATTGTTAACCTATACATAAATTAAAGTTACAATATTTTAAATATTTTCAATGAATCCACAAGTCTAAAGTCCAAAGTCATCCTGGGGAAAATGTTGGCAATGTTTATAAAAATACAGGTGAAAATGACAACAAATTGGGTATTGACATCAACACAGGTATTGTGCAAAATTACTGGCTGTGACCTGCAGAAATTGGGTCACATGATAAACATGACACTCACTTTTTGCTATTTTATCAAGTTTCGAATTTAAATTAGAGTTATCCCTCCTGGTTAACAACTTTTCTAGATTTGTATAAATAAGGATCAAATATCTATAAAATTACATACTTTCCAAAAGATGACTTCTTTGCTGTAATCTTATCTATTTCCTTCCTAGAGTAACCTAAATCATGTCTGCCTTCAATAGACCCTGTCTGTACCACACTTTGTGTATTCCAAAAAGTGATCTGTGCATCTAATGTAGAAACTGCGATCTCATCACCATCAGGTCTAAATACAACTGCTAATACTGAAATCAAATTACACATACAATATGTGGTTTCGTTTGGTTTTATGGTGTTTAATGTCACTGTCAACAATATTTCAATTATATCGTGGCCATCAGTTTTATTGGTGGAGGAAACCAGAGTACCCGGAGAAAACCACTGACCTGCCACAAGTCACTGACAAATTTCATCACATAATTTTGTACACCTCGCCCTGTGCGGGATTCAAACTCACAACATTAGTTATGATAGGCACAGATTGCATGAGGTAGTTGTAAATCCAACTACCATGTGATCATGGCCAGGACGGCCCCATTATAATTGATTGAGTATAGTATGTATTATTGTGGTAATTTTTTCAGCTGATTAGAATTGTATATAAAGGTAATCATTCTAAATTCTTCTGTATAATACTCCCAAGGCTAGACAAATAAATATTTTTTAACAAAATAAGGAAGAATGTGTTCATAGAGCATGGATGCCCCAGCTTCCTGAGGGATATAACTCTGGAATCATAAAAGCAATTTTATAGTCCATTGTAAAGTCCAAAATCAAACTTGGTCTGACTTTCATGATTCCCAACCCTGTGCACACATTTGAAATGATTTCTTTCAGGGAAGCTTAAGTTATTGAGCAGAAACTAAATTCAGGACATAATAACATGAGTAAAAGCTAACACCCATTATGCAGTGGGGTCATAATAACAATTTGACTAAATCATAGGTTAAATATGCAAGGCTGCATGAACACATGACAAACTAGACTTAACCTTATGTCCAAGTTAACTTTAGATTAACCAGTTAAATCATAACTGGTAAAATCTTCCATACAGGTATGGTTATAGGCAGTAAAGTGACAAAATATATCACATACAGGTATGGTTACAGGCAGTAAAGTGACAAAATATATCACATACAGGTATGGTTACAGGCAGTAAAGTGACAAAATATATCACATACAGGTATGGTTACAGGCAGTAAAGTGACAAAATATATCACATACAGGTATGGTTACAGGCAGTAAAGTGACAAAATATATCACATACAGGTATGGTTACAGGCAGTAAAGTGACAAAATATATCACATACAGGTATGGTTACAGGCAGTAAAGTGACAAAATATATCACATACAGGTATGGTTACAGGCAGTAAAGTGACAAAATATATCACATACAGGTATGGTTACAGGCAGTAAAGTGACAAAATATATCACATAGTGTTGTATCAAGTACACTTTGTAAATGGCAAGTCAAATTTGTTTTCTGTATTTATATTCAACAGTCACCCTTGGGACAAACAAAAAGTGACAGGATAAGACAAATGACCACTTTTTTAAGATTAATTGATCTGAATCTTCAGTTCCAGTCTGCAATGATTCACGTATTTCTGTTACCAGAAGGCATTTCTTTGGAAAAAATGGTGGTCGCTTTGTAATGCTGTGGTGTTTTTATAACAATGTACAATTATTCAATGATTGGATAGCTTAATTTGTATGTATTCAATGATTGGATAGCTTAATTTGTATGTATTCAATGATTGGATAGCTTAATTTGTATGTATTCAATGATTGGATAGTTTAATTTGTATGTATTCAATGATTGGATAGCTTAATTTGTATGTATTCAATGATTGGATAGCTTAATTTGTATGTATTCAATGATTGGATAGCTTAATGTGTATGTATTCAATGATTGGATAGCTTAATTTGTATGTATTCAATGATTGGATAGCTTAATTTGTAAAATCATGTATTGACCATTTGACTGTATATAAGTAGAGAGAACTCCAATTATGGCCACAAAGAACCTCTAATGACTGATGAGAAACAAACAAAAATGATGTTATATGATGATTTTACAACATTCAATTTTCCTACTGCCTACTAAACTTACCATCAGAATTCATTATAATGTTTTCTTTTGCTCCTTTATTTTCAAATACATCCCATAATTTAACAGTTTTATCCCATGATCCACTTGCTAACAGAGACTGCTTTGGACTAAAACTAAGGGTGCTAACTGGTCCTTCATGTCCTGCCAATACCTGGTGAAAATTTACAAGTATTTTTAAACATCAATGTTGTGACATCACAAATATAGGAATTATTTTTTTTAAATTTAACAACAAAATAATAATAATAATTTGGACATTTTTCCTTTGATCTTAAACAGTGATATGATCAAAATCAACGGACTGACTTTGATACTGGACATCAGAGGTCAGCGTGACATCAAACACATTATGACGTCATGGTTTTGGTTTAGGCTTATGGTGTTTAATGCCACTTTCAACAAT
The DNA here is from genome assembly GCA_963383655.1 of Bathymodiolus septemdierum. Taxonomy (NCBI): domain Eukaryota; kingdom Metazoa; phylum Mollusca; class Bivalvia; order Mytilida; family Modiolidae; genus Bathymodiolus; species Bathymodiolus septemdierum. The sequence continues at coordinate 37,386,423 of OY726524.1, read as the reverse complement.
ATTTCAGTTATATCATGGCGGTCAGTTTTATCGGTGGAGGAAACCGAAGTACCCGGAGAAAACCATCATCCTGTCGCAAGTCATTGACAAACTTCATCACATAATGTTGTATCGAGTACACCTCGCCATGAACGGGTTCAAACTCACAACTTTATTGGTGATAGGCACTGATTGCACAGGTAGTTGTAAATCCAACTAACATACGATCATGACCATGATGGCCCTCCATATGTCAAGGATAAAAACAATATCAGTATAGAAGGTCTCAACTTCATCATTAGTATTGCAGCTCATCCTATTGGACTCTCTGCAATCCTTATGTCTAGCCCAATCAGAGGCCAGGACGGCCATCTTGGATTTTGAACCGCTCCAAAAAGTATTAATACTTCTTCAGTAGCCCTATAATAACATTTCTGACAAGTGGTGACCTCATATGAAATAGATTTGGGCAAAAAAGTAAAAAATGTCTCAATCAATCAGAAACAAAGGCTGCAATGTTCGATATCGAATAGCTCTGAAAAGTATCAACACTTAACAGCACTTCTTGAGGATTACTTGAGGGACATTTCTGGCAAATCTGGCGACTTTACATTCAGTTGTTCTGAAGAAGTTGAAAATATCTCTGCCAATCAGAGACCAGGACAGCCATCCTGGATTTCTAATCCCTTCTAAAAGATACAACACTTCTGCAGGACCCCTAGAGGAGTATTTGTAGTAAATTTGATGACTTGGAATGTAGTGGTTCTGAAGAAGAACTTGAAAATGTGAAAAGTTCATGACATGCGGACATATGGATGGACGGACGACGGACATGTCTCGATCAGAAAAGCCTTTTTACAATTACCTCTAATAATCTTCCTGTCTGCATGGACCACACAAATATTTCAAATACGTCCAGTCCTCCTGCACATACAATCTCTCCACTGTTATCTACTGTTAAACATGAAAACTGTACAGGCCGTGGTGATGTAAATGTTCGGAAATTACGATATCTGTAAAATAGAAAACAAGAAAACTGTACAGGACGTAGTGATGTAAATGTACGAAATTACGATATCTGTAAAATAGAAAACAGGAAAACTGTACAGGACGTAGTGATGTAAATGTACGGAAATTACGATATCTGTAAAATAGAAAACAAGAAAACTGTACAGGACGTAGTGATGTAAATGTACGGAAATTACGATATCTGTAAAATAGAAAACAGGAAAACTGTACAGGACGTGATGTAAATGTACGGAAATTACGATATCTGTAAAATAGAAAACATGAAAACTGTACAGGACGTGGTGATGTAAATGTACGGAAATTACGATATCTGTAAAATAGAAAACAGGAAAACTGTACAGGACGTGGTGATGTAAATGTACGGAAAATACGATATCTGTAAAATAGAAAACAGGAAAACTGTACAGGACGTGGTGATGTAAATGTACGGAAATTACGATATCTGTAAAATAGAAAACAGGAAAACTGTACAGGACGTGGTGATGTAAATGTACGGAAAATACGATATCTGTAAAATAGAAAACAGGAAAACTGTACAGGACGTGGTGATGTAAATGTACAGAAAATACGATATCTGTAAAATAGAAAACAAGAAAACTGTACAGGACGTGGTGATGTAAATGTATGGAAATTACGATATCTGTAAAATAGAAAACAGGAAAACAGTAGAGTGTGTAATGTAAATGTATTGAAATTACGAAATTGTACAGGGTATGGTTTATTGGTGTTTAACACCACTTTTTGTTATTATTTAGACATATCTCACTTTGGAATCAATCTGATATTCATTTACATGTACAACACTTAAGATAAAGATAAAGGCTCTGATAGTATTGAAGATAAAACTTACCTGTTGAGATCAAAGACTCTGACAGTACCATCTAATGAAGATAAAACTTACCTGTTGAGATCAAAGGCTCTGACAGTACCATCTAATGAAGATAAAACTCACCTGTTGAGATCAAAGGCTCTGACAGTACCATCTAATGAAGATAAAACTTACCTGCTGAGATCAAAGGCTCTGACAGTACTGAAGATAAAACTTACCTGTTGAGATCAAAGGCTCCTACAGTACTGAAGATAAAACTTACCTGTTGAGATCAAAGGCTCTGACAGTACTGAAGATAAAACTTACCTGTTGAGATCAAAGGCTCTGACAGTACTGAGGATAAAACTTACCTATTGAGATCAAAGGCTCTGACAGTACCATCTAATGAAGATGACAGTACTACCTGTCCATTTTGTGTAAAGGCGACTCCAGTCACTCCTCCTAGATGTTCATTAAACGTCACAAAACAGAAGCCACTGGTAGTATTCCATACTTTCACCTGTCAAATAGTTTTCAGTAAATCTTGCTATTAAATATAGTGAACATGTCAGTTATTTTGATGTCATTTCTCATACTGTAGATGAAAATCACACCAAGATTGATTGCTTAATTGAATTAATTCAAAATATATCATATTTGCTAAAACTGGTTTGGTTTATGGTGTTTAGGACCACGTTCAACAATATTTCAGCTATCTCGTGGCAGTCAGTTTTATTGGTGGAGGAAACCGGAGTACCCGGAGAAAACCACCGACCTGTCTTAAGTCACAGGCAAATTGTTCAAACTGTACCAGACACAAGTAAGTCATATGTACGATGTCTTCTCCATGATGCAACACAAGTTCAATCACAAATAAAAATGGTGATATGCAAAGGGGATACAATCATGCATGATGTTGTGGGAAATATTGACCGAAGCTACAAGTCCAACAAACTTTATATTAATTTTTCATATTTATTATACAAAACCTAAGTTCTTAAATTTAATATGTTTGGATATTGAAGGCTGATGTCTCAATATTCATTGGAATACAGAAGTTTTTTATTGATAATAATCCGCATCCCAGTACGACTGTTATTTTATCTGACTTGTCACCAGATTAAAATTGTGATCGACCTCTGTTTACATGTCGACAGCTGTAAGTTTACATATTTACACATAATGCATTTATTTAATAAACATATCAGTACTATGTAATAAAAACCTTTATGAAACATAAATTATTCAAGTTTTAATTCCATGATTCCACTTTTACTTGAAGTCTGAAATTGCTTACTCCCTGTATGGAACCTTGACCAAATTGGTTGATTGATTAATTGATTGTTTGATTGATTGGTGTTTAACACCAACATTAGCAGTATTTCATCTATATTGTGGCTTGAACAAATCTTACAAAATAATTTCCACATCTACCAGACTCTTAGAAATAAAACATTTATTTATAAAACAATTGTGTTATATACCAATAAAAGAATAAAAACATGATCAAATTGGTAGAAAAATTTCCTTTGTACAGGGTTTGACACTAACTTCTTCAGTATACTAGTCCAAAGGGATAGTAGTCTAAGAATTTAACTAGCCCTTCCAAATTTTGGTAATCCTTGTCACGAGGGCCGTGTAAATGTTTTGATGTCTGAGGTTTGAATATTTTGATGCAAAATCCTGCATTCTGAGCTATATTTTTTCTGATTTGGATCAATTCAATTTCTGAATTTCAACTAGTTTTTTGTAGAGCAAATTAAAAGTTTGAGGTTTTTTTTATTGTGAATTTGAAAACTGCAAAAAAATGAGACCATTTGCAAATATATTTTATTCATTAGTAGATAAATAAAATTGACACCCAACATCCATGTTTTCCATCATCATTAAGAAATAACCACAACCGACTTTTACCCCTAATTTAGGGGTTTTTAATCTTCATTTTATGCTTAAAGCTGTTTCTCAATATAAGAAAAAATCTTTGTATCTTCAGTGATAAAATTAATTTTGATAACATAATACATGTATATCTTAATTGTCAAACTCGATCCTACACTAATTTAGTTTTTCGGCGTTTTAATAAGGCACGCCATCGTCAGGAACCTGCCTTTTCCAAGTTTGTATACCTATTTATTTTCGAGGAGGTCAATATGTCCCCCAAGTTTCTATGCTCTTTATAAGCAATAATTGGTTCCTTTGTAAAAATGTCTCTACAGATCTCGTTATGTTTTAACAATTGCCAATGTTTGACTAGACACTGTTTTATCTTTCTGATACATGGGTTATATTTAGTTGAAAGCACCAAAGGAATTTCCTTCGTATGTTTTTTGCTTTTCTTGTTTAAAAATTTGGCTCTGTTATTAGATAATGCCTGATTTATATTGTCATCAATTTCAAGTTCGTTGTAGCCTCTTTTTATCAAGTTCAATTTGAAGCTTGAAAGGATTGTTTGTAATTCAAGGCAAGCCACAGAAATTTATGTACTCATTTTTATTATTCCTCCATGTCAAATTTTAAGTCCGAACACTTTACTTTAATCGTACGGATGAAAGCGCAAATATGATTCCGACGCGGAATCTGACTCTTTTTCAAACAGATTGACAATCGCACCGAAGAAAGCGCTAGCATGATTATGACGCCTTAAATCGAAAGTAACTGGTTCCCATTAACAGAAATAAAAAAAAATAACCAGTCTACATCGGATTTAGAATTCAAAACAGCTTTTGCCGTTTTGGTAAATATTAAAATTTACTAGCCCACTTGGCTACGCTTATCGGAACTTTAACTAGCCCTGATCATTTTTTACTGGTCTCGGGCTAGCATTAGTGTCGAACCCTGTTGTGAAAAAAAGCTATAAAAAAATTGATAATCACAATTTTTCTGGTTCTAGGTCAAAGGAAATCAGCTTTCAAAAAGGGGGGTTAGCTCTTTGAGACAGAAGTCACTTCTCCCTCTCATTGGAAGTAGTGAAAGCAATGCACTCCTATATGTCTACTTACTTTAGCATCATCACCTCCTGTAACAATATACTGTCCATCAGGTGAGTAAGCTAAGCTGGTCATGTGATTAAAGTGGCCCTGTTGTTTAAGCACATATGTTTCACTCTGCCACTCCCAAACCAACAACTGGCCTAAGCCAGAACAAGCCAAAGCAATCCAATCTCCTGTATTGTTAAACCTCACAGATGCTATACTCTGTTCAGATATGCTGAAATTAAATACAATAAGTAAGAGCTAAAAGTTAATGGATAAATAATAAACTTACTTTCCAATGAATATATTTTCTATAATATTATCTACATTTCCCAGAAAAAAACATATTTTCATATGGATAATTACCTGCAAAAAATAAGTTCCAATCCCACTGAGGAGGTGTCCTCCATACAACATTATGTGATAAAGTTTGTCAGAGACTTGCAGCGGGTCTGTGGTTTTATCCGGTTTCCTCTGGACACCAATAAAACTGACCACCACGATATAACTGAAATATTGTTGAAAGTGGCATTAAACACCATCAACCAACCATCTATATATTTTCATGATTTTAATCATATTTGATGGCTAAAATTGTATTTTCAAAGTTGATTCAAATGTTTAGTGTAGTACATGTATGTGATGGTAACTTAAATGTTAATCTTCTCTTTTCCTTAATCCCCCATTATGTAGTACAATAATTTAAACAGTCAGCTCAATTACAGCTGCCTAAAATTGCTTTCTTTTTAAAATTACTTGACCTGCTTTTGCCATTAGCCACAAATTTGTTTTAAGCCAATAAACGTGGAAACTAGGTCATAAATAAAACTAGGTGCCACTAGCAGAGCAGGAAATTTCATAAAATGGTTTCTAGTCTGGTTTGTGTTGTTCATGTCATACATTTACATGTCTTCACGTTTTCAGATAAAATGGTTTCTAGTCTGGTTTGTGTTGTTCATGTCATACATTTGCATGTCTTCACGTTTTCAGTTCTGTGTTGTGATGTTTGCTACCATTTTCCATGTAAACAATTATGTTCAGTTTGTCTTTATTCCATTTGTTTTTAAGGGGTTCATGATTTATTTGTTATTTGTATTTATTTATGTATTCTGGTGTCCAACACGATTTCCATATCAGATGGTGTTTGCGTCATTTAACAGTAACGAGCAGGAACTGCTGACCCTTTCGGAGCACCTGAATTCATCCCCTATTTTTAGTGGGGTTTGTGTTCATCAATCTTTAGTTTTCTGTGTAGTCTTTTGTAAATGATTGTTTGTCTATTAGTACATCTATTTTTTTGGTCGTTGTATTGTCTGTCCTTCAGCTTCTGGTTACTGGCCGTTGTATTGTCTGTCCTTCAGCTTCTGGTTACTGGCCGTTGTATTGTCTGTCCTTCAGCTTCTGGTTACTGGCCGTTGTATTGTCTGTCCTTCAGCTTCTGGTTACTGGCCGTTGTATTGTCTGTCCTTCAGCTTCTGGTTACTGGCCGTTGTATTGTTTGTCCTTCAGCTTCTGGTTACTGGCCGTTGTATTGTCTGTCCTTCAGCTTCTGGTTACTTGCCGTTGTATTGTTTGTCCTTCAGCTTCTGATTACTGGCCGTTGTATTGTCTGTCCTTCAGCTTCTGGTTACTGGCCGTTGTATTGTCTGTCCTTCAGCTTCTGGTTACTGGCCGTTGTATTGTCTGTCCTTCAGCTTCTGGTTACTGGCCGTTGTATTGTCTGTCCTTCAGCTTCTGGTTACTGGCCATTGTATTGTCTGTCCTTCAGCTTCTGGTTACTGGCCGTTGTATTGTCTGTCCTTCAGCTTCTGATTACTCCTTTGGTATCTTCAAACTTTTTTTGGGCAACAACCCATTATTAGCTTTATATTCTGTCATAAGAGGTTGACATTTACAGGAAAACCATATTTTTATGGCAATTTTAAACATAAAGGCCTAGAAAAAAAAATTGTTTGATTCTGGTTTCATGGATAAAAAAAATTAGGTAGGGTAGGTAGGCTTTTTTTCCCCCCCTATTACCTGTTACTGATTTAATTTTCTGTCACTACTTAGAATTCAAAGCCAAAGGAATAGGGACAGTTCACTTGAGTGTGACACCTCATGTTGTATTATCCAAACATTTACCACACAAGAGACAAGTCTGCATTTATATTAGATGCCCCAAAGCAGAAAACAAGGTACTGGGATTTAATATGTATGCAGTGGTGTTGCATATGCATAAGATGCATAAAGGGCTTTAGGTCTTGACAGAACGGGACAGAACAGAAAAAATTTAAATGAAGGGAAAACGCATGTATCAAAAGTTATACACTCCTTTAAAATCCCAGAAAAACATGAGATAGTTCAACGTCATACCTGTTTCATGATCACGCCGATTGGCAGGGTGTACAACTCATCATCTAACGAAGTCCACGGTCCATTTTCTGATTTCGAGAAAGCCATTTCGATTAGCCCATTTTCTGAACATAAATATTGTGCTTCTACTTTTTCCAGGCTTGTGAAGATCGGCAAACTTTTGATTACTCGAATCTCCTTGGCATGACTGCATCGTTCACGCCAAATTGAAACTAAATCAGCCATGGTTCATGACCTTGTGATTCTCGACTGGTCCTGATACATTGCAAGATTACCGATATTAAAAACCAAGAGAAACAGAAATTATAAAACGGAAACAAGATGAATAAGAGGGAATCACTAAAACGTTTAAACAAACAGAATATTGTGATTCGATCATCTGCTTCAAATTGACGCTGTAAAAGTACTACTAGTACTGTTTTGTGTTTATTTTTGGTTGCAAAAAAAAATAGGGTCGGGGTTATTTTTAGGTAGGGTCGGGAAACCTGAACCAAACAATTTTTTATTCTAGGCCTAAGTATCATATTGTGGAGTCTGATAACACAAAGGAAAGTAGCACAAGTGAAGTGGTAAAAATTAAATCAATTTACTGATATATTTTTTGTAACCATGGTGACATTGTAGCAACTGTAGCTCATTTGATATGATCATTAAAGAACAATTAAGCAAAGTGATACAGTAGTCTCCCTCTTATACAATGAAAATGTGACCTTATAAGAAGGGTGGACTCTCTAAAGGGGGACAATTTAGTAGTGTTTTACTATCTCAGTGCATCTGAAATCTGGCCTCATAAGAAGGTCGCCTTTGGTGAGAGGGGCCTTATAGGAGGGGGGCTACTACATAGGCATAATTAAACAAGAAGTGTGTACATCACAAAATATGCCCATCTATAAAAATGATCAAACGGTATAATGGTAATGACCAAAAATAAATAGGGCTCTTCCCCTTCCACAGGGGAATCATGTGGTCAAGTTTGGTAAAGATTCAATATACAGAACTAAAGTTATCATGCAGAAACGACCCTGTTGTCAAAAATTCTATTAATAGTAACAGTGACCTTGAACTTTGACCTAATGACCCAAAATAAATAGGATTCTTCCCCTTCCACACGGCAATCATGTGGTCAAGCTTGGTAAAGATCCAATATACAGAACTAAAGTTATCACGTGGAAACGACCTTGTTGTCAAAAATTCTATTTATAGTAACAGTGACCTTGACCATTGACCTAATGACCCCAAAATAAATAGGGTTCTTCCCCTTCCACAGGGAAATCATGTGGCCATGTTTGGTAAAGATACGATATACAGAACTAGAGTTATTGTGCGGAAACCTGTGTGGACGGCCGCTCGCCCACCATACCCAATCACATAATATGGCCCGTCTCAAGACGGGCATATAAAAATCATACTTACTTTAAAGAATGAATGAGATTAAAATCTGGCATCTCATGTAAGAAGAAGGAGCCATCCTGTAACCCTGTCACCAGTATGTGTGTACGTTTATGGTAATCTACACTGGTTACTTTGGCATATGATGATCCTTCAGGACGACAGTTCTTGTAGGAATGTCTGAAATGTTAAATAGTTTGTTTTATTATATGGGTCATTATTTGCTCTAGGGACCATTTGTGTGGACATGCAGTGAAAATTTAAAACTAAACTGAAACTAGAAAACTTCATAATTTTTATACAGCTACATATTCACTGTAACTGAAAAAAAAGGTGCAAGGATAATACGAGTATCAGATTTTTTCCCCCGTATCATCAAAGGAATTCTCCTCCTATTTTCACGTAACATGGACAGACATGATCAAATTAATAATTTCTGTGATTTTTAAATATTTAAACCCACTAATAACCATCAATTACCAAGCACAAGCTTACAATTATTCATTATAAGCTATTTATTTCATCAAACAGAGAATATTTGATGGCCTTAATGACGAAAACCAGTTGTACATTTTCAAGAAAAATCTACCATGAAATATAATTTTGCTACAACACCATTTAAGTGCTAGGACTCTTTCAATCTGTTGAAATTTTGAAAGACCCTGATTGGTAGCAGAATAACATAGCTTATAACACCACTTTACAGTCCGAATAAAGAATAATCAGGTTGTTGAAATCACACTGCACTACAAGTCGCTATCATGTAACATGGACAGACATGATGGAAAATAAAACTTTATACAAACAGAATGATAAAGATTGTTTTATATCATCTTCAACTGACCAAAAAGGTTCCTCCAGCAGTTTAGAAAGATCCACATACATCAAATTTCAACTCCAGAAAACATACAATGGCTTAATTTGGGGGCCGAATACTGAGTGAACATTTTCAAAATCAACAGAAAGTCCCTATGCCTTCTGTGAAAAAAATATCAATATTGAAAATAGTAAAATAATTAAATTTATTTTTATTAGTATAATAATTAAATTAAATTTTATTTAATTGTTCTTATGAGTGTCTTTATCTAGATCTGTGCAAGCTAAGTCAGTCTAAGCTGGACCATCCTTGAATGTACTGTCTGGAAATAAAATTAAATATCTGTCCAGTTACATGATATGACAAAGTAATTAACAGATTTAATGTCAGTTAATCATTTTTGTCCTAGCTAGTAGAAGATGCTTCAGTAATCTTTAATATTGTCACAGGGTGACTAATTTGATTTACAGGTTTTCAAATTTGTATATTCTGACTTAATCTGTCTGTCCTTGTTACATAATTTTTTTAGCAATGTCTGTCCAAAACAACTTATCTCGATTGATGATCGTCTGCATTTTTACCACACTGCGATATTTTTGTAATCCAAGTGTCCACAATATTCTTTTACAGTGAATGATGTGTAAGAACGTTAAAATCAATTAAAACCTGGTGTCCGCTATCGTCTTTGTTTGATTATTTTCACATTAACGTAACTTAGATTTTTAACGTAACAATTTGGACAGACAAACTTCCTCGTTGTTGAGCTGTTATCGCCTGAACTGGAGGATTCCATCAACTGGATATAATAGACAAAGAGACGTATGCGCAAACTCCAACCTCGTTTTAACGTGCCTATTTTTATCGTAACCAAATTTAACAGTGAGGATTTCGCCTTAACGTAACCACCTAAAAATGGACAGAACTTTCCATCAACATTTCAAAGTTGTTTTGGGGAGTAACGAATGACAGTTAATAGCTTTCATATATGAAGGTGAACGAGATAAATAAAACAGAGTTGACTGAGATAAATTTTTAAAGCAAATGACTTCTAAATAATTGGTATTAATACAAATCTTATCCAGCAAGTAATGGACAGACGTTACGTTAAAATTGTCAACAACTGTGCGATCTTGTAATTCTTTAAATAATTGAAAAATTATCTTTTTGAAAGCTGAGATTTGATTATTATAACCTTATTTGAGAATCTTTTCAAGCATGCCCTGGTTTTTTAAACAAAACATGTGTAATTAATCCGGTGCATATAAGTATCGTTCATGTGTCCCTTTTCATGTCGGTAAATTCGGACAATTGAGCAAGATAACGAAAGTATTGATATGAAGATGAAATTATTTATTTTATTTCTTCAAGATATAAACTACACATCTGCAACAGTTTTGCCAGCCTCAATAATATTGTACCTGTAAAAAACTGTATTTTTATGAGCATGCAATAGAAGTGCTGTAGACCGAAGAAAGAACCATATACGTTTTAACTCTACATGTCTGTTTGGCCAGTTTTTTTCTCCCAAATTAAAACATTTTATTTTTTCATAATTTGAACAGTGACTGTAATACTGCAATTCTGACCTAAAATCAGTAAAAACTATGGTGCATCCATAGTGTTTTGGCATCTTTGTATGTATGTACATGTATGTGCACATTCTGTAATATTTCAAGAAGCTAGCATGGAAAACATGTCAAGTAGTTGATTATATCAAAGTTGTAGCCTCTGTTGCAAATATTGCTGAAAAATTGGAGAAAAAATGCCAAGTAACCTGTTTTCGTCGGGTCACACCCGGAAATCGAGCTTGTCACCCTCATTTCCCTGAACACTCGTCGTGACACGGATTTCACTACGATGACCCAGAATCACCCGGAATTGGTCCAGATATTATAAATATTTATTTATTCGGAAAATACCGGGATTTTACCTATCGAAAGGACAACAATCCGAATGGTCAACTACAATCAACAACAATATACCTTCGAGGTAAGTAATTAGCGATGATTAGGTCTTTTACAATAAAGTTTTAATCCCCTTGTGGAAAGTTTGAGTTGTTTTTTACAATAAAAAAGTTAAATCATTTCTGCAAAATGTCTACTGGAAGGAAGAGGTCCTTATCAGGGCCTGCTTGTTCTTCAACGAAAGAAATATTTATGCCAATATCAAAAAGCTTGGGAAGCAGAATTTAGTTGGCTCAGTCACAGTGATCGTAGCGTAAATGATGTATATTGCATTCTTTGTAAATCACATTTATCTATTGGATCCGGTGCAAAGAATGACCTGACAAGGCATGCAAAGTCACAAAACCATATGCAGCTGGAGATGGTTCAAAGGAAATCAAAATCAATGTCTTTGTTTGTAACAATGCCAAACAATTCTTTGAAGAGTAATATTGAACAGTTTTGGGGGGAAATGGGAAAACTTGATGACATTTTTTCTGGAACAAAAAGATTTGGTGTTCTTTCAAAACTTGCAAAAACTTTATTAGTATTACCAAACAGTAATGCTGATTCTGAAAGAGCTTTTTCAATCATTAAGAAGATACACACTGAATTCAGATAAAATTTGAACAATGACACCATATGTCGGTTACTGAGTTGTAAATTCAATCAAAATCAATGTTGTTATGAATATCAACCATCTGCTTCTGTTCTAAAATCTGCAGAGTGCAACTAGTGATTTTAACCAGAGCTTCGAGTCTATGACATAGTTTATTGATACAGCTGTTTATTTGTACATACATATGATCATTAATAATACATATTAAACTAGATATGATATCATACGATTTACAATAATTATGGCCGAAAATGTCGTTACGCATTATGACCCTCATTTTCATTTAGGAATGAGGGTCATGACCCTGATTTGGTGTTTCAGAGGTTGGCAGGTATGTCGTACACAGAAGTGCATAACATTCTGCAGTTGTTTGAAGGATTGGGATGAAAGCTGTTGAGAAGCTGGTTATTCAAAATAGATTCCTATTTTACACTGCTTATCATTCAATATATACACTCTGTATATCCCAGTAATGTCCGGTTCCTTTTTCAACTGACCAATCAGCGAAGAGTTTACTTTTTAAAAATGGAGTACACATGTACACCAAGATCTGTTGTCCGATTGGTCAATATAATTTACTGTCTTACATATGATTTGACGGTCAAAGATGAATGAAAGGTTAACTGACTCCAATCAGGATGTTGTTAAGATATTAATGTATCACACAAGAAAAAATTATTGAAAAAAAGATACAACGTGCATCTAATTTTTATTAAGACTGTATACAATATAAAAATTAAGTCATTGACAATTCTTACTTGGCTAATCTTTTGTATATTACTTTTCCTTCTGTGTTTTCGTCTGCCTTGGAATCATATTTTGTTTTTCCTGAAAAGACAAAGGTTTATAACCATTGTAAAATCATGACAATTAAATATTCAGACCTCACATTTGAAATTCTCTCTTAAACATAATTAGCAACGTCATACAATATTAAGTAAATCTGCATGTATCTATATGGACATTGACATGAAATAATTCAAACTATCATAAATCTTTATTTATAATATTCAGGATTATGACTTTTTATTTATAATATTCCGGATTATGACTTTTTATTTATAATTTTGCTAGAATTGTTGCACCTTTTTTGTTTTTTTCTGTTTCCTCGTCGTCTGAGCTTTCTTCTAGAACAGTCGGTACAAAAGGTTTTAGGTCTTCTAAATCTGTATCACATTCCCAGACACACAGAGATCCACATTGACTGATACTATACATCTTGTAACGTGTTAAGGACAATGTCATCTAATACAAAATAATACTTCATTTCCTCAATTATCTCTTATTGTGGATTATAACAAAGTAGTCCCTCTCTTAAAAGATCACCCATTCTGCAAAGAAAATGTGGCCTACTAATAGGGGTGGCAGGAGAGTTTAATTGTATTTTACTACCTCAGTGTATCTGAAATCTGGCCTGATAAGAGGGGTGACCTTTGGTGGGAGTGTCCTTATAAGAGAGGAGACTATTGTATTTCAGTTGGTATCAATTTACATGGACAGATGTAAAATAAAACGTTGGATGACACTACAGGTATAACAAATTATAATGGGTTGTTTTCATGGCATTTAAAACAATATCTCTGTTATATATATCAGTGGTATTGAATTTTGGAACTATTCCGACAGAGTGATATTTTTTGCTTTTCATTTGATTATTATAACATAAAGATTGGTTTATTGGTTGACCAATTTTTAGTATTCCAAAGAAAACCATCGACCAGTCGCAGGACACTGACAAACTTTATAATATAAAGCTGTATTATTGAGTACACCATACCACGTGTGGGGAATCAAGCTCACAACTTTTGTGGTGATATTAATGCTATTAAACAACAATCTACTGATTAATCCATGACAGTTATGTTGCCACAAGATCAGGAACTGCTTATCCTTCTGGGGCAACTGAGCTCAATCTTTTCTGTGTATTGTTTTGCCGATTTTGTTTGTCTTTTTCTCCTTTCTCTTTGGGTTTGGGTTTATGGTGTTTAACGCCACTTTCAACAATATTTCAGTTATATCGTGGTAGTCAGTTTTATTGGTGGAGGAAACCCGGAGTACGTGGAGAAAACCACTTCCTCTTTTGGCACTAAAGAGGAAATCAGAAGCAATATAATGGCCTTTCTCTTTTGGCCATAAGGTCATTATGTCGCTTCTGATTTATACCTCTTTAGTATCTTCAAATTTTTATTGGCAAATATATACAATACACTGTATAGTTATGTGTATTGTCAGAAAATATATAATTTATTTGCACAAGCTTTAGAAACAGGTAGAAAAGAGAACGTCTTCTCAGAAAGTAAATACACAAAGGATACATCTAAAGAATTGTCCTCAAAGAATGACCCAACAATAGCATCTCTGTGTCCACTCATAGAATATACCACAAGATTTGTATAGTGTTGAGCTCCATAAACTCTAGTGTTCATATCTTTAGAACCGACACAAAATGCCCTGAAAATAAATATTTTAATGATTATACAGGGCATAATTATATCCTCTTGTCCCTTTAAATTGGTCATCACCTAAATTTAGTCACCATTTTGCAATGCACTGTCACATGAGTTAATAGATTGAAAACATCATCTAGTTTGATTACTGCATACAGACATAAAATGCCAACTTACTTTGACCAAACAATAAGATTTAAACATGTCAGCAAAGATGTCTCTAAAAATTTGTTGAAGATTGGACTCATTTTACTATTTATCATATTAGATAATGGTGTTCTGATATATTGTGGAGCTTTGTGGTTGTTGCATGGTGTTCAGATATATTGTGGAGCTTTGTGGTTGTTGCATGGTGTTCAGATATATTGTGGAGCTTTGTGGTTGTTGCATTGTGTTCAGATATATTGTGGAGCTTTGTGGTTGTTGCATGGTATTCAGATATATTGTGGAGCTTTGTGGTTGTTGCATGGTGTTCAGATATATTGTGGAGCTTTGTGGTTGTTGCATGGTGTTCAGATATATTGTGGAGCTTTGTGGTTGTTGCATGGTGTTCAGATATATTGTGGAGCTTTGTGGTTGTTGCATGGTGTTCAGATATATTGTGGAGCTTTGTGGTTGTTGCATGGTGTTCAGATATATTGTGGAGCTTTGTGGTTGTTGCATGGTGTTCAGATATATTGTGGAGCTTTGTGGTTGTTACATGGTGTTCAGATATATTGTGGAGCTTTGTGGTTGTTGCATGGTGTTCAGATATATTGTGGAGCTTTGTGGTTGTTGCATGGTGTTCAGATATATTGTGGAGCTTTGTGGTTGTTGCATGGTGTCCAGATATATTGTGGAGCTTTGTGGTTGTTGCATGGTGTTCAGATATATTGTGCAGCTTTGTGGTTGTTGCATTAGGGATTTGTATTTCTGTCATGTTCATCTTAGGCTTCCGTTTTATAATGTTAACTGAACAGACATGTTGCAAGACTTGGCAAGACAATTTTTCTTGAAATAGCAATATTATAAAATATAATCCATATGACCACATGCCATACAGCAATTTTTTATATGGTCGACAGATTTTAGGTAATGTGGCCATGGAAAAATAAAATAGGCCAGTATCTGGATATTTCTAACTTTGGTGATTTTGTCTGGCTTAAGTGCCCAAGTAAACATAGTATATATTTGCTATAAGTCCTGATTTGAATGATCAGGAAATGTCTTAACTTACTGTCTTAAGGATACAAGTGGATACTGAAATTTGTTTTCTTTTTCATTGCTCTTGCTAGACCGGGTACAATTTTATGTCATAAGGGAAATAACTCTAAAAAAAAAGGTATAAA
Source organism: Bathymodiolus septemdierum (assembly GCA_963383655.1). NCBI lineage: Eukaryota > Metazoa > Mollusca > Bivalvia > Mytilida > Modiolidae > Bathymodiolus > Bathymodiolus septemdierum. The sequence continues at coordinate 37,370,737 of OY726524.1, read as the reverse complement.
AACAAAAAATTTGAGAATCAAACTGGAATGTGCAAAAGGTTTTTTCAAATTCTATTATATATGCATGTTATTTTCTATATTTATATAGTATGACAATAACCTAGAATCTGTGGTCCAATCAATACACACTGTCTCGTCATAAGCACCATAATAAGTTCTCTGTAGGACAAAAGGATTAAATTCTCTGGTTTTCCCTGGAGCATGGAATACCATCACCATATTCTCCCGAGTTACTGCAAACTTTCTGAAATATATAATAAAATTATCAGGTCCTCATTTAGCCATAGAGTGGAAATAATGTCCCCATTGATTCTTGATGCAAAATTGTTTACAAAGTGAGTAAGTGAGGGAGTGATTGTTATTTAACTCCAAGTGAGTAAATTTTTCAGCTATCTCATGACGAGAAGATGTTTAATTTCGATGAGTTGATAATTATGTCCGCTTTGTATTAAAACTAATATACTTAGTTGGAATTTTATAGTGCTAGCCTCGCCTCGAGTGTGGTAGATCTTGGGTTCGAGTACAGGTCGGGTCAAACCAAAAAATTGATATTTGTTGCTTCTCCGCTAAGCAGGCAGCATTATGGAGAAAGAGCAAAGACTGGTTGACTCGGAATCAGAATGTGTCCGAGTGGAGTGACATGTCTACCTGCGGACTTGTCTCAGGGAGCTAGCACCATAAAAATCCAACTCAGCGTGTTGGTCTAGTACAAAGCGGATCTCCTCATCATTCATTAAAAATTTACTTTTTCTCGCCATGATATAGCTGAAAAATTGCTGAATTGGCGTTAACAACAATCACTGACTCACTCACTATAGTGCTAGCTCACTGAAACAACAGTCTGCTGAAAGACATGTCGTTCCACTCTTGATTCTGAATCAAGCAGCCCTTTGCTCTTGCTTCTTAATGATGCATGCTTTGTGAAGAAACAACAAATACCAATTTCATAGTCTTTTACTTGACCTGATATCGAACTGAAGATCCACTGCACTAGAACATGCTAACCATTACACGATGTGTTCAGACTCCATAAAATTTAGAATATGAAAAAAAAGTAGAGGGGATTTCCTATATTTCGTCTTACTGCTGGAATAGGTTGCAATATTTTACTTTAGAATATATGACTAACTTGCTCACCTTAAACAAAATACACGAAAAGCCTTATATTATTTACATTATTATTATATAATTAGCCCCAGATTTTTATCAGCAGATCTTATCTGCTAGAAAACTTGTCTATCCATATGAATCTATAAGAGAAAACAGTAGACAAAATGCTGAAAACTAACGTCAGCTAAACACCCCGACCAAACTTTCAGTCTTCGAAATTAGGCGGTAGTCCGAAGCCTGTGGCGTGTAAAATTGTACACGGGCGTATAAAATTAGTAGTTCCACAAGTCCGACGGGCCTGTGAAAAAAAAGTCATATAGTTTCAAAAGTTGATTTCATAAGATATTGTGTGTAGATATTTTGTTTATTGTTCTCCGTTTTCAGTTGCTGCCGAGTCAATGCAAAAAATGGGTTGGCAAACAAGTCCTTTTAAGAATTTCCGATATTCGAAATAGATTTAGGTGTGTCTGTTTTTTGCAATTTGATTGGTTGATATTTTTACCATCATGTAGGTTTTAAAAAAGGACGAGATTTAGGAGAAGCAGGGCTCACGTTAGAGGGCGAAGTACTTGCCTTGTGAAGGTTGACTTCGATTTCTCGTTGGTCAAAAGCGAAGTTCAAGTAGCCTTGTAATTTTGAAGAGTCACCCTATGTTGGCCGCGTATTTTTGCCACGTGCCATTTATGAAAATATCGACATCGTGTTTATTGAATTCTATGGTATTCATTAATTATTTTGAAAGTGACTTTCTTGAAAAGTAATCCATTTCGGTTTAAAGAAACTTTAATTTCGTTCAATATCAAATAAAACAAGAAAGGGGGCGCAATCAGACACTGTGCTACGGGAAATGTTGATCGAAGCTTCTTTTAACCAAACAAACTTTTGATTTATTTTTTTCTCAATCCTGTGACATAAAGTCTGAGTTCTCATATATAATATGTTCAAATTTGAGAAGGTTGATCATTCAAAATTCGTTGAAATGCAAGGAGACACTTCAGATTTTTTTCAATCCGCTTCCAAATCCCATCGGTATTTTTTATTAATTGCGATCTATTTATAGAACTGTTGCTGACAGATCTGTGTCTACGTTAATACCTCTGCAGTTAGAAAATAGACTTTGAACTACAGTAGTTTTGTTCCATTGTTGCACTCTGATTTGAGGTCTGACAAATAATAATTACAATCTTTACTTGCTTCAGTTTATGACTGGGTGTCAATATACGTTCGTGCTATATTTGCATTCCCTAGCTATCTATATATAGTTGAACCGTTGAGCAAATTGGCATATACATATTTCTTCTGCTGAAAGCTACACAAATATGACTGCATTTTGTGTGGTATTAATTCAAAGCATAGTGATATTTTAAAAAAAAAAGGGGGGGTACATATTAAAAATTATCACCAAATTATATGTCACACGCAATGATGACACCACAAGTTTTTGCTATAAGATCTTATAACAATATTGGTTGTGATGACGAGGAGGAGGAGGAGGTGGACAGTGATGATATGGAATATACTGAGGATGCTATTGACAATATGATTTTAGAATTTTCAGGAGATTAATATAAACATGAATCCAAAATAAAGTGTCTCTTTGGTTTTTTTTTACTTGCATTCTGGTCTTACCTAATGCATAATTGACATGTCCACATAATATTTGGTACATCATCATGTTTTGAGTTTTGGTGGTTTGAATTAATGGTCATTAATGTAGTTTTCAAATTCAGGCCTGTAGAATTGATGGTGGGCCTGTAAATATTTGAACTTACAGGACCCGGAGGGCTTGTAAGGTAAAAATTTAAGCGTGAAGACTGAACTTTTATGGAAGTTTTCTTCTATGTTGAGTCAAGAGTAAATCATCTTGCCTCCACAGGGAACTCGGTGATATAGAAATAATGCTGTTTCTCCACTTCACACAGATCCATACAAACATTTTTTGTGAATTTTTTTTTTTTTGTGTGCAAAAATTTCAAGATATCTACATTTATGAAACCAGTTTAAAGCCTTGTCAACTAAGAATTTGCTTTGTGAAAAGAAAGTCCATATAACTGGTATACTATTTGCACTAGGGAATTTGTATTAAACACTTACTTGCCATCAGGACTAAACTTGATCTGTTGAATGGGTCGGTGAAAATGGTATGTGTGTAACACTGATTTACTGATCAGACTGCATAACAACGCTTCACCATCTGTAATTATATATGTACATGTATATTTAATATAGTGCAGAGAGTTGAAATTGTGTAACACATTTTTATTTCAAATGTCCCGGTACATGTGCTGTGCAAATTTATCATTTAACAAACCAATGCTTCTTTCAATAAACTTCCACACAGTTTTACATAAAGATCGTGATACAAATGAAAATACTACTTCGTGATTTTCTTAAAATTCATTAATTGACATTTATTATTGTCAATTCTATATATTTGCTGCCATCTATTTTTTATTTCTAATGAGTATGTTACTATTGTCTGTTAATTATGATGAACCACTCCAGCAGTGTTTAAATGGTTAAGAGTGTCCCCAAGAGTCTGTGTGGTAGATCGTGGGTTAGAGCCCTGAGCAGGTCACACCACAGACTATAGAATTGGTATTTGTTGCTTCTCTGCTAAACATGCAGCATTAAGGAACAAGAGCAAAGACTGGTTGGTTTTGAATCGGAATCATTTGTTCGAGTGAAACAACATGTCTACCTGAGGATCGCTGATTCAGCTGGTTAGTACTATAAAAATCCAACTAAGTATGTTGGTTTAGTACAAAGTGGGCATCATTATCATCTTGTAACTTGTTCTCACCATGATATAACTGAAAAATTATTGACTGTATTAATCAACAATCACTCACTCATTAAATATTATGAAACATATCTAAACACAACACAAAATAAAACAATTTCCATCCTACATCATTGTGTTAAGATTGCAGAAGGAAGGATCTTTTAAATAAAACTTTACTTATTGTGGTAAAAAAAAAAACACGTCTACATATAATGGCAAACGACAATAAAAACCCACCCATATACCTATAAGATAGCCACAAATGTTTTGGTCTAATAACAACCAATCATTACATGTACATTCTTTGTATATAATTTATAATTATTTTAAATGCCTATCAATTCAAACATAAAAGTTTGTCTCTGGGTTATGGTGTTTAACACCACTTTCAACAATATTTCAGATATATCGTGGTGGTCAGTTTTATTGGTGGAGGAAACAGGAGTACTCTGAGAAAACCACCGACCTGTCGCAAGTCACTGACAAATTTCATCACATAATGTTGTATCGAGTACACCTCCCATTAGCAGGATTCAAGTTCACAACGTTAGTAGTGATAGGCAATGATTGCACAGGTAGTTGTAAATCCAAACACCATATGATCACGACCATGACGGTCCCCATAAAAGTTTGTGTTTGGTTTACACAAAGTTTTGCTGTACTTATATACATACTTTCATTGACTACAATCATGGTATATCCATCAGGAGATAAAGCCATACATGTTATGTTCACTTCTGATTCAATAGGTAGTGTCTCGGATTTGTTGCTGGAAAGAAATACACAAAAACACTTACTATTATCTACAAAAGTTACCTTGCCAGAAGAAAGTGTCATTTGTCATATAAATATCAAAAATTGTTGGTATCTGTGAAAAATAGCCCAGCCATATTCAACTGTGTCCAAAAGATGGTCAGTTCTAACTTTATTACAATACTGTGGTTTCATTTATTTTTGTTGAAATCAATTTTTGTGTATAAACTGATACAAAGATGTATGTTGACATTTGAATTCATGGTTTTCATACTTACTCATTACCTCTCTAATATGCTTTTCGTGGAGCACTAAACATGCAAAATTTCATGGTTTGATGATACAAAGGAAAAACACAAAAATTGGTAGTCAACAAACAAAATGAAATTAAAAACTTTTTTTTATGAGAAATATCTACTTGTAGCCACAAATTTTGGTACACTGCAAAGAGAAAATATTACAACCATTCTTTAATAACATGTTTATACATTTATGCTTTAGAGTGTCATATCCAAATATTCATCAATTCAAACAAAAATTTATTTTAAGAAATATCAATAAATCCACTTCACTTACTTCTTGAGGTCAAATATGGTGATACGGTTGCCAACAGGACTGATGACATTGTTACCATCTGGCGTAAATAGTATGTTACCTCTCCTGTAGACTGATCCTATCAAGTTGGAAAACTGAGGAGGAAAAAATACATCATGTAAATTGAACATGTTTAGATAATGGAACTTTTAGAAAGAATATGAACTGTAAATGTATGTGTAAATATAGATCATGGACAATAAATTATAATACATTTATACAATGGTATACATGTATATCAGTTGCTATTGTACTGTAGGCGATATTTGTTGGCTTTTGAAAAGAAATTGTGAGAACAAACTTGACCTGCACATGTATATAATATTATCCATTTAAATCTAGTTTTTAAATTCTAAATTGCAATAACCAGCTGGACTTATAATAATATATAGAAACCAATAAAACCATTAATTTACCCATAATAAAGGGGCACAACTCTGGAATGATAAAAGTTAGAAACATTAAAATCAACCTTGAGCTGTAATTTATTCATCTAACCTGCTAAATGTCAATTTAAAGCTTTAGTTAAATGGCTTATTGTAAACTTGAAATAATGCCCGAAAACCAATTAAAAAAAAGGGTACAACACTGAAACAACAACAGTCATAAACTTCAAAATCACACGACCTGAATTTTATCCACCTACATGTACCTGGAAATTTTATTTCAAAGTTTTAGCTAAATCAAATATCAGAAACTTGGAAGCAGGACAATAGCTCCCCGGACAATAGCCCCCTGGACAATTGTCCTAGACCCTTTGAACCCCAGAAACTTAAGGTAATGCCAAGAAACAAATAAAACACATGATTTGAAATAAAATTATGGGGTAAAACTCTGGAACAATAAAAGTAAAACAACTTAAACTATGCTGGCCAGATATTGTGCTTCAAATCACACATATTGTTTCGAATCCTTGTCGTATATTACATGTACATAATTATTGTATTGTATTAACATGTCATATTATTGAATAAAATATGTTTAAATTAAATGCATACAAAATATTTCAGTCAAATGAAGATAAGGAAGTCATGGTTATGATTGCATGGTAGTTGGACCTACAACTTTACAAATACCTGTGCAATCAATGCCTATCACCTCAAAAGTCTGAATCCCTCTCAAGTCAAGATGAGGTATACTTGATACCACTTTATGTGATAAAGTTTGTCAGTGACTCACAGCAGGTCAGTGGTTTTCTGGGTACTCCGGTTTCCTCCACCAATAAAAGTGACTGCTGTAATGAAACTGAAATATTGTTGAAAGTGGCATTAAACACCATGGTATTTTGGATGTTGTAAGGCTTGTTCATGGGTACTTTATTTTTGTCTTCCTCATAATAATTAACATGCTTTCTTGACGTGTTTAATATTATGTATTGCTTCACTCTTTGTTTGACATCTGATTAAATTTATACTATTTTAGCATTTGATGCATAATTCATTAAAAAAGAGGTTATTTGTGCACTTGTACAGCATCTTAGTCATTTCATGCACTTTTGCGTTGGTACAAAAAAAAAAAACCTTTTTACTGTTCTTGTGTGGTTTTTTGTAAAAACAACCTTTTTACTGTTCTTGTGTGGTTTTTTGTAAATTTTGCAAGAAAAGTTTCCCTCGAGATCTTTGACAAAAGTAGACCAAAAGGAATGAATTATTATTTTTTTTGCATACTAATAAATAAATAATTACTAAAAATTTGTCGAAAAAGACTTCATCTATTATAATATAATAGCGATTAAGTGGGGCGAATCGACTCACTTTCCGGGGCAAACAGGTAATCGGGGCGAAACGACCCGGATTCAACACCATAACCCTATAGTATATGCAAGGGTTTGAGGCATTTTCATGATTTTGTCAATTTGTGGCACGATTAATTATTCTCAACTTTCCTTGGTTGGTACATGTACAGGCACTTCAATAAAAAAGTGGTGTTAAACTTGTTTTATTGGTAAAAATGTTACAATAACACGTATGTAAACATCAGTGAGCAGTATGCCAGTAACAGAGAACGAGCCTTCCTTTGCTTGTTATCGAAAATTATCAGGGCCAGGGGATGTAGTTATTCATTATTTTTGCCAATAGTCTTAATTTCAATAGATGTTAACTTTGTTATATCGAAATATTTATTTTTTTACAATTAATTCATTACTTTAAAAGTAAACTTCATGCTAGTCTTGAGTAAGTTAGTTTTCGTGAGCACATGGTATCACATGGTTTTGTTTTTTTTCTCTGGAAATTTTAAAAAACACGGATCTGTGACGGATTTGATCCGCTCCGGAATTATTTAATTGCAGACGCGGATTGAACTTGGATACACTATATAAAAAAATCATTTATTTTGCCGTGTGTATTCCGTTGTAAATGTACATTTAATAAATAGCTGAAATTTTTACATTTTCACACGAGACAGTGGCATTCTTTGGATCACAGTGTTTTGTTCTATATCTTAACGAAAACATAGCCCCATCCTTTTTCCGTCGGCCTCTACTGTACGCCCCTGGTTTTTGTGCCCGTTATAGGCACCTTGATTCACAATAAAGAATTTGATACTGAAACCAAAATATATAGTTAAACACATAACTTAACAGTTATTATAAACATTGCTTAATGAGGATCTTACAAGAAAATAACTAAAAAATATGGTGCTGTATTGGGTCAAAAATCATCTATGACCTAAGACTGACTATACATTATTATTTGGGCTACAAATAAATACTCATAGATACTCACAGATCCTCTTCTGACTGTAAGTCTCCACATGAGGCCTCTTCTGTCAGCTCCTCGTCTAATCTAGTTATATTTAGGTCGTGTACGGTCGTGTTTATCACAATTTCATTGCTGTAGTTGTATTTTCTTAGCTGATTTTCCCAGAATTTGTCTAGTCGTGATTCAAATGACATGATGAATGGTGCTGTGACAACTTTAGATGTTAAATTGTTCCATATTTCAACAGTTCTTTGCGTGAATGAGTATTTTCTAATGTCCAGTCTTGAGTGTGATTTATACAGTTTGTATTGATGGCCTCTTGTTGTTGATTCATCTCTTGTTCGTAGGAAGTTAGATACATCTTCAACGTATTTACCAGTTAGAATCTTATATAGTTCTATCATGTCACCGCGTGATCTTCTGTATGCTAAAGTTGGTAGTTTTAATTTCCTAAGTCGATCTTCATAGGATAGTGATGATAACCTCGGTATTTGTTTGTTAGCTCTTCTTTGTACATTCTCTATAGCCTCAATATGTTTCTTAAGACGTGGACACCATACTTGGTTGGCATATTCTAAATGTGGCCTTACTAAAGCTGTATATATAATAGTTTGAATGTTGTACAATCCATGTATTCCATAGTTCTGCGAAAGACTCCCATTATCGAATTAGCCTTGTTGATCTTTTCGGAAATATGTTGGTTGAATGTTAATTTGTTGTCTATTACAACCTCTATATCTTTCTCTGATTCTACATACTCCATTGGTGGTAATCCATCTTCTCTATAAATGTCAGTACGCACCTTATTTGAACGCAAATACCGCACATGATAAATATTGAAATTAAAAATAAGAACTACTAAATTAAATGTTTTAAGAATGGACATGGAATTGTGTAAAGGTGTGTGTTCTTTCAAATTCGCTTTAAACCTCTATTATCTGTGATGCATTTGGATGTAATGTGCTTAGATGATCAAATAACAGGAACCTGTCAAACTTCCTTCAACAAATTCAAGATCCATCACACCGTTGTTTAGACGGTGTGCTTCCTGAACGCCAACATTCTTAAAACAACATATAGTGTAGCTTGTTGCTTTAGCACTTAGTATGTTATTTTTTTTCTTTTTCTTAAAGTAATTAATAAGTGAAATATTACATGCTATATTTAGTTAAAATCTAATGAAAATTAAGCAAAATATATTGATTTAAAAGGAAAAATCCTTCATCCTTAATGGGACCCTTCAATATCTATAAATCTTTGATCTTGCAAAATGTTGGTGTTCCGGTAGAAATCAGAAATATTTTATTGGTTTGAAATCCATAAATAGGATTGTTACCAAAAAATACAGTGCACACTATGCAAACATTTGACATTAAAGTATACATATAAACTACCACACACATCCCCTCATAAATAATTCTTGTAGTTATACTAGAACTGAGAAGGTGGCACCATAAATACAAGTCCAAAATACACTGTATGTACAGTTACAATAATTACCACATCATCTCCAAAAATTATTTATTATTTAGTAGTTCATTTCTAGCATTGTACATATCATTTATATCTTTGACAATAACTCTAATAACATCATATTCACTGTAAGTATACATGAACTTAAATTTACTCTCATCAGTCATATTAACAAATGAAGGAATTATTGCACTGATTTCATCATATAATTTATCTTTTACTGCATATAAGCTTGTACCTTTTACAGTGAAATGGAATTCATCTTCAACTTTTGCAAGGCACAGGAGACATAATCTATTTTCTAAAGGAGTTTTATTATGACGACCTTGTTCAATTTTACGGCTGCTATTGTTTATTCTTATTTTAGTATAATGTCTAATAACATTTTTATCCAAGTCTAGAAGTAAATATTTTTCTAAGTTATAGCTTTCTTTAATTTTCCTGTATGTTTTTAGCTTATTGCCATTAACTAAATTTTTAAATTTGTTATCTATTGCATGTAATAAACGCCTTTTAGAAAATGTGTTCTGATTATCCAAATATGTGAAAAGTTAATGTGGATAAAAATAGTTCAATTGTTTTGGCAAATCCATTTGGTAATAATAAGCTCGCTTTATAGGCTGTAGAAACCAAACTATTTTCTCCCGAGTTTAACACGTGCAGCCAGAAGCTAATTGATAGTTTAAGGGCTTGAATAGACACTGGATACATTCCCAAAAACTGCTGCATTAACAGCTGCTTTATTCACTCCAATTAAAAATTTAGAAAATTTAATCTGAATCTTAACAGTATTTTGACTCAAGAATTTTATTATCTTTAATAATATTAAGAGACCCGACCTCACTGTAGTAAAGAAGGATATTATAACACAGGTTTCAAAAAGTTTGATATGAGGTAATATGTTATTGCTTTCTGAAAATAGTAATTTTCTGATACAAAATATAGCTTTTGATGCCTTTTTGCATAAAAGATTAGTGGCTTCAGTAAATGAGCCAGTAGGTTTAAACAATATACCCAGATATTTATACTCTGTGCAATATTCTAAGGCACTGTTGTTAAAAATAAATTTATCTTTATTTATTTTCCTGCCCGACTTGTTAAAAATCATAACTTTGCTTTTGTCGAAGTTAACAGTGAGGTCCCAACTATTACAGTGCAAACTAAGCTTATCTAAGCATCTTTGTAAACCACTAGATGATTCCGGTATACAGCCGTCTAGACACCTATCGGCAACCCCTTTCCAATAGACTGTCCAATTTGTGTTGAAGACAGATATACAAGTAAAGCTTGATTTTGGGTCTAAATGAGTGCTTTTGATCTAAATAGTCATTGGTTGGTTTTGTTGGTTGGTTTTATGGTGTTTAACGCCACTTTCAACAATATTCCAGTTATATTGTGGCGGTCAGTTTTATTGGTGGAGGAAACCGGAGGACCCGGAGGAAACCACCGACCTGCAGCAGGTCACTGACAAACTTTATCACATAATGTTGTACACCTCGTCCTGAGCGGTAGTCGAACCCACAACATCAGTGGTGATAGGCACCGATTGCATAGGTTGTTGTAAATCCAACTATCATGCGACCACGGCCACGACGGCCCCAATAGTCGTTGGTGTCAACAAGTCATTGTACAAAGCTTCATGATAAAGAGTTTCTTATTTAACTATGTAACTCTGTCCAATGTAACCCCAAATCGACAGGGTTTATGAATGTAGGCCGGTTTTCAACATATTGTAGTGTAACTCGGGCTGAAAAGGTGAGTTATATTTCTATTTGTAAACACATACTCTTTATACAGCTAAAGGCCCTGTTACACGGTAAAGCAAGTATCGCGATACTTGTATCATGCAACTTTTTGTATCATGATCCTTATCAGTTTACACACTAAATCAAGTAGCATGTTTCATGCAGAGTTTGTTTACAAATTGTTCACGACAAAATGGAGAATCATGACAATGAAGATATTATCATACAAATTGAGGAGACTCTCCATCTGTTCTTTGACCAAATAACATCACTACTTTGTTCCCCTTTCCAGTCATGTTTTATTTACCATGTGCTGACCATGTGCTTTTATTTGTTGATGATGTTGTAACCTCCTGATCTCAAACCAAGATCTCTGATTGGTCAGAGATAAAATGTATTGTGACCCTTGCTGTACAGAATAGAACATGTTCTATCCCAAAGTGTGTATCATGCAACTTCTAAAAGTTGCATGATACAGAGTAATAGCACTTTTACACTGTATTTTTTGGTTTATGATACAAGTATCATGATACTTGCTTTACCGTCTAACAGGGGCTTAACTCAAACATATACAATTTGTTATTGGGACATATTGAATAAACGTTAGAGAATACCGAAGAGGCGATCAAGAATGGACAATCCAGAGAAACTGGCAACATAGACGAATAAAAACAAAACAAAAACACAACTATATGCGTTGAACACCACCATACGCAAACAAACACAGTACATGGACATAAGTATTCGTCACCTTCGATTTTTTTTCTATATATTTCATATAAAACCACATTTTAAAAAAAAAATATTTTAAAGCTATCTCTGGGCAGATTTTTATGAAATTTATTTCTAGACACGCAGAATTCTTTGAATTTTATTTGTTTATCTGATAGTAATTTTTGTCTGCATGGTTTTTGTTTTCAGGTGATTTAAACACAAATGTTGATTTTTCCGATTTTATTTTTGTTAAAATGTATAGCAAATTTGACGTCAGAAAACAAAAATTGTCTTTAAATCATAAGAAAATGAAGGCAATATAACGGAAATCGTGCTAAAATAAACAAATAATCTTTAAATATTTCTGCTTCTTCTGGTGCAAAAATGATTAAAATCCGTTTAGAAATATCTTCACATTAAATTTTTGAAAAATGTGGTTTTATATGAAATATATAGCGTAAAATCGAGGGTGACGAATACTTATGTCCATTGACTGTAGGCTCTCCCACAAACAACGTTAACTGGAGGCAAAGACGAACCGAACATCGTTTTCATGCGGAAATAGGAATGGACATCACAACACGGAACCCAGAACGCAAAGACACATAATGGCATAGATACGATAACGTAACCCCCAGTCCGCTTTTGCTCGCCGTGTCACTCATATATGCAGTCAATGTCGGTAAAAGTCTTAGCAATGATGGAGGAATGAAAACATCTACGCAAAAAGAAAAAGATTCATTGTCATTTGAGATATAGATATTTCGTAATATAACGGTCAACCAGATTGTGCATGTGACTTTCAACGATGATAATCTATTTACAACAGTCTATTTGAACTAAGACATTTATCAGCAACATTTTCTGTAGACGTGTTGCCTATTTGTGTAATCAACTCTTACAATTTTCAAACCTATACACAGGTGTTTGAAACATGTTGAAGATATGTTAAATGCGACTTTTGGATAATACAGTAACTTTTTTTTCTTCAGAAATAAAGATAATTTGAACTTAAAGTCGGGCCATTTTCCAACAACGTTTAATTTCTATTGTACAATCGTTTACATCCACAATGCCGAGATATCTCATAATATATCAACAAAATACAATATGCAAAAATATGCTACCAGCATAGTTTTCAATATTCAGATCTGTGTAACTTGTACGTACTTATTGAAATTGTTTCAGAAACCTGACATATTATGAATCTTTTTTTTTTAATTCAGTAAGCTATCTCTAAAATTTTAATTTTACACAAGTATGTATTCCTTAAACTTGATATTTACATATTAGTCATGAAATTTTAAATCTGTTTTTTCTTCTTCCCGTCAGGAGAATACTCTATATAGACATGTATTATGCGTAGTGGTAGTCTAACTTGCACTGAAGGAACCCTTTAAAATAAACCGTATGGATTTATGTCCCTTTCGATCATGGGCAATCCGTATTAAATATTAATGTAAAAGTTTATGCGTTTAGACTACCTTTTTAAAATTGCTCTAATTCTAATATGTTTTTTTTTTTTTTTTTACTTGTAATATGATGTTGATATTTAATCAAATAAATCTATCGATCTTATATTTTTTAAATGTCAGATAATGAAAATAAAATACACGTCATTTTGATTACTTTTTTTCGTCTAATATCCTAACACGATCCGCTTCCACGCAAAATCTATTGCGTAAAACCAATAAAATTAAGCGAGACAAATCATGCGACCTCGTAATCACATGATCTACGTCATCGCCATCTTGCAGTGTTATTGACGAAGGCCGAAGAAAAACAGGAATTATTTAAGCTAATTTGACTCAACAAAAATCCACATAAACATGGCTAGTACAGAACCAATTTACACTCCATTCTTTGGAGCAATGGGTGCTACTGCAGCAATGTCTTTCAGTGGTGAGTTTATGAGAGTAATTGTCAAAAATATGATATTTACAGTCGTCCTGATCTACCCCTGATCAGGAAACGAAACGACGCACATCAAATTAAAATCATCGAATTCATATAGCAGAAATCTTTGACAAATATGTTTTTTCTTAATTTTTTTTTTATTAAATGTTCAAATGTCGTGAATTGAAGCGGAGCGATACATAAAGGTCGGTAATACTAACAGTATGATCAATGCCAAGTCGCAAAAGATCAAGAATGCCTGGTGTTAAATATTCCTGTGAAGTGTGACCATCAATACTCAAATTGTTTACATTATTACAGGGCTTTCAATATTTTTCAAGTGTACCAGAACTTCACTATTTAGATACAGATGGTATCTTTTATTAAAATTTGAACAATTTTCATGAATATCTTGTAGTAGTTGTACAACACTCTTTAAAATCAGGAGGTACCAAAGACCATTTTAGGTGTGTAAAAGTACCTGGTACCACCCCTTATTGAAAGACCTGTTGTGGGCTGATGGATATGTGGCCGTCCATCTGTAGACACAATAGTTTTTGTTCCATAACTTTAGTTCTAGATCTGATTTAGATATTTTGTCACAAAGGTCATTTTGCACAGAGTAAAGGTTGGGTTATTGTAGTCCTACATGTTTCCAAACAAGAGGCACTAAGGTGCAAAATTTGGTTTCTGATTTTGATGATTTTTTTAAACAAATTTCTGATGAAAATCCCTTTTAGAAAAATGTGTAGAGTAATATCCTACCATGACATCTGCTCGGTCATGCAATAATGTCGGTCATTTGTTTTGATTTACAATTCTCGCGCAGCACGAGAACAATGACGTCATTCTGTATATTCATAGCGTACATAAACACAGAGGGAATACTTTTCAACATCAAAATTACAAGATGAGATTAAAACAGAGAAGTTTGAATTGAATAAATTCCATACAAGTAAAAAAGATCCTTTTTACTAATGTCTTTTTTAGTTCACCTGGACCAAAGGTTCATGTGAACTATTGCCATCACTTGGCGTCCGTCGTCTGTTGTCTGTCGTCTGTAAACTTTTCACATTTCAAGCTTCTTCTCCGAAACCACTTGGCCGATTGGAACCGAACTTAGTAGGAATGTTCCTTGGATGGTACTCTACAAAGTTACTGTTTTTCGTTCCAGTCGGATATTCAATATGGCTGCCAGGGCCAATAATATGCTCTGATTGGCTGAAATTTCAAAGATCTTCTTCTCTGAAACTAATGAACTGACTGAACCCAAACTGTAAATGAATGATCATTGGAATGTCCTTTACCAAGTTACTGTTTTTTATGCCAATTGGAAATCCAAGATGGCCGCCATCGCAGGACATAGATTAACATTGGACCCTATGGGAAAATGTTCAAATGCCTTCTTCTCAGAAACTACAAATATGATTAAAGCCAAACTGTACATGAATGTTCATTGGATGATCCTCTACAATCTTAAGGTTTTTTGTTCCGATATGAAATTCAAAATGGCGGCTACGGCAGGACTTAGTTTAACATTGGACCCTATGGGAAAAATGTTTCAAAATGCTTCTTCTCTGAAACCACTTGGACAGTTGAAACCAAACTGCCCAGGAATGATCATTGGAAGGTCCTCTACAAATTTTTTGTTTTTTATGCCGATCGGAAATCCAAGATGGCCGCCACCGCAGGATATAGATTAACATTGGACCCTATGGGAAAATATTCAAATGCCTTCTTCTCAGAAACTACAAATATGATTAAAGCCAAACTGTACATGAATGTTCATTAGATGGTCCTCTACAAACTTTACGTTTTTTGTTCCGGTATGAAATTCAAAATGGCGGCTACGGCAGGACTTAGTTTAACATTGGAACCTATGGGGGAAATGTTTCAAAAGGCTTCTTCTCTGAAACCACTTGGACAGTTGAAACCAAACTGCACAGGAATGATCATTGGAAGGTCCTCTACAAGGTGTGTGTTTTTTATGCCGATCGGAAATCCAAGATGGCCACCACCGCAGGACATAGATTAACATTGGACCCTATGGGAAAATGTTCAAATGCCTTCTTCTCAGAAACTACAAATATGATTAAAGCCAAACTGTACATGAATGTTCATTGGATGGTCCTCTACAATCTTAAGGTTTTTTGTTCCGATATGAAATTCAAAATGGCGGCTACGGCAGGACTTAGTTTAACATTGGACCCTATGGGAAAAATGTTTCAAAATGCTTCTTCTCTGAAACCACTTGGACAGTTGAAACCAAACTGCCCAGGAATGATCATTGGAAGGTCCTCTACAAATTTTTGTTTTTTATGCCAATCGGAAATCCAAGATGGCCGCCACCGCAGGATATAGATTAACATTGGACCCTATAGGAAAATATTTAAATGCCTTCTTCTCAGAAACTACAAATATGATTAAAGCCAAACTGTACATGAATGTTCATTGGATGGTCCTCTACAAACTTTACGTTTTTTGTTCCGGTATGAAATTCAAAATGGCGGCTACGGCAGGACTTAGTTTAACATTGGACCCTATGGGGAAAATGTTTCAAAACGCTTCTTCTCTGAAACCACTTGGACAGTTGAAACCAAACTGCCCAGGAATGATCATTGGAAGGTCCTCTACAAATTTTATGTTTTTTATGCCGATCGGAAATCCAAGATGGCCGCCACCGCAATACATAGATTAACATTGGACCCTATGGGAAAATGTTCAAATGCCTTCTTCTCAGAAACTACAAATATTATTAAAGCCAAACTGTACATGAATGTTCATTGGATGGTCCTCTACAAACTGTACGTTTTTTGTTCCGATATGAAATTCAAAATGGCGGCTACGGCAGGACTTAGTTTAACATTGGAACCTATGGGGAAAATGTTTCAAAACGCTTCTTCTCTGAAACCACTTGGATAATTGAAACCAAACTGCCCAGGAATGATCATTGGAAGGTCCTCTACAAGGTGTGTGTTTTTTATGCCGATCGGAAATCCAAGATGGCCACCACCGCAGGACATAGATTAGCATTGGACCCTATGGGAAAATGTTCAAATGCCTTCTTCTCAGAAACTACAATTATGATTAAACCCAAACTGTACATGAATGTTCATTGGATGGTCCTCTACAAACTGTACGTTTTTTGTTCCGATATGAAATTCAAAATGGCGGCTACGGCAGGACTTAGTTTAACATTGGACCCTATGGGTGAAATGTTTCAAAATCATTCTTCTCTGAAACCACTAGGACAGTTGAAACCAAACTGCCCAGGAATGATCATTGGAAGGTTCTCTACAAATTTTATGTTTTTTATACCGATCGGAAATCCAAGATGGCCGCCACCGCAATACATAGATTAACATTGGACCCTATAGGAAAATATTTAAATGCCTTCTTCTCAGAAACTACAAATATGATTAAAGCCAAACTGTACATGAATGTTCATTGGATGGTCCTCTACAAACTTTACGTTTTTTGTTCCGGTATGAAATTCAAAATGGCGGCTACGGCAGGACTTAGTTTAACATTGGACCCTATGGGGAAAATGTTTCAAAACGCTTCTTCTCTGAAACCACTTGGACAGTTGAAACCAAACTGCCCAGGAATGATCATTGGAAGGTCCTCTACAAATTTTATGTTTTTTATGCCGATCGGAAATCCAAGATGGCCGCCACCGCAATACATAGATTAACATTGGACCCTATGGGAAAATGTTCAAATGCCTTCTTCTCAGAAACTACAAATATTATTAAAGCCAAACTGTACATGAATGTTCATTGGATGGTCCTCTACAAACTGTACGTTTTTTGTTCCGATATGAAATTCAAAATGGCGGCTACGGCAGGACTTAGTTTAACATTGGAACCTATGGGGAAAATGTTTCAAAACGCTTCTTCTCTGAAACCACTTGGATAATTGAAACCAAACTGCCCAGGAATGATCATTGGAAGGTCCTCTACAAGGTGTGTGTTTTTTATGCCGATCGGAAATCCAAGATGGCCACCACCGCAGGACATAGATTAGCATTGGACCCTATGGGAAAATGTTCAAATGCCTTCTTCTCAGAAACTACAATTATGATTAAACCCAAACTGTACATGAATGTTCATTGGATGGTCCTCTACAAACTGTACGTTTTTTGTTCCGATATGAAATTCAAAATGGCGGCTACGGCAGGACTTAGTTTAACATTGGACCCTATGGGGGAAATGTTTCAAAATCCTTCTTCTCTGAAACCACTAGGACAGTTGAAACCAAACTGCCCAGGAATGATCATTGGAAGGTTCTCTACAAATTTTATGTTTTTTATACCGATCGGAAATCCAAGATGGCCACCAACGCAATACATAGATTAACATTGGACCCTATGGGAAAATGTTCAAATGCCTTCTTCTCAGAAACTACAAATATTATTAAAGCCAAACTGTACATGAATGTTCATTGGATGGTCCTCTACAAACTTTACGTTTTTTGTTCCGATATGAAATTCAAAATGGCGGCTACGGCAGGACTTAGTTTAACATTGGATCCTTTGGGAAAAATGTTTCAAAACGCTTCTTCTCTGAAACCACTTGGATAATTGAATCCAAACTGCCCAGGAATGATCATTGGAAGGTCCTCTACAAGGTGTGTGTTTTTTATGCCGATCGGAAATCCAAGATGGCCACCACCGCAGGACATAGATTAACATTGGACCCTATGGGAAAATGTTCAAATGCCTTCTTCTCAGAAACTACAAATATGATTAAAGCCAAACTGTACATGAATGTTCATTGGATGGTCCTCTACAAACTTTACGTTTTTTGTTCCGATATGAAATTCAAAATGGCGGCTACGGCAGGACTTAGTGTAACATTGGACCCTATGGGGGAAATGTTTCAAAACGCTTCTTCTCTGAAACCACTAGGACAGTTGAAACCAAACTGCCCAGGAATGATCATTGGAAGGTTCTCTACAAATTTGATGTTTTTTATACCGATCGGAAATCCAAGATGGCCGCCACCGCAATACATAGATTAACATTGGACCCTATGGGAAAATGTTCAAATGCCTTCTTCTCAGAAACTACAAATATGATTAAAGCCAAACTGTACATGAATGTTCATTGGATGGTCCTCTACAAACTTTACGTTTTTTGTTCCGATATGAAATTCAAAATGGCGGCTACGGCAAGACTTAGTTTAACATTGGACCCTATGGGGAAAATGTTTCAAAACGCTTCTTCTCTGAAACCACTTGGATAATTGAATCCAAACTGCCCAGGAATGATCATTGGAAGGTCCTCTACAAGGTGTGTGTTTTTTATGCCGTTCGGAAATCCAAGATGGCCACCACCGCAATACATAGATTAGCATTGGACCCTATGGGAAAATGTTCAAATGCCTTCTTCTCAGAAACTACAATTATGATTAAACCCAAACTGTACATGAATGTTCATTGGATGGTCCTCTACAAACTGTACGTTTTTTGTTCCGATATGAAATTCAAAATGGCGGCTACGGCAGGACTTCGTTTAACATTGGACCCTATGGGGGAAATGTTTCAAAATCCTTCTTCTCTGAAACCACTAGGACAGTTGAAACCAAACTGCCCAGGAATGATCATTGGAAGGTTCTCTACAAATTTTATGTTTTTTATACCGATCGGAAATCCAAGATGGCCACCACCGCAATACATAGATTAACATTGGACCCTATGGGAAAATGTTCAAATGCCTTCTTCTCAGAAACTACAAATATGATTAAAGCCAAACTGTACATGAATGTTCATTGGATGGTCCTCTACAAACTTTACGTTTTTTGTTCCGATATGAAATTCAAAATGGCAGCTACGGCAGGACTTAGTTTAACATTGGACCCTATGGGGAAAATGTTTCAAAACGCTTCTTCTCTGAAACCACTTGGATAATTGAATCCAAACTGCCCAGGAATGATCATTGGAAGGTCCTCTACAAGGTGTGTGTTTTTTTATGCCGATCGGAAATCCAAGATGGCCACCACCGCAGGACATAGATTAACATTGGACCCTATGGGAAAATGTTCAAATGCCTTCTTCTCAGAAACTACAAATATGATTAAAGCCAAACTGTACATGAATGTTCATTGGATGGTCCTCTACAAACTGTACGTTTTTTGTTCCGATATGAAATTCAAAATGGCGGCTACGGCAGGACTTAGTTTAACATTGGACCCTATGGGGGAAATGTTTCAAAACGCTTCTTCTCTGAAACCACTAGGACAGTTGAAACCAAACTGCCCAGGAATGATCATTGGAAGGTTCTCTACACATTTTATGTTTTTTATGCCGATCGGAAATCCAAGATGGCCGCCACCGCAATACATAGATTAACATTGGACACTATGGGAAAATGTTCAAATGCCTTCTTCTCAGAAACTGCAAATATTATTAAAGCCAAACTGTACATGAATGTTCATTGGATGGTCCTCTACAAACTTTACGTTTTTTGTTCCGATATGAAATTCAAAATGGCGGCTACGGCAGGACTTAGTTTAACATTAGACCCTATGGGAAAAATGTTTCAAAACGCTTCTTCTCTGAAACCACTTGGATAATTGAATCCAAACTGCCCAGGAATGATCATTGGAAGGTCCTCTACAAGGTGTGTGTTTTTTATGCTGATCGGAAATCCAAGATGGCCACCACCGCAGGACATAGATTAACATTGGACCCTATGGGAAAATGTTCAAATGCCTTCTTCTCAGAAACTACAAATATGATTAAAGCCAATCTGTACATGAATGTTCATTGGATGGTCCTCTACAAACTTTACGTTTTTTGTTCCGATATGAAATTCAAAATGGCGGCTACGGCAGGACTTAGTTTAACATTGGACCCTATGGGGGAAATGTTTCAAAACGCTTCTTCTCTGAAACCACTAGGACAGTTGAAACCAAACTGCCCAGGAATGATCATTGGAAGGTTCTCTACAAATTTTTTGTTTTTTATGCCGATCGGAAATCCAAGATGGCCGCCACCACAATACATAGATTAACATTGGACCCTATGGGAAAATGTTCAAATGCCTTCTTCTCAGAAACTACAAATATGATTAAAGCCAAACTGTACATGAATGTTCATTGGATGGTCCTCTACAAACTGTACGTTTTTTGTTCCGATATGAAATTCAAAATGGCGGCTACGGCAGGACTTAGTTTAACATTGGACCCTATGGGGAAAATGTTTCAAAACGCTTCTTCTCTGAAGCCACTTGGACAATTGAAACCAAACTGCCCAGGAATGATCATTGGAAGGTCCTCTACAAGGTGTGTGTTTTTTTATGCCGATCGGAAATCCAAGATGGCCACCACCGCAGGACATAGATTAACATTGGACCCTATGGGAAAATGTTCAAATGCCTTCTTCTCAGAAACTACAAATATGATTAAAGCCAAACTGTACATGAATGTTCATTGGATGGTCCTCTACAAACTGTACGTTTTTTGTTCCGATATGAAATTCAAAATGGCGGCTACGGCAGGACTTAGTTTAACATTGGACCCTATGGGGGAAATGTTTCAAAACGCTTCTTCTCTGAAACCACTAGGACAGTTGAAACCAAACTGCCCAGGAATGATCATTGGAAGGTTCTCTACACATTTTATGTTTTTTATGCCGATCGGAAATCCAAGATGGCCGCCACCGCAATACATAGATTAACATTGGACACTATAGGAAAATGTTCAAATGCCTTCTTCTCAGAAACTGCAAATATTATTAAAGCCAAACTGTACATGAATGTTCATTGGATGGTCCTCTACAAACTGTACGTTTTTTGTTCCGATATGAAATTCAAAATGGCGGCTACGGCAGGACTTAGTTTAACATTAGACCCTATGGGAAAAATGTTTCAAAACGCTTCTTCTCTGAAACCACTTGGATAATTGAATCCAAACTGCCCAGGAATGATCATTGGAAGGTCCTCTACAAGGTGTGTGTTTTTTATGCTGATCGGAAATCCAAGATGGCCACCACCGCAGGACATAGATTAACATTGGACCCTATGGGAAAATGTTCAAATGCCTTCTTCTCAGAAACTACAAATATGATTAAAGCCAATCTGTACATGAATGTTCATTGGATGGTCCTCTACAAACTTTACGTTTTTTGTTCCGATATGAAATTCAAAATGGCGGCTACGGCAGGACTTAGTTTAACATTGGACCCTATGGGGGAAATGTTTCAAAACGCTTCTTCTCTGAAACCACTAGGACAGTTGAAACCAAACTGCCCAGGAATGATCATTGGAAGGTTCTCTACAAATTTTTTGTTTTTTATGCCGATCG
Organism: Bathymodiolus septemdierum; assembly: GCA_963383655.1. Taxonomy (NCBI): domain Eukaryota; kingdom Metazoa; phylum Mollusca; class Bivalvia; order Mytilida; family Modiolidae; genus Bathymodiolus; species Bathymodiolus septemdierum. Next base: position 37,348,659 of record OY726524.1, on the reverse strand, counting down.
GAAATCCAAGATGGCCGCCACCACAATACATAGATTAACATTGGACCCTATGGGAAAATGTTCAAATGCCTTCTTCTCAGAAACTACAAATATGATTAAAGCCAAACTGTACATGAATGTTCATTGGATGGTCCTCTACAAACTGTACGTTTTTTGTTCCGATATGAAATTCAAAATGGCGGCTACGGCAAGACTTAGTTTAACATTGGACCCTATGGGGAAAATGTTTCAAAACGCTTCTTCTCTGAAGCCACTTGGACAATTGAAACCAAACTGCCCAGGAATGATCATTGGAAGGTCCTCTACAAGGTGTGTGTTTTTTATGCCGATCGGAAATCCAAGATGGCCACCACCGCAGGACATAGATTAACATTGAACACTATGGGAAAATGTTCAAATGACTTCTTCTCAGAAACTACAAATATGATTAAAGCCAAACTGTACATGAATGTTCATTGGATGGTCCTCTACAAACTGTACGTTTTTTGTTCTGATATGAAATTCAAAATGGCGGCTACGGCAGGACTTAGTTTAACATTGGACCCTATGGGAAAAATGTTTCAAAATGCTTCTCTGAAACCACTTGGACAGTTGAAACCAAACTGCCCAGGAATGATCATTGGAAGGTCCTCTGTTTTTTATGCCGATCGGAAATCCAAGATGGCTGCCACCACAGGTCATAGTATTAACAGAGGACCATATGGGGAAAATACAGAAATATATTCTTCTCTGAAGCTATTGCACTGATTGAACCTAAACTGTGCATCAATCATTGGAAGGTCCTTTACAACTTTGTGTTTTTTATGTTGATCGTAATTCCAAGATGACTACCACTGCAAGACATAGTTTTTACATAGGACCAATTGTTTTTTTTTATTACCAGGTGAACGATACAGGCTCTTGAGAGCCTCTGGTTTCCTGATCATTATGCTTGTTAAATATGTTTCCATCGATGGTATTCCCCAAACATTTGTATTTTTCCGGTTTGTTGACATAATCGACATCACAGTTCATGACCGTTTCTGGAATGTAGGCCAAGCAAATTGTATTTTAAAATATTTGAAAATATGATGATTGATCATTCAGATTCCACCATTTTCTAGAAAATGGCCGATTTTACCGGGAAAATACATGCAAGTGCTCTCCATTAGTCACAAAATGGCAGATTATTTTGCATTTCCACTGCTGCTTTAATAACAAATATACCTCTTACTTCTTGGGGTAATGAAATGAAATTCACAGAGAAGATAGAAAAAGAATTAATTTAACACCAATAATCAAAATTTATAGCATAAATTGAACAGAGAATTAAATTAAACCAGACAGAAAAATGAAATTGTCTGGGTAAAAAAAAAACCTGTCATTATTACAAATAGTATCAGCAAAACTGTATTGTTACCACTCTGTGATAATAAATGTGATTAAAATAAATTGAAATCAGTCATTAATTGTTTTACCAAAATATGTCGGTCTAATAGATTGTATTGACAAAAGCAAAAACACCAAATTCACTGGATTAAATACTTTTTATGTGGGTAAGCAAGTTTAATATTTGCATCAAATAATTAATTTTTAATACTTCAATTTCAAACTATTTAAAAAAAACATCTTTTGAAATTTTTCAGACCAATCAATTACACTGAAAAAGCTAAAATACTACTTTCTTAATCTGGTTTACTTTTTAAGTTTGGTTGGCCTATGACAAAATCATGTGCTTTATTGAACTTTGACCGACTTTATGTGACGTCATACGACGCCATTTGGAAAAAGGGTGGTAAAGAAATATGGGTCAGTATGTAATTATTATCGATCTTTTTTCCATGGAACTTTACACATGTGAGCAAGAATAGATGAGGAACATAATTAAAAAGAAAAAAATGTTTACTTTTCAAACATGAAAAAAATAATCAAACATTATCCAATGACTGACCGACTTATTGTCAGACGAGGATATATATATATATGTAACTGCTACAGACCATGTGTTTCCCCACTGGCAAGCATGAGGTGGACACTGGATTCCCACGACTGAACACTAGCCACAAGAGCCCACCCTATAGCATAACAATAAGGCCACAGTGGACAGTGGATACATAGTAATAACTTATCATATTATTTTCATTACTATGGGTAAACAAAGCTGTTAAAGTTGTATTTGATGTGCAATGTAGTTGCAATATTATGAAAGTTATAATCGGTATGTCATTTCTTAAATTGATAAGCACCTTTTTTTGTTGATAATGCCATTAAATTCAATTTCCTTGAAACTGTAAGAACAGTTTATTTTTTTCAAAAGGTGTCGACATACATGTACATGTGTATCTCCTATTTTAACACACCTGTCAGTCACCTGCAGGGTCAATATACAAAATTGAAATCAGATAATCTATTAAAAGCATTGAAGCAAAATATGCAGATCTGTATCCCACTTTCTACTCACCATTAATTAACTGCTTGTGCATGTACCAGTATTACTGTTTGTGTATATGAACACAAATTTTGCAGTTGTATATGTTGTGGGTATGACATTGTCTTCTGTCTGTAGAAACAATGGTTTTTGAGTGATAACTTTGTTCTGTTTGACCTACATTTTTTTTGTATCCTGATGAATTGTTAACACACAAATCATTGCATTGTCGAGAATAAAGGTTGGTATTGTAGCTTTAAGTTTACTCATTCCCAACCAAGAGGCCTCAAGGTGCAAAAATTGATGTTTTCGTTTTATGTATGTGAAGAATTTGTTCATCTGATAATGATTTTGACGAGTTTTTTAAATGAATTCCTTATGGAAATCTCTTGTAGAGAAATATACAGTGTTATTATGTAATTATTAAGTACTGTTTTTGACCCACAAGTTAAACTTTATTGTTCACCTTACCGAAGGGTCATGTGAGGTACGGTCGTCACTTTTCATCTGTTGTAGTCATGTTTGTCCTTAAACTTTTACATTTTGCATTTTCTTCTTGGAAACCACTGGATAAATTGGAACTAACCATTGAAAGATTGTTCATTCAATGGTCAGCCCTCTACAATTTTTTTAGCTCACCTGACCCAAAGGGTCATGTGAGGTATTGGTGTCCGTCGTCCGTCCGTTAACTTTTTCATATTTTAATCTACTCCCCTGAAACAACTGGGCCAAATGGAATCAAACTTGGCAGAAAGCATCTATATAAGGTCCTCTATAAAGTTTCTTCATTTCGTCCCATTCCGCCAACAAATATGACCGCCAAGGGCAATTCTTGTTTCTGATTGGCTAATGTTAAAAAAATCTTCTCCTCTGAAACTGCATGGCCAAATGGAGCCAAACTTGGCAGGAAGCATCTATGTAAGATCCTCTATAAAACTTCTTCATTTGGTTCCATTCGGCCAACAAACATGACCTCTGTTACTGAAAATAGAACATATGGTAAAATTGCATGTTTTTGGTAATAACTCAAAAACCGTTAATAATATCAGAAATCTTGACGGGGTAAAAATGATCAGCACAGCAAGATCTAACTACCCTGAAATTTTGAAGAAAATCTGATTACTTATCTTGGAGTTATTGCCCTTTTTTCATCAAATTTTAAAAATGTTAATACTTTTCATCCTTTATTTCAAAAACTATAAGAGATAAATGTTGAGTGTAAACTGAAAACATGTTCAGCTTTTCAAGATCTACATGCCCTGCAATTTTGAAGTAAATATGATTACCCGTCAAGGAGTTATTGCCCTTTTTTCATTATTTTTTTTTAATTGAAACATTTTTGTCTGATATTTCAAAAACTATTAGAGATAAAGGTTTTGTATCATTCTATTGTCAGGTGAGCGATACAGGCTCAGTGTGCTGAGCCTCTAGTTTTTTATCGATCGGAATGGGAAATTGACCACAGAAAAAAAGAGGCCCAAAGGAGCCAAATAGGGTGTTTCCACATATATGGTATACATAATTTATTGTTCATCTGTTTATTTGACCATGTATTTTCAATGGATTCCTTAGAAAAATCCATATTCTTATTATCTACCAGTAACTGTTTTTGAAATAATAGGTGCCAAAAAGGTTTTTTTCCTTGAATAATTTTGAATTATATTCATTATAACATTTCCTGTCAATGTTTTGCAGTTATTTTAGTAACTGTTATGGGTTTCATGATTAAGAGGGGATAAAGAGAGCAATGCTTACAATAATAAAACAAAAGTAAAGACAAATTCACCAGAGGGTCCAGCATGTTACTGTGTCCAACACATTATTGTGTCAAGCACACTCTTTCTTTTAATAGATACTTGTTTATTGACTTTCCCTTGTCAACATGCTGCAGTCGTATATATTCATACTGTGCTTGGTGTAGCCTTAAATTGTCCTTTGTTATGTCAGCCATTTTCTATTCCCAAGTGTGCATTATTAGTCTGAACACATGTCAATAATGTGAGGATTATGCAGTGATCAGCTTGGTGTCAGTTTCGGACTGCATAAAAACTTCCTTTTTTTTTAGCCAAAATACACAAAATGTACACCAAAGTTTATCGTTGTCAAAGCAATAACCCTAGCCGTGAGCACACAGTCAACAAATCTAAGAATGTATATTTTTACTAAATAAACAAAAAAGTCTTTTAAATATCATGTTATTGCAATGATATTCATCCATGTTTTATTTAGTTCAGAGAAATGAACTTTAGAAAAAGTCAGTGGCATGATAGATCATAATTTTTCTACTTATTTTCTGATAAATTGGTCAGTAGGCAGTTTTCATAAAATGTGACACTTAAGTTACATGCCTGTAAAACATAGATGTGTGCTGCAAAGAATTATTACAATGAATACTCCTGAAAAATGTGATAGATAACATGTATGCAAACACTTCAGAAGACAGGGGTGCAATAAAATAACAGAAAGCAAGCCCAGCTGTACTCTGCACTTTCAAAAATGAGGAATAAATTTTCCTTGCACTTGAAAGTTATCTGGAGCTCTTGATACATCCATATTGTTGTGACCTGATGGTCTATACTGTAACTTTGACTTTCCATGCATACCTGTTAAAAGTATTTGCAAAATTGCATGATTGTTATTTAAAGAAAAACTTGCGGCAGGTCGGTGGTTTTCTCCAGGGACATCTGGTTTCCTTCACCAATAAAACTGAAATATTGTTGAAAGTGGCGTTAAGCACCCATAGCCCTAACCCCTATTTAAAGAAATATAAATTGACACCAGTTTTTTGTACTCTGTAATTCACAATAATTTTCTCCATAAAACAAAACTGAATAGTTTGTCCAATGCTTAACTTAAGAATAGTAATACAAGCTGTATACTGTAGTATTCTATCAGAAAATTATTGGCTTGCATTGATTTGCTGAGCCAGCCACCTACAATTGATTGTAGTCAGTAGTCATGGTTACAACAGAATGTTCTCTGGACACTATAAGAGATGTTTGTCATTAATGATTTTATACAGTAGATCAATAAGTTGTATCACTGTTAACCATGTTTTGGTATAGCTCCATTCAAAGAGATTTATTTGGTTTATACTGACTGGTGCATGCTTGTAATGAGCATATTATTATTGCTAATTATTTTTATTAAGATCTTTTCAAATCTTCAGTCTGGTACATGTACCTGTAGCTGGGAGTATACATAACCTTCCTCTAATTTTAACTTTCAAGGTTAAAGACCGGTTTAATTTTGACCTTTGAACTTTTGGCTTGATACAAAAGTTCAAATTCAAAATTATTTTCATGTAAATGACTAAATCCAATAATAATAGTTCGTTGTACAGTATTATGTACAAATGGGATAATTTTTGATGAGTCTGTATTGTGTTGAAAATCTGTTTTAGACTACACACATGGCCCGGGTGGCTCAATGCGTTAGGTAGTTGGATTACCTACATGTAACAACTTATACAAGCCTATCACCAATAGTGTGGGTTCATACCCGGCTTTGTAAATTACAAAAAAGGGTGCAATCGACTCGCAGCCACAAGTGATACTTGCCCATGGTCGGTGGTTCTCTCCGGGTACTACAGCTTCTTCCACCACTAAAACTGATCGCCATGATATAACTGAAATATTGCTGAAAGTGGCATTAAACACCAAAAATCAATCAATCTATCACACATGGCATGCCTCTAGTCCAGTACAGGTTTTCAATACAATATGGAGGAGTACAATATCTTTATATATTGTACATATCACTGTACAATAATTAATCATGATAATCAATCTTAAACAACAAGCAATATTTACTAATACATACAATTCTACAATGTACATATTTTTAACATTGACAAACATTTCTGGCATTGCAAGTGATGACTAGAAAAATGTATAAAATACATGTGTATTAAATATATACCTTTTTGCAATTTATTATTGTAAAAGTTAAAAAGTGTACACATATATTTTGTTACAATTTATCAGAGGAAGAAAAAGTTATAGTTTTATTGTATTTTTGATTTTTCTATAGTTTTTTAATGTAAATTTTCAATGAATGGAAAATCATTAATGTTCAATTCAAGGTTATTATTTATAAATACATGTAAATAGAAGTTAATTATTCATTAAATCAATAGGAACATGTGTAAATGGCTGATTTAAAAAGAAAATAGTTCTTCACTGTATTGATGATATTATGACTTAAATCTATTTTTAGAATGTCAATTACATGATGGTTAAGTATATACATGAAGTACTGTAAATAGTGATTGATTTCTTAATCAAATGTGACAGTTAATGAAAATCAATGACATTGATCATGAAAACTAAGGTCAAACATGTCAAGCCTCTAGATTTTCTGAGAACAAAATTAATACAATATGTTTTTAAATCAACAGTTACAAAAAGCTATTCATGTTATTTTCATGGGTTTTTATGTCAGTATTTAAACTTTAGACATATCAATTACTTCTTTGGTACCAATGAGTCGTTAGATGTTCCTTTTCAAGTTATTCTTGTTGGTCCTTTTGATTGGAAATCCATGGCCTTTGGTACCAATGAGTCGTTAGATGTTCCTTTTCAAGTTATTCTTGTTGGTCCTTTTGATTGGAAATCCATGGCCTTAATTAAGGCCAGGTCCTGCAGTTAACATAAATGCTGTCACTGTCGCCCATGGTCAGATGTAGTCATTTAAGGAACCCATTAAAAAACTCATTTTGAAAATTACAGATTTAACATTAGTCTTTTTCTTTTTCAAGTTTTCAAATTGTCCAAAAAGTTAATGTGACTAGCAATATAAACATGAAAGCATGAAATACATTTTGTATATGCAGATTTGTATATTTGACAATTTTGTTTTTTATTTAAGAGAAATTTTACTCTTACGATAAATATTTTACACTTAGGAGTGGGTCGTTTTAGTCATGGACTTGTAAAAAAATTTCCACTTGCGATTATCATTTAAAAAAAATTGGTGTTACTTACAATAAATATTTATCGTAAGAATTTTTGTGAAAAGGGCTGCTGTACTTTGTAGTTTTCAGTCATTGGGAGCAGGGAGGAGCAAGGTCTGATATTTGTAAAACAATAGTTGATCTGTACTTTGTATTTTTCAGCATTGGGAGCAGCAAGGTCTGATATTTTTGAAACAATAGTTAATTTGTACTTTATATTTTTCAGCATTGGGAGCAGCAAGGTCTGATATTTGTGAGACAATAGTTGATCTGTACTTTGTATGTTTCAGTATTGGGAGCAGGGAGGAGCAAGGTCTGATATTTGTGAGACAATAGTTGATCTGTACTTTGTATTTTTCAGCATATGGGGCAGTGAGCAGCAAGGTCTGATATTTGTGAAACAATATCTGATCTGTACTTTGTATTTTTCAGCATTGAGAGCAGCAAGGTCTGATATTTGTGAGACAATATCTGATCTGTACTTTGTATTTTTCAGCATTGGGAGCAGCTTATGGAACAGCTAAGTCTGGTACTGGTATTGCTGCTATGTCTGTGATGAGACCAGAGTTGATTATGAAATCTGTCATTCCAGTTGTCATGGCTGGTATCATTGCTATTTATGGACTGGTCGTAGCTGCTTTGATAGCCAATAGTATTGATAAAAGTTATACATTATTCAAGTTAGTATAAGTTACAATGTATTTAATTCACCTTTGATTACACCTTAACTAGATGTACATGTATATGTGTTAAAAGAAAGAGAATAAACTAAGAAATAAAATTTGATTAATCTGCAGTCTAATATTGAACAGAATCACTAATGATACATTAGAAATCAACAAACAAACAGTCTTTCGATGTCTAAATCTGGAGACTAGCTTGCAACAAGCACAAACGTAATGAGGGATTTATGACAATGGGATACCAACCCTTTTTGTCACTCGAGTAGCAGAGTCAACATGTCAGAAGCAATATACGTCATAAGCCAGATGTAGTTGCCACACCGGACAATATGTGAGACTTCCGAAAAAATTACGTGTATTTTAATGTATCTTTTCCATTACTGAATGCCCCCCTACTTTTCACAAAAACAAACATCTTAAAATAGAACAAGAAAATGTGGTAATGGGGTGATTTCGTAGAAACCAAGGTGAAAAAATCGCTTACTTTGCCTGGTTTGGTGAGGCCTGTCCTATAAAAATATGGGTTAATGTTTGTTTATTCATCCATGAAAAATTGGATATCTTGTTTTTTTTTATATTGTATAATGTAATGCTGATGATCTATTTCAGGAGTTTCACACATCTGGGAGCAGGACTTAGTGTTGGTTTGAGTGGTTTGGCCGCAGGATTTGCAATTGGTATAGTAGGAGATGCTGGTGTAAGAGGAACTGCTCAACAGCCCCGTTTATTTGTAGGAATGATTTTAATCCTTATTTTTGCTGAAGTACTGGGTCTTTATGGACTAATTGTTGCTCTTATTTTGGCAACGCGACAAGGATAAATTTATCAATCTGTCAAGACTGTTAACTACTTTAATCAAGAGGCACAAAAAATTTGATGTAATATCTCCATGACAACGACCTCAAATTTTTGTGTCTTTACGTAGGTCATATTGTATTTTTGTTTGTATGTAAAGTAAAAACTGTGTTGAATGATACTGTTACGTGTGGGTGAAAGAGAACTTTGCCATACAATGGAATAAGCGTATCATTTATTGGGCCAAACTAATAGTGACTGATATGTAATATAAATGGTCTTATAACTACTGGTTGTCCATTTCATAATAACATAATGGAAATTCATTACCATATTCCAAATTTTATTTACCAGAGAAAATATACCACTGTTATTATGCATGTTGTTTGACACAGTCAGCCAAAATCTTTTTACTCACTAGTCTGAAGAGTTATTGGTAAATTAAATGAAAATATGTACATTAACAGTGCCAAACTTGCTTGTTTTTTGTAGACTGGCTCAGAAGTGATATTACTCAGTTGATAAATGAATTCATGCAGTTTTTTTTCTTTTACTGACAAACTCTAGTACTGGTTTCCCATTATCTCTGTCTAAAACTGGTAACTTAAAATATATCATGAGTGAAATTAATCTTTTGTAACATAGATATTAAAAGGCCATTTGTATCAAAAGTAAAATTTAATTAAAAGTGTCATTCGAAGAAAATTAAATAAGTTCTCTTTGTAATCTCAATAACTTATTTAACCACATTCTTTGAAATCCAGCAGCTAATTTATTCAAGTGACATTTCATCAAAAATATTCAATTTTTTTGTATCATTGAATATTGATTGTTTCTTTTTAGACATTCCAATCTGACAATGCAGTTTTAATATTTATAAATAGTCAGATGGTGTTTTTTTTTATTATTAATTTGTGTTACTATCTTGAGATACAGAACAATGTTTTATTTTCTATGTATATATATATATATCATGTTTTTTGTTTTCACTGTACAATGGGTATTACATGAGATGATCATTCTGAGTGTTAACAGGTTTAAGATTGTGATATATATTTTATCCGATTTGATATTTATTCACTAAACGAGGAAGTAATTTGCACCTGTTTAGGATTTTAGTTTACCATAAATAATATTATATATGGAGCTAAAATTAAGTATGATGCAAATATTTCCCTGTTGATTTTTTTTTTTTTATCTTTTGTCTCATTTCTATTAAGCATGATCTGTGAATAATTGTTTACAAAGTATAAAGAAAGAAAAAAATTTCTGATTGATTTTGCTGTAAAGGCAGGAAGAATAACAATGTAGATTCTAATATATAAGATATTGGTACGGTACAGCATAGGAAACTATTTCAGATCACCTGACAAGAGTAAAAAAAATGATAGATATTTTGTCAAAATTATAATTTCTCTGTTTTACTGATGTCAGGTTTGAATTTCAAAATATTTTCATGTAATTACTGAATTGTTACTTTTACACATTTTACAAAATAATTAAATTGATTTTAAAATCATTTTTTTGTCATAAATAATATAACTTATTATATGTGATTAAATTTTTAGTGAGCCAGTAAAAAATATTTATAGAATTTTATTTCTAAATAAAACAATAATTTGAGATACAGTTGTACAATTTAGTGAGATTTTTTCATATTTAAAACCAAACACCTTACCATTTATTTAAAATCAGTTATTACTAAAGGGAAATAATCCAGAATTTTAAAGCAATTTTTTTCTAGTCTCTTAGTCTATTATAATCAGATAAATGTATTGTCAGGATAGATAGAGATATTAATTACTTGTTTTCACAGGTAAAAACACTGTAATAAATTCAAAATACTTAAAAAAAAGCCTTATTGTCACTTTCTTCCAAAAATAAAACCGCGTCGGTTCGAGCCCCGATCTAATCAAACCAAAGACTGTAAAATTGGTATTTGTTGCTTCTCCGCTAAGCATGCAGCAATAAGGGGAAAGAGCAAACATGAGTTGGCTTCAAATCAGGATAATATGTCGGGGTGTGGCAACACGTTTATCCACGGACTTGTTTCAGTGAGCTAACACTTTAAAAATCCAACTAAGCGTGTTGGTCTATTACAAAGCCGGACCTCATCATTATCTCATTGAAAAGTAACTTGTTCTCCCATGATGTAGCTGAAAAATTGCTGAGTTGGCGTTAAAACAACAATCACTCGCTCATGCAAAAATAATAATGAAATACAGTAGTCAGCAATAGACTACTGATACTCTTTGGTCAAAGATAGATGTTCTCGATTTGTACCTTTGGTGCTTACAGGTGTTTTGGGATCCCTACAAAATACAAAAATGTTGAACCACTTGAAGAATTATTCAGAATGGCATGTAGTCATATTTAACATGGATGGTCATAACATGTGCTCCACAATATTTGTCCATGTAATAAGAAAGGATGTGGATGTAAATGAACATGAGATACTATCCAACATTACAAATTAAAGGACAACATTTTTATTTGACTGTTCTACATTTCAGTCACAGTAGGGTTTTCAACAATGAACATAACTTATACCCTGTAGTTGAGTGGTAGTCTTTACTTCTCAAGATAAATGCTACATTTGTTTATCTTTGTTGTTTTGATATCACATGGTGTATAGAATACTATTTCCCAGATATGGGTTATCAACAAGAAAACAAAATACAGGGGAAGAAATCGTACAAATACTGTCATCATTGTGCCTGACATCACATTATACTGTTACAAATACAGACAAAAAACAGCCACAGAGCTCTTATTTGGTAAATATAAAGACCATTTAATATAGTTAGAAGTGGAAGAACTATATATGTTTTAGAAGGTGTTTAATGCCACTTCCAACAATATTTCAGTTGTATCCTGGCGATCAGTGTTGTTGGTTGAGAAAACCACTGACAAACTACCATAGATGTTTTGGAAGACAATGTTTAACAATTGAAAGTTTAGGGTGCAAAAATCACCTTCATGTAGTATATATACAGTATGTATACAACTGTACACCTTAAGCACAGAAGGAAATGTTTTACCAATTATATAATGGAAGGACAAACTTGGATTATCAATAGCCCATTTGTACATCTCTGAAATTATATATTTTGAAGGAGTTATTTCCCTTTAATGTGGGCAAAAAGGTCCCTTTTCATGTAAAGTTCAAAGAAAATAACTTGTATATTATTTTCCCTTAACCTGTTCCAAGTTTTTAATAATGTAACCTTGAAAACCAATAGGGTTCCAGATTCTCTTAACTACTAAGTATGTACCAAGTTTGGTCAAAATCCATTGAAGGATGTTGATTCTAGAGTGTTCACAAGGATGTTACGGGGTAAAAATTTGACCCGGTGATCTTAACCTTTTACCTATGACCTTGAAAATCAATAGGGTTCCATATTATCTTAAGGACTAAGTATGTACCAAGTTTGGTCAAAATCCATTGAAGGATGTTGATTCTAGAGTGTTAACAAGGATGTTACGGGGTAAAAATTTGACCCAGTGACCTTGACCTATGCCCTTGAAAATCAATAGGTTTCCAGATATTCTGAAGGACTAAGTATGTACCAAGTTTGGTAAAAATCCATTGAAGGATGTTGATTCTAGAGTGTTCACAAGGATGTTACGGAAGGACGGACGGTAGCGTTACTATATCCCTTCGCAACTTCGTTGGCGAGGGGATAATAACATGTATAAATGTGTATAATATTAGGAAATCTGGAATGTGTGAATGGTCTAAGTAAAAAAGAAAATGGGTGTAAATGAACACGAGAGACTATCCAACATTACACTGGACATAAATTAAGGAAATGAACTGCTATTATTATACCTCACTAACTTCTCATTGGCTTAAATTAAATCACATGATCTAAAACAATTTTAATGTTGTGTGAAAATTAACCCAAATGGGAAACAACTAGTTGTTTACCGGGTAAAAACCCTATTGTTTCCCGGTAAAAAACCCATTGCGTGCCTCAAAAGGGGAACAACTCTTTCAAAATTTTCATAAAATTTCAAAATTCTAAAATCAATAAAAAAAAAAAAATCAGTTCAAAATTTTCAAAAAATTTCAATATTTCAAAAATTTCAAAACATTTCAAAAATAAAAATAAAAATATAAATTTTCATAAGATATCAAAATTTTTAAAAAAGTTTCAAAAATTTCAGTTTTCATAAAATTTCAAAATTTTAATATTTAAATAATAATATTGAAAAATGATAAAACAATTGTAGCCTACCATTTCGGTCAATACTATTGTCTTCTTCAGAAAGAATGAAGATTACCTAAAATTGAAATTGACTGGTTAATAAAAGTATTAAGAAATGGGTGTTTTCATAATGGACCGGTAATATGTCCAAGGTTAGTCGATAATGGCTCATGGAAGGTTGTATTGTCCCGAGGCAATTTTTGAAGTTATTAAACACACATTTTAAATTTAAATATGTTGAAAATATTACTGATGGCCGGTTTGTGCCCTATATCACTGGTTGTGTTGTGAACTTTAATATAAACATGAAATAGTTTAACATTTGTTAAAAATTTGTCAAAAGTTATTAAACACATATTTTGCTTAAATACATGTATTTATTTAAATGCCCAATCCTTGGTCTGTTGTTCGGTATAATAAAACAGTTATTGCCTTCAATGGATTGTAAACATTAGAATTGTTAACCCTCAAGGGGTTGTTTCCCTCGGGCTAAAATGAGTGTAAAACGGCTTCTAGTCTAATTATATGGCGAAGTAAAAAACTATGTATCTGCCGGTAACTGCAGTTTAAAGAAAAACAGCATGAAATGAAGAATTTAATGAAAAATATGCAAACTTGGGTACGCTAAGATTTTTTGTGATATTTAACTGGTGTCATGTTTCACTTATAAGTACGCAAAGAATTATTTCAGTGTATTTTGGGAAAAAAATTAATAATGTTGATTTTGTTATATTGCTATTGCTAATTGATAAAAGTAACAAATTATTAGTAAACATGTAACTGCAGTTCCTTGAATATATTTTTTTTAAATAGACGTCTTCAAACAAGTTTACATGCACACATCTCACACAATTTATAAGCTGGAAGTAGTAATTATGGAAATATAAACTTGGTATTTCTGATACGTCTTTATAAAGGGCACTAATGTCTATCTTCCTCATTGTCATTTGACTGGTTTGACTATTTCCTGTATCTAAATATTACAATACAGAACATGTAGTGAAAGTAAAATACAATCAAATCTGTATATAAAGGCCACTCAAGGGAACCTGAAAATGTGGCCTTAATTGGCAGTTGCTCTTAATATACAGGTTAAAATGTACTATTCATTAATGGGAAAATGAGACTGTCTGTTTATAGACCGATTTGTTAAATAGAGGTGCCCTTTAAGGCAGGTTTATAGACTGATTTATTAAATAGAGGTGCCCTTTAAGGCAGGTTTATGGACTGATTTATTAAATAGAGGTGCCCTTTAAGGCAGGTTTATGGACTGATTTATTAAATAGAGGTGCCCTTTAAGGCAGGTTTATGGACTGATTTATTAAATAGAGGTGCCCTTTAAGGCAGGTTTATGGACTGATTTATTAAATAGAGGTGCCCTTTAAGGCAGGTTTATAGACTGATTTATTAAATAGAGGTGCCCTTTAAAGCAGGTTTATAGACTGATTTATTAAATAGAGGTGCCCTTTAAAGCAGGTTTATAGACTGATTTATTAAATAGAGGTGCCCTTTAAGGCAGGTTTATAGACTGATTTATTAAATAGAGGTGCCCTTTAAGGCAGGTTTATAGACTGATTTATTAAATAGAGGTGCCCTTTAAGGCAGGTTTATAGACTGATTTATTAAATAGAGGTGCCCTTTAAGGCAGGTTTATAGACCGATTTATTAAATAGAGGTGCCCTTTAAGGCAGGTTTATAGACTGATTTATTAAATAGAGGTGCCCTTTAAGGCAGGTTTATAGACCGATTTATTAAATAGAGGTGCCCTTTAAGGCAAGTTTATAGACCGATTTATTAAATAGAGGTGCCCTTTAAGGCAGGTTTATAGACTGATTTATTAAATAGAGGTGCCCTTTAAAGCAGGTTTATAGACTGATTTATTAAATAGAGGTGCCCTTTAAAGCAGGTTTATACTGATTTATTAAATAGAGGTGCCCTTTAAGGCAGGTTTATAGACTGATTTATTAAATAGAGGTGCCCTTTAAGGCAGGTTTATAGACTGATTTATTAAATAGAGGTGCCCTTTAAGGCAGGTTTATAGACTGATTTATTAAATAGAGGTGCCCTTTAAGGCAGGTTTATAGACTGATTTATTAAATAGAGGTGCCCTTTAAGGCAGGTTTATAGACTGATTTATTAAATAGAGGTGCCCTTTAAGGCAGGTTTATGGACTGATTTATTAAATAGAGGTGCCCTTTAAGGCAGGTTTGACATATCATTGTTAATTTAGTAAATCAGATGTACTCAATTTAGATATACCGGTATCTAAATGTTACTGTTGAGAGCTGTAAGAAAAAAATAAATATTGAATGACATTAAAGTCTAGCTATTCAAAATACAAATGTTAACATCTGAAAAAAAGTTTGAAGATACCAAAGGGGTAAGTAAAAGCTGTAAATCAAAGAACAGACAATACAATGGCCAAATACTGATCCACAAAACACTAAACATTGAACAACATGAATCCAACAACATTTCAGGTGAACTCAGGTGCTGTGGAAGGGTAGGAAGTGGTTTTAGTCAACTGGCTGTGGACTGCTGAATGGTGGATATTTCAGTTTTGAACCAATTTTTGCAGAAACACATAGTTTTAAAATAATACTACATGTATTATGTATTGTCCTAAACAAATTGTTTTTTTTTTTTTTTTGGATAACAAAGGACATTCTTGTACACAATAGTCTTTCAATGATATTTTTAGTTGTGAGTTGACAACTAACATCAATGAAATATAAACTGCACCAGTGGAGTAATGGTTAGCGTGCTCTCCTGGAGTGGGGTTGAGGTCACTCAGACTGTAATATTGGTATTTGTTGCTTCTTTTCTTAAGCACGTAACATTAAGGAATAAGAGACTGGTTAGCTGAGAATCAGGATAATGTGACATGTCTATTCGTGGCCTGTGTTGTTTCAGTGGACTTGCACTATAAAAACCAAAGTAACTATGTAGGACTACTTGAAAGTGGATATCATCATTTCATTGAATGCAAATTGTTCTCTGAAAATATTTGTTCATTTGACGTTAAAACAACAATCGCTCACTCTATTTTTGGACAGCAAAAATTAAAGGAATTGAATGTGTATGGATACAATCTTTCAATGATATAGCAGTTATGAGTGGACAACAGACATCAATATAAGTTATTTGGGATGTAGACATACTAACGGAGTTGTGAAGGAAGTCAAGAAATAATAGGTCTGACAAAAACAATCATTTTAATAATGATCATTGGGCAAGTATTTTTCCTCCAATGATAAAATGTTAAGAATGAATGGTAAAATACCGTACATGTTTCATATGACCATATACAAAGATTTTAAGACTTTAAATTAACTGGTTTTCCAATCTTTAGACTAGGAGTGTACTTGATGAAGATTATTCCAGAAATGTGTTGTGTGTTGTACAAAATAAGATAGCTATGTTTTTATTTCCATCATTTAAAGGCACGACTTGTGAATGTTTAGTGAAGAGAAATAAATAATTATTAAAGGTTAAAGGTTATTGGTGTTTAATGTCACTTTCAATGATATTTCAGTTTCATTAGTAGGAGTAAAAAATACTCTTTGCCCAACGTCACCACATAATTTATCTAGTACATCTTGTGCAGGAATCAAAACTCTAGTGGCAATAACAGATTGCATAGGTAGGTGTAAATCCAACTATTATACCATCATGACTCCAAATTATATATGGTGCTGTCTTAAAAAGGAGGAGCAAAAATATTTGTGGTAACTTTCACATGCATTCTTCCTGTTCCACAAAGTTTTTTTTATAGTTTAATGTGGTATATATTATCCTGAAGAATTATATTATGTTTTTGATGACTGGAAACACAGCGAAAATTCTCAAATGTCACTTCAGAAAATACAAAATTACAGATTTAACATTGAAGAGAAATTTTACATAACTTGTTCTCACCATGATATAACTGAAAAAAATATCAATTGGAGCTATACAACAATAACTCACTAACTATTCACATAGGCTATAATATTACAACATTATTCAAATCTTTGACACACATTTTCTGTTCCATAATGTAATTACTGAACTAGTATGTCTATCATGATACTGTTCCATAATGTAATTACTGAACTAGTATGTCTATCATGATACTGTTCCATAATACTGAACTAGTATGTCTATCATGATACTGTTCCATAATGTAATTACTGAACTAGTATGTCTATCATGATACTGTTCCATAATACTGAACTAGTATGTCTATCATGATACTGTTCCATAATGTAATTACTGAACTAGTAGGTCTATCATGATACTGTTCCATAATGTAATTACTGAACTAGTAGGTCTATCATGATACTGTTCCATAATGTAATTACTGAACTAGTAGGTCTATCATGATACTGTTCCATAATGTAATTACTGAACTAGTAGGTCTATCATGATACTGTTCCATAATGTAATTACTGAACTAGTAGGTCTATCATGATACTGTTCCATAATGTAATTACTGAACTAGTAGGTCTATCATGATACTGTTCCATAATGTAATTACTGAACTAGTAGGTCTATCATGATACTGTTCCATAATGTAATTACTGAACTAGTATGTCTATCATGATACTGTTCCATAATGTAATTACTGAACTAGTATGTCTATCATGATACTGTTCCATAATACTGAACTAGTATGTCTATCATGATACTGTTCCATAATGTAATTACTGAACTAGTATGTCTATCATGATACTGTTCCATAATACTGAACTAGTATGTCTATCATGATACTGTTCCATAATGTAATTACTGAACTAGTAGGTCTATCATGATACTGTTCCATAATGTAATTACTGAACTAGTAGGTCTATCATGATACTGTTCCATAATGTAATTACTGAACTAGTAGGTCTATCATGATACTGTTCCATAATGTAATTACTGAACTAGTAGGTCTATCATGATACTGTTCCATAATGTAATTACTGAACTAGTAGGTCTATCATGATACTGTTCCATAATGTAATTACTGAACTAGTAGGTCTATCATGATACTGTTCCATAATGTAATTACTGAACTAGTAGGTCTATCATGATACTGTTCCATAATGTAATTACTGAACTAGTAGGTCTATCATGATACTGTTCCATAATGTAATTACTGAACTAGTAGGTCTATCATGATACTGTTCCATAATGTAATTACTGAACTAGTAGGTCTATCATGATACTGTTCCATAATGTAATTACTGAACTAGTAGGTCTATCATGATACTGTTCCATAATGTAATTACTGAACTAGTAGGTCTATCATGATACTGTTCCATAATGTAATTACTGAACTAGTAGGTCTATCATGATACTGTTCCATAATGTAATTACTGAACTAGTAGGTCTATCATGATACTGTTCCATAATGTAATTACTGAACTAGTAGGTCTATCATGATACTGTTCCATAATGTAATTACTGAACTAGTATGTCTATCATGATACTGTTCCATAATGTAATTACTGAACTAGTATGTCTATCATGATACTGTTCCATAATGTAATTACTGAACTAGTAGGTCTATCATGATACTGTTCCATAATGTAATTACTGAACTAGTAGGTCTATCATGATACTGTTCCATAATGTAATTACTGAACTAGTAGGTCTATCATGATACTGTTCCATAATGTAATTACTGAACTAGTAGGTCTATCATGATACTGTTCCATAATGTAATTACTGAACTAGTATGTCTATCATGATACTGTTCCATAATGTAATTACTGAACTAGTAGGTCTATCATGATACTGTTCCATAATGTAATTACTGAACTAGTATGTCTATCATGATACTGTTCCATAATACTGAACTAGTATGTCTATCATGATACTGTTCCATAATACTGAACTAGTAGGTCTATCATGATACTGTTCCATAATGTAATTACTGAACTAGTATGTCTATCATGATACTGTTCCATAATACTGAACTAGTATGTCTATCATGATACTGTTCCATAATGTAATTACTGAACTAGTAGGTCTATCATGATACTGTTCCATAATGTAATTACTGAACTAGTAGGTCTATCATGATACTGTTCCATAATGTAATTACTGAACTAGTAGGTCTATCATGATACTGTTCCATAATGTAATTACTGAACTAGTAGGTCTATCATGATACTGTTCCATAATGTAATTACTGAACTAGTAGGTCTATCATGATACTGTTCCATAATGTAATTACTGAACTAGTAGGTCTATCATGATACTGTTCCATAATGTAATTACTGAACTAGTATGTCTATCATGATACTGTTCCATAATGTAATTACTGAACTAGTAGGTCTATCATGATACTGTTCCATAATGTAATTACTGAACTAGTAGGTCTATCATGATACTGTTCCATAATGTAATTACTGAACTAGTAGGTCTATCATGATACTGTTCCATAATGTAATTACTGAACTAGTAGGTCTATCATGATACTGTTCCATAATGTAATTACTGAACTAGTAGGTCTATCATGATACTGTTCCATAATGTAATTACTGAACTAGTAGGTCTATCATGATACTGTTCCATAATGTAATTACTGAACTAGTAGGTCTATCATGATACTGTTCCATAATGTAATTACTGAACTAGTATGTCTATCATGATACTGTTCCATAATGTAATTACTGAACTAGTAGGTCTATCATGATACTGTTCCATAATGTAATTACTGAACTAGTAGGTCTATCATGATACTGTTCCATAATGTAATTACTGAACTAGTAGGTCTATCATGATACTGTTCCATAATGTAATTACTGAACTAGTAGGTCTATCATGATACTGTTCCATAATGTAATTACTGAACTAGTAGGTCTATCATGATACTGTTCCATAATGTAATTACTGAACTAGTAGGTCTATCATGATACTGTTCCATAATGTAATTACTGAACTAGTATGTCTATCATGATACTGTTCCATAATGTAATTACTGAACTAGTAGGTCTATCATGATACTGTTCCATAATGTAATTACTGAACTAGTAGGTCTATCATGATACTGTTCCATAATGTAATTACTGAACTAGTAGGTCTATCATGATACTGTTCCATAATGTAATTACTGAACTAGTATGTCTATCATGATACTGTTCCATAATACTGAACTAGTATGTCTATCACGATACTGTTCCATAATGTAATTACTGAACTAGTATGTCTATCATGATACTGTTCCATAATACTGAACTAGTAGGTCTATCATGATACTGTTCCATAATGTAATTACTGAACTAGTATGTCTATCATGATACTGTTCCATAATGTAATTACTGAACTAGTATGTCTATCATGATACTGTTCCATAATACTGAACTAGTATGTCTATCATGATACTGTTCCATAATGTAATTACTGAACTAGTGGGTCTATCATGATACTGTTCCATAATGTAATTACTGAACTAGTATGTCTATCATGATACTGTTCCATAATGTAATTACTGAACTAGTATGTCTATCATGATACTGTTCCATAATGTAATTACTGAACTAGTATGTCTATCATGATACTGTTCCATAATGTAATTACTGAACTAGTATGTCTATCACGATACTGTTCCATAATGTAATTACTGAACTAGTATGTCTATCATGATACTGTTCCATAATACTGAACTAGTATGTCTATCATGATACTGTTCCATAATACTGAACTAGTATGTCTCATGATACTGTTCCATAATGTAATTACTGAACTAGTATGTCTATCATGATACTGTTCCATAATGTAATTACTGAACTAGTATGTCTATCATGATACTGTTCCATAATGTAATTACTGAACTAGTATGTCTATCATGATACTGTTCCATAATGTAATTACTGAACTAGTATGTCTATCACGATACTGTTCCATAATGTAATTACTGAACTAGTATGTTTATCATGATACTGTTCCATAATGTAATTACTGAACTAGTATGTCTATCACGATACTGTTCCATAATGTAATTACTGAACTAGTATGTCTATCATGATACTGTTCCATAATACTGAACTAGTAGGTCTATCATGATACTGTTCCATAATGTAATTACTGAACTAGTATGTCTATCATGATACTGTTCCATAATACTGAACTAGTATGTCTATCATGATACTGTTCCATAATGTAATTACTGAACTAGTATGTCTATCATGATACTGTTCCATAATGTAATTACTGAACTAGTATGTCTATCATGATACTGTTCCATAATACTGAACTAGTATGTCTATCATGATACTGTTCCATAATACTGAACTAGTAGGTCTATCATGATACTGTTCCATAATGTAATTACTGAACTAGTAGGTCTATCATGATACTGTTCCATAATGTAATTACTGAACTAGTAGGTCTATCATGATACTGTTCCATAATGTAATTACTGAACTAGTATGTCTCATGATACTGTTCCATAATGTAATTACTGAACTAGTATGTCTATCATGATACTGTTCCATAATGTAATTACTGAACTAGTAGGTCTATCATGATACTGTTCCATAATGTAATTACTGAACTAGTAGGTCTATCATGATACTGTTCCATAATACTGAACTAGTATGTCTATCATGATACTGTTCCATAATACTGAACCAGTAGGTCTATCATGATACTGTTCCATAATGTAATTACTGAACTAGTAGGTCTATCACGATACTGTTCCATAATGTAATTACTGAACTAGTATGTCTATCATGATACTGTTCCATAATGTAATTACTGAACTAGTATGTCTATCATGATACTGTTCCATAATGTAATTACTGAACTAGTATGTCTATCATGATACTGTTCCATAATGTAATTACTGAACTAGTAGGTCTATCATGATACTGTTCCATAATACTGAACTAGTATGTCTATCATGATACTGTTCCATAATGTAATTACTGAACTAGTAGGTCTATCATGATACTGTTCCATAATACTGAACTAGTAGGTCTATCATGATACTGTTCCATAATGTAATTACTGAACTAGTAGGTCTATCATGATACTGTTCCATAATACTGAACTAGTAGGTCTATCATGATACTGTTCCATAATGTAATTACTGAACTAGTAGGTCTATCATGATACTGTTCCATAATGTAATTACTGAACTAGTATGTCTATCATGATACTGTTCCATAATACTGAACTAGTAGGTCTATCATGATACTGTTCCATAATGTAATTACTGAACTAGTAGGTCTATCATGATACTGTTCCATAATACTGAACTAGTATGTCTATCATGATACTGTTCCATAATGTAATTACTGAACTAGTAGGTCTATCATGATACTGTTCCATAATGTAATTACTGAACTAGTATGTCTATCATGATACTGTTCCATAATGTAATTACTGAACTAGTATGTCTATCATGATACTGTTCCATAATACTGAACTAGTAGGTCTATCATGATACTGTTCCATAATGTAATTACTGAACTAGTAGGTCTATCATGATACTGTTCCATAATGTAATTACTGAACTAGTAGGTCTATCATGATACTGTTCCATAATGTAATTACTTAACTAGTATGTCTATCATGATACTGTTCCATAATGTAATTACTGAACTAGTAGGTCTATCATGATACTGTTCCATAATACTGAACTAGTATGTCTATCATGATACTGTTCCATAATGTAATTACTGAACTAGTATGTCTATCATGATACTGTTCCATAATGTAATTACTGAACTAGTAGGTCTATCATGATACTGTTCCATAATGTAATTACTGAACTAGTATGTCTATCATGATACTGTTCCATAATGTAATTACTGAACTAGTATGTCTATCATGATACTGTTCCGTAATACTGAACTAGTAGGTCTATCATGATACTGTTCCATAATGTAATTACTGAACTAGTAGGTCTATCATGATACTGTTCCATAATGTAATTACTGAACTAGTAGGTCTATCATGATACTGTTCCATAATGTAATTACTGAACTAGTATGTCTATCATGATACTGTTCCATAATGTAATTACTGAACTAGTAGGTCTATCATGATACTGTTCCATAATGTAATTACTGAACTAGTAGGTCTATCATGATACTGTTCCATAATGTAATTACTGAACTAGTAGGTCTATCATGATACTGTTCCATAATGTAATTACTGAACTAGTATGTCTATCATGATACTGTTCCATAATGTAATTACTGAACTAGTAGGTCTATCATGATACTGTTCCATAATGTAATTACTGAACTAGTAGGTCTATCATGATACTGTTCCATAATGTAATTACTGAACTAGTATGTCTATCATGATACTGTTCCATAATACTGAACTAGTAGGTCTATCATGATACTGTTCCATAATGTAATTACTGAACTAGTAGGTCTATCATGATACTGTTCCATAATACTGAACTAGTATGTCTATCATGATACTGTTCCATAATACTGAACTAGTATGTCTCATGATACTGTTCCATAATACTGAACTAGTAGGTCTATCATGATACTGTTCCATAATGTAATTACTGAACTAGTATGTCTATCATGATACTGTTCCATAATGTAATTACTGAACTAGTATGTCTATCATGATACTGTTCCATAATGTAATTACTGAACTAGTAGGTCTATCATGATACTGTTCCATAATGTAATTACTGAACTAGTATGTCTATCATGATACTGTTCCATAATGTAATTACTGAACTAGTATGTCTATCATGATACTGTTCCATAATGTAATTACTGAACTAGTATGTCTATCATGATACTGTTCCATAATGTAATTACTGAACTAGTAGGTCTATCATGATACTGTTCCATAATACTGAACTAGTATGTCTATCATGATACTGTTCCATAATACTGAACTAGTATGTCTATCATGATACTGTTCCATAATACTGAACTAGTATGTCTCATGATACTGTTCCATAATACTGAACTAGTAGGTCTATCATGATACTGTTCCATAATGTAATTACTGAACTAGTAGGTCTATCATGATACTGTTCCATAATGTAATTACTGAACTAGTATGTCTATCATGATACTGTTCCATAATGTAATTACTGAACTAGTAGGTCTATCATGATACTGTTCCATAATGTAATTACTGAACTAGTATGTCTATCATGATACTGTTCCATAATGTAATTACTGAACTAGTATGTCTATCATGATACTGTTCCATAATGTAATTACTGAACTAGTAGGTCTATCATGATACTGTTCCATAATACTGAACTAGTATGTCTATCATGATACTGTTCCATAATACTGAACTAGTAGGTCTATCATGATACTGTTCCATAATGTAATTACTGAACTAGTAGGTCTATCATGATACTGTTCCATAATGTAATTACTGAACTAGTATGTCTATCATGATACTGTTCCATAATGTAATTACTGAACTAGTAGGTCTATCATGATACTGTTCCATAATGTAATTACTGAACTAGTAGGTCTATCATGATACTGTTCCATAATGTAATTACTGAACTAGTAGGTCTATCATGATACTGTTCCATAATGTAATTACTGAACTAGTAGGTCTATCATGATACTGTTCCATAATGTAATTACTGAACTAGTATGTCTATCATGATACTGTTCCATAATGTAATTACTGAACTAGTATGTCTATCATGATACTGTTCCATAATGTAATTACTGAACTAGTATGTCTATCATGATACTGTTCCATAATGTAATTACTGAACTAGTAGGTCTATCATGATACTGTTCCATAATGTAATTACTGAACTAGTATGTCTATCATGATACTGTTCCATAATGTAATTACTGAACTAGTAGGTCTATCATGATACTGTTCCATAATGTAATTACTGAACTAGTAGGTCTATCATGATACTGTTCCATAATGTAATTACTGAACTAGTAAGTCTATCATGATACTGTTCCATAATGTAATTACTGAACTAGTAGGTCTATCATGATACTGTTCCATAATGTAATTACTGAACTAGTATGTCTATCATGATACTGTTCCATAATGTAATTACTGAACTAGTAGGTCTATCATGATACTGTTCCATAATGTAATTACTGAACTAGTATGTCTATCATGATACTGTTCCATAATGTAATTACTGAACTAGTATGTCTATCATGATACTGTTCCATAATACTGAACTAGTATGTCTATCATGATACTGTTCCATAATACTGAACTAGTAGGTCTATCATGATACTGTTCCATAATGTAATTACTGAACTAGTAGGTCTATCATGATACTGTTCCATAATGTAATTACTGAACTAGTATGTCTATCATGATACTGTTCCATAATGTAATTACTGAACTAGTAGGTCTATCATGATACTGTTCCATAATGTAATTACTGAACTAGTAGGTCTATCATGATACTGTTCCATAATGTAATTACTGAACTAGTATGTCTATCATGATACTGTTCCATAATGTAATTACTGAACTAGTAGGTCTATCATGATACTGTTCCATAATGTAATTACTGAACTAGTATGTCTATCATGATACTGTTCCATAATGTAATTACTGAACTAGTATGTCTATCATGATACTGTTCCATAATGTAATTACTGAACTAGTATGTCTATCATGATACTGTTCCATAATGTAATTACTGAACTAGTAGGTCTATCATGATACTGTTCCATAATACTGAACTAGTATGTCTATCATGATACTGTTCCATAATACTGAACTAGTATGTCTATCATGATACTGTTCCATAATACTGAACTAGTATGTCTCATGATACTGTTCCATAATACTGAACTAGTAGGTCTATCATGATACTGTTCCATAATGTAATTACTGAACTAGTAGGTCTATCATGATACTGTTCCATAATGTAATTACTGAACTAGTAGGTCTATCATGATACTGTTCCATAATGTAATTACTGAACTAGTATGTCTATCATGATACGGTTCCATAATGTAATTACTGAACTAGTATGTCTATCATGATACTGTTCCATAATACTGAACTAGTAGGTCTATCATGATACTGTTCCATAATGTAATTACTGAACTAGTAGGTCTATCATGATACTGTTCCATAATACTGAACTAGTAGGTCCATCATGATACTGTTCCATAATGTAATTACTGAACTAGTAGGTCTATCATGATACTGTTCCATAATGTAATTACTGAACTAGTAGGTCTATCATGATACTGTTCCATAATGTAATTACTGAACTAGTAGGTCTATCATGATACTGTTCCATAATGTAATTACTGAACTAGTATGTCTATCATGATACTGTTCCATAATGTAATTACTGAACTAGTAGGTCTATCATGATACTGTTCCATAATGTAATTACTGAACTAGTAGGTCTATCATGATACTGTTCCATAATGTAATTACTGAACTAGTAGATCTATCATGATACTATATCTTTTAGTATTGTAAATACAGTCAAACCTGCCTAAAATGGAACCTCTATATAACGAATCACTGTCTATAAATGGCAGCCCTATTTCCTCCATGAATGAATAGTGCATATAATTTTAACCTGTATATAAAGGGCAACTGCTCATAAAGTCCACATTTTCAGGTTCCTCGAGTGCTCTTTATATACAGTTTTGACTGTTTACTGTTGATATATACACAAGATAAATTGTTACGGATGTTTATATGACTTATTGATATTAAAGTTATTGGAGTTATCAAATGTGATTTCTTTTATCCCAAGAGTAAAGATCTACAAAGAACAAATTCTACTTTTTACAGACTACTATCTACTCCGAGCGTTCACTGACAATGTTCATGTTGTCATTTTATGAAATTATAGTATTGACATTTAGTTTAGAGTTGGTGCAAATCTGTGCATGTTTGTTTATTGTTATACATTTAAGTGTTTGGTATCATGAGAAGCTAGCTATAGAAGCTAGACTCTATCGTAGGATTCTAACATTTCTGTGGTAAGAAGTTTGAAGTTTGACAAACAAGTAATTTGTGTTGTTGTGGATGGTTTTGTCAAGCAATCCCTTTTAACTCTTTATTTGATACTTTCTGCAGTGGTCCTGTTTTTTTTTATTTCTGATCACCAGACGGTTGGTTTATGTAGTTTAACGTCACTTTCAACAATATTTCAGTTATATTGTGGCAGATCTGATCAACAGAATAATGTACACTTTGCAAAAAGACCACCAAATGAACATTCATGCCAAGTTTGACTTCAATTATCCCATTTATTTTGGAGGAGTTTGAAACATGAAAAGTTTACAGAAAACAATCGAAAATGGACACAAAGGGATGATGGCATATAAATCAGAAGCTAAAAAAAAAAAAAATTTTGAAAATAGATCACGATACCTAATAAAATAACCTCTAATCTGAAAATTTATAAATTTAAACAAAAACCTTATATCCAGAGTAATCAATGAAAACTCTTGGTTTGGGTTTGGAATTATAGCGTTTAACGCCACTTTCAACAATATTTCAGCTATATCGTGGCGGTTGGTTTTATTGGTGGAGGAAACCGGAGTACCCAGAGAAAACCACAAACCTGTTGCAAGTCACTGACAAACTTTATAACATAATGTTGTATCGAGTACACCTCGCCATGAACGGGGTTCGAACTCACAATTTAGTGGCGATAGGCACTGATTCACAGGTAGTTGTAAATTCAACTACCATACGATCACGACCAAGACTGCCCCTTGAAAATTCTGCTGGACAGAATTTGTCAGCAGGTTGAGTTTAAGGATAAGTCGAAGAAAAAGATAAAGTTCACACTGAATTTTTAGAACAAGTTGTGTCAGAAAATATAGTGTATTTAACATCTGATTATCATCAGATTGTATATGCTCTAACTAAATAATCTACCAGGAGTATGTGATGAAAAGAATTATTTTTCTTCTTTTATTAACATCTATCACAATTGTTATTTATTAATGTTTTTCAAGAGCTTTTTCCAAAAGTTCATTTAATCGTCCAACCATGCTACGTGGATCTTCCATTAGACCAGCATTGATCATAGCATTCTCATACAACTGAAAAATAAAAGCAAAGGCATTGAATATGAAATAATATCTTATATTATGAATATTACATAGTATGTTTGACATAAACAAATTTGACTATTTCAAACATGTTGCATTTTTTGAAATGGGTAGGTAGATAGGCCATTCATTTTTTTTTTTTTTAGATATTCTAATAAAAAAACCTTAATAAACTGCTGTGTCACAAGTGAATGATGCTTTCATGTTGAAATTCAATCAATCAATCAATCAACCCAATGGCTAATACTAATACAAAATATTTTACTTTAATTGAAATGTACAAGGTATATATTTTAATAGATATAGTTAAAGAAATATTCTTATTTTAGCAATAACTCTTGCATGTAATACAAACAAACTAATGATCAAAGTTTGAAACAGGAAATGTCTACCCTTCCGGAGCACATGAGTTCACTGCCACTTTTTTGTAGGGTTCGTGTTACTCAATCTTTAGTTTTCTGTGTGGTCTTTTGTAGATCATTGTTTGTCGTTTTGTAATTTTTCTATTGTTCATTGTATTTTCTATCATTTGATTTACGGCTGCTAAATAACCCGAATAGTAACGTTTATTTATCTATTTTATTAGCTGGTAACAATAATTATCTATTGTATTTAATAGTTGGTTTATAAACGTTAAAAGAAAACTTCTTATACTATAGCAATTTTTTTGCCATCTTTCTTCGAGTTACGGTTTCTGATTACCACTTTGGTATTTTCAAACTTTTCTTGGACAACACAAACCTGAACAGAAATCAGGTGTACAATCTAGTTAATAAAGAAGAATTAGTATCTCTAGGCCGAGTCACCAAAACAAAAATGACAGCCCAATAATCATTTGTGTACACTTTGGATTTATACAGATTTGCAGTTTTTAAGAAGATATTTGGAAAATTTCTCACAGGGTCAAACATGTGTCTGGCAGCCACAGCAGACTTGGATTTCTGATCAGCACCAAGTTTGTAGAAGATGAACCAAAAAAATTCATGCCAAGTTTGTCTTCAACTGGCTAAGAAGTTTCGGAGAAGGAGCAGAGGATTGAAAAGTAAAGTTTACAGACAATGTCTGTATGATGATAACAATAGCTCACATGGTCCTTTCTTGTTGTCTGGGTCCGGGTTGGTTGTGATCGTATGGTAGTTGGATTTACAACTAACTGTGCAATCAGTGCCTATTACCACAAAAGTTGTGAGTTTGAATCCCATTGATGGTGAGGTGTACTCCATACAACATTATGTGATAAAGTTTGTCAGTGACTTGTGACAGGTCAGTGGTTTTCTCCGGGTACTCTGGATTCCTCCACCAATAAAACAGACGGCCACAATATAACTGAATATTGTTAAAAGTGGTGTTAAACACCATAACCCTAACCCTCTTTTGTTGTCAGATCAGCAATAAACAGCATTAAATTTACATAAAAACAAGATATAAATGATACATCTATATTAATATATTATAACTATAAATTTACCTGTTCAGCCACTAATCTACCTAAATCTGGATTACTCTCTTTTAAAATAAATAGTTTTTTGACCAGTGGGTGGCTACAAAAGATATTTAATATGTCTTAGTTTATCGTACATTTTTATATTCTTTCACAAAATTACAACAAATTAAACTAGTATTATTACTGTGAGCACAGCTCACTAAGATATACCCCTCACTCTCCACATCTGTCCAACCTATTTCCATAACCAAAACATTACTGATTGTTCGGACCAAAAATGAAAGGGACCCTCCTCTCTTCACCGGTAAGCTGCTGATAAAATTTCAAAACATTCTGAGAAACACTACTCAAGTTATCATACGACATAGGGTAAAAATCCTATTTTCCATCATATCAAGTCCAATAACTCTGGAACGGCAATAGTGAAAATCATCAAAAATGAAAGGGATCCTCCTCTCTTCACTGGTAAGCTGCTGATCAAATTTCAAAACATTCTGAGAAACACTACTCAAGTTATCATACGACATAGGGTAAAAATACTATTTTCCGTCATAATCAAGTCCAATAACTCTGGAACGGCAAAAGTGAAAATCGTCAAAAAAGAAAGGGATCCTCCTCTCTTCACCAGTAAACAGCTGATAAAATTTTAAAAGATTCTAAGTAACACAACTCAAGTTATCGTACGACATAGGATTTGTCTACAGACGGACGGACGGACGGACATAGTGAAACCAGCATACCCCCCTACAACTTCGTTGCGGGGGGTATAATGAATACCATACAAAATTGAACTTTTTATAATTAGCATGTTACAATTAAACAGCCACCTTGACATTCACAATACATGATATTTTTTTCAAATATAAAAATATCATTTAATCAGTTTAGGCAGTCTGATCCAAAAATTGTTAACCCTATGCCCCAGTCTAATAAAAATTAAGGATGCAATTCAAGAAAAGTTTGAAGGTACCAAAGGGGTAATGGAGAATGCCCCACAATGAGCATTTAGATGATCTTTATGATGAAACCATTGTGATTCCTTGAAACCTAAAGAAGTTACATGTATGTATACCAGAAAATCATATTCCCATACCAGAAAACGTCAACTGATAATCTAAGGAAGAATTTTTACCTAGGATTAATTTCCAATGTAGGTTGGAGGAGTCTGTAACGTTCTTCCTGAGATTTCTCTGCCAGAGAAGTTCTGAGGAAATGTCTAGCTGCTCCCATCTCTGCTACAGTTATAATACAGGGATGCGAGACTAATCGCTTTGTCACCTGAACAAAAAAATAATATGCTACATGATTTATAGACCCAAGTCATTACAATGAACATATTAGCCTAGGAAAATTGACTATTTCAGTCTAAAGAGACCTATTATTCCTTCTCTATTTCGAAAAATTGTTTTGTAAGGGGCATCAAAGGACCACTGAAATCATATTGCTACATGTATATATGTATGCTAATTAACATAGAGATGGCTTATTAATACAATAAATGTTATTTTTCATCTTTAGTTAGCTATACACTAACATCCAACGAAATGCTGTATAAGATCCAGGGGTTCAAAATTATTATTTTAAGTTTTAAACCCTGAAGGTCCACCTCATTGTTAGGAAGATCCTAGTTTTCTCAGAAGATTTTAAGCAATTATCAGTAATTACCTTTTACCTTTTTAATTGTTTGGTTTTAAACCGTTGCGAGAAGATATTACCCAAAGCAGTCTCAGAAGACTATGGTGTCTAAAAGAAGTTCTGTCAGACCAATATTTTTTACAGGGTGGTTTCATTGATTTTTTTAATCACTTGGTAGTTGGCTCTAGAATCACTGCCCAGTATATGAAATATTGAAGTATTAAAAACCAAACAGATATAAAAGCAGAGAGATATTGTCATTCTAGATGTTAATGTATCACAAAAAAATATACAAAAAATACAATGAACATTCTAATTTTAATTAGACTAGGATATAATACCTTAATTTTCTGTACTTTGTTCGTCAATAAGACTTGTAACCATGACATTAATCCATCAGCATCACTCTGATTTAAACTCTGTGGATCTTTTTCATCCACTGTATCTGTATCCTCCTTGGATTCCTGAACTTCATTTTCTATAGATTTTAGATATTTCCTGTCAAACTGTCCAAGCTGCATCAGCACAAGTTCATCATAAGGTTCATATAAAAACAACACTTCAATGTCTTTTTTCTGTATAGCTTCAAAATATGGGGATGTCTCCGCTAGCTGACGGCTGAAATTAGAAATTAGTAATGGTATCTAAGAAAAATACAAGATTGTTTCTGCTAGCTGATGGCTGAAATTAGAAATGAGTAATGGTATCTAAGAACCAGAGGTTCTCAAGAGCCTGTATCGTTCACCTGGTAATAAAAAAAACCAATTGGTCCTATGTAAAAACTATGTCCTGCAGTGGTAGTCATCTTGGAATTACGATCAACATAAAAAACACAAAGTTTGTAAAGGACCTTCCAATGATTGATGCACAGTTTAGGTTCAATCAGTGCAATAGCTTCAGAGAAGAATATATTTCTGTATTTTCCCCATATGGTTCTGTGTTAATACTATGACCTGTGGTGGCAGCCATCTTGGATTTCCGATCGGCATAAATAACAGAGGACCTTCCAATGATCATTCCCGGGCAGTTTGGTTTCAACTGTCCAAGTGGTTTCAGAGAAGAAGCATTTTGAAAAAAATTTCCCATAGGGTCCAATGTTAAACTAAGTCCTGCCATAGCCGCCATTTTGAATTTCATATCAGACCAAAAAACGTAAAGTTTGTAGAGGACCATCCAATGAACATTCATGTACAGTTTGGCTTTAATCATATTTGTAGTTTCTGAGAAGAAGGCATTTGAACATTTTCCCATAGGGTCCAATGTTAATCTATGTCCTGCGGTGGTGGCCATCTTGGATTTCCGATCGGCATAAAAAACACACACCTTGTAGAGGACCTTCCAATGATCATTCCTTTACAGTTTGATTTCAATTATCCAAGTGGTTTCAGAGAAGAAGTGTTTTGAAACATTTTTCCCATAGGGTCCAATGTTAAACTAAGTCCTGCCGTAGCCGCCATTTTGAATTTCATACCGGAACAAAAAACGTACAGTTTGTAGAGGACCATCTAATGAACATTCATGTACAGTTTGGCTTTAATCATATTTGCAGTTTCTGAGAAGAAGGCATTTGAACATTTTCCCATAGGGTCCAATGTTAATCTATGTCCTGCGGTGGTGGCCATCTTGGATTTCCGATCGGCATAAAAAAACACACACCTTGTAGAGGACCTTCCAATGATCATTCCTGGGCAGTTTGGTTTCAATTATCCAAGTGGTTTCAGAGAAGAAGCGTTTTGAAACATTTTCCCCATAGGGTCCAATGTTAAACTAAGTCCTGCCATAGCCGCCATTTTGAATTTCATATCAGACCAAAAAACGTAAAGTTTGTAGAGGACCATCCAATGAACATTCATGTACAGTTTGGCTTTAATCATATTTGTAGTTTCTGAGAAGAAGGCATTTGAACATTTTCCCATAGGGTCCAATGTTAATCTATGTCCTGCGGTGGTGGCCATCTTGGATTTCCGATCGGCATAAAAAACACACACCTTGTAGAGGACCTTCCAATGATCATTCCTTTACAGTTTGATTTCAATTATCCAAGTGGTTTCAGAGAAGAAGTGTTTTGAAACATTTTACCCATAGGGTCCAATGTTAAACTAAGTCCTGCCGTAGCCGCCATTTTGAATTTCATACCGGAACAAAAAACGTACAGTTTGTAGAGGACCATCTAATGAACATTCATGTACAGTTTGGCTTTAATCATATTTGCAGTTTCTGAGAAGAAGGCATTTGAACATTTTCCCATAGGGTCCAATGTTAATCTATGTCCTGCGGTGGTGGCCATCTTGGATTTCCGATCGGCATAAAAAAACACACACCTTGTAGAGGACCTTCCAATGATCATTCCTGGGCAGTTTGGTTTCAATTATCCAAGTGGTTTCAGAGAAGAAGCGTTTTGAAACATTTTCCCCATAGGGTCCAATGTTAAACTAAGTCCCGCCATAGTCGCCATTTTGAATTTCATACCGGAACAAAAAACGTACAGTTTATAGAGGACCATCTAATGAACATTCATGTACAGTTTGGCTTTAATCATATTTGTAGTTTCTGAGAAGAAGGCATTTGAATATTTTCCCATAGGGTCCAATGTTAATCTATGTCCTGCGGTGGCGGCCATCTTGGATTTCCGATCGGCATAAAAAACAGAAACTTTGTAGAGGACCTTCAAATGATCATTCCTGGGCAGTTTGGTTTCAAAAGACAAGTTAAAATTTGGTGCCAAATTGATATCCGATAATTTTTATGTGTCCAGTCCGGAGTGATTCTTGTTCTTATATTTCAAATATTGATATTTTCGTTCATTAATGCATTTCTGAGATTGCGACTTTAATTTTGTCAATGTCCTTGAATTTCATCAAAGCATGGAGAAACGATAAATGATACAATACAAGAGTTTTGATCTGGCGTTTCACTTAGTTTTAACCAAAATAAAATATGGACAAATTGGTGATCAAACAGGTTTTTTTTATACAACAAACACAGTATTTCATACCGGACAGTCAGTCCGGTGGAAACCAATGTTTTTCCGGACCGAATTGATTTTTACCGGATTTGTCCATCGGACCGGCATGTTTGGGAATCTCTGAAAATGATAACAACATGGCCAACAAAAAAATAGAAATAATTACACTTCACTGAATCAATAGCATGATAAGGAATAATCAATGTATTTTTACAACTCAAAACGGCAGTATGAACAAAAAAATAGTACAACAGATAATTCCGTATTCGCATACTCCTATGTTCCACGACTGTACCATAACAAACGTGAACATCACAATAAACAAAACGTTGTCCCTTGAAAACTTTCGACGTCATGGGGCCACATCAAGGTTTTGTTTACATGTTGTTAACATTTAAATTATTGAAATTGTTTCACAAACACGTTGTTTTATTATAAGATACAGTCAAACTTTTCTTTAGTGACCACCTCTATTAAACAATAACTTGTATTATGTGACCTTAATTTTTATTTCCCTTCATAGTACATTTCATATCAATTAAACCTATATTAAGTGACCACCTGTCTAATGTGACCATATTTCATTCTTCCCTTTTGACTGTATATTAATGTTATATTTATAAAGTTTATAAAATTTACTACAAATGAAATTGTGTTTATTTAGAAATTTAGGTATTTTCCTTCATGAGACACCTCATACATGAAATATGACGTGACACATATTTTGACGTCATTGTAGAAAGGATGTCAGAGGTATGGAAAAGGACATCTAGAAATACAAAAAATTAAAATAAAAGACACAAATATATTTAATACAGTTGGATTCTGTATTTAATAAAAACACTGGTTAAACTGTAATACATCGGTTAATTCAGCTATCAGACAGGGTATATAATGTGACATTCCCAGCTTAGGATCTATATTCCACGAGGAATGTCACCTTATATACCCTGTCTGATAGCTGAATAACATATAATGTCTTGTTGCTCAAAGTAAAATTGGGAAGTATTTCTGCTGGTTAAAGGAATAGGCAGGGTTTTAAACTCTCTGAAAAATGCATCCAGACAACAGGGCTGTCTAGTCCTAAAAGTCTCCAGTCCTGCCAGTCCTTTTTTTAAATCATGAAATGTTTAATTTGGTATATTGTTATTTTAACAATAAAAATATTCTTGCAACAGATCTCTGATTAGCTTGAAATTCATAATAAGCCAATCAACAAAGGGTTTACAAAATTGAAGCATGTGTATTGGCATATAAACAAACTAAAGTCTTCATGTCTATATGGAATAGGGTAAATTACCAAACAGACTATCAATAGAAACCGGAAAATTCAGGTTTGTTGACTTGTTGACTATGGTAATTTTTATTCGTCAACAATTGGTATCATATAAATAATTTCTGTCCACCCTGTTTGATAATAGATCATCCTAACTCTGCAATAGGAGAGCATCAAGCTTAATTAAAAGAATTTCTGGCTTAGCACTTCATTCTTAACTGGTTTGTTCTTCACACTGGTGACATACATTGAACACCGTATGTAAAAATCATCAAAGTTTTATAATTATCAAACAGTCCTTCATTATCACTTACAATCAAAATCTAAGGATTAAAAGCTAGTTCTCACCATATTCCCTTTGATGACATTTATTTTACTGGAGAATACAGTCATCAGGTAAAATTAACTGTTATCTTCTCATCTTCAGCAATGACACTGATGAAAAGAGGGTTTAATAAGTTTACAAACTGAATGTTTACATGAGGTAGATTTCCCTTGGAGCAGACAGGTAGATGTTTACATGAGGTAGATTTACCTTGGAGCAGACAGGTAGTAGATGTTTACAAGCTGAATGTTTACATGAGGTAGATTTACCTTGGAGCAGACAGGTAGTAGATGTTTACAAACTGAATGTTTACATGAGGTAGATTTACCTTGCAGAAGACAGGGAGTAGATGTTTACAAACTGAATGTTTACATGAGGTAGATTTACCTTGGAGCAG
The DNA here is from genome assembly GCA_963383655.1 of Bathymodiolus septemdierum. NCBI lineage: Eukaryota > Metazoa > Mollusca > Bivalvia > Mytilida > Modiolidae > Bathymodiolus > Bathymodiolus septemdierum. Next base: position 37,312,562 of record OY726524.1, on the reverse strand, counting down.
ACAGGTAGTAGATGTTTACAAACTGAATGTTTACATGAGGTAGATTTACCTTGGAGCAGACAGGTAGTAGATGTTTACAAACTGAATGTTTACATGAGGTAGATTTACCTTGGAGAAGACAGGTAGTAGATGTTTCTAGCACCTGCTTTCATTCGACTGGTGTAATCTGTTAAACTAACCACCTCTCCAGGAGCAAACTTTGATGATTCAAATCTTAATAATTTACAGATTTCTTCCTGAAATATAAACCAATCAAATTAATTCACAGTGAAAACTAAACAATCAAATCAAATCAAATTACAGAGAAAATTAACCAATCGAATCAAATTACAGAGAAAACTAACCAATCAAATCAGATTACAGAGAAAACTAACCAATCAAATCAGATTACAGAGAAAACTAACCAATCAAATCAGATTACAAAGAAAACTAACCAATCAAAGCAAATTACAGTGAAATCTCCCCTGACAGACATCTACAATGAAAAAACAAAATTTTCTAGAGACCACTTAATGCCACTGTTTTGAATTACTGACAATGTCTATAAAACAAACCATTTTTCTTGAAAGATTATGTTTTGATGAGTGCAGAGTTTTTGAAATTCGTCGGACCTAGGGGGCAGAAAATCATGAGGTCCGCCAATAACGTCGGTAATGCCGGTCCTCATGTCTGACAAACATTTTTGAATGATGTGTTTACTTTTTTAATGGAAGTCAGAAATGCAGGTCGTGTTGTAAATACCGGAACAAGTTCGGTTAATTTGGAATTCGTAACCACATTGAATACGTGATATTTTATCTGTTTTTGGTAAATATTATTGGTAACTGTCATGAAAATAAATATATTTGAATATATTGTGATGCGTAAGATGATCTTTTCGAGTGAAAAGCCCCCCAAAAATTAATAAAATAAAAAAACACGACATCCCTGATTTGTATCGAATCCGTTTCTATTTAAAATTTTGACGGTTTACAGTTCCGGCAACTTGGCAATGTGTCGATCATAAAAATGTGGTCGTTAAATGACAACATGATTGAGAGACTGCTTAGGGAAATTGAACTGGAGATTGAGAGAGTCTAATGACTTTTAGAATATTGTTATTGTAATCTCAATAAAAAATTTAAAAATTATGTTTTAAATCTGGTAAATTTTTCAAAGTTTGAGGGTATCCCTAGCTGGATTTGGCTAATCTTTTTTGGTCCATGGTTTCAACTTTTTGGTTTATTCTGGATGGTGACTGGTCTTCCTATTTTTGGCCTCTACCAGTACTAATGAAGTTAAATACAGAAAGCGCTCTGCTAGACTAAAATAATAATAACGGTATGACATTGCTTGGCTTTAAAACAATTTTACATAAAAAATGTAGGTCCGGCAAAAATTCAGAGGGTCCAGCAGAAAATTCCTGGGTGCTGGACCTATGTCCAGCAAAATGAAAACAAATTTCAAAAAGTCTGCGAGTACAGGTTTCAGATTTTTGTTCAAAATAATCTTTATAGTAGAACAAATCATTTTTTAATTACAAATCTCCCCTTCTAATTATGGGTATTTTGCACTATTTTTTAATCAATAATTGCCATGTTTTCTTTTTATTGAAAAGGATCTTGTCTCTATATTTGGAAATTATAACATTTTAAAATTAAAATGACAAAATCATCATTATTTGCAAATATAACACAAATACAAAGTTTCATGGTTGATTGACTGATTATTGGTTGCTTTAACGTCCAGCGACCAACAACAAATATTTCATACATATTCAGGACAAGAACAAATTCAAAATTATATACAAGGTACCTTTAATAAGGTAGGAATGTGTCAACCGAGGCAACAACTTTTGACTAATACTGGAAAAGTATTGAAAATTGGGTAGGGACAATCATACATAGCCTTGTGTAGTTAAAATGTGCTTCCTCTTTTAAAATCTACAAAGGGTTCTTTAATGTGCAAGGAGTGTGGTACTCTCTAAACATGGCACCCATCATGTTTTAAAGACAGGGTTTCCAGGGCTCACCACACATAGTAAAAACAGGGCGACTTGACTTCTCTCTCTCTTGACTTAAGGGCGAAGTGAGGGAAAATCTGGGAGACTTTCGAAAATCGATCAAAATTTTAACGTTTCTTTCCCCACTACAGCATGTTCCCCTACCTTTCACAAAACGAATGTGCTACACAATGATCTTAAAAAGGATGCAATTAACGAGTTTGGAATAAAATATTGAACATCAAACCCTGCATGGGTCAAATTTCGGGAACATGGGAGCTCCTTTTATGTGAATATTGAAGAAAAAGTATGATTACTGATGAAAAAAATACGGACTTGAACAAACTGAGAGGGCGACTAAAACTTCGCTTTTTGACAGAAATTGGACGATTTCATTGAAACCAAGGCGAAGAAGTCGCCCACTTTGCCTGGTTTGGTGAGCCCTGGGTTTCCATATTAGTGGAACCTGTCTAATCTGACACACCAAGGGACCAGGGAAATGTGTTGGATTGTACAGGATGTCGGAATACTCAGGTTTTATTTTAGTGAAATACTTTGAGACCATAAATTTTTGTCAGATGTCACGGTATGTTGGAAAACTCAGGTGTCGGATTGCACAAGTTCAACTGTATAACCTTACAATCCCCCCCCAATCAAGAAGGCATTTCCCTACCCGGGGACTTTGTGGGGCAGTTCTGTGGTGGGTTGAGCCTACAGAACCATGACCCATACCCAACCAATTTGTCATGGTTACAATTTTGTAATATCTAGCTTGATTACTCTTTGTTCCTGTTCTGGAGTAGTAACAATACCCTCCCTGAAGAATAGTCCATAGTCTTCATAAAACTTCATGTATTTTACAGTATCTTTTTTTGATTGGTCTTGAAAAAACTTCAACAATCTTGCTGTTAAAACTGTTCGCAATTTCCTATAAAAGATAAATAATGGATTTGTTGAAATAAAATTCATTTCTATCAATGCAGTGAAAATGTACATGTACATTCAGAAATTGTGACCTATATATAAACTGTATTGCAATGTGACCCATTTTCGATGGTCATCTGTTTTTGACAATTTGTTTCACATGAAAAAATCATATGTTCTTTTGGTCTGTTTATAGTTCAGAGGTTAATAATATGATAAAATAACATAAAACAATCTCAAGAAATCTGAGTTTAAAACGTCATCATTAAAGGTAAGAACTATCTTTTATGACAAACATCCTTTTTTCGTAATTCCAGTTTTATCTTTACTTTAAAACAAGATTTAATAAGTGTAGACCGGTTTTGGTTTCATCGTCTGCCAAGTCAATGATGGTATAAATATCTCAGAACCAGTGGGTAATCAGTAATTCATATATTATTTACTGTGATCGTCAAAAAATTGGTGACATAGTACACATGGTTTATAAATAAACATTTCATAAGTTGTTTTTCATGCCACAATTTTGAAACAAAACCAAAAATATAATTTTTGTTTAAAAGTAAATCATACACAAAGGATAAGTTTTTCATGCTATATATGGTTAGCTTAGATAGATTATTACATGGCCTTTTTCATATCATACCCTTTATCAGCTCGAGAGCAGATAGGTTCAAGTGATGATATATGAACGAGGGTTGATAAAGGGTAGGATATGAAAAATGACATGTTATGATATGTTTATCATATACTTCAACAGAGGAAATAACTGATTTGTACTGAAATGTTTAGTCATTGTGGCTAGAATTAAATACATGTATATAGTTATAGAACAAGAAAATTATTGTTTTAATATACAAATCCAATAAATGCACATTTTTTAAGCACTTTCAATATCATAAAAGAGAAATTGGTAATTAATAATTTTCTGTGCAAATATTTTATAAAACAGTTGAATCTGCCATGTCTGTAAACACAGTTTTCCGGAAATTCACGAAGTGAACCTACGGACATTGACGGAAAGGCATGCAATAACATTCCAGAAGCAGTTAATAAACTTGCTTTATCAGCCCACTTGGACCATTCTTGTGAAACTGGGTGAAATAAACATGATTCCTCTTATTATTCTAAACAAAACTCAAAGTTTTATTACAGGGTAAAATTTTAGCTTGATCATCTACAAGTATATGATAAACACAGTCCTTGCCTTCAAATTTTTGACCTCCTAGCCCTTATCTGTAATTTTACTAGCCCGAACCCAAATTTACTAGATAAAAAAAAATCTATTCATTCTCCAGTCTTTCGTGCACCTTCTATATGTGAACACATCTTACACCTTCATATTTTTTAACCTCAGGCCGTTCTACAACTTTTGTTGCTGCTTTATGTGCTTGAATGATTGTGCTTGAATGATGTCAAGTTCCGAAATTGATCATCCAGAAACAAATTTTCCTGTTTGGGACTGACTAAGAGCAAAACATCAATTTAGCATATTATATTCATAATTAACTAAAGGACATCTATTCAATGTCAAATATATATTTCTGTCTACCTTGACTATTCCAGAATCTTGCATACCAGTGCTTTTTTTATATGTACCACCCCCCCCCCCCCCCCTCTCCTCTTTTGAAATATTATTGTGCTGTGATCTAATACCACAGAAATTGTAATGACTCATATTTGTGTAATCTTCAGCAGAAGAATAATGTCTCTGCCAATTTGCTCAACGGTCCAACTATATATATATATATATATATATAGCTACGGAATAAAAATATAGCACAAATGTATATTGTCGACACTGCCAGTCAAAAACTGAAGAAAGTAAAGGTTGCAATTATTATTTGTCAGAACTCAAATCAGATTGCAACAATGGAAAAAAGCTACTGTAGTTCAAAGTCTATTTTTTAATTGCATATGCATTAACGTTTGCACATGTCTGTATGTAAATAAATAACTTGGTAGATCGTAATATTAACCCGGTGTCGAGTATAAAATACCAATTTGGATCGATAAAAATATAAAGCGTCCCTGTGCATTTCAACGAATTTTGAATGACTACCTTCACATATATGAACATATTAAATATGAGAAATATGATTTTATGTAACAGAAATGAGAAAATAATAAATCAAAAGTTCGCTTTGTTGCAAGTAGCTTTGGACAAAAAGTTCGGTCAACATTTTTATAAATTTTATTCATCTGAAACGATTTTCACAAGTTTTAATAGCAAACATGTCTCAAGAATTTTACTAGACCAATCGGGCTACTGATGTTTCATGACCACTAGCCCAAAGTTATTTTCACTAGACAGGGGCTTCCGGCTAGTGCCCAACGTCGAGGACTGTAAACATATTTTACTCCATTGAAAGAAGAATAAAATGAAAGTTGTATTTCTTAGTCAACTTGTCTATTAACATTTAAACTGAAAAGTCATATTTGTCAAATATAGTGCATTTTGTAACTGAAAAGTCGTATCTGTCAAACATAGTACATTTTATTTGGGGGAAAAACAAGAAGGTGTTTATAGGACATGGATGCCCCCCACTTCGAGCGATGCTGTAAACAGGTATTTTTCAGTAAAAAGGGGAAAAAGTGGTAAAGTCCAAAATCAAACATGACCTCCTTCTTATGGTGCCTGACCTTGCACATAAATTTCAATTGATATACTTATTAAGCGGAAACCAAATGAGGCACACACAGACGGACATGAGTAAAACTTAATGCCCCAACGCCTAGCAACAGGAGCATTATAAAGTTTTCTATAAATGGATAAGTAGAAGATATCATAACCTGGTTATACGGGCTGAAGTTTTCATGCTATTTCATTTATATCTTGACAGAAAAATGCTACAAATAGAATACTCCATCACAGTTATACATAAAAAAAAATGTTGAGTATACCTCACATTAAACCAGGTATTTATAAAAAATCTAGTTTACCTGATAAGAGAACTGTCCTGCAGTAATTCACGACTTAAATTTAATGGAATATCTTCACTGTCCACCACACCTGTATAATACAGTAAGATCACTGTTAACAAAGGACGGTATTTAATAATCAATGATATATATTAAAGTGCAAAAAAATCAATCAAAAATGTGCGGAGAAAAACAAACTGGACATTTACTGTTGTTCACCATCTCAAACATCATAAAGTAATATCTGTAATTTGAAATATTATAATTTTGCTTTAAAAAGCCTAGCAAGCATTTTAGTTTTTGTTGAATGAAAGTTTTTATCATTCTACAGGGGGTCATCGTGGTAGTGATCGCATGGTAGTTGGATTTACAACTACCTGTGCAATCAGGTTGTGAGTTTGAATTCCGCTCATGGTGAGGTATACTTGATATAACATTATGTGATAAAGTTTGACATTGACTTGCGACAGGTCTTGGTTTTCTACAGGGACTCTGGTTTCCTCCACCGATAAAACTGACCACATGATATAACGGAAATATTGTTGAAAGTGACGTTAAACACCATAACCCTAACCCTTTCATTCTAAGGTTAATGGTGTTTAATGACATTTTCAATAATATTTCATTCATATTCTGACAGAAAATTTTATTTGTGGGGGAAACTGGATCACTTTGAGAAAGACACCCAAATTATCCTTTTTTTTACTTGGACCAAGTAAACTTCAATTCTGGAAAAAATCAGATATACAAAATGTATTTATTATCAGTTTGCCAAGGGTGCTTACAAAATGGACATTCATTTTGCATAACATTCTAACATGACCTCCTTCTTTTGCTTTGTTAACAAACGAGCGAGTTATCCATTCGGTATAATCTCATTAGCACATGCGCCGGTGAATGTGACTGACTTTTCCATTGGCAGCATAAATTGTGTGCGACATTTTCCGCAAACATAAATATAAATTACTGTCTTCCAATCAAAGTATACTACCGTATTTGTACTCTTAGACATATCAGAATCGAAATAAATCATGTGTTTTGAGTTTTAACATGGATTGGCGGATATTAGTAAATTTTATCCCTCGCTTCTGGCTCGGGATAAAATACTAATATCCGCAAATCCATGATAAAATTCTCAACACATTCTGGCTTCCATGATTTATTTCTTAAATCTATAATGCCGTCTTTTATATTAAATAGACTCCAATATAAATTATTTTTGCATATTGTTCTTGTTATCATCATTACTGAGTTTATTTATTTAGTTTACACCATACTGAGGATGAAGTAACATTAGAATATATGTTGCATACCATGACAAATTCAGTTCTAACCCAGACTCAAAAATTGTATAATATACCAACGATTAAACTAACAATCATATAGTGGGTGATTGTTGAAACTCCAACTACATTGAAAGCTGCAAACATCATTATGATCTTATGACTGCATAGCCATGTGAACATACCTTTAACAAACCTCAGCCATCTTGGTAAAACATTGTCGGCTCTAGACATGATCATGATTTTACGACTGTACAGCGTTACACCAGCATCTGATTCTCTGCTCATATCAAACATGGCTGAAAATCAACATAATACGAATAATTAAATATTATTATTATTTTAACATCTATAATCATAAATTGTATTTGAAAAGCAAATAAACCTCAAAATAATGTCTCCTAAATATATGGGATTAACAAAAAAGTAGTGCAAATATTTAATTATCATCACAAATGAGATTCAGTACCAACTGAAAAATCAGTGGAACAAGTAATTTCTGTTGGTCACTTGTCCTAAAGAAATCATCAAAATTAGTCGAAAAATAAATGCTTCATATAAAAATAAACAGAACAACATTTTTTGGCCTCTTGTTTCTGTGGTCGATTTCAGATAATATAAAAAAAAAGAAAAAAAACTTTGTGGAGGATCATCAAATGTACGTTCCTGCCAAATTTGGTTCCAAGTGGCCTCATGGTTTCAAAGAAGAAAATTAAAATGTAAAAGATTACAGACAACAGATGCCATGTGGTGATAATACCTCTCATGACCCTTTGGGTCCGATGATCAAAAATTCTGATATTGAACTGAAAGAGTGAATAATTGTTGTTTAACACTAACTCAGCAATTTTTCAGCTATATCATGGCAAGACAAGTTAATTTTCAATGAAATGATGTAAAGGTCTGCTTTGTACTAGACCAACATGCTTAGTTGGATTTTTATAGTGCTAGCTCACTGAAACAACAGTCTGCGGGTAGACATGTCGCTCCATTCAAACACATTACTGTGAATTCATTTTTATTCGTGGTATACCAATTTTCGTGGTTTTCGTGGGTGCCAGCAAACTACGAATTTAAATGTTCGACGAAAAATGACCATTTGATTTCCGCTTGGCGGTAAGCAAGGTTTTGACAACACAAACGTTTGTAGCCATGTAGGTAATTCAACATTGTTACATGATGTAATTATAATGCATGTCTTGTGAATCTAAAATAAATGTACCTGTGTGTCATATTGTGATTGATAAACATGTAAACTCTTGGAATAAATTGTTTATTGTTGTGACATTTAAGAAAACATTTTGCGGTAATAACTTCCGGTATTTTTGTATTGTTTAATGAAGTGTTGATTCAATACATCAAAGCCAACCTGATACGAGGTATGTTCTATATACTAGTAGACAAAATTCACTATATATATTTTATTATTTCACATCAATATTCAACTGTACTTTAACACACAAATAAAAACAATATTAACATACACATACTAACATTATTGTTGCCTTTTATAATTGCTGTGTAAACATTTTGATTGACAATCATAAAGTTTATTGGTGATAATAATCGGATTAACGATCGGTATACTGGTATCATATACGCCCGGAGGTCAGGATTTTAATTTGTTGACACGTGATGTTTAAATGCTGTGACATAAAATTTCATACCTTTTTTTCTTTACCGTTTAATGCAACTTTTTTATATGTATCATTTATGGCATGTCATGTTCCCGTCCGTAGAGTACAAAGAATTATAATTTAAGTTTTGACTCCTAGTGTGAAGTTTAGCAAAAAACATACCCTTTTTATGAAATATTAATTAAGAAACAAATGTAAATGGTACTGTCAAAAATATTTTCTCCGTAATTATGACAAGTTGCTCAATGAGTAGATTCACGGCTTGGGATGCAAACATTGTATGCCCGCTTCTTATCTTTTGTTCATCTTTCGATGATTACAAATTATTTCTGGTTGGATGTTATTGATTTAATTTGTGGGCTTCTTCAAAGAAGTATTAATTATGCAATCAAATAATTATCAAAATTGTAACAAGCTGATAATGTACAACAATGATCCATATTTGTTTGGCGTACTTGTAAATTTACTTAAAATGAACACTTTACCGTAGAATCGCGACACGCAAAATCTACGAATTTGAAGTGAAAATCCACGAATTTAAGTATTTCAAAACTGTTTTTATTTTTTGCAATCGGCAATCCACGAATGTAACTATCCCACGAAATGTCTTTTTTTCCCAATCCACGAAAATTGGTACCAACGAAATTAAATGAATTCACAGTATTGTACTATGGTGTACTCACTGGGTTTGTGTTCTGGGACATAAAACAAAGCTCGGATGTTGAGTGGAGCATCTATTTTATACTGCAAATGATACTGTGGTGAGTCAAAGAGATTTGTTGTAAATCTATAAAAATCTTGATGCATTTCTTCTGTAATATCTTTTGGTTCCATCATCCATAATGCCTATGAAATATAAAAAATGACACTTTTTAAGAAATCAAATAAAAAGACAATGCATCAGATCATGGTCAGATCTGCCATATTTCTGTGTCTATTCAAACCAAATGATCTAGATTTCCATGAATTGTTGTTGACCTTTGTGTTTTTTGTCAAGTTTTACTTTCTATTAGTGGGTTTGTTACAATAGTTTTGATTGGTCACACAGAATGGTTCACAAGTAAACTTGACCAGAGGTTATGTATACTCTAGTAACCAAGGCGACTTGTGTCCTAGCAACTGTAATTAATAATAATTTAGAATAAATAAACAACTCCCCCTCAGAAAAGGATGTAAACAAGTGCCTTATACTTTTCTTACACATAGAAGACAATTAACAACAGAACTATATCAGCAAAATTTGAGGTAGGAGGAGGTCACTTGGTGGCTTATTGAAAGACAAAAATTTAAAACTTTATCCATCATCTCCCCTCATCCTTGTGGCAATCACAATATCCACCCTTATACCATTGTCACCTTTTATATACATGATTTATTGTATGTAAATATGTTCTTGTCATGAGTAAACAGGGGGCCATTGTGGTTGTGATCAGGGCTCATCAAACCAGGCGAAGTGGACGAAATTCTCGCCCTATATCAGCTGAAATCGCCCTCCCTCGACTCCAAAGCAAAATCAAAGATTTATATAGTAGGAAGGATATGAATCTCGGGAGATTTAACATAGCCTTGATTAATGGTGGAAATTTTCATCGCTTCAACATTTTAAACCACTATTTGTAAGTATATAAAACCATAATTACAGGTATAAAGTGAAAATATATGTCCTAAATACCAATCATTAATAAAGTATTGATTTTTTGTAGATGTATCACCCATATTTCATCAATAATTGACATTAATCGATTTGCCCTTTTGACCTTCATAATCCCGCCTATTATGGGCAGTCAAGACTCAAATTTAAATTTCAAACTCCTCTCTTCTCTCATCATACCGAATATTGAAGCGGAGCCATCATTTTTGTGATAATAGAAATATTTTTCAATGTATAGAAGGAGTTTATTGAAAACAGTGCTCCCGATTTGTATTTATTAAGGATTGTTTACCATCATTTGTCAAAATGGCAGCGTTCTGGGCAGAAATGCGGGTGGCCTATTTAGAAATCAATAAACTTCCTTGTTTACATGAAATCTACATACCAAAGTGTATAAATGTGTATTCGATATATAGAACAAAACTTGGCATGATTGGTATCTTTGTTTTATCATTTTTAATATGTTTTTAGATGTATGAAACTCTACTGTACATTTTTTTTTAATTTTACGTGTATGAGGGGTGAAACAGAAAAAAATCAAATTTTTTTTTCCATTGAACCTATATCGGCAAATCCAATGATTGTTTTGTGTAGTGTAGTATATAGATGATGTATAACACGAACTTTGGTGTAATTGGTTGATTTTCCTACGAATTCTCAAGGGATTTCAAAATGAATGAATTCATTTTTGCTCTGTTGTAGCATAAAACCTCGCCACGAGAGATAAAGCGAGAAAATACGAGATTCGAATCCTTCCTACTATATAAATCCTTGGCGAAATTAAAGTCGTCTTTTTTTTTTTTGCAAGTCGCTCCTTTCTTGCAAATAATCTGTGTTTTATGGTAAAGCTGATTGACAAAGCAATTGTAGAAAAAGGTTTTATTCAAGCAATAAAGAAAATTTATCTTGAGACATAATTCAAAAGTATCACAGCAAATTTCTGAATTTGTACTGATGAAATTCCAGGTGAAAATTAAATGAATAATCAAACAGACACTTCCTGTACCAAATGTGTTGTTGGATTGTGTTATACTTTTTATTATTTTAACACAACTTGTTATTTGTAACTTTTTCAAAGGTAAACAATCAAATTGTCAAGTCTTAAACATGGTGGCATTTTAATAGAAACAAAGGGAGGTAACTCACATTTTGATGTAATAATCTCACAGATTTCAATGCAAAACGAATAAAATATAAAATCAACAAATATAAGATCAACAACAATAATACAAGAACAAAACATGAATTTAAATTAAATATGAAGGATATTAACAAGATATTAGCAAAGAAACACTTCAAATGCACATTTTTTTTAAACGATGCAAAGAAACAACACATTTTTGCAGAAACATGTCTCTATGAAGCTGTTGGAAGTCTCCCTGTCATGTCTTCACTTCTCCCTCATGTTCTGTCAAGTCTCCCTGTTTTTTGCAAGTGTGGTGAGCCCTGGTGATCATATGGTAGTAGGATTTACAACTACCTAATGCAATCAGTCCATATCACCAATAAAGTTGTGAGTTCGAATCCCGCTCATTGCGGGATGTACTCGATACACCATTATGTGATCTAGTTTGTCAGTGACTTGCTTCAGGTCGGTGGTTTTCTCGGGGTACTCCGTTTTCCTGAATATAGCAAACATACTACTCAATTAATGTTAACGCTAAACAACAGCCAATCAAATTAACAAATAAAAGAACCGCCTAGCACATGATGTATCCCTCCGCACTGGCATAATATTTAGTTTTATATATTTATAGAAAGCAGCCTTGCAGTCTTAATGCACAACATACTTTATTGAAGGATGGAGTATATTGCAGCATGATCTGAATAATATACAGGAAGTTCTCCACTTTGAACACTGTGTAAACCTCTGATGTAAATATAGATTTTCTCCCAAAACCCTTTCTTCAAATATTTCCATGTAAAAACCCATCCAAAATAATGATAATTACAAGCCACATGCAAAAAATTATTCAAATCTATCCATGTTTACTGAAGTTATCGCGTAAACAAGACACAATTCTCAAAATTGGTGATTTTTCAACCAAAAACTAAGATTTTCCCCCAAAACCCTTACTTCAAATAATTTCATGTAAGAACCCATCCATAATAAGGATACTTACAAGCCACATGCCAAACATTATTCAAATCTATCCATGTTTACTAAAGTTATCGCGTAAACAAGACACAATTCTCAATATTGGTGATTTTTCAACCAAAAACTAAGATTTTCCCCCAAAACCCTTGCTTCAAATAATTTCATGTAAGAACCCATCCAAAATAATGATAATTACAAGCCACATGCAAAAAATTATTCAATTCTATACATGTTTACTCAAGTTATCGCGTAAACAAGAAAGTGTGACGGACAGACAGACAGATGGACGGACGTGATTACTATATCGCCTCACCGCTATCGCGGGGGGGGGGGGGGGGATAATAACAAAGATACAACCATCTTTAAATAAGTTATATGTTAACATATACCTGTACAATATTAGCTCTATGACCATTCAGGAAGATAGGTACACCAACAAAGTTACTGTACTTTTTAACAACCGCTGAAATAAGAATTCAAATCATGTCAGAAATTATAAATGCAATAATATATATCAATTATTTAATCTGTTTTCCGAGAATGCATCGAAGGAGAAGCAAGAGATGGGAAATGCGATTAGGAATCCATTTGGAGCAATCATAGTATGTTTATTGAGGACTTGTCCTGGTGATGACAGTGATGTCAATATAACGTTCAATAGTTACACACAGAAATCAAGCCCATATGTTCTGTATTAAGTGAGTTGCTTGATAACAGATTTATCATAATAAAAGATCAAAGGAATAAATCGATGACATAGTGAAAATTACCACATGCTTAGAATTTCATAAAACAACAATAATTTCCTGATAATTCTTACTAGAATAACTAATCAAGCATGATGAATGTCAAAAATATGATAATGAGTGCCATTCAATACATGGATTAATCGAGTGTGGGGAACTTTGCTTGGCACACAAGTTTAATCCAATGTGTTTTTTTGGCATACATGTAAGTGTGTTCAATATTCATTTTGAGTAACACAATGAAAATCTAGACCATAAAAATTGTGACCTTAAATAAAATTACATTATATTTATTAAGATGTTACTATACATGAATGTGTACATAATTTAGATTAACATATATATACAACGTCTGAAAAACCAGTCAACGATCAATCTTACGGGGGGGGGGTGTTGGATATATATATAGATATATATATATATATATATATATACTAGAAATAGTTGTATGGTACCATTATTTGAAACAATAGTGTCATTTAACAGAATAACATGTAACATAATGGAAAGAAAATACACATGACACACCATAATGTGTTAAGAAGTAGTCCCTGTAATATGACAGAAGGCAGTAACTGACATGAGAGTGAAGATAAATGATTTATTTCACTCGGTGAATTACTGGAATTTTTATTTTCATTTGAAAAACTCAGTTAAATACCATTATAAATGTATAGTGAAGCCTGTCTAGACTAAACCATGAATAAACGCAATTCTGTATAAACCGAACACCTGTCTATTCCAAACACACAAGTGGGTCACTTTACACAGGTTTCGCTATATATTAATTCTATACCTTTAACGATATTTTCTTTAGCATAATCATAACAGTCTCCTTTTAAATGTAATACAATCTTGGTTCCTCGCTCGACTGATTCTGCTTCAGATAATTCATAAGATCCAGTTCTACAAAACAAAAATGAATTGTGGGTATGAAAGATCTGGACTATGTAAGTTTCAGTTCAGTTTCGTTTTCATATAATTCTTATTACTTGGCAGCAGTAACAGACCCTCTTGAAAGGCACCTCCCATCAAGGACCACACACCCTCTTATGATCCCATATTTCAGATGAGATAATAAAGTACTAGTATATTATTTTTCTCAAGAGAGGCCACCTCTCTTATAAGGCCATCCCTCTAATAAAGCCACCTCTTTTATAAGGCTACCTCTCTTATAAGGTTACCTCTCTTACAAGGCCACCTCTCTTATAAGGTTACCTCTCTTACAAGGCCACCTCTCTTATAAGGCTACCTCTCTTATAAGGTCACCTCTCTTATAAGGCTACCTCTTTTATAAGACTACCTCTCTTATAAGGCCACCTCTCTTATAAAGCCACCTCTTTTATAAGGCTACCTCTCTTATAAGGCCACCTCTCTTATAAAGCCACCTCTCTTATAAGGTCACCTCTCTTATAAGGCTACCTCTCTTATAAAGCCACCTCTTTTAAAAGGCTACTTCTCTTACAAGGTCACCTCTCTTATATAGCCACCTCTTTCATAAGGCTACCTCTCTTATAAGGCCACCTCTTTTATAAGGCTACCTCTCTTATAAGGCCACCTCTCTTATATAGCCACCTCTTTTATAAGGCTACCTCTCTTATAAGGCCACCTCTTTTTGAAGGTTACCTCTCTTATATGGCTACCTTTTTTATAAGGCCACCTCTCTTATAATGCCACCTCTTTTATAAGGCTACTTCTCTTATAAGGCCACCCCTTTTATAAGGCTACCTCTCTTATAAGGCTATCTCTCTTATAAGACCACCTCTTTTATAAGGCTACCTCTCTTATAAGGCCACCTCTCTTATAAGGCTACCTCTCTTATAAGGTCACCTTTCTTATAAGGCTACCTCTCTTATAAGGCTACCTCTCTTATAAGGCTACCTCTCTTATAAGGTCACCTTTCTTATAAGGCTACCTCTCTTATATGGCTACCTCACTTATAAGGCCACTTCTCTTATAAAGCCATCTCATTTATAAGGCCACCTCTCTTATAAGGCTACCTCTCTTATAAGGCCACCTCTCTTATAAGGCCACCTCTCTTATAAGGCCACCTCATTTATAAGGCTACCTCTCTTATAAAGCCACCTCTCTTATAAGGCTACCTCCTTTATAAGGCCACCTCCTTTATAAGGCTACTTCATTTATAAGGCCACCTCCTTTATAAGGCCACCTCTCTTATAAGGCTACCTCTCTTATAAGGCCACATCTCTTATAAGGCCACCTCTCTTATAAGGCTACCTCTCTTATAAGGCCACCTCATTTATAAGGCCACCTCTCTTATAAGACTACCTCTCTTATAAAGCCACCTCTCTTATAAGGCTACCTCATTTATAAGGCCACCTCCTTTATAAGGCTACCTCTTATAAGGCTACCTCTCTTACAAGGCTACCTCTCTTATAAGGCCACCTCTCTTATAAGGCTACCTCTCTTATAAGGCTACCTCTTTTATATGGCTACCTCTCTTGTAAGGCCACATCTCTTATAAGGCCACCTCTCTTATAAGGCTACCTCTCTTATAAGGCCACTTTTTCATCACAGAAAGTTTGCCAAATAAGAGGGGACTATATAGTAGATGCTCATTGTAAATTGGTATAAAACATTCTAAGGAAGCTGTTTTTTTCAGGTGCTTGAGTTTTATTACTAAGATATATTGTATCTGATTTTAGGGTATTTTGATTTTTCTGTTTTGCTAAAGTGTTGAAGAGTTTTTTTTTTAAACAATTAAAAAGCCCTAAAATATATTTTATTATAATAAAGAAAAATGCTTGTGTCCGAGAATGAAGAGTTATCAGGTTATTCATGAAATGTTTTGGTTAATGTACTGACCATCAAAACTACCCCAACCATTTTTATTTACTATTTTTAGACATGTTTTTTTTTCTTCCATTTTTGCAGATATTTTCCTATCTACCTACCAATGACATATGCTTGGTTACAGCAAGGACTGTCCCAATTTCTTATATTTTCACCAAATGAAATGCTTGAGAGTACAAAAAAAAACATACTTGTTTGTTTATTGTCAATTTTTGGTCTGCCATCCCCATACATGCATAATTATGTAACACATTACTCTTTCAAATTCATCTATAAATAGATCATATTTACTAACCTGATGTGAATATATAAATATATGATTCTTACCCATCTGAAGACCATTTAAAAGCAGGTGAGTCAGGTTTATAACATTTGGAGTATACATCAACTCTTCCTGACACCATGAAGGAGGAGTAAAATCCTACTCCAAACTGACCAATAATATTATTGCCTGTATCTCCTCCTGTGCCATCCTCTATTGAATCTAGAAAAGCCTGAAAGTACAATAATAAAATATTACCAGTAATGTCACTGCCAACATCTCTTGTGACCTTTTCAAACTAAAGAAAGTCTTTAAAGTAAAACAGTACACCAAAAGGTGACTCCAGATTTACAAATAATATTTCTTCTGTCGTGCTTCATCGATTCAAGAAAAGCAGTTAAAATGATTCATTAAAATTGGACTTCATAAAAAAAACTTTATATGCACAAAACCTCCTACATTTTAAATGGGAATTACAAGGTATGTTTCTGACAAGCAAATTAATGTGGAGACATTTGTTTTTGAGTAAAACATACCCTATAATTTCTATATTAAACTCAAAAAGGGCAATAACTCTTTTAACAATGATCACATCAAACTGCTGCTAATATATAGGAATCTTTGAATCTTTATAAGGTGATAAGCAAGCATGCAAACTTTGGAAGAATTTCTCTTTACAATATAGGAGGATTTGTGTATACAATTTTTTTGATGAAATATCCTAAGGGCTTTTCCAGGAAAAAATACCCGGTTGTGTCGGAACGCCATTGATTTTTTCTTATCTAGGTGGGGGGCGCAAAACGTATTTCTTTTCTGGGGGTTGTTGTCAAATTTTTATTTAATTAATCGTGGTTGTCGGTATTTTTACCATTTTGGTATATTAAAATAGACCTACTTGCCGGCAAGTCATGTCACTGTGTTGTTTGTTAAACGGTGTATAATATTTGGTTGTTTGTTCCGCAATTTCGCTTCTTTTGCGTGATTTGTAAGCCAAATTGTCTCCCTTTAACTTCCAAAATATTCCGAATGATATGTTATGTAAAAGATGGAGAAATACGAATGATGAACTGGTACCTGGTTCTTTTATTTTCGAAAACGAAACGTGGTCAAATGGCACGATTTCTCAAAAAGTATTTATTCAAAAATAATAAACTATACATATTATTAATCCTTGAGATATAAGCTTTAAAATGGTGTAACATTTATTTGACAGATATTTGATTTAAAAGAGTTATACGTGATCAAAACAAATATTTTGATACAAATTATCGTCATTTCCGCCATTGAAAAATACTGTTCTTCCACGATTTAGGGTATCAAATGTCAATATTTTTTTTAAAACTGTATATCACATTAAAGCCTTTAACCTCTTCTTTATTATGGAATTTACACCATGAAAATATCTCATTACGTTCAAAAGTTATACCAATAAACGTACTGAAAATACCTGTCCTGGTTTTCCGCCATTTAAAAAACTGTCCTGCCACGATTTAGGGTATCAAATGTCAATATTTTTTTTAAAACTTTATATCAAATTAAAGCCTTTAATATCTTCTTTATCATGGAATTTACATCATGAAAATATCTCATTCCGTTCAAAAGTTATGCCTATAAACGTACTGGAAAATACCTGTCCTGGTTTTAAACCCTCCCCCTCAAAAATAGATAAACAACACACTTTATAGGTCACACTTGTACTTGCATTACTGCCATTAAACAGTATTACAGATTTGATCAGTCTGTTTCAAATTTAATTTCTATTTTCTAGGTGGGGGTCATTTTAAGTATTTATATTTATGTGGTGGTACCCCAAAAATAATTAAAATTCTGGTGGTAGTACCCCAAATTATTGACGGATGTTAAATGATAACAATGACTGTACCAACCTTAGAGCCAGATCTTGCTATAGTACCCAGGTTTTCAATCATCTCTTCTTTGGTCATACCAAGTCCAGTATCCTAAAACAAGAAAGAAAAAAATAGGATTGCTGACAATTAAAATATCTGTCAGTAAACGAAGAAATATTTTTTTTTTTAATATATTGAATATTGAAATTTCAATAAATGTGTGTGTGTGTGTGATTTTTGTGTGATATTTATTGGATATCTCACCTAATATAAAACACACTGTTGTTCAATACAATTCAGTGTTTATACGTATATAATATTTACCTCACTGAACATGCTGCTATGAATTAATTAAAATATGTTAATCATGTGTGGTGAGAAGAAGACATGTTTGATTTTGAGTAAGAAAATGTATGTGTTTCTTTTACCTTGTAAATTAAAAAATAAATTACATCTCCTTATTATTTCTCATCAATAATAATATTTTTTTAATTCTATGCAATTAAATGTTTTATTACTGAACCCTTGATCAAGACTTGTGACAAAAATTAAACATATTATATGTTATTCAGGTTCTAGAAGTCTAGAAATCTGAAGTCGGAAATATAACATTATATACCCTGTTTAGAACCTGAATTACTATTCTATTATGGTGCATAGATTTTAATTTTAAAAATTCAAACATGTTCAAACTGTTTTCTAATCTTATGGAAAATGTGTTTCCTTATCAGACATCGTTTTTGTATGGTAGAATCAGGGGTTGAAAATTTGTTTGGGCAGGCCCAAGCCCAGGGCTTTTTAAACTTTTTTAACCCAAGTCCGGTCAGTGATTTGCCAAGTCCCAATTTGTAGGATAAAATTTGAAATTTTACTTGCTTGTCAACTAAAGTTTGTGCAATTGATGCAGCAAAAGTTTTACAACCATTAATATTTCTATAGTTTTTACCCAGGTCAAGTCCTTTTTTAACTTGTATTTCACATATCAATTCATAATCTGAAAATGGTTTTCCAGCTTTGACAACACCGTAGGCAGTATTAAACAAACTTTCAAGACGTTTTCTCTGACTTTCATCTAATTTCAATAATGACTGGCCTATTGGGGTGTCAGCAAAGGTAAAAGGCCTGTGAAGGACCAGCAGCTGCCTGGGGATCATCAAGTTCCTTAAACCAATGCTTGACACATAACAAGTGCCCCTGGTGTTTTTCAATGCGTAAATTTTTAGTTCCCCGAGTAAGGGCATCTTTCCTATCTGACAAGTGTGGAAATTTTCTACAGTACTTGCAGTACATTTGCTGAGCATTCTCGTCAAAGACGACCCAAGGAAATTTATCTATCCATGAGTTTTGAAATGTTCTCATTCGTTTCTCCCTATCATACTTTAAGATCTTTATTTCTGGGAGTTTCAGGATCAGTTGGCTTGCATGCGATTTGAATTGAAAACAAGATGATTAGAAAAAAGTGGAATTTTTATTTTATTAAAGGCATACACGACGGGCTTTTTCCATGGAAAAACGGCAAGCCTGAAGTTTCAATTTTCTAGTCCCGGGCGTCAGACTTGAGGAATTTTCAACCCCTGAGAATGTGTTAAAAGTGTCAACATCCATTATGTCATATTATCGATGATATTTCAGCTCCATTCTGAATTTTTTATGGAGGAACATGTTTATTTTTAACAAGCACAATGATACGACTTGGTAAGTCCTATTAGGATAGAAAACCAATGCTAGAACTGACATGTGAGTGAATATCTTTAATCATTTGATCAAATGATATATATCTATGGCTTCAGCCATATATAAAGTCTGATGTACCTGTCTGGGCATCCAATGAAAAGACAAAATTTTCCAATAAACCATACTATAAATCATCTTGTATTATTCACTGTACGAATTAGAGTCAGTCAGTGAGTGTTTTTTATATACTTTATATAATTATATTTATGTATATTAAAAAACTATAACACTGCTTTGAGCTTTTGATGGTGCTACCCGTCTTCATCAACATGGTTTTACTAGTACCCAATAAACATGCTGATGAAGACGGGGAGCGAATATATGTTTTTATTACCTAATTGTAAAGTTTTACATGTTTTATAAAGTATTTTTTATTTTCAACTATTTTAGGGGTTTTGACTTTCTAGTGTTCTATTGCCTGGCTACCTTTGACCTTTACTGTGATTGGTCAAAACAATCTCATGAATATTTATTACTATTACGAAATCTTGTCTAGTTCAAACCGGATTACAGCGCATGAAAGTGTCGTAATCTAACACGATTCAATCCTCTGACTGCGACGTTCGTGCATAATCGTTACTTCGTGTGCTGTAAAATACATGATGCCATTTTAACAGCAATATGACGCTACTTACCGTTTCTTTTTAATTTTAAAGAGGTTCTATATGTACAATATCTGTATCTGACTTCAAATTGTGCAATCTAATTATAACGTATTTGCGTAACTTATTCTTATAGAAATAAACGTACATTTCTTTCCCAAGGAAGTATATGTCCCTAACACAGTCTATCAACCAGGCACATATATGTCCCTCGTGCAGTCTAAAAACAATTTTTTTTAAGAATTTTCATGTTTATTATGAAAAAGATAATTTGTGTTATTTGTTAAAATTGTTAAACAATATTTAGATATTAAAAACAGTAGTTTTTTTAATCTGTCTAAAAAAAATTATAATTAGGTAATAAAACAGTTATTTAATGGGAGTGCAGGCAATAGATCAAACAATTTTCCCCTCGGTATTGGGAAAGACCAAAGTGTTCTATCGCTCTCGGTCGTTGACCTCAGGCAATAGAACATTTTGGTCTTTCCCAATAAAGAGAGAAAAATATTTTGATCTACTATATATTACATAAGTACCTGTATAGTAAATGTTTTCTTATCATCATCAGTGGCTATATGAATCTCTAGAGGTAGATCATCAATACCACCACCTTGTTCTGTCATCTGTAAGTATCGTAACTTCTCCAGAGCATCACTGGCATTAGATATCAATTCTCTGATGAAAACCTGTAAAATATCAATATTTATTATATGACTATAAATATTTCTTTTATCTGATTGGCTAAAAACATGAGATTTTTTCTTGATAGAACTTTATGAATACTGTTTAAGCCTTCAATTTCCGCAAAGATTAATTTAGATCGTTCCAGAGGAGCCTTTGGAACGTTATATTAACATCATGTGACTCTAAAATGGGAACGTTATATTAACCTCACGTGACTCTAAAATTGGAAAACCCTTACTTTTAATTTTAGCGTCACGTGAGGTTAATATAACGTTGCAAAGGCTCATCTAGAACGATCAAAATTAATCTTTGCAGTATTCATAAATCTTTCTTGTTACCATTAAAATTTACAAAAAACACATGATGTGTTTAATGCCAATTTAAAAACAACAGAGGACATTAATAACAATTTCATATAATAAAACAATTACTGACTTTCATTTCAATTAATATAAGGATCTATCGTTCCAAGATGTATGATATTTACCAATAGATCCTTATATTAATTTCAACAAAAGCCAATAATTGTATAATGTATATAAATTTACATAGTGGAACCTGTCTAATCCCACATACCAAGGGACCAGGGAAAGGTGTCGGATTGTACAGGATGTCGGAATACTCAGGTTTTATTTTAGTTAACAGAAATACTTAGGGACCATAAATTTTTGTCGGATGTCACTGGATGTCGGAAAACTCAGGTGTCGGATTGTACAAATTCCACTGTATACGCTTATTAAAAGAAGACACATAAAATACACTTTTTTTTTATAAATTTAATAAATAGTTGCATCTGAATTACCTCCCTTTTCCTGTAAAATGATAATGTTGTTGAATGACATGAAGACTATTTGGGGTTACAGCCTAATCATCAAGGACTGACAGACCAAAGTTGTTATTCAGAGTCACAGGTAAAAAAAATACTTATGGAAACTCAAAACTGTCTTAGTACTTATCCTTATTTTAAAATGAAATATCAAACAAAATCAAAGCATTATAAAAGACAAACTACTTTTCTAACTAATAACTTGCTTTGATTCACAAAACATTTGCTGTTGGGCATAACTCATTTACATGTACTATAATATTATCAAATTAAATCCATATATTATTCATCAGAGACATAGCACTAAATCCAACTATAAATAGACTTTAAAATAAATTATTTCTTTCTGGACCCCGTTATTCATCCTATGATTAAATCTAACCCTTCGTTAAATCCTTGGTTAATACTTCAACATTTAACCCACATCCAGGGGTTGCGTTCAATATTTAACCAAGGATTAAAAAAAAAACTTAAATACAAAATGGCTGCAAAACAAGTAATTTTTGCGATCCTAAACATGAATGCCAGAGCAAAAAGGAAACAGAGAACTTTCAGAGATAACAAGCTGATAAACTTGGCTAAACATGTAATGAGGACAATATATAGGTTTGGTATTGAGTCAGTCAACTACCTATTAGACCTTCTTGGTGATGATCTTCAGAGGGGAACCCGTAATAAATTAGCCCTTTCAGTGAGGAACAGTTGTTGATTGCCCTGCATTTTTACGCTAGTGGGTAATTTCCTCAGACTTCAGGTGATTGGTGACATCCTTGGATTTGATAAGGGTACAGTATTGAGAGCTGTGCAACACCCAAGGGCAAGGAAGTGGTTTTGTTGGTAATAAATTGCCATATCTGTAGTTCTGCTACCTACCGTTTTTTGGTACGTATAGAACGTGATCTTATGCTTTAAAATGACAATTTGTAGGTGGGGTGTGTTTTATGCATAAGAGCAAGTATCAGACACTTTTTTTTCAGGTGACGCAGAGAGTTGCCGGTAGCATAGCTTTGAGTTCACGACTGGCAATATTCCCAATGATCGACGAATTCATGTTCAAATAACATTAATTGTGTTCATTATATATGTGTTATTTAAAATAAAAATTGTATAAAAATTGTATTTATTGCTTGTTCATTGCCTTTTTGAAAGGTTTGTAAATATGTATTTATTCTCGATGTTTGTCAATAATCATACTTGTTGTGCATTGGTGTTGTTGTTCGGAACTAATTGTCCATACGAATGCAGAAATAACTGTCAAATGTTTGCTATCAGACGTGTGATATTTTACCTTTTTGCAATCTCTTTTTTTCCTGCGGTGAAATTACATGTGTTTGGGTATTAAACCTTTGTTTGATTTATCGATTTTTACAGCAGTTGACAAGGTCAAGGACCGTATTCTGTATAACAAGGTGTGAAAAGATAATTGAACATATTGGGATACCTGTCAATATTATATACTATATTGTAGCATTTTTACAATAGGAGTACACTTCAAAGGAATTATAATCTCTTTGATCGGGTCTTAATTAATGTTATTACTTTTGTATTGTTTTCTCTTTATTTGAATCGATCGTAATTACTTCCTATTTTAAGCTTGACCCAAGCTTGCCTATCTTTGATCACATGAACGGTTCATTATTTGATGAATTTACTGATTAAAGATTAAACATATCTACATATTTATTATTTGAAACAACCATAATTTGCGTGAAGAACGACCAAAAAAAAAAATCAAATGATCCATCCGTATCATTTTCATTGCCATTTTGAACTTGTTTTCAAATTAAACATTAGCGATAAACTTCCTGCATTCACAAAACAGCTAATTTTCGCTTGCAAAATCTAGAATAATCGGCTTAAACTCTTTTAACAAAACTAATTTAACATTTTCCTGTCTAAAATTTATCAAAAATACATGGATTAACAAATACTTGTTCTGTGGTAAGCAGTATTTTGCCGTTTGAACGAGGATTTCTTCTGTGAATGTTTTACTGAATCTCCCTGCGTTCTATAGATAGGAACTAGAATTTTCCCCATATTTTTTGGGGAGGAAAGGGGGTGCGTTCTATGCACCAGTGCGCTTAATAGACACAAAAAGACAGTAATCTGATTTGAGATATTCTATCACACAAGATTTACATCTATTTATAACTTTAAGATTTGCTATGAGAAGCATTAAAGACACTAGCAGACCTTCAATACCTAGAAACATACCTCTTTTTCTGAATAAAGTGATCTGGCAACAATGTCTAGAAGTTTCCTGGTCTCAGCTTGAAATTCATGCTTGTCAGATGGACCTGTGTTAAAAGTTGAAAAGTTTTAACATGAGTAAAAATTTAGGAGTACACTATGTACTTGATAATACGCCCTCACCCCCCACCCCCCTTTTCCCAGGATAAGTAAAAACCATATATAGTACGATACTAGGGTGAGAAGATTTTTTCCCCCCAATTATCTTGTTAATATTGACTAAGTAGTGAGACAAAGTTATCAAAACCATCAACAGCTGTTACCTGTAGTAATATTACAGTAATTAATTATGCTGTTACATATGTAATCCAGCAATCTTACAAAATCTTAATTTTCCTTGACTCACCTTTTGATCTTTCAGTATCTTTTATAATTGAGTGGTAGTCTTCATCGACTTCTGTTTCTTGTTCCTCAGCATTGTAGCAACGTCGTGATGTATACAGTGAGCGTGTCCATAGTTGTGGTCGGTTTACTTCATATATTGATACTGTATTCTTACCTGAGAAAAAAAAACCAAGAAATTTAGTAATTCAAATTTTTTTTTACCGTGGATTGTGAACATTTAACTTCTATACAGAGTATGTCAATTTTTAGGGGGATTAATATCACTGAAATATTTATGGAAACCTAAACAGATATATGCTTAAAAACAAAATTTATAGCATATTGTGAATACAATAAATCTAATTAAAATTAGATGTTTATTGTTTGTTGTAATTTTTTAAAATTTCTTTGGTGATGCATTAACATTTAACAACATCCCATTTGCCGATTTGGGGTCACGTCATTCATCTTTGACTGTTTAATCATATGCAAAACAGTAACAATTAAATATATTATGTATTCAGTTTTGATTCCTAAAGATTAAATAGGCTCATCACTAATTGGTTGGTTGAAAATATAAACCCTGACATGAGCCCAAATGGGATGTCATTAGGGACCGACCATTTAACTTGAAGGGGGGGGTTATGGTTTTTTGTTTCGTTCAGAATTTTTTTTTCGAACAACACAAGAGTTAGAATATTTTTTTTTGTTGTTGGGCAAAGTGCGAAAAAAATTTCCATAATTCAACATTAGGCTATATGACAAAAACTCTGAATCAGATTATTTTTTTTTTCCTCCACCAAAATAAGAATATTTTTTTAGAAAAAAACCATAACCCCCCCCTTCAAGTTAAATGGTCGTTCCCTTAGACGTTACATACATGTAGTGTATCGCAAAAGAAGAAATAAAAAAAGATACAACATCTAATTTGCATGATAATCATATTTTACCCTAGGAAAATTCCTTTCATATTTTATATCTTTCCTTTGATCTTCATAGATTTTGTAAAACAGCATGCATTAGGATATCCAGTCTTTAACAGCCCTGATATAGGCTCATTTCTAGATGGTAATAATTGGGAGTCATACAACACTTTCATAAAATCTGACATTGAGATACAGACTATTGATTGTTTTTGCAATGAGATTTATACAGTGTATGTTACATATACATTGTAGTTTTAGTTTCAGAGGGCCTCAGGTGAGATTAGTATCTCTTTGCTAACTGAGTTACCGTCTTTAAATAAAAAAAAATTATTATTATTATTATTATTACTATAACCAAAAAAAATGTCATGATTTTAACCACATAATCAACTTTTAAGGTTACCAATATGACAGGCACTTCAAAGTAGATATTGTTTTTTAATGTATTTGCAGTTGCTGAAAAGGGAATAAAATATAAATATTTTTGCAAATTTGAACTAGACGATTTATGTCTCTATACAAAATTAGACTGACAATTGCCTGTCTCAATCTAATCGATATAGACCTTGAGCCGAGGTACGAGCCAGGGGACAGAACTCATCAGTTTATATACAAAATCTTACCTGTGCTTTGTTTGACACAATTCATCTGTCTTTTTTATGACAAAATACGCTTTGAAATGCAATGGGGGTCGTATTTTAATTTTCCATAATAGATTTATTAGAGACTGTTATAAGATTTGGAGGAGGAGTGAAAGTAAAATATAAACCGAGAGTAAAATCTCAACGTAATTTAATGTTCAGTTCCGTTATCTTCAAAGTTCATTTTAATATGTGGTTTTGAAGTATCTGAAAATAAAATTATGAGCAATTATCTTTGATTAACAGTGAAATTGAATTATATGATGACAACAACCAAGTTCGATCCACAGGTAAGTAAGCTTCGGGGGGGGGGGGGGGGGGGGGGGATAAATTACATCAGATGCTTGCGGTTTAAAATGGCAATATCAGAGATGCAGCTAACCATCGGCCCTGTCGGACCTAGGGGGCAGAATTTTAGAGGGTCCGGCAAATGACGTCTTTGTGTCAGACCTAATGTCCGGCAAACATTTTTACTGCTTGGGGCTGTCAAAAATCAAATTTCTGTCGGTCCTGGTTACCTCTTAGACCCCTAAGCGAAGGATCTTTGATTATCGTTAATAAAGTCAAAAGTCGTAAACAAATCGGTAAAATTTCTGTTCCTTTCTGTTTATGCTAAATTTCGGGAACCAGTTCCCATTCCAGATTTTATTTCGTATCCTATCGGTAATTGTTGTAAATTGTAATTTTATCATTTCCGTTATGGCTGCCTGGACAATTAACAATCGTAACTACTCGACCATTCTCGCTACCCTGCAAATAATCTTGTATGCATTAGGCGTATAAATTGCACTACTTTTCACATGTCAGTTACATGAAAGTTTGATAAAATTATATTTTAAGCAATTTTCTATATTTCAATTAAAGCTTTAATTAGTTTTGCATGATTAGATTTTACTTAGTATGTCTTCCATATTGGATTTTGGTGGACTATATTTTTGTGCGGTTTAACTTAACTTAACTTCCGGCAAACAATTTAAGAAGAATTTCTACTATGTACGTACGAGGTTATTTGCAGAGTAGCGAGAATGGCCGAGTAGTTACGATTGGGCCAATTAAGCTTACGGAGGGGTCTAAATCTGGAAAAAAGCACCCAATACCTATCGATTTATCTACAGAGAATAAAAAAGCCAAAAGGTCGGCATATGAAAAGGAGAGGCGACCAGGGCGGTCCTTTAATCGAAAATGGAAGGACAAAATGAACAAACAAATGACGACTTGATATCAAAATACTCATTAGAGGAATAATAAAATCTTACTAATATGAAGTATTGATTATTTGATGTTGCAGGGCTATCTAAATTGAAAGTGGTCTCAGACACTAACCCCCCTTTGGCAATATCCTTAATCTGATTCTGGTCGTAGTAGTCATTAGCTGTGTCAAGGCTTTAAGATTGTCCCTTTAGTTTAATCATAATGTTACTGTATTGAAAGTGAAATATTAAAAAATTTCTAAAAAAAAGCAGGTCTGGCAAAACTCTCTTACTTGCAGGACCCAATGTCTGACAGGAATTTTTTTTTATCTGCAACTCTGCAATATTATCTGGAAACATATAGCTTGACATCAACCTCTGGTTATTCTAAATACCTGTATTAAATATAGAATGCCTCGATTTTCTGAAAGAGGAGTGGAAGCGACTAAATCGACTAATATTCTTGATTTTGTGAAGGACACACGACCTCATGGAGGCTGCCATGATGAAAACTGGAAATTTAATATCTAAATAAAAAACGGAAACGGTGAATAAATTACGGAAATATAATAATTTTTGGTGTACTACGAAATTAATCATGCGAACAAGATGGGAATAACAACAAACTGAACATGAGCTAGTCCTCTGGGGAAAAAAATAATATAAAATCAATATAAGATCGGTGCATGGTAGCATTTTGCACAGGTCGGTTCAAGTCAAGTCGGAAAATGCTCTAAAGAGTTTTATTTGTATCGCCACGGTATGTGTTTTCGTATGTCATATGTTTTCGTATCATCCATTTTATTTTGATTTCCACAGGGCACGCGTTATTTTTGACGTGTCTTCCGGTTTATATTTCTGGAACGTAAACAGGACTCCAACGTGACATCTGTCAAAAATGTTCAAGGTTGCTTTTAAAGACGTAAGTGAGTACCAAATATAGTAAACCTACCTACTGAGTTTCAAGTTTTATTAATAAGAAAATCAATCAAACATTGATGTCCTCCCCACATTAACATGATATTAAATCAGTAAACATATCGATATATAATTATGAATACATTACATTTTTAAATGACAAAATATCATATTAAAGAAAAAATAAACTTATCTGATATTCATACAATCTTTGATGTAGTGACATATATTCATAGTGTCATCAATACTATTTGGATTTAACAATCTAGTTATTGTTTTCATATATTCACTTGGACACAGATCTTGCAGTTTAATGTTCAATTTTTTGAATAAAAGTTTTCTAACATTAGCAAATTTAGTGCAATGATTAAGAAAGTGTTGTTCATCTTCTACTGAACCATACTTTTTGTAATGCTAAAAATTCACTTCATTTATAAAGTAACTGGAAAAAAATCCAGAAGGGCTATATAAAATTGAACTATGCCGTCTGCCTCTCAGACACCGGCTCTTCCTGTCATGTGACTGTCATGGGGTCACTGATCGTACTTGTAAACAAAGGAGCTGACTGAATTGTGCCTGTTTCTTATATAAAATACATGTCACCTTGCAGTGCATGTGGTTTCAGCACTAAAAAAAACCATCAAAAGTAAACACAATTTTGAAAGTGGTCATTTTCAAACATTCTGTTATTTTATTTAGATGTAATATGATTTGTAGATGACCAGAACCATGAAATTCTAAAACAAGCCATTTCCGGATTTTATATTCGTTTCCATCCCGTATATCGGCCCTGTTTTTACTTTATAATACGAAAACATATGACGCCATGACTGCAAAAGTTGCCAGATAATCGAGAGTATATTAAAATACAAGAATGGCTTTTAAAACAATCTTATGTACAAAAAAAATATTTAACTAGCCATTCTTTGAAAATTCCAATCGTCATATGAATGAAGGGTTAACACTTAATCGCTATATCGGAAAATCGATAATAGTACGAAAATCCATCACACGATGCTATGCTTCCGACTTTAAATAGAAATTACTTTATTTTACTTTTAGGTATTTAGGGTATTTTTAGAAAGGATATTTATGCATGAGTGATTTAAAGCCTAGTGATAAATTTTTTCAGCTATATTATGGCGAAAACAAGTTCGATGAGATGATGTCCGTTTTGTACTAGACCAGCAAACTTAGTCCACGGGTAGACATGTCGCCGCACTCGGGCACATTATGCTGATTCCAAACCAACCAGTCTATACTTTTAGAGCATTGCATAGAGTGACGCTAGTTGCACGTGTGCTGAGTGTGGGGTCCAGAAATCATAATGTTTCGCTTGCATTAACCTGTTTTTTTTAATATGTAACGTTATATGTATGTTCACGTGTTGTAATATGCCTAAATGTCGTATTTATATGCTTTGTGCCAACATTCTATATCTCGAAAGGCAAACACATAAAGGCTCTTGCCACATGTGATCTGACTTTTGACTGATTATATTAAAATTAAAATAGTGAGAAACTAGTAGTTTGAAGTGTATTGACTACACAATCAGTGGACTGTATATTAATATGGTAGTATGAAAAGAGGGTCCCTTTGTACTACGATACAAACGAAAAAATAATCCCCAAGAACCTGTGACATTTTGTCTTTAGTTCATTTCAATATACATGTATATGCAATTGTTATATCTATAGGTTAAAATGATATCATTTTAGTATCTGAACAAGTAAGACCATTGACAAGGGCATTCTAATTACAAAAAAATCAATCTCATTTAAAAGCAATTCCCTGCAGTAAACTGAAAACAATTTAGATTATACAAAGTACATTATGCGCAATGGGAGTGCATATCACGTGTTAGCGTGTCTTCGATTAATTCCACCTCCTTTTTTTTAACTTTCTGCTTACATTTTTATTTTCA
Organism: Bathymodiolus septemdierum; assembly: GCA_963383655.1. Classification (NCBI taxonomy): domain Eukaryota; kingdom Metazoa; phylum Mollusca; class Bivalvia; order Mytilida; family Modiolidae; genus Bathymodiolus; species Bathymodiolus septemdierum. The sequence continues at coordinate 37,282,381 of OY726524.1, read as the reverse complement.
GTAAAATGTCTTTATTATTTCATTTTTAATGTTTCCTTAATTTAACTTGTTCGTGTCCATATTCATACAATCATAAAACAGAAACTTGCAGTACTTATATTGTTTGTTTGTTTGTTTGGTGATGTTTAACGCCACTTTCAACAAGATTTCAGTTATATCGTGGCGGTCATTTTTATTGGTGGAGGAAATCGGAGGATCCGGAGAAAACCACCGACCTGTCGCAAGTCACTGACAAATTTTATCATATAATGTTGTACACCTCGCCCTGATCGTGATTTGAACTGACAAATTGCATATATAGGTAGTTGTAAATCCAACTACCATACGATCACGGCAACGACGGCCCCCTGCAGTACTTATAGTATTGCAAATTACAATTAAACTTGTAGTGACATGCGATACATGTAGTTACATTCTTTGATAATAAAAACGTAGAGATTCAATTTAGTGCGCGCGACGCGTTTCATGAATAACGCTAAAAGTCAAAAGATAAGTTAAAAGTCTATGGAAGCAAGACAATATTGTCAAAATAGTTTTTTCTCCAGCCTCTTAATGGGTTTGATGGAACTGAATCTACATTTAATGGAAATGGAATAAAATATAAGTAGACGACTTACATCAAAGACATACAAATTCATCTATATGTCACTATATAATTTTTTCTACACTGGTGTGAAATGTTTTAAAAATATTAAGTTGATAGACAGACCAATGTACGAAGACCTGACATAAAATCAATAAACCTATTAGTACTACATGTTCATTTAGTACCTAGGTTTATTTTCAAAAGTTTATGTAAGAAAACCAAAGCATGAAGAATTTCCTAGTGACTTCCATTTAGATCAATATAAACGTGGTGCTAGCAAACAATGACTCGAGTTGACCGTAGAGTGGTTTTTAAATTGGTATGGATTTTCATGTGAACGCATGTTACTAGTGTATTGAATGCAAATTCAATTGATGACCCATGTAACAATTTTATATTTGTTAGGTAATTCGTAGTTTACAAAGCTTACATATTACAATTTCATAAAAGTAGCCTCCCCTGTTGTTGCTTAGGGTAAAGTTGAGTATGGTGGTGTCGCTGGGGTTTTATTCCCCCTCTCCCCCCCCCTTCCCCCCACACACACATTTAGAACCCCTCTGCATGAAAATCATACCCATTCAAAGTACGCAGACTATACCCATTCATATATCATTCAGTTTTTGATGACCCATTCAAATAGTAGACACTGCATGGCAACATTGGGTACACAAGACACAGAACGAAGAAGCAGAAAAACACATCACAGAAAACTAAAAAGATGAGCAACACGGACCCCATCAAAAACCCGGGGTAAGCCCAAGTGCTCATGAAGGGTAAGTATTTCCTGTTCCTTATAAGGCGCTCGTCGTGTTATTCATATATACAGTCAGATCCGGTAAAAGTCTGCACTGATAGAGGAAAGAACAAATCTATGTAAAAAGTAATAGATCCATTGTTATTTGAGATATGGATATTTCGTAACGGTCAACTCGATTGTGATGACCACTGTAAACCTTTTTGTAGCGATGACTTCAACATAGGAGCAACGTAGCCTTGTTTGAGTAGCTTCGTAGCTTCTTGCGCTCTGTACAGAAAATCACTGAACTAGGCAAAAGCTCTAGAATAGCGTAGAGTTGTGAAATATAGGTTTAGGTTTATGGTGTTTTACGCCACTTTCAACAATATTTCAGCTATATTGTGGCGGTCAGTTTTATTGGTGGAGGGAACCGGAGTACCCGGAGAAAACCATCGACCTGTCACCGACAAACTTTATCACATAATGTTGAATCGAGTATACCTCGCCTGAGAGGGGTTCGAACTTTTTTTTCCACTGTTGTCACACGGCTTGTTCCTGACATAAATCTGATATTATTTTGAAATAAAGAGATTTTGTTTGGCTTCCGTCTTTCTTATGGAGTCATATTTCATTGTGCTGTAGATATTGCAGTAAATGATCAATTGCTGATTGGAAACTGCTACCATCGAAATAACAATAAAAGAAGCAGAACCTGCATGAAAATGAATTAATAAAATTTGCAATATATAAAAAATAAAAAGTATGTAAATAAAAAAAACTGTGAAGGTATGGTCAAGTTAAATAAAATCATTTATCTTCGGATAAACGTGGATTTTAAGATCATATTAAGAGTATCAATGTTAATCTTCTCGACAATTCATAACGTGCTCGACTCGAGTCCCGATCGGGTCAAACCAAAGACTATGCAATTGGTATTTGTTGCTTCTCCAGTAAGCACACAGCATTAAGGAGAAATAGCAATGACTGGTTGGCTCGGAATCAGATATAATGTGTCCGAATGAGGCGACAGGTCTATCCGCGGACTGTTGTTTCAGTGAACTAGCACTAGAAAAATCGTATTAAGCGTGTTGGTCTAGTACAAAGCGGACCTCATCATCATCTCATTAAAAATTAACTTGTTCTCGCCATAATATAGCTGAAAAATTGCTGAGTTGTCGATAAACAACAAGCATTCACTCACTCACTCACTCGCGGTAATTTGCAGTACATCGTATTTATTAATTTCTGCAATATCCGGCACACTAAATAACAATTTACAATACAGCACGTTGTAAAAAAGTATTTCTTCATGATTGATTGATTGCTGTTTAACATCAACTTTCACATTTTAAGGAAAGAATAATTACACACCCGTGACAAATACCAAATATACTTTTGAATTTCGGTACATCTAAATATTTTATAGATTTCATGAACGAATTGTGTGGATAGTGTAGTTCTGTGGTATTATATATCCTTGGTTTTACAAAGCATATTCTGATAAATATTATTTACAAGAAAGTTGCTTGTATCAGGAAATGCTATTCAATTATAGTTTACGAAGCATACCAATATATAAAGAGAAATCCTACCCGACTCTTGAATATTCTCTTCAACTATAGCAATTTACGGTACATCCAACCTCAATCTACGGTACACCATCATCAATTTCCGCTGTACGGAGATACACCGTGACATTTCCAATTAATTTATCAATTGACGTTAAGCAAGGATGATGGTGATTTTGACGACATCCTTTGACTTTCAGCAACTCAGTATGGATCAAATCAATAACCAAATGCATATCATACGACATTACGACTACGAAATAAGGCAAAATATCCTGAAATACTGGGAATGATTCAGAGAAGATAAGTAATGATTATTGTTGATTGGAGCAAATGTACAATATAATGCAATTTGTTAATGCATTGTTTTCTCACAGTGCACTATTAAATGTGCATATACATGTATATATTATGCACACAGCGTTCTCTTACACAAGAATGTAAACACAATGTATGTACGCTATATATATTTTTATATATGAGATTTACCTGCTTTACTGACGGAACTGAACACGTGTAAACATCAAAGTGAATAAATTGACAGGTGCAAGACGGGAGACCATGTCTTTAGCCGACCATTATGTGATAGTTTGGACTGGAATCTCAGAATAATGTGATGGTAAGTACCACATCATGTGAATTACAAGGGGTGGGTACTAAATTCCCCAGTTTACAGAGGGGACGATCCGAAATAGAACTACACATTCAAAATATTCTTCTTCCCCCCCCCCCCCCCCCCCCACAGAATTGTCCTACCAATCCATAAAACAATGATCGAAATTGAAATAGACCACGAAACAGAATAACCAAAATATATAAGGGGTCATTGTGGCCGTGATTGTATGGTAGTTGGATTTACAGCTACTTATGCAATAAGTGGCAATCACTAGTGAAGTTGCGAGTTCGAATCTCGATTAGGGCGAGGTGTACAACATTATTGGTTTTCTCCGAGTCCTCCGGTTTCCTCCACCAATAAAACTGACCGCCACGATTTAACTGAAATATTGTTGAAAGTGGCATTAAACACCATCAAGCAAACCGAAATATATACATACATAACGGGATTGCAGATAATAAGGATCACTTTATATACACAACACGTGACACGGATCCCCCCCCCCCCCCCCCCTTCCCCCCCATTTTAAACTTTCTGTTAATATACTTATTTTCAGTAACATTACTTTATCATTTCATCTCCGTTTCCTTTATTTAACGTGTTCGTGTCCATATATCCATACAATCTTAAGATAGCAACAACTTGCCTATGTCGGTCCTATGTACTCTTATAATAGGACTGACAAATGTAAGTTGTTGTAAACAGAAAGTTAAAAAGGGGGAAGTAATTGAGCGTCTGTTTTAAGACTTGTTCATGATACCCGATTTACACACATGTGTATAAATACACATAAGTACATGTATAATTACTCACGTATGCAAATATGGGCCATGAACGCATTTGCATAGGTATGTAAATTTGCATGCTATGGAAATATGGGTCATGAACACACACTAGTAAATACATGCAGTGAAAGGGCTCCGGTTGAAAATGTTTCATCAACATCCGTCAAGTTATAAAGCGGTATTTTTTTTAAAGAAGACAGTCACACAGACAATTTTCGTAAGTTTTAATGAATATACTGTATACATAATGTTCTGGTTTATGATGCTTTATGATTAGTATTGTATTATTTTCATTTTTTTGTCCAAATATCATTGCTTTTTGCGGTGTGAAATTAGGTTATTTCTAAAAGTTATATACAGAATCTGACATCAAAAACATTTAAACAAACAACTGAAAAATCGCTATATATTGCATTTACGAATAAATGAAATGTTACCAAAAAATGAAAAAAAATGATTAATAAATGATTATTTTACTTAAAGATATAGTTTTTCAGAGGAAATGACAATTAGTAACTAGGTATAGCCTAAAACTTGATGTCAACAGATGTTTTTAAATTCCGGCTTTGTCTAAAACTATTCCTGATAGAACCAGTGTAAAGCATCATTTATCTAAGCATTACAAAGGATTTGCGTTCTTTAATTACATATATAAACTACTTTTTCATAGCTTTATTTTATGATTGCAAGCTCATTATTAGCATTTGTTATTGTTTGTGTCCATCATTTTATCCATATCTGAGTAATCGATGAAGGTAACCACAGCAACAAGCAAAAAAGAATCAACTGATGACAATATTTTCTGGTTTCAAGATATAATAACACTATATGATCATAATACTTTTTTTTGGTCGTCGACTGTATGCCAATCATGCTGAGCTGACATAACCGGAAGCTGACGAATCATTTTCACCGGAGCTCTTTGACGACAGTGTCTGGTCTTGGATGTTTGATTAAATGTAATCATTGACCCATATATAAGTGAGTGAGTGAGTGATTGTTGTTTAACGCCAACTCAGCATTTTTTCAGCTGTATCATGGCGCGAACAAGTTAATTTTCAATGAAATGATGATGAGGTCCGCTTTGTACTAGACCAGCACGCTTAGTTGGATTTTCATAGTACTAGCTCACTGAAACAACAGTCCGCGGATAGACATGTTGCCTCACTCGGACACATTATCCTGATTCCGAGCCAACCAGTCCATGCTCTGTCTCCTTAATGCTGCATGCTTAGCGGAGAAGCAACAAATACCAATTTTGTAGTCTTTGGTTTGACCCGATCGGGGCTCGAACTCACGATCTACCGTACTCTAGTTGAGCACGCCAACCATTACACCACCGATGCGGTTGGCCCATATATGAATGTACTTTGTGCTAATGAAGATTAGTCAGTGGAGATTAAAATGAACAAAAACAGGCTGTGTTGCAGATATATGTAAATAAAAGACAGTGATTGTTGTTGAATTCTGATTTCTAAATTTGTGGAATGCAAATATGAAAGCTCATATCTATTAAAATCTTGATACATAATTGTGTGCTCACAACATTTAACTGCGTTAACAGTTATATCATGGCGGTAAGTTTTATTGGTGGAGGAAACCGGAGGACCCGGAGAAAACCACCGACCTGTCGCAAGTCACTGACAAACTTTATCACATAATGTTGTACACCTCGCCCTGATTGAGATTCGAACTCACAACTCCAGTGGTGATAGACACTGACTGCATATGTAGTTGTAAATACAACTACCACACGATCACGACCACGACGACCCCGTGAAAGTAAGGAAATCGACCTCTTCTAAATGTACAACGTAGTTACTACAAACACGTAATTCTACTCAATTTCGACAGGTTTGTTTAATTGATAAACAGAAAGCTTGAATTTAATATATTTCGGTTTGAAGTATACCTTTCAATGTAAATTAATCTTAATATCATAAGAACATGTTTATGTTATTAAATCATTATTTAAATACATAAAAACATAAAATTAAGTTTGAAGAAATAAACGAAAGCACAAACAAATGAAAACATACAAACAAACAAATCACTGGCATATTTCATTTATAAAAATGTAGATATTGTTTCTAGTGTGTCCGGATTGTACGGTACACATGTACCTTATATGGACAAGATATGTGGCCGTTATCGTATGGTAGTTGGATTTACTACTACATATACAATCAGTGCCTATCACCACTGGAGTTGTGAGTTCGAATCTCAATCGGGGCGAGGTGTACAATATGTGATAACGTTTGTCAGTGAAATGCGACAGGTGGGTGGTTTTCCCCGGGTCCTCCGGTTTCCTCCACCAATAAAACTGACCTCCACGATATAACTGAAGTATTGTTGGAAGTGGCGTTAAGCACAACCAAACAAACAAACAAAACAAACAATATATTTAGCACGTTGATCTCCATAGTAGGAGATTGGCTATGAATTTGTATATATCTTAGACAACTAACATTATGCCCATGCAGGAGAGATTGTATCAGGCGACTTGTAGGAGATATTGTATCAGGAGAATCAGAGAATGTATGGCATATTTCCAGGTGAGGCTTGTATAAGAACATGCTTACAATCATCTGAAAATGAATAAACTGATCTATGAATATTACTGAGGTATTTTTACGAAAACATTCCACGGTTCATCAGCTCTAAGACATGTAAAAATCAAAAATGTGAAGATACCAAAGGGGTAGAGGGATGACGTAAATCGCAGAATGAGAGACAATCCAAATGGGTAGAGGGATGAAGTAAATCGTAGAATGAGAGACAATCCAAAGGGGTAGACGGGAGACGTAAATCGTAGAATGAGAGACAATCCAAAGGGGTAGAGGGGAGACGTAAATCGTAGAATGAGAGACAATCCAAAGGGGTAGACGGGAGACGTAAATCGTAGAATGAGAGACAATCCAAAGGAGTAGAAGGATGAGGTAAATCGTAGAATGAGAGACAATCCAAAGGGGTAGAGGAGAGACGTAAATCACAGAATGAGAAAAACCCAAAGGGGTAGAGGGGAGACGTAAATCGTAGAATGAGAGACAATCCAAAGGGGTAGAGGGATGAGGTAAATCGTAGAATGAGAGACAATCCAAAGGGGTAGAGGGAAGACGTAAATCGTAGAATGAGAGACAATCCAAAGGGGTAGAGGGAAGACGTAAATCGTAGAATGAGAGACAATCCAAAGGGGTAGAGGGATGACGTAAATCGTAGAATGAGAGACAATCCAAAGGGGTAGAGGGAAGACGTAAATCGCAGAATGAGAGACAATCCAAAGGGGTAGAGGGGAGACGTAAATCACAGAATGAGAAAAAATCCAAAGGGGTAGAGGGGAGACGTAAATCGTAGAATGAGAGACAATCCAATGGGGTAGAGGGATGACGTAAATCGTAGAATGAGAGACAATCCAAAGGGGTAGAGGGATGACGTAAATCGTAGAATGAGAGACAATCCAAAGGGGTAGAGGGGAGACGTAAATCGTAGAATGAGAGACAATCCAAAGGGGTAGAGGGGAGACGTAAATCGTAGAATGAGAGACAATCCAAAGGGGTAGAGGGATGACGTAAATCGTAGAATGAGAGACAATCCAAAGGGGTAGAGGGGAGACGTAAATAGTAGAATGAGAGACAATCCAAAGGGGTAGAGGGGAAACGTAAATAGTAGAATGAGAGACAATCCAAAGGGATAGAGGGGAGACGTAAATAGTAGAATGAGAGACAATCCAAAGGGGTAGAGGGAAGACGTAAATCGTAGAATGAGAGACAATCCAAAGGGGTAGAGGGGAGACGTAAATCGTAGAATGAGAGACAATCCAAAGAGGTAGAGGGGAGACGTAAATCGTAGAATGAGAGACAATCCAAAGGGGTAGAGGGAAGACGTAAATCGTAGAATGAGAGACAATCCAAAGGGGTAGAGGGAAGACGTAAATCGTAGAATGAGACAATCCAAAGGGGTAGAGGGAAGACGTAAATCGTAGAATGAGAGACAATAAAAAGGGGTAGAGGGGAGACGTAAATCGTAGAATGAGAGACAATCCAAAGGGGTAGAGGGATGACGTAAATCGTAGAATGAGAGACAATCCAAAGGAGTAGAGGGGAGACGTAAATCGTAGAATGAGAGACAATCCAAAGGGGTAGAGGGATGACGTAAATCGTAGAATGAGGGACAATCCAAAGGGGTAGAGGGATGACGTAAATCGTAGAATGAGAGACAATCCAAAGGGGTAGAGGGATGACGTAAATCGTAGAATGAGAGACAATCCAAAGATGTAGAGGGGAGACGTAAATCACAGAATGAGAGACAATCCAAAGGGATAGAGGGGAGACGTAAATAGTAGAATGAGAGACAATCCAAAGGGGTAGAGGGAAGACGTAAATCGTAGAATGAGAGACAATCCAAAGGGGTAGAGGGAAGACGTAAATCGTAGAATGAGAGACAATCCAAAGGGGTAGAGGGGAGACGTAAATCGTAGAATGAGAGACAATCCAAAGGGGTAGAGGGGAGACGTAAATCGTAGAATGAGACAATCCAAAGGAGTAGACGGATGACGTAAATCGCAGAATGAGAGACAATCCAAAGGGGTAGAGGGAAGACGTAAATCGTAGAATGAGAGACAATCCAAAGAGGTAGAGGGAAGACGTAAATCGTAGAATGAGAGACAATCCAAAGGGGTAGAGGAATGACGTAAATCGCAGAATGAGATACAATCCAAAGGGGTAGAGGGATGACGTAAATCGTAGAATGAGCGACAATCCAAAGGGGTAGAGGAATGACGTAAATCGCAGAATGAGAGACAATCCAAAGGGGTAGAGGGAAGACGTAAATCGTAGAATGAGAGACAATCCAAAGGGGTAGAGGGAAGACGTAAATCGTAGAATGAGAGACAATCCAAAGGGGTAGATGGATGACGTAAATCGCAGAATGAGAGACAATCCAAAGGGGTAGAGGGAAGACGTAAATCGTAGAATGAGAGACAATCCAAAGAGGTAGAGGGAAGACGTAAATCGTAGAATGAGAGACAATCCAAAGAGGTAGAGGGATGACGTAAATCGTAGAATGAGAGACAATCCAAAGGGGTAGAGGAATGACGTAAATCGCAGAATGAGAGACAATCCAAAGGGGTAGAGGGAAGACGTAAATCGTAGAATGAGAGACAATCCAAAGGGGTAGAGAGATGACGTAAATCGTAGAATGAGAGACAATCCAAAGGGGTAGAGGGATGACGTAAATCGCAGAATGAGAGACAATCCAAAGGGGTAGAGGGATGACGTAAATCGTAGAATGAGAGACAATCCAAAGGGGTAGAGGGAAGACGTAAATCGTAGAATGAGAGACAATCCAAAGGGGTAGAGGGGAGACGTAAATCGTAGAATGAGAGACAATCCAAAGGGGTAGAGGGATGACGTAAATCGTAGAATGAGAGACAATCCAAAGGGGTAGAGGGGAGACGTAAATCGTAGAATGAGAGACAATCCAAAGAGGTAGAGGGAAGACGTAAATCACAGAATGAGAGACAATCCAAAGAGGTAGAGGGGAGACGTAAATCGTAGAATGAGAGAACATCCAAAGAGGTAGAGGGGAGACGTAAATCGTAGAATGAGACAATCCAAAGGGGTAGAGGGGAGACGTAAATCGTAGAATGAGAGACAATCCAAAGGGGTAGAGGGGAGACGTAAATGGTAGAATGAGAGACAATCAAAAGGGGTAGAGGGATGACGTAAATAGTAGAATGAGAGACAATCCAAAGGGGTAGAGGGAAGACGTAAATCGTAGAATGAGAGACAATCCAAAGGGGTAGAGGGGAGACGTAAATCGTAGAATGAGAGACAATCCAAAGGGGTAGAGGGGAGACGTAAATCGTAGAATGAGAGACAATCCAAAGAGGTAGAGGGGAGACGTAAATTGTAGAATGAGAGACAATCCAAAGGGGTAGAGGGATGCCGTAAATCGTAGAATGAGAGACAATCCAAAGGGGTAGAGGGGAGACGTAAATCGTAGAGTGAGAAACAATCCAAAGGGGTAGAGGGAAGACGTAAATCGTAGAATGAGAGACAATCCAAAGGGGTAGAGGGATGACGTAAATCGTAGAGTGAGAAACAATCCAAAGGGGTAGAGGGAAGACGTAAATCGTAGAATGAGAGACAATCCAAAGGGGTAGAGGGGAGACGTAAATCGTAGAGTGAGAAACAATCCAAAGGGGTAGAGGGGAGACGTAAATCACAGAATGAGAGACAATCCAAAGGGGTAGAGAGATGACGTAAATCGTAGAATGAGAGACAATACATTAGCCAAAAAAAGACAAAGAAATATGCAATGGTCGACATAATACTACACAAAAAACTAAAGATTGAGTAGCACAAACCACACTGAAAACGAGTGTACACTTGGGTGCCTTGGAACGGCAAACAGTTCCTGTTCCACATGCAGAGCTAGCTTTGGATCTGATGTATCCCTTATTTCCAGCTTTATCGCGGAACTTGGTAGATTTACCTCGGAAATCGCTATCAAAATTGTATTAGAATGAAAAGGTCTTCAACATTTTAATGTTTTTGAATTGTATAGAATCCATTCTCAATGATGGTGGTTAGGATAGTATACCGCTTAACCAAGAAAACAAGTTTCAACTTGATATATAAAAAGGCACCAGCATTGTGTATTTATCTCATATTGCACAATTATCTTGTAGTTAATTACACTTCATCATCGCATATAAAAAAAAAGTTTAAAAAGTTCCAAAAATATATTTTAAAATTCTCTGAAGATACTTCAAATGTGAAATCTCACTCTCCATTTCAATAACTTTTTATGAAGTTTTTATTTAGTGCGCTCGACGCGCTTCTAGAATAACCTTCATCAGAGATACGCTCAAAGCAAATGATTGGAGCCAATACAAGTATTTTAAAAGTGACTGGGAGCAAGAACAGGATAGCCAAATATCGGCCATGGTCACCTATGCGTGAGGGAGGAGAACATTAGTTTCATTAAAAAATTGCATTATTTAGCTAAATGTTAATGTATTGAACCAATCTTCCGTTTTCTGTGGAGTATTTTGTATATCACTTTTTATTCTTTCTTTTGTCCTTTTTCTTTTGACTTGTCTGTCTTTCGATATACGACATTTGATTTCTTCTTTTATATCTTCAAACAATTCTTAAATGTATTTGATAGTCTCACTAGAAAACTTATTCGACCATTTTACTTGAAGCATGCTTATTCTGTTATATCTTGTGGGCCGTCGAGGTCGTGATCGTACGGTAGCTGTAAATCCAACTGACAAACTTTATCACATAATGTCAGGCCTTGATCAAGATTTGAACTCACAACATTGGTGGTGATAGACACTGATTGCAAATGTAGTTGTAAATAAAGTTACCACACGATCACGACCACGACGACCCCATGAAAGTAAGAAAATCGACCTCTTCTAAATGTACAACGTATAGTTACTACAAACACGTAATTCTACTCAATTTCGACAGGTTTGTTTAATTGGTAAACAGAATGCTTGAATTTAATATCTTTCAGCTTGAAGTGTACATTTCAATGTACATTAATCTAAATATCATAAGAACATGTTTATGTTATAAAATCATTATTTAAATACACGAAAACATAAAATTAAGTTTGAAGAAATAAACGAAAGCACAAACAAATGAAAACATACAAACAAACAAATCACTGGCATATTTCATTTATAAAAATGTAGATATTGTTTCTAGTGTGTCCGGATTGTACGGTACACATGTACCTTATATGGACAAGATATGTGGCCGTTATCGTATGGTAGTTGGATTTACTACTACATATACAATCGGTGCCTATCACCACTGGAGTTGTGAGTTCGAATCTCAATCGGGGCGAGGTGTACAATATGTGATAAAGTTTGTCAGTGAAATGCGACAGGTCGGTTGATTCCTTCTTTTATATCTTCAAACATTTCTTAAATGTATTTGATAGTCTCACTAGAAAACTTAATCGATCTTTTTACTTGAAGCATGCTTATTTTGTTATATCTTGGGGGCCGTCGAGGTCGTGATCGTACGGTAGTTGTAAATCCAACGACCTGTGCAATAAGTTACTATCACCACTAACGTTGTGAGTTCGAATTCCGCTAGGGCGAGGTGTACTCGATATAACATTATGTGATAAAGTTTGTCAGTGACTTTCGACAGATCGATAGTTTTCTCCGGATTCTCCGGTTTCCTCCACAAATAAAACTGCCAGCCACGGTATAACTGAAATATTGTTGAAAGTGGCGTTAAACACCATAAACCTAAACCTAAACCTAAACCAAACTTCTGTTATATATTAATTCTATTGGTTTTTTTTATGTATTCAGACAGCTTTAGGCGTATGCCTTGCATCCAGCGGACATGATGAAAAAAGCGAGTATTCTTATTTATCCGGCTTTGATTTATTATAGTTAGAAACTATCAAATACACAAGGTGTTTATGTATGTATAACAAGAAGACACCACTAACAAGATGGGAAGACACCACTTACTAGACGAGAAGACACCATTGCACCAGCTGCCCTTTTTTTTAAATGTTGCTGTTAATTTACTATACAGTGGTTAGCAGTTGACAATAATTTAATAATTTAAATAAAAAGTGACATGATGAATATTTAATGAATATACAATAATACCCCCAGCAAAGCTATTGTAAATGCGGCCTCTAATATCACATACAAGCCGCTAATAGAGGCCGATAATACAGGCCGCTGTACTTTAAAAGGATATTGTCTACCAGCTGCGTAATTTTTTCATACCCAAAATTATTGTCGATTTCCGTACTGACCTTCATAAAATGAAGATTAACACCGAGTTATGTTGCAAAAGATACGATTTTTTTGACAAAAAAGACCCAGAACTATCGTTATCAGAATTATTGTCTGGATGACAATATTCAAATCTATTCATATGGCCTTCAATGTGAACACGTCTTGAGCATGCGCACTGTTTAGAAACAATAAACAACATGTGGTTCTTGGGCAAAAGAGAAACTGTCAACGCGTGGAAGAAAACGGACTTTGACGGATTCAGAGATAAAGAGGAATAGAAGTGAAGTATCTTCCAAATGGAACAAATGCAGAATATATGTAGGGGATCAGTTGGACCGTTGTCGTTGGATGGAGCGAACTCAAGGAAGTGCTTGATTATTGTTGATACTAGGTAAGCCGAGCATGTTGCCTTCTTTTCTCAATCGTTTTTCATATTTTATGAATTTATGATGATGCCTATGATCATTTTCGGTAGATATTAATCAATATATGTAATTTTGCACCTGGCAACAGCAAATTATTGTCAATGAGTTGCATAAAACGGCCGTATTTGCGAGGTAAACAAACACAAATTGTAAGAGGCCAGCAAAGGGGAAATGGGAGTGCAAAAATGATATCAATGGCAATGCAGTTTATTATTATCAATTTAAAAAAAAATATCGAATCAATTCATTTTTAATGCAAGAATTAAAACTGTACATGGCTTAATGAAAACCCTATAAAGTTCTTTTTATTCAAGCAAATTTATTTCTTTGATATACAACATATAATTAGGCTTTTAATTTTATCAAATTTCAACAACTTGGACATGAAACTTAGTTTAGGGAACCAAAAGTATATACCTTACTTTCTGCAAATTATCACTATAATGGAAAATCAGTATGTATTTTTCAAATAAAAGCTTTCTATTTAAAGAAGCTTCATTTCAATTGCACTTTTAGTTTGGATCCTGTAAGTATAATATATAATTATAAACAAGGTTTTGAAGAAATGATATGAATATCCATTGAAATTTTCAAGTTTCAGAACTTTTTTTTATATATGACTACAAAATTTTACTGAAAATTTCAGAAATGTCCTAAAATGCATATTTTAGACCATGGCTAAATGAAAATCATTTTCAATTCCTTTATGCAAACAAGTTTATATCTTGGGTACTGGAAATACATTACATAAATAAGGTTAAAAGTACTTTTCAACAAGTTTGAACATAAAACTTTGTTATGGAAGCCAAAATTATATCTTCCTGTCTGTGAATTATCACCATAGTGGAAAATCAGTATGTATCTTTTATATAAAAAGCTTTCCATTTAAATAAGTGTCATTTCAGTAGCATTTTTAGTTTGGATTCTGTAAGTATGATACATAAACAAGGTTTTTAAAAAATAATATGAAGATCCATAGAAATTTGCAAGTTTCAGAAACTTTTCTATATATGTGACTATAAAATTTTACTGAAATGTCCTGAACTGCATATTTTAGACTGACTAAATGAAAATCGTTTTCAATTTCCTTATGCAAACCAAGTTTATTTCTTGACTATTCTAAAAACATTACATTAACTAGTTTTTTACTACATTTCAACAATTTTGGACATAATTTTTAGTTCAGGGAGCCAAAATTATACTTTACTATCTTAGAATTATCAACATAGACATGATAGAGGGAAATCAATATGTATTTTTCATATAAAGGCTTTCTATTTAAAGAATTGTCATTAGAATTGCTTTTTATCCCCTCGCCGACGAAGTTGCGAAGGGATATAGTAACGCTACTGTCCATCCGTCTGTCACATCCTTGTGAACACTCTAGAATCAACATCCTTCAATAGATTTTGACCAAACTTGGTACATACTTAGTCCTTAAGAGAATTTGAAACCCTATTGATTTTCAAGGTCAAAGGTCAAGGTCACAGGGTCAAAGTTTTACTGTGTAACATCCTTGTGAACACTCTAGAATCAACATCCTTCAATGGATTTTGACCAAACTTGGTACATACTTAGTCCTTATGAGATTCTGGAACCCTATTGATTTTCAAGGTCGTATGTCAAAGATCAAGATCACAGGCTCAAATGTTTACCGCATAACATCCTTGTGAACACTAGAATCAACATCCTTCAATGGATTTTTGACAAAACTTGGTACATACTTAGTCCTTAAGATAACCGAAACCCTATTGATTTTCAAGGTCATAGCCTCATAGGTCAAAGGTCAAGATAACCGGGTCAAAATTTTACAGCGTAACATCCTTGTGAACACTCTAGAATCAACATCCTTCAATGGATTTTGACCAAACTTGGTACATACTTAGTTCTTAAGAGAATCTGGAACCCTATTGATTTTCAGTCAAAGGTCAAGGTCACCGGGTCAAATTTTTACCGCATAACATCCTTGTGAACACTAGATTGGATCTTGTAAGTATGATTTATAAACAAGATTTTTAAGAAATAATGTGAAGATCCATAGCAATTTGCATGTTTCACAGTGTGTGAATTTAACAGTAGACCGATGGCCCATGTCTGTGTTAAAATCATGCAGGTTTTTGTAAAATTATCTTAATTTTTTAGGCAAATTACTACAAAAACTGGTAATTTCAGACAAATGTGATTTTATAGTGATTGATATTTGTACTTTTGAATTAGATATTCTGACCAAGGTATTTCTAGAGTAGAAGAAATGAGCAGCCATCACATTTCAATGAAACTGGAGAAATCGAGTTCATTTGTGAACCCATTTGAGTATGTTCATTTTGTTAAAGATTAGACATATTCTACATTATGTTTATAGGTAACGTTGTCAATATTGTTCAACACAGTCACTTGTATAACAGTTTCCTATTAATTATTGTGCCTTGCATAGTGATACTACTAGTAGCTATATTATATAGGGATCATGTTGGCTTCTGCGTCATCGTTACATTTTCATCAATCCACAAGCTGAAATGGCCAGTCCTCCTTAGCTACTTACAGGAATGAAACCAAACTGGGACAGAATTGACGCATGTCTGGCACACCAAATTTTTTCCTGGAACTTTGATGTAATCTTGTCTCTTTATATTGGGTTGTGTAGATGTGTGCTGGATACATGTATATAGATTTAATATTATTTTGAAAAGCTTTTCCGTTATACAGCTGCACATCAGAACCATATAACAAAATTTGTTTCGATATTATACACATACACTGTAATAAATAATTATATTTTATTCTTACAGTCTCTCAATAGATATTACTGAAGAAGGCAGTGATGTTGGTGATGATTCTGACGATGAAGATTTTGAACCTAGCCTCAACTTCACTCTAAGGTTTGTCATGTTAATTTCATGTTTCAGTTGTAACTTACATACATGAAATTTTGTCCTAATAACAGAACCATGTATGATCATATGTCATAGGAGCTTTATTATACCCCTGCTCCACTGGAAGGGGGGGGGGGGGTATACTGTTTTACCTCTGTCCGTCCGTTCGCCCCAAGATGTTCATAACATTTTTCTCAGTAATTATTTATGGCGGCATTCTGATATTTGATCATAGGCTTCAGAAGGGTCAATCGAAAGTCGCAAACCCGCTGCGTTGTCCATTGTCAAGTCCGGTAGAAGTCCCATCCGATGAAGGGAAAGACATCAACAACAAATGAAGATCAGTTCTGATTTGGGTAACAGACACCCTGTAACCATTGACCAGCTCGTGATGCCTGCCGTAGAACTTCTTGAGGGATGACCACAACCTAAAATCTGTCTACAAATCACTCAAATCCTTCATAAATTGGACTTGTAATGATATGTTTAGTTGCTCATTCACTATACATTCGAGATATTCATCTTGAATTGAAAGTTAGGGCTCCATAGATCATAATCTCAATTCTATTGTTTTATTCTTGTGAATTACATTGTATGTATTTTTCTACTTCAGGTGGCAGAGAAGTTACAACAAAAAGACAGCTAGATGGTCTGTGCAGCCTGTTAAAGCTGACAAGTCATATTCCTATGTTCCAAGACTATTAAGGGTCATCATTTGTATGAGACTGCAAGATAATGAAGGAATGAATTAACGTGTGCAGTTGGAAGTAGATGATCCCAGAAGAATCTCGGTCCATCTTGCACCAATTCCACAACCTCCAACTCGGGATAATATTGTAGCATCTCAGAAATCCAGATTTGAAGACCAAGACAAAACAATTGACTATATTGTCGCATAAAATAAATTTAGATTGTCACTCTTTGTTTTTCCTGGTCTAACAGAAGTTCTGCACATTTAGAGCGGAAAAGTACCCAAGTCAGGATAATGGGCATTACAAATTGTCCAATGCACAATAATGATAGCACTCAGTGTGTTGGTCTAGTTAGTACAAACCAGGACAACTTTTTAGGACCTCACAAGAAACATCTCTGCCAAGTTTGGTTAAATTCTGTTCGGCTGTTCTCGAGAAGAAGATGAAAATGTTGTTTCCCATAGGGTTTCAATGCAAACTTTCACCTCCGCTGGTGGCCATTTTGAATTTTCAAATGGCACAAACAGTAACAACACATGTTAAAGACATTCATAGGAACATATATACCAGATTTCAATTCAATCCCTTCAGCGGTTCTTGAGAAGAAGTTTCTTGAAAATCGACCAATCAGAATTTTCAAAGTCACATGGTGGCCATGTTTTTTGACGAATCTGCACAAAAGTAACAACTCTTGTGTAGGACCTCATAGAAAACATCTCTGCCAAGTTTGATTTTGAATTATATAAAAAACTGTCAGTCCATTTCAGAAGAAGTTGTCAGTGCCATAGAACAAAAAATAATAACAAGATGGCAAAACTTTCAAATTAAATTTACAATTCCAACTGACCAACTTGTGAAATTAACAACTCATTAGGGTCGATTTATTTTTTATTTTTGGTGTTTTAACGCCACTTTCAGCAATATTTCAGCTATATCATGGCGACCAGTTTTAGTGGTGGAGGAAGCGAGAGTACCCGGACAACCACCGACCATAGGGAAGCAAGTGGTAAACTTTATCATTAGGGTATATGGATAAAATACAAAATATTTCATGAACAAGTTTTAATTAAATCGTCTAGGAATGAAACCCTTGTATTGTCCATATAGATCAGGATACTTGTCCCTAATTTTCCAAGTACAACAGCTTGGGATCACACGTCTGACCCCAGCTCCAAGTCGGCCATGTGCCCAAATGGTATACTGGCGGTAGGCTGCATACCTATTGGATCTGTTGTAATCCTGGTCATGGGGCATTACTACAAGTTCCTCTCGAAACATTCTAGCAACCCCCAACACTGCCTCATCAAGGACAATCCGATCAAAGTCCTGTAATAAAGACAAGAGATTTAATAAAAACAGAGTAAAGACAGATGGTTATACATTCATCTAGAAAAATTAGCTCTATTTAAAAAAGAAATATAATTCATTATAAGTGAAATAGTTTGCACAAATTCAGTTTAGAGAAATAAAAAAAAGTCTTATTTTGGAAAGAAAGATTTTCTCGTGGGACTTTCTTATGACAACAGTTTTATTTCGTTTTTTTTGTTGGTATATGGGAGAACCATTTTGGTCCTGCAATTTTTTTTTATCAATTTACCCCTCAAGCTATTCAATTTTAATTTTATGTTTTTTTTCCTAAAAAAATTTTTTGATTCTGAATCTTGAAGAAAATAATTTGGCTGGACAGGAGAAAAAATATATTCCGGCTGAACATTTTCACAGTATAATCATATACTTGCCATTTTCACAGTATAATCATATACAAAATTTTGAAGAAAAAAAATGATTCCAGCACTTCGCCAATCTAATTAAAATTAGATCTACGCACTTGCTCCCTATTTTAGATCTAATTATACCCCCGCTCCCCGAAGGGTGAGGGAGGTATACTGTTTTACCTCTGTCCGTCCGTTCTTCCAAAATATTTTTCGTCACATTTTTCTCAGCAACTATTGATGGCAGAAATCTGATATTTGGTCACAAGCTTCACATAGGTATGCCATATCGTGGGAAGCGTTTTTGGAACCATCAGATTCCTACTTCCTGTTTGCAGACTTAGTTGGTTTTTATCCACATTGAACATGTATATATGCACATTTTTCTCAACAACTATTGATGGCAGAAATCTGGTATTTGGTCACAAGCTTCATATAGGTACCCCATATCATGGGAAGTGGCTGGGGTATCATAAGTGAGCATTAGATCACAGTTCACCTTGTTTTAATTAGATTGGCACTTCGCCGGAAAATAAGAAAATATGATTTCTGTGGCATCTGAAAAAAACATTTCTACGGCGAAAAAACGTGACATAGCCCCCTTCAAGGTAAATGGTCAGCCCCATATTATTTTGCAGCAACTGTCTTGTGGAACTAGAAGTAAGGTCTCTTTTGTTTCTAATCCAGCCCAAATTTCTCTGAAACATTCCAGTCAATTAACAAATAAAACAACACTGGCTACGTCATTCGTTTTCATCAGACATGTATGTCTCTGTTTTCATATTGTCGGTAAAACTGGCTAAAATAAATTAATTTAACACGTGTATCAAAATCTCGGGGAACAACTTCATAACTTATAAGAAGAAAAAAACTAATTTAGTTATTTTTAACGCCGGCAAAAATTTCCGATCGAAAATACGTAGTTGAGCTTGTCCCCATGGGGTGCCTCCTGGCATGTTTTCAATGGCTATCGTGGAAATATCGGCTGAATCTGTTAAGGCATGTAGTTTTCATCAAAGAAAATCTATTCCTGATACAGAAATTAATTATTCTACGTCTTTTAGATACAATCGGTTCGCAAATAGCTTTTTTCCTCAACTTTTATAGAAACTTACCTCAATATCCATGCTGCAGCATCCGGGCTACTGACATAAAAATAGATAAATAGAGTTGGCCTTGCCCAGGTCAGTGCATAATTAATTAGCTTCCGGTAACGATGGTCAGCTTTTTTAGTCGAAAAAACAACGTTTCGGAGCGTATTCATCAATAATTCGGTGTTTAATCTTCATTTTATGAAGGTCAGTACGGAAATCGGCAATAATTTTGGGTATGAAAAAATTACGCAGCTGGTAGACAATAGTTTAATAGTTTGACCCATTTTTGGGACAAGGTTGATATCGTTTACGTCACACTATTGTTCGGACAGTGGATTATTTTTAAGAATCTAGTTTATTCTTTTGTTCTTGAATATATAAACTTCAACCTTTTACTGTTTTAGGCTTAAAAACGTGTTTTACTTATTTTTGGTCTTTCGTGTCTCGAATCACTGCTGGGATTTTCAAAGTCTATTTTGACTTTCAAAACTTCCATCTAACCAATCGGCTACGGTGACCATACTAATATACGCTATAATTAGTATATTTGACTCTTGATAGTAAGCTTTGTAAAAAAAAAATATCAACAATTTGTTTAAAAAAGCAATATACAAGACACGATACAAGTATTTCAGATCTGGCATAATTTATGTTCAGAACTGACGTGTATGTGAACTTTTAAAATGTATTCTAGCAATACAAAAACAACTAACGAACCGACCGCAAGTAATAACAAATCAGACAGACCACAGGTGAAGATTTGTGACACTTGAAAGACCTTGAAATATCTAAATATAAACGATTCTTTTCACTTGAAATATCTAAATATAAACGAGAATCGAAAGGACGTTGACCATAAAAATTTGTCGTTTTATTTTTGTTAATTGTTGTCTTATTTGACTTTCTAAACATTAAAAGTGTAAAAATATATGCCATACCATAAATTTTTTCAACAACACTATTATTGTACAAGTTAGATACATTATTATTGAAACAAATGAATTTTCCTGTATTGGATATAACGGGATTCTTTTTCCGCATTCGTACTCAGGTGACGAACTTGGTGCTACGCACCTCGGCCTTCACCTTAGTACTCATGCGGAAAAAGAAACCCGTTATATCCAATACGGACCGCTTCTTTTGTTTCAATAGTACTGTATCCTATGCTTAATAAACATCCTAACTAACATGGTTCTAATGGTTTAATCCTGGATTGCTCACATTTAATTACACCAATTATCAATCAGTTAAATAAACAAAAAAGACCAAGAGTTCACTGACCATAAAATTGTATAGTCTGTTCCAAATATATAGGTGTCAAATATGTATATATACAATATACGTACATTGTCGGTAAATATAAAATTTATTTGTACGAGCTTTAGAAACAGGCAGAATAGCGAGCCTTCGGCGAGCTTTTCAGGCCTGTTTCGCAGCGAGTACAAATGAATTTCATATTTAACGACAATGTACGTATATTGTGTTTATCCTTCAATGTCAAAAAAGTCGGAAAACTTGTCAGATTTAAAAAAAAAAAAAAGGACAGAAAGAAGCGTCATTCCTCGCCTTTCATAAATGTTGTCAAGGGTGTCTTCTTCGTGGTCCGCGTTACATTAGTACCAGTTTCATAATTGTCTGCGCCCTCCGCTGTACATAGCTACGGGGTACCAGGAAAGTTTATTCGTAGGCTGAAAAGTTTATTCGTCTAGTACGAATAAAGTAAAAATTTATTCGTATAGCATATTTGTACAGCAAATGTACTGATTGCAGGATAAATATACAATATACGTACATTGTCGGTAAATATAAAATTTATTTGTACGAGCTTTAGAAACAGGCAGAATAGCGAGCCTTCGGCGAGCTTTTCAGGCCTGTTTCGCAGCGAGTACAAATGAATTTCATATTTAACGACAATGTACGTATATTGTGTTTATTCTGCAATGTCAAAAAAGTCAAAAAACTTGTCAGATTTAGACAAAAAGGACAGAAAGAAGCGTCATTGCTCGCCTTTCATAAATGTTGTCAAGGGTGTCTTCTTCGTGGTCCGCGTTACATTAGTACCAGTTTCATACTTGTCTGCTCCCTCCGCTGTACATAGCTACAGGGTACCAGGAAAGTTTATTCGTAGGCTGAAAAGTTTATTCGTATAGTACGAAAAGTTTATTCGTATAGTACGAAAAGTTTATTCGTCTAGTACGAATAAAGCAAAAATGTATTCGTATAGCATATTTGTACAACAAATGTACTGATTGCAGGATAAGTTTCTGTGTATATAGAAATGTTTTTCTTTTTAATATATAAATGTGTAAAAAAAAAAGATGAATAATATATCTTTATATACTTTAATATTACTTCATTGAAGTCAATTACAATTAATTTGAACAATAAATATAACAACATTGAAAGTAATCTTTAAACTTTACTAATATATCAGACAATCATAACACATAATTTATTTTTATCTTATTTAAGCACAATTTAAGACACATAATGTTAAAAACAAAATATATGAAACACTATACATCACATAAAACAATGAATTTACAAAGTATGCACATTTTATTGCAAAATATATTAAAAAAAGCACTGTTGATTCAAATTACAGAAACACAATATTTACAATGTCAATCAGAAATCACAGTCTTTTAGTCCAAGTGAAGGAGATGGGATGCTGCGTCGGCGTAGTCTACCACGTTGATGAGTCCTTGCTGGTACCTGTCTTTGAGTAGTTGAAGTCTGGTGTCTATCACTCTGTATCTGCGTCTCTTTGGTGGGCGAGCTCCTCCTGCTGCGTACTGGATGATGGTGCATTCTGTAACTGCCTGGGTATTCTGTAGCACCTCTCGGGTGGGCATGGTGAACTTTCTTCTTGATCTTGTTGTGCCAGCATTCCAGGTGGTTGGTGGTGCGTGGTCCCTCGGTCTGGTAGTGGTTCCATAAAAAGCGGTGTCCTTCAACCCAAAACTCTGTCACATAGTCGGTGAACGATGTTGTGTCGTGTACGTTGTCAGCTTCTCCGATGTCTTCAAGTGCGTTGAGCCATACGTCTTCAACTAGGTGCTGTGGTACAAGTGGTAGAACTGCTGCCCGTCGTACAAGCCGGGTGATGTTGTTGTTCTCTTTGTAGTATGTCTGAAGTCCGCATTTCTGTGTCTTTCGCCAAATGCACTGAGTAAAGTGAAAGAAGCAGCCTTTTACGATAACCCCAGGGAAGACAGTGCCTGCTGCATTGTTGGTTGCTGTCTCGTAGTCGATGAATACCGTGTCTGGTTGAAGTTGTAACTGGTGTTGTTGAGCGATGTGTCGGATCTGGCTGAAGAAGCGTGTGTATATGACCTCGTCTTTTCCTGGCAATAAAGCGAATACTAGTGGGTACATGGAACCATCTACCATGGCGTGGACTGTGTAGAGCTGATGGAACAGAGATGGACATGCGTAGAAGGTGCCGTCGCAGAAGATCGTGTCGGCAGCAGCTAGGTGTGTCAGGTTGTTGATAGTAGAAAAGATCAGTATGGGTGGGTAGACGTCGTCATCACTTTCATCACCTCTATCTTAGGTTGGTTGGCTGGGTGGTTGTGTGGTAGACCAAATTTGACTGGGTGACCCTCATGTGCATTAACTGTTGCTGGACATGCTGGAATACTACATCGCCAGTAAACTCTGTCGTTGAAGAACTCACTCTGAAACGGTGATCTCTTAGGACCAAACTTGTTCTGGACGTACTAAAGTGCTTGAAGTTGAGCGTTTGCCATACTTGGTTTGAATGATTCAAAACTAAAACAATTTCCTATTTATAATGCTTATAATTTGTGGGAGGAGTTCAAATAGACACAATTAACAGCTTGGATAAGCATATTATTATTTTTTAAATAGTGATGTTTATATGTAATTCTTTCCATGTCTCTAGATTTTCTGTTAGGTAAGTCAATTTTATTGTATTAATATGGACACGTTCTGTAATGAATGTCACCAATAATAAACTAGAACGAGGCTTGATTGATTAATATACACTTATTGACTGGGTATGAGGGTAATAGCACTTTTATTGCCCCCAAGGTACCAACTATTATCCGAAGCAACGCCGAGGAAAATAGTTGGTACAGAGGGGACAATACAATTGCTATTACCCGAATATCAAGTCTATAAGTGTTTTATTATACTGAACAACTGTGATTAAAGTGCTATTCACCGGCCGGTGAATAGTCATTTGTGCTATTCACCGGTGAATAGTACTTTTCAGACAAATTGAATGAAACTATGGAAATAGTATTTTTATTGCAATATAATTTATATAGAAAAAAGTATGAGAAGTATAATAAAATATTTTGTTATACCTTATAATTTTTCCTCTATATAAATGTATTAGGAATAAAAATCAACATTTTTACTGTTTTTTAAAAAATCTCAAAATCCTTGAATCAGCGATCTGTTGACCGTCAACAATTTTCGGTCTGTTGGACGGGTCCGATCAGTTGACCTTTATTGGTTACTTAAAATAGCTGCACGCGTATGTCACGTGATTCCCTGTCGTCTGAAAACAGACTTATTAATGAATTATATACTATAGCAAAAAAACTGCCATTGGAATGGCAGAAATGCAGGATACAAATTCAAAAATAGTCTATAAGCTGGTCGCGATAAGCCAGTAAAACTAAAAATAGGAAAAGAATTTAAATTAGAAAGCATTAAATATGATAAGGTATAACAAATCAGTTATAAACTGGTTCCTCGAACAACAGCTGTTGTCCTCGGACCCAGTCAATAACTGTATATTATTTAAACTTTATCATTACCTTTTTATTTGAACTTGATTAATATTTTCGCAGCAGCTGCAGGTCGTATATCTATGCTTTTAAAATTGACAAAATATTGATTAAATCTATAAACATGAACTTGTGAAACACATTATAAAGGAGTGGGTATGATAAGTGTCAATTTTGGCCCAATCTCAGAAACTGTTTATATAGATATAATATTAAACACAATCATTAAAAGGTAAGAAAAATACATTTTTGGATGATTTCACTTTGTCCTTTGTTGTTTAACAACCTAAATGGAGAAGGGGTCAATTAATCATTGGAAATTCAAATATGGTGGTTTTATTTTACATATCTTGCATAGTCTTTTCGACAAAATGTTATATTCTGTGTATGTACACTCTACAAATGATATTCCAATGCTCTAAGGTAGCATATATTATTTTTGTGTAGTTTTGTCACCCTAGCAACGGTTTTGTAAACATTAAATCAGCCTATATTATTGCAATTAATGGTTGAATTTTGACATCTACGATCTTTTAACTTGATATTTGACTAAGCGGTACATTTTTGTCAAGCTATGCACACTACAAATGTCATTTCATATTTCAAAACACATTTTGATATTTTTATCCATAGCAACAGGTTTCCCTATGCACAGTATTTTCCTGTAGATCTCATGGACCTTCTATTTAATCAAGAAAAAAAATTCTACAACAACACCTTAGCAGAGACATCTTATCATTTACTAACCAGTATGTATTATAGGAATTCCTTAAACCTTAGTAACCAAATATTATCCCTAGCAACCGCAGAAATTCGTCAATGCTGAGCTCTGCAAGTTGCTTTTTTTTATCTTTTTATAACCGAATGTTTTTTAAATTATGAGAGGAAATTATTCTCAGTAATTAGAATGTCAAAGGAACCAAGTTAACTGCATTACATGGTAAAGCAGCGCTACAGCGGCAGGATAGGATATAATCCATGTTGAATAATACCAAATTTAAAATGTTCCTATTTGTTCGTAATTTTTTTTGGAACAAAACTGGGTCATCATGCTGTAACATCATTCACGAAACCGGGTCCTGCCATTTAGACATGACCCATTTCTTTCTCCCCGTGCTTATTTATATCAATAATTAAAAGCACAAAGTGACGATTCTTGTCATCTTTATTTATCAATCGTTCCTTCAATACATTTCGTTCTATTCAATGTGAGCAATTCAAAGAGAAACTGAACGAAATTCGGGGTTGGGGTCAAGCTGATCGTCATTTTGCGGCACATTATCGCTTATTTCTCAATTAATATACGATGACATAGCCAACATGTTTCATCTGACAGCAGGAAATGGTTAATAAAGCATTTATTTTCCTCAAGTTCATGCAAAAAAACAAATAAATAAACAGAATTCTTACCTTCTTCTTGCCTTCTTACAGTCCGGTTCCGTTCCGGAATTAGATATGCACGAGTCCAAACATTTTTTGCCGGGTCAGTTTGTACACAGTGATGTATGTCACTCATGCAATACATTTTATGAGTAAAAAGGGAAAAAAAGAACACTTCTTAAAGTAATATGAAACGAGTTTTTGGTGAAATAAACATCTTCAAAAATATTCTTGATATGTTTACATTCCCTAAAAACTAAACCATTCGTGCATGTTCGAGGACGAAAATCGCGATCATCTGTGATTAAGACAACAGAAAATCATTCCATCTCGTACTTGTTTTGTCAAGACAATGGCCGCTAATTAACTTTCGGATGCACCGTTCCGATGATTGCCAATCATGAAATTTCATCACCAACGTAAACAGGTGAGCACATGTATCATTCTCAATTTCTGGTTTTGAAAGAAGTTAAATTTCTTGCATTTCTTGCCTTGCAAAGAAATTATTTCATGTATGTTTTACCTTAATAGTAGGGTAGTGGGTGCTTAAAAAGGCCGCTAGTTTTCGAGTTTGGGTTAATAGTATGACACACGGCTAATTTTTTCATATTTTGACGTAACAATTATTGTAGTTTTTATTTATTTATGTCGTCGTAACCCACCGTGGTCACATTTTCTTATTTTTTACGTTTTCTGAAGGCACCCTCTAACTGTACACCTGTGTACCAAAAATCAATATTTTTAAAGTTATCATTCAATAGAAATTAGCGATTAAAGAGATGTGAAATCTGATCAAATTTAGCCTGTGGCAAACACGGATTACCACGTGTCGGTATTCGATTTGTACTGAAACAGTATATTTAACATTGTGTCTTCTGTTTGGTGTGTAATTGTGTCTTTTAGTAGAATAAACTTATCTCAATACAATGAACGAACAACTATGTAGTTAAATTACGCTATATTTGATATTTTTGTATTTTCGTGAACACTAGTTTGTAGTTTACAGAACAAGTTCGTAGGACACGTTTTTGATCTGGGAAATGTCACAATTTGGCAGCCCGCTTAAGCCTTGCCATTCTAGTCCTAAGAAAAATAGGAATGAAGTTGAATGGGACAAATGTATTATATGCCAGGTCTCTACCCCTGAGTTACTTATTAAAATGAGAAATGTTAGTAAAAATAGCCTCATAGAAGCAATGGAAGCAAGTGTGTTTTTTAGAGTAGTACATTCTGTTTCTGATATTGATAATCTTAGGAGTGATGATACAAGTATGCTGTACCACAGGTCTTGCTATAAGACGTACACAAGTAGACGAAATTGCGGTTTCTTCAAGGTTGAGTCGGTGGGCTCTGATCATAAACCAGACACATCACAGGTTCCCTTGTTGAACGAACAAACCGATGACACGTCTACAGACATTATTGTACTGTGCATATTCTGTGGAAAACAGACTTTTAAAAAAGACAGAAAACTCCAAAATCAAAACTGCCAAACGCATTCAAAATGTGAAAGACGCAGCAAAAGGACAGAATGACTACAAAATGTCTGGGTTATTGAGTAATGCAACTCAGTTTATAGACAAGGCGGTGTATCACTCTGGGTGCATAACTTAAATATTTGCTCACTCGTCCCCCTGGTACCTCCTAAGAGTCCTTTGCAGTTTGGTTGGGAAAAAAGACGGATCACTCCTTTCTGTCTACAATCAAGGTCAAATGTCATCTGACTTTTTACAAGATCTTATTTGCACTTGTAAAGGTAAAGCAGTCGCAATTCGAACACACAAATGTCCAGAAATAAAAGCATAGACGACGATGATGTGGACTTATTACAGTTAGATGTACAGGAATGAAATTGTTAAGTGGAGTCTTTAAATCTGTAAAAAAAAACATCCCAAAAAACCCACAACCTAATAAAACCCCCCAAAAAACATTTGCCAATTGGTCTCTGACCTTGACGCGGTTGGTGGGTTTTAAACCAACAAGAGACCCAGTCCTCCTTTTTACAAACCAGATTTACCACTCATAACAAATCTTTTACAAAACATTGTGGACCAACCGTCACCTCCCTCCCCCCCCCCCCCCCCCCCCCCCTCCCCCCCTCCCCCCCCCATTTTACATTTATTGTTTAATAAAATAATAACTTACATTCTGGTTCCATGGAATTATTTTCATTCAATGTTTATCAACCAAGTTTCCCGCTAGAGACTGAATTTTTCGTTCAGTACTTGATTTAGTCTTCTTTTTTTTAAACTGTTTTTTTTAATAAGGCAAAAACTTGCAGCTCGCGATACAAATGAGTTCAGGAAAGGGGAATGCTATGCTTTATAAAATAATTTCAGCATATATTGTATACAAATCAAACATAAAATAATAAAAAACCGATAAAGAATAAGGTCAAGGTCACTCCTAACTTTTAATAGTGAAAAATAATGATTTTTTTACCTTTCCGCGGTTACGGTACCTTGACACCCGTAAAATACAAATTAAAGCGTAAAATTATATGGGGTTATAGACCTTGATAATTTCTCAACCACTTCTGCTGTTTTTTGTATAAAAATAACGAAAAATGTACGCAAAAAAGATATTGCTAAAGTCTGATAATTTTTTTTTGAAAAATACGGGTTTGACCTTTGACCCAAATTATCTCATAACGTGACCACACTAGATAACGACGACATCGATATTTCGATGAGTCACATTCTGCTCTTTCCAAAAATATATAATTTAGCCGTGTGTCAACTATTAAGGCGAATCAGCAAAAATCGATACCCTGCTACCCTACTATAAAGATTATCAACTGCAATGAATTTCATTCTGACTTAATCAGTTTATTCGAAAAGCTGGACAAAAACATTTGGGGAAATCGAAACAGAACCAAGAAATCTCAGTTTTTGTAAATAAAATAAATAATCTGGCCACCCAAAGTTGGAAACAAATTCTGGCCTTTGCTTCATAGAAAATTAAAAAAAAAAATCTGGCCTGAACTGAGTAAACAATGTTATAACCTGACCTGCACTATGTGTCGAATGAATTTTCTGTCAAATATTCTAACCTGACTAATCTTGTCAGGCCCCCTCAGAATCAAATTATTTGCCTATATATTATTATGAGATAAAGAATGTGTGCTTTCTTTCACATTCTTGTCTCTTAGGCCAAATAAATTTTAAATAGATTTGAAACAAAGTAGTATTCATTTTTAATATAAAAAAACTAATGTTTATATACTAATGAGGTCAATAGCATATGATTTGCATTACTGTCCGGGTAGCAAGAATTATCGAAGACAGAATAAAATGACGTTTTCTCCTGAATTATACATCGTAGCTCTCAAAAAGTGAATGGTTTACGTTCTTAATATATTTAATCTTTACATATATCAGAAATTTTTAGAAAACTGAAAATAATGATTTTGGCATTTCATATTACTTTAAGTGATAAGTATAATATTGCATCATACATCATATAATGTATGTTCCTATACTTTTTAGGTTGTAGCAGAATCAATGTTTTATCAGTATCGTTATACCCGGTAGTAAAAAGGATGATGTTAGATTCATATTAATTAACAAAAAGTTCAAACAAGTGGAGATAACTCTGACTCTTTTTGAGAGTTGCATGAACATATATGGGATGAATTTACCAAGTAAGTTAACGTAATAGTAGTTTTCACTGTTTATTTACTTGTTATCACTTGAATATTCGTTTTTTCGAAATAAAATGATCGGTCTCGTCGATTTTTATTGTACATATCTTTTGTCAGAGGCGTAGGGGTGCACTGATAAGTGGGGATGGGGACGCTTAAGGGATGAACTTTCTAAGTGTGTGTGGGGGGTGGGGGGCAAGTTTTTGAAGTGAAGTTAACCTAAAAGTGGGAAGAGCAAGCTTCAGAAAACGACTGGAAAGTGTGTTTGGGGGTGGGTGGCAATGTTTGGGAGACGACTGGAAAGTGGGGGGGGGGGGGGGGCAAGCTTTAGGGATGGACCAGAAAGTGGGGAGGGGCAAGCTTTTGAAGTGGACCGAAAAGTGGGGGCAAGCTTCAGGAGACGATCGGAAATGGGGGAAGCTTTGGAAGACGACCGGAAAGTTTCGATTGGTTTCTAAGCATGCACTTGTAGCCTTATAGTTCGTAATTTTCTGCTTACATGTTCAAATTTCAGCTGTTTCTATATTTTTTGTCAAGAAAGGGGGGCAAAACCATAGTTTGCCACACATCCCACGTTTGAAAGTGGAGGGCACTTGCGTCCGGTTTCTACGCCCTTGTTTATATATGCATAGGTCCTTTGTCTTGCTTCGGAAGACTTTAGGGTCCGTCGTATTCGTTATCGTATGGTAATATGGTTGTTTGATTTACAACTACTTGTGCAATCAGTACCTATCACCACTAAAGTTGTGAGTTCGAATCCCGATCATGGTGAGGTGTACGTTATGCAACATTATGTGATAAAGTTTGTTAGTGACTTGCGATGAGTGGGCTGTTTTCTCTGGGTACTCCGGTTTCCTCCACCAATAAAACTGACAGCCACATATAGCTGAAATATTGTTGAAATTGGCGTTAAACACCATAACACTAACCCCCGCCTCCCCTCTTTTCCAACATTTAATTTTGAAGTCCTAACATGCATAAAAAATTTCCAATATTAATCAACTGATAATAAGCTAAAATGTGATCATTAACCTTATATATTTAGCAACATATATGCAGACGCCGATAATGTTATAAGATTTAGATCTGCGCCTGTTTTCGGTCAACAGTTTGCTTATCTTCGTTTTCAGTTTAGAAGTTCCATTTTTGATACAGAAGCTTAAGCTGTATTATTTGCTCTCAAATTTGTTTCTTCATCTGATAAATCAAAATCTATCTCTTTCGTATAGAAATGGGACCGAGAGCTTCTTCGGCTTGAAGAGGCGTACGTCGGTTGTGCGGGATGTATAAATTCACAACCAACCCGTCCTGCGGATGAGACGTAAATAAAACCGAGGTCCCGTGTTGAGAGATTGCCACCCTCTCCGCACGTTAAAGAACCCAGTGTAACAGCTCATTATGAGCATTATGCTCATGATGAGTGGTTCATAAGAGACCTGTTGCACTGGCAAAATTATCCGTCCCTACCCATCACCTTTCCTTGTTTCGAGTTCCGTGGCGTTTAAATTTTTAAATGTTCTCGTCCTGAATATAGCTGAAAAATTGTTCGCTGGACGTTAAACACCAATCAATCAATCAATCAATCAATCAATCAATCAATCTTTCGTTTTGTCTGACATTAAAAACTAAGCTGTTAACATATATATATTTAAATGAATTATTTCCGAAATGTATCTAATTATTTGTCAGATTACCCATAAATTGTTTCTAAATCTAGATATTTCTAATTTCGAGGAAAGATTGCAAATAATTTAAATACATAGGTAATATTTATACCACGGCTTTCCGAGTTAAACGGTTAAACAATCGGACACGAAAGCGTGCGATTTTTTAACCGTTTAACTCGAAAACCGTGGTAGAAATGACTTGTAACATGAAGCCATGCAATGTCACATCTAAATTGTTGATTATTACACGGCTCTCCGAGACGAATAAAACTAGAGCCCAGAGTGTGCAATATCTCGTATCTGCGAGTATTATTTCATAGTTCTTAGGTGTTGCTTACATTCAAGTATATAAACCATAAAAAGATCAATTCATATTATAAGTCGGAAATAAACTTCCTCCTTGGTGAACTTCAATACAAGATTGAAACAAGTGTACATCCGTTATATACAATACTAGATGTAATATGAAGTGGTTTTTTCTTTCTTTATTGCCTTATTCTGCATGTTGATATACCTCTTCTTAGCCCAGGCTCCCTATAGAATACTAAAGAATAATAAAATACAAAATCATTTTCAAATAGCATATTTTTAGTTTTCGCACTAAAATAAATTTTGTACCACATTTTTTTATACATCGGGTCCGTTGTTGAACTTATGATTAATAAGCTAATCATATGATTAGCCGTAATTACATTTTTAATTCCTAATCACATAATTAGCTAATGCAATGATTAAATATGATTAGTTAATACATTGATTAAAAACAGATCAGCAACAGAATTTAATCATTGCATAAGTAAGTATGTGATTAGGAATTTAAAATTAAAATTAGGGCTAATCATATGATTAGTTTAATCACAAGTTCAACAACGGACAGATAACCCTATATACATTTCATGTTAGGTCAGATGAGCATGAAAAAATCGTGCGTCCGTTATTCTAGGTGCTACAATCGTTAGTGGGTTTCACTGAACTGGTGGACATGATAATTTTCTAATGCTGTAAAGTAAGTTATTTAATTCAATTCTGAAATGAAATTATAGAATTTATTTCATTATCAATATATTAGGTGACATATTATGAGAATATTTTATCTGAGAACAAGATTGTCTTTCAGTTCAGCTTTCGTTTTCACTTTAACATTAATTATCAAGGGTGCACTCGATATGACAAAGTAGGTTTTTTTATGTAAAGATCTTAGTGTTCTTCTATAGTTGACCTCAAAGTAAAAATTAATCAAAAGTTATTTGATATTTCTATAAGATGCTATTTTCACAAAGACGTCACTATCCGGTATAGACCGATTTCTTCTGCGCGTCCGTCGTGATCGTTATCGTATGTTATTTCATATCAGTTTTCTCCACCAATAAAACTGACCTCCACGATATAACTGAAATATTGTTGAAAGTGGCGTTAAACACTCCCTCACCCCGAGGTTGTGTTATGCTTCAAACGACGGGATTCGCATACAAATTGCATGCGCTGATAGAACTCCGAATTCGCATGTGCACCGATTAAAATTTTATATTATGTAGTTCAATATACTTATAAACTTTGCCTTTTGGTTTAATAATAAAATTATTACAATTACACACCCTACAACCGGCTATCTGGACAACAGATGCTATCGGGAACTCAGATCATATCTACGTCACACGGAATGACAGGTAGGAATTTCTTTGACGTTTTTCTTCCATTTTATCTACTTTTTGGATTTTAAATTTATGTCTGATTTGTTGCACTACAAATGAGAAATTTGCATACCAAATATGACAGTATAGGTTTTAATATTTAGTAAGTTTTCAATCAATGAAGATAGAATTTGACTTTTTCAACAGAGAATTCTTCAGAACATTAACGTTTTCTCTAAAATTTCAAAAGAAAGCACAAGTTTCTATCATATACATGAAAAATATAGTGTTTCTTCTACCTTCCTGTACAACGGGAACTCGAAGTGTTATGTAGTAAGAATATTATACGCAATTTCATTCCAATGGTCAAAATGTTTTGGCCATCGGGGACAGCAACTTATTTTGAAACTGACTATCACTGACAGCAGATGTTGGCAATCGGGAACAACAGTGACATGAATTCTTATTTCTGGTTTATCCTGTAATAAGTTGAGCCATTAGTGTTTAGAATAATTCAAATATTGAAATTCATGGCTAATGGTTGCCTTTAAATTTCAAAACATTGAGATTGTTCCGAAGTAAAAATATATTTTCGAAGCTATGAAACCCATTAAAAAATTGTTTTTTGTCCAATACCATAGTATTAACTTTTGCTTGTATTGATTTCCATTGTCATTGACTTTGGAAATGTCTTTGACGTTTATAAACTGAGAAATAACTTGAAAATTACTTCTTTTAAAAAGATTTGATTGAATTAGGATATTTAGAAGTTTTGTAATATTTCATTTTTGATCAATTTCATCAGATCAGTGGAGTTAAATGGCAATTGGGAACATGAAAAATTTCACGAGACTTTTTAGTGTCAAATCGGGAAACAAATTATTTTTCTACACGTGTCAGGAGCAGCCAGAGAGGAGAGGTATGAATAATGCACAATAATGAGAGAAACAAAGTTAATTAACAATGGAATTTGTTTTAATTTTTTTCATGTTCCCGATTGCCATTTAATTCCACTGATCTGATGTACGTGATAGCCCGATCTGCTGTCCCCGATAGCCAAAACATTTTGACCATTGGAATGAAATTGCGTATAATATTCTTACTACATAACACTTCGAGTTCCCGTTGTACAGGAAGGTAGAAGAAACACTATATTTTTCATGTATATGATAGAAACTTGTGCTTTCTTTTGAAATTTTAGAGAAAACGTTAATGTTCTGAAGAATTCTCTGTTGAAAATGTCAAATTCTATCTTCATTAATTGAAAACTTACTAAATATTAAAACCTATACTGTCATATTTGGTATGCAAATTTCTCATTTGTAGTGCAACAAATCAGACATAAATTTAAAATCCAAAAAGTAGATAAAATGGAAGAAAAACGTCAAAGAAATTCCTACCCGTCATTCCGTGTGAGTAGATATGATCTGAGTTCCCGATAGCATCTGTTGTCCAGATAGCCGGTTGTAGGGTGTGAATTAGAAAACAAAGATATCAACTATTATATTTAAAGTTTCCTTTCAGGAGTTTTTTTTTAGTACGAATATTTGTGATATAATTGCTTTAATTTGAGAGTATTCACAGGCTTTCAAGCAAGATTTTGTGAAAAATAAGGGCTTTTTTTAGGGCAAAATTCTTAAAAAAATAAAGGCTATTTTTAGGAATTTTTAGGAATTTTTTGACAAAAATAAGGGCTGAAATTCAATAATCAATATAAAAGAAAAACATTCTGTACTCACCTCCAGGGAGAACATAAATACAAAAGCTAATTACCAACTCAGAAGATCATGCCAATGGTCATCAACAGCGATATTCAGCATATCAGGGTCATTATCAAAATACACACACTTTTTCCTGTTCATATTTTGGTGACATCAACTATTTTCGTTCCCGTTTTGCTTTAGCTTAGTATTAGTTTTTCCTACATTACAATGACATATTCACATAATATGCAGTCGGGAAAACCACCACGAAAAAAAATATTTCTAGATATGTAGCACCCCCTCATACCTTTCAGGCCGTGGTGTTACCAACATAAAATTATTCTTTTTAGGAAAATGAAAAATAATTTGTATGTAAAAAGTGCTTACATACATAATATACAGGGAAATTATGCATAGTGTAGGATATTTTCTTTGGAGCACTATTTTTTTTCACAATATTTGGATATGTACATTTTGTAGTTGCGGAGTTCCATTTAAGTTGCAATATGAAACAAACAAGTTTTCATAATTGTATTTTGTTTCACTTTATACCGGTATAAAGAAAAGATGACTTATACATAGTTATCAAAGTCAACTTTATTCAACTATAATATAATTTACTTCAATTATGTCATTTATCCTTTTTATGAAACAATTTACATGAGGTAACAGCATTGACAAGAGGTAACACCACAGATAACAAAAGTAACACCAGGGACATCTTCATGAATGTAAACATTTAATTCAAGAAAAAACACAATTATCAACCTATATTTGTTGTTTTCTTAAATGTTTTCAGTACAATATTCAGTTTTTCAACATATTGGTTTAATGCATGAACAATATCAGTTTTGTCCATGGTGTTATGAAGATATGTTCCTGGTGTTACCAGATTTAAACAGTATACTCCCATCAGCTCTTTAAACTATATCTTATAAGTAAATGATGATGTTTGAACAATTTTTCTGCATAGGTTAAAGAGCAATATTTTGTTCTGAATATTACTGTTTATGGAATAATGTGTTTATTCACAATTGTAATGCTAAATGTCTGTGGTGTTGCACAATCTTTATGGTAACACCATTGACAGTAACACCACAGACAAACAGGTAAGTATTTTCGGGATAAAAGGAAAATAATATCTCCCCCACTATATTTTATATGTATATCCTGTGAAGAATACCAAATGTAATCCACTAATGTATTGTATATTTTTACATTTTGCTCAATTCTAACAAAAAGAAGTAGTGAGAAGTACACCACAGACATAAAATTTATATACTATACCAATTGCACGTACCTTTTCGGCTCTATATTAGTTTATGGATAATTTTTGTGTTTGTCGTCTGCACATGTCACGAAACAGGAAATAAGCAAAGGGAGAAACTATTTTTGCTTCAAATATGACAAGACAGATGACTCTTACCAGCCTTATTAGGAAGCTTAGGGTAACACCACAGACATGAAAATCTATAACAGCAGGTTTTTGCTAATTTTCTCTTTAAATTTCAATATATATCAAGCAAAAATAATGTTGTGCTATTAGAGTTTTAGGAATACAGTTGACTCTCGTTATCTCGAATTCGATGGGACCATGGAAAAAATTCGAGTCAACCGTAGTTCGACTCAAGAGGAGCTACGAAGATACCGGAAGTGTGGTTTGTTTAACAACGAAAGGGAGACAACTCGAGCGAAATTTTGAAGAGCTAAAACCAGCATCGCATGTCCCTATTCTCGGAACGATTTTAAACATATTCGATGTTTTTGTTGCTGTTTTTTTCTCTCCGTTAAATTCTTTGAATCTTATGAAACGACTGATAACTTCTAAATATCTTTTTTTGTGTGAATGAATATGTTTATCCGTTTTGTTTATGTTTTTCACCTGTTGCATTGTCATTAAGCTTCACCCATCATGACGTATATTTCTTTGTGCAATACTGTTTATTTACAATAAATGGTGTGTTTTTATTATTCAATAAAGTGTAGAAGAAAACTATTCTTCTTTAATCAAAATTAATTTCCGACAAATAATTCAATAGATAAAACGCATCCTTTGTGTACTTTTCATAATCATTGATGTATGCCGACCCAAGCGCACTTATTATGAATCGATAATTTTTGATTGTACACATCTAACCTGTGTCATAATACCAAGCCAATTCAAATATTATCACTAATTAATTTGACAGATTGTGAAATAAACATGTGAAATAGCCTAAGGTAAAAATGTCAAATTCAATGACCGGATGTTTCACCTGTGATCCGATTTTAATCCTAAGGTAATACACATGTTTTGACAGGTAAATTTGACTTAACGAATGTAAATAATATGGCTTTCTACATCTCGGGACCAAAACTTTTATTCGAGACAACCGAAATTTCGACTCATCCGAATTCGACTCAACAGGAGTCAAATTATATATATTTATACACAACGAAGTTCGGGACTTCGATAAAAATTCGACTCAACCGGATATTCGAGTCAACCGAATTCGAGACAATGAGAGTCAACTGTAGTTCAAAAACAATATAAAGATCGAATAAAATCATTACATCTGAATAGTACAATTGACCAGAAGTAAGTCATTCTGGAAAAATAACACGTAACACCAAGGAAAAAACAGGTCTTCGTGTAGCAAGTATAAATTCGCAATTGGACCAATCTAGATTTAGATGGTAAAACTATAGAGGGCTGATGTGCCCCATCAATACAACCAGATTAAAGTAATCTGATATAGTGCAAAACCATGCTGAATATGATGCTGATAACCACCAAGATGTCTTCTGAGAAATACATTAATTCAACATATTCATTATCTGAAAGTATATTAAGGCTAGATTTCATTAATTCCAACACTTATTTTATGTTGCATTTATCAAAAATTTTCAAAATTTGAAAATTTAGGATTTTCACCCAAAAATTAGGGCTTTTTTTTAGGATTTTGAAGCTGTAAAAGGGAATATTAGGGCTGCTGTCAAAAAATAAGGAAAATTAGGAAAATAAGGACCCGCTTGAAAGCATGTATTCAGAGATTCCATTTCTTTTACCAAGCAAGGGATTGTACATGTATATATAAATAATGTCTTTAAAGTTGAGATTTTCCTCGTCCCAAAACATCTCTTACTACGAAATTTATAGTTTCATTACAAAATAAAGGTGTTCTAAGGATATCCTGCTATGAATTCATCGTAAGATTAGTGCGGAATTCTCGACGAGTGGTTGCAGGGCATTCAAATAAAATTGAGGAGTACGACCCTTTTATATTTTATTTTAATATATTTGTATAAATGGAAATCTTCACCGGTACCCTTGTCAAGTTTTATAAACTAGTCGTTGCCAAATACATTCCATATTTCATGATCAAAATGCATAATTTTAACACTTTTCAGTAGTGCACTCGATATGTCAAAATATATTTGTTTTAATCTACATGTAATTTGTTTAGTGTCCTTCTATATTTTACTTGAAAGTAAAAATGTATAAAAATCAGTAAAAGTTACTTGATATTTATATAAGATGCTGTTTCCCCAAAGACACCATCCACGACTATATGAATATATCACGCCTGGTAAACGAGATGGTCTCAACATAGTGTTGAGCAAGCAAAAAGGTATCTGCAACTTCCGGTTGAGACCATCTGTCGAGGAAAATTTACAAACGTGTGCGCGGTAAGTTGTTTTATCTCATATTTCTAGATATTTCGAGACATGTTTTAAAAATCAGAGAATGCTATTCCCTTCCGATATGAAAATGTAAACTTTTCCTGCTTTCTGTTGTGAAAAACAGTTAATTGAAGGAGAAATCACTTTTCTCCTTTGCAGCAAAGAGTTCATTTTGTGTATTTCGTCGTGCAATTTCAGATATTTCCTTG
Organism: Bathymodiolus septemdierum; assembly: GCA_963383655.1. Taxonomy (NCBI): domain Eukaryota; kingdom Metazoa; phylum Mollusca; class Bivalvia; order Mytilida; family Modiolidae; genus Bathymodiolus; species Bathymodiolus septemdierum. The sequence continues at coordinate 37,243,847 of OY726524.1, read as the reverse complement.
CATAATAAAAAGGTTCCGTGACAATGAGCTAAAATCTGACGGATTTTGACCACCCTCGTCATACATTGCAGAACTGTTCACCTATAGACGGGTTTATCACCAGCTTATCTCAAAACCATGTGCGCTGCCATTAAGAGGTCACCGGACGAATAACGTGGGTAAAATGGGATCAACATCTCCCGAAATGAACCTGGTGTTCCGCTAAATAAGACATATATTTTAAATAATTGTAATAATGCTATAATTTATAATTTCACACCAGCTTACCTGAAACCGCCGCTTCAGATCTGTGTCCCCCACCTTCACAAAGCCATGTCCCCAAATGTGACGGGGGACACGGTGAATACACCTTTAAATTCAAAGAAAAACAATAAGTGGCAGTAGAATCTATACTACACGGTCCATTGGACAATATTTACAAACACTTGCTTAGCTCCTCCTATTTTACGCGCCATTCATGCCTAATGGCGATGTCGTAATATCCATAAGTCATAGCGATTTACTGTTTCCGGTTTGACGGATTTTATCAATGAATGCATCCGGGCGTTAATGTAGCGACCAGCGGGAGCGTAATATTACGACTGGATTATTCGGGTTATGTAGGGTAATGCATTCGGAATATATCTTCCAACTAATAAATCACGCGAGAAACGGTGCTTGGAGATTTCATTGGTCAACTACTGGGTTTGTTTTGTACGAATAAGAACTTTGAACTGAATATTTTTAATATGTGAAGGCGCGGCTTTCGAAGAGGACGGAAATATATTTGAAATTAAAAAAAACATTCAAAATAACTTTATAGATAGTTAAATGAAGTTTTTGGAATAGCAATGAATGGAAAATTACCAACTTTTTTATTATTCAAAAATATATTAAAAAAGATCCATATCTAAATATTAATAAATTTCAGTAAAAGAAAAAAAACCTCATAATATTACATTTAGTGCTCATTTAAGCAATGCAGAAGTTATAAATGGTATTTAAGTGTGCTAGGTTTGAGCGCATTTTACTTGTGGTTTGCCTGGGGAATTTAATATCTAAAAATTGTGAAAAATAGAAATAAAAATATATACACTTTATTATAAAAGATTACAGCACTAAAAAACACATAAAAACATGATAGGATTTATTTGAAATGTTTTATGAAATAAATTTAAGAATGTTTAAAAATGTTTATAAAAGTAGCACTAAAATCTTACAAATCGGTTCTTGCGGAAAATTTCAACCCCATTGACTTCATGTAAGTTGCTCTAGAAATTTCTCCTGTCTCTAACCTACGGTATTGTTCTAAGGAAAACGCAAGTTTTTCCTTCTCGGTGCGCCTGACTGTAGCGGGGTTGTCAAGACCTCGAATTTTAATGTAATGTATTTGTCTGTATTTGTTTTAACACATCAATGAATACATATATACATGGGTGCGCAGAATAAAACTGATCATTGAAGTGACTGTGAAAGGATTCCGGGCCATTGTTAATGCGTTTAGCTGTACTGCAAGGTTTTGAAGCCCACATTGTAGGAGGATAGTTTTCGTCCACATAGGTTTCTAATAAATAGTCAGAGAACTTAGAACATCGTTCATTTGTGGGTGCTTCTGGTATCATCTCCTCTACAAAACTGTCTTCGGTTTCATCAGGAGGTAGAAAGGGAAGTCCACAAAATTGGGATAGCCATTTACAAATTTCACTAGATTTATCTTTGTAGTCCTATGCAAGACCAAGAGACTGAATTTTTCTATACCACCTTGACCAAGATGAAGCCTACAACCTTTAATTTCGACTTCCCTGAATTCTTCTCTTAGAAGGTTAACCATTCCAAGTTCAAAATCAAGATTTATTTTCTTCGGCTCAAATTTTTATAATAGTTTCTTTTTTTTATCAGGTAAATAGTAAATAGCTAAGGTAAAATGCGCTCAATCGTGGATTTTTTTTTGCGCTCAAATGTAGGACCAATGCGCCCAAACGTCGTGTAACGTTTTATATGTATACATTTTCCCCCTTTATATACTGACGTATATATAGTGCATAACTTAAGAAAATAACATTTTTAAAATTGGTTTTCACAAAAAAAGTTTATGAATTCTTTGATAGCATAAGACGGGTTTGAAGGTACCAAAGGGGTAATCAGAATCCGTTTTTGATAAGCATATGACTTAAGTGCTCATTGAATATGAATGAGTATATGGTAATATCCCCTGCTAACAAATATCATCAATGAACAATAAGTTTAATAAATTTTATATATTGTAATAGCCAGTCGAACAAACCGTACATTTTGTATCGTGTGCTTATAAATACTTTTATTATATGAAGTAGCCGAATGATAGTACGAACATTTACGCATGTATTACATAAAATAGGTAGAACATTAATACGTTTCCCATTGTTTGAGTAAATGCAAAAGGTTGCGGATTATTATAGTGTCTTAATACCACGAAGGGAGTCTCACAAGGATACACAGCATGTTTTGGTGTTCAAAACGTGATACATGATATTGAATTCTGTCTTGGAAAATGCATTTCGTTATAAATAATAATAATACTGAGGGAATACTCTCCCTGTCTTTAAATGAATCATTGACAGGATCCGGAAAGCATTTTTGTGTTAATAAAAAAAAACATTTAAACACTTCATTTGGTACAGTTACCATTGATTTCATAATATTATAAAAAAAATTGTAATCCTTTCCTCAGTAAAATTTGCAACTTGCTGTCTTGTTTAGATGAACATATTTTAGTCCCAGTGTTGAACATTATAAACGTGGAGGCACTGAGTATGTTATTTCGGGTATCACAATGACTTATGGTATAAGCCTGCTATTTTGTCTGTCCTAAGCCACGCAGTGATGTTAAAGGCATACAGGCTGTCAGAATTGTTTTTTTTTTTATATTAAAAGTTGCCAATATTCGATGTTTTATACTAATAAAATATTCTGAACAAGAAGCCAGGTTTAAAAAATATGTTATAATGTCGTAATTAGTGAAAAGAATTCGAATGTCTGTCGGTGGAATCGCCATTAACACACCTAATGATAAGTCGGCTTCTTTTTTCCGAAGTTTGCCGAATACTGATAACTGCTATAAATAAACCAATCGTAACTATATTTAAGTTCATTATTTTAGTCTCTAATTTAAAAGAGATATCACCTAGCGTTTTCTCCTGAAAAAAAAATAATATAAAAAACTACGATGCAATTCAACTGTCAAAATACGATTCGGCCGAAAAAAGATACCAAATTATGCTTACGTATTGAAAAATGGAGTAGGTCGGTATAACATCATTTTTAATTTTTACCCAAAGCTTGCTGAATCCTCCTTTTTGTGTCGTTTTCGTGTAGAATCCGTCAATGTTTTGGTTTGTGCCATGTGCTTTTTTTTTCAACAAACAATTTCGCACATGCGCAAACGCTTTACCGAATGAGGTCACTGTGTAGGTTGTATGAATGTATGAATATTGTGTGGGTAAACATTGGATTCTTTACTGGATTCAAGAAAATAAAACAGCGACGTATTTCCTTCGTTCTAGTCTATTTACGTATGATATTATGAAAAATTTCAACAGCAATTAGTATAAAACATCGAATATTGGCAATTTTTTAATATAGAAAAAAAAATCAATTCTGACAGCCTTTAAGGTTGTCCTGTTTTGTTTTTTTTTCTATTATACTGAATGTTCTTTTCTCCTGGTTTCATTCTTTTTTATGATTTTGATGCCCTGAATTTCAATTGCTGTTGTCTTTAAATGTGTTAAACTGTGATATCGATGATGTGTAATAAATACGATTACATACTAGTACATTTTTTGTATTTGTTAATATTTTTCTGCCATTTTGGTGTATGTTTTATACAGATGGGTGTTCAAGCCCTCGAGTAGCGATAGCGGATAGAGGGCGCTGAATTATTCGAGTTACACTCTGCCATGTGATAGACTAAATTGGCATGACGCAGACGTCTGTTTTTTGAATAGCATTGTTGTACGACTTTGATAAATCTATACTCTGTCGTACTGAATATTAAATAATTATATGTTCGTTATGATAGAATAGTAAATACGAAATAATGCCATTTATAAATTTATAGAAACAAACGTACAACAATTTCCAAGCATCTTGATTTTTGGTTATCTGTCAATCTGTTTGCAAGAGGCTGGACTTAGGCTACTTTTCCGGAAGTCGCGATCATTTCGTAGTTGCATTTGACAACACCTGTACAAAAGCATCCATGACAAAAGTTACGCCAAAACTCGAGTACACAGAAGTTTTACATTATTAATGTGGTGAGTATTTTTTTTAATTGAAATTGACCTTCTATTTTATACCAAGATCTTACATGTATAAATGCACCAACGTTACGTTTTAAATGAAATAACCCTTACGCCATAATCACGGCCATTCTACTTCATGTACCAATGCATGTGTTACCCATTTTTTTCAACGGGTAACAAACAAATCGACAGTAAGAAAAATATTCTTCAATGGCGCAAATTTAGTGTCTGGGAGCAAGTCCCTGTGACCCGGTTGGGAACACGTGGTAGTAATACATTACATCATCAGTCTATCTATTCGAGATTCCTCTGCCGTCCGACGGCTTTTTGTTCGACTTGCTGGAGCCATGGGACGTCAGAGCGCTCTCTACAAGGAAAACAGCGGATTTGCCTCTGCAACTCTCCGTCGGCACATTTCCACGTTTCGTGGCTATCAGATTTTATTTTCTATCCGAAACCCTTATATAAATCGCTTCACCAATCATTTTTCTATTCATTCATAATCATCTTACCCTCAGAAAGTGGTGTTACACTCCATTACAGCCAGACATGGGGTAATCGTAATTTGTAATTGTAATCAGTTGTAATCGATTACATTTTTTCATGTAATCGGATGTAATCTGTAATCGGCCATTTTTTAGATTACATGTAATCGTAATGTAATCGATTACATTCATTTTCACCCTGTAATCATGATTACTTTCTGATTACATTTAGATTACTTTTCATCATTTTGACTTATTTTTTCTTAACTGAAACATATATCTCCTTAGATATGATTGATGCCTTAATAAAACGTGTTTCTGTAACTTATAAATGTTATGAAATGTACGCGCATCGCGGAAAAATCGTGCAACTGCTCGTGTTTTGAGATCGATCAAGAGATGGACGCCATCTTGTCTTGATAGTATTTCCGTCCTATATAGGACCACCTTACAAATTTGAGTAAGATTCAGTTGAAATATCACTTAATTATTACTGTATAAGTTAAAATCTAAAATGCTTTTGTAAGAAAAGCATGGGGTGGCTGCCCTTAAAGACCCTTACGTCTATTATTAAGTAGTGTCTTTAATATGTTATTTCTTTTAGTATTCAATGCAAAGCATAATCTACGGGCTACATGCTCAAAGGTATATAAGGTTTTCAAGCAGTTAGTCACAACCACAACCACAACACACAGTGCTAGGATCTAGAATACTACGTAGATTGAGTATAGATGTATTAGTAGTATTACATTTAACACATGAATGACATTCTTTTATTAGAACATCGAGCTCTGAGATATATGGCTCACGTGTTTCTGCTAGGACATTACAATCAAGTAGAAAGTGTTCTAATGTTTCTGGTTCCATCTGGCATACCAAGCAGGTTGGATCAGTCCTATTTTGGTTAAATGCTGCCTTGTTGCTCTGCAAATAGTAGATTCCTGTCATGAGACGCAGTTTGACAGGAAATCTTGCTATATCTCTAGCTGACGTTTGGACACTAGCCAGGGCTGCATGCGCTTTTCCATTGGAATAATTGGAGGCATTCAAATAACCTAAGCTCTTGAAATAGGTTAACATTTTCTTAATATGCTCAATCCAGTATTCATCGACTGCTTTGTTGACCATTTTTTTCCAGGCGTTTTTTGTAGGTGGAAGATCCAGGATATTGTGACTTGACGGGAGTTCATATATAGCTAATATTTGCTCAAGTTTTGAAAACCAGCTATTATCATTTATTGCTTTCATTCCTAGTTGTCTTTCTGCTATTTCCCATCTGATTAATTATTGACATTGTTTACGGAGTTTGTCGAATCGTCATTAAATCAGTACAACAATGCACTTGTTTCTTATTTTTTGTGAATCTGTTTTTGGTCGGTGTTAATTACGGACAAAGAACCATGCAAGTTTGCAGTTAATAAGCGACAAAATACAAATTATTCGTTTTTACCTGTCACTAGTAAGGTCAGTTGCATACGGAAAAAGCGAGGTCAAATTATTTGCTTGCAAGGAAATAACTAATCGATGGTAATTTTCGTTCTCAAAAGGCGAAAAGTGGTTCGATAAGCTGTTTAATGTGGAATATTTACCTTTATTTCATCATTTTAAAGCTATTTACCAATTTCTAAAACATATAATTTTTTGGTCAAAATCGTAGCTAATGCCCCTTTAAGCTATCTTTAAATGAATAATACACAGATCAAGTTTGTTCTTGCAGTTTCCTTTCAAAAGACAACATTTTAATACCTATCATCTCTGGTGAGTGACAACAGGCTCCCTGGAGCCTATTTTTTTCACTCTATAAAGGGGTTGTATTAAAAGCATGTAAAAACGCATATTTTTTTAATTTAAGGTGGAAATGTTAGAATTGTCTATTAAATTTGGCTCCATACATGTACATTGTAAGCGCAACTCCTACTAAACTGCTCATTGAATTTTTATGAAACTTTACACAGTTGTAGTACACAACATGCAGATGTGCATGAAGGAATACCGTTGCTGTCTAAAATTTAGTAGGGGAGATAATTCAATTTATACTTTCACGAAAAGGGGGGTCGTGTACCTTGTAAGCGCAACTCCTCCTAAGCGGCTTATTGGAGTTTTGTGAAACTTTACACAGTTGTAGTACACTACCTGCAGATGTGCATGAAGGAATATGGTTGCTGTCCAAAATTTAAAAGGGGAGATAATTCAACTTATACTTTCACGAAAAGGGGGGAGCATGTACCTTGTAAGCGCAACTCCTACTAAGCTGCTTATTGAATTTTTATGAAACTTTACACAGTTGTAGTACACAACCTGCAGATGTGCATGAAGGAATACCGGTGCTGTCTAAAATTTAGAAGGGGAGATAATTCAACATATACTTTCACGAAAAGGGGGGGGGGCGTGTACCTTGTAAGCGTTACTCCTCCTAAACGGCTTATTGGATTTTTGTGAAACTTTACACAGTTGTAGTACACTACCTGCAGATGTGCATTAAAAAATATGGTCGCTGTCCGAAATTTGGAAGGGGAGATAATTCAACTTGTACTTTCACTAAAAGAAGGAGGGTATGTACCTTGTAAGCGCAACTCCTCCTAAACAGCTTATTGGATTTTTATGAAACTTTACACAGTTGTAATACACTACCTGCAGATATGCATGAAAGAATATGGTTGCTGTCCAAAATTTGGAAGGGGAGATAATTTAACTTATACTCTGAAATATGTTCTGTATGGAGAGATGGGCTTGTAAACGCAAATCCTCCTAAACGGCTCATTGGATTTAATTGTAACTTTGCACAGTTGTAATACACTGCCTGCAGATGTGCATGAAGGAATATGGTTCCTGTCAAAAATTTGGAAGGTGATGTAAGCTAATTTTGAATCGATAACATTTGATGTGACCTATATCCTCTTGTAAAAAAGTTAGGAAATGTTGTAACCCTCATGTATACTGATGAAACCGTATTGGTTTTAAACAATCCCACTTTGTTGAAGACCTTGTGGCGACTTTAATATTGTTCTTGGTTAGTTTATTTTGGAGATTGGATGTTGTCTCCTTGACATAGCTCCATATCCGTTCATTTTTCATAGGTAACTTGCTAATATACCTGTATTCCAAAGTTTGAACATCATAGTATTGCAAGCGGGGGGTATCACTCAGTGAGGTCACTCACAGTTCTAGTTTTTCTATAGTTAGGTTGTTAGTGAATGGTGAATATGTATACACATTGGGACATAACCACTCGAACATACATACAAATTGTTTTAATTTTTATAAGTATACAGTGTCCTCAATTCTAGAAAATGAGGTACATTATAAAGGATGTTAATTGGATTTAAAGGACTTGTTAGTTTATCAATAATGGTAAAGTTTTAAAATTTTGTTTTACTTTATCAAAATGGTGTTTATATATCTATTTGAAAATAAATAATTTAGAAGAAATGATACTCCTAATCAATATTATTAATACAGACCCTTCCCTCTCTTTGTATCTTTCTATGATGCCCTTCTTCAATTTGAAATTTGCCTACACAAATTATGAATTTACTAAATATTTTTTGCTTTCCAAATTTGAATGTGAAAGATAGTAATTTGCTTTACCAAGATCTATTTCGATACATTTTAATAATAGAAAAATATTCTGATGAATGAATAGATACAATTTGGGTTGCATTTCAGTTTACAATTTTTATCATCAAATTTAAAATAGAAATACATGTTTTACACAGGATATGCTATTATGAAGGACAAGTCCAAAATACCAAATGGATTTATTCATTACAAATAAAATCTGACAAGACGAGGTAATGAAGACAGAATAAGATATTTCTACATAAAAGATGGCACATCTTGGTCATCTTGTAACTATGGTATTAGTGGTACATTCAAACAACATTGATTGAAAACAAAATTTATCCTCCCAGAGGCGCTTGCGATATGAAATCACCCCACCCCCCCCCCCCCCCCCTTTTTTTAACTTTCTGTTTACATAATTATTTTCAATAACATTTCTTTAATGTTTACTGTCTTTTTACTTTATTAAACATGTGTATATCCATACAATCGAATGGTAATACCATCTTAAATGTGTCTTCATGTTTTTTTGGTCTTGGTCCTGACTTCACCCATTCTCTGGAATTTGGAATACGGTAACGTTGTGAAAGGGCTGAATTCAAACGACAAGATCGATCGAATGAGTTGTGAAAAATAAACTCCATACTCCAAATTTATATTGGCAAAATTGAAGTCGTCTCTTTTGTCATAAAGTCTAGTAGAAAGTTGACCATTAGTGTCATATTTGAATGTCAAGAAATGACGAAGAGAAAGCTGTTTCTGTTGTTTCCTTTATTTCAAGTTCTTTATGGTATATTGAAGATTTCTCGATAACTGACGAACGAAAGATTACGAACGTAGCTCAACGTAAGCATACGAAACAAACAATAGGATGATTTATTGCGTGAATATCCACAGAATATACTTGACCATTTATTGCGTGAATATCCACAGAATATAGTTATATTTCGTTACTTTACCGTTTCTTGTGTGAATATCCACAGAATATAGTTATATTTCGTTACTTTACCGTTTCTTGTGTGAATATCCACAGAATATAGTTATATTTCGTTACTTTACCGTTTCTTGTGTGAATATCCACAGAATATAGTTATATTTCGTTACTTTACCGTTTCTTGTGTGAATATCCACAGAATATAGTTATATTTCGTTACTTTACCGTTTCTTGTGTGAATATCCACAGAATATAGTTATATTTCGTTACTTTACCGTTTCTTGTGTGAATATCCACAGAATATAGTTATATTTCGTTACTTTACCGTTTCTTGTGTGAATATCCACAGAATATAGTTATGTTTCGTTACTTTACCGTTTCTTGTGTGAATATCCACAGAATATAGTTATGTTTCGTTACTTTACCGTTTCTTGTGTGAATATCCACAGAATATAGTTATGTTTCGTTACTTTACCGTTTCTTGCGTGAATATCCACAGAATATAGTTATGTTTCGTTACTTTTTGAAAATTTGCTATTTGTTTGTACCTTGTCTTGTCTAAATTCAATCGTTGTATATAACGACCAATTCAAATACAAATGTATGTTATTTTTTTCTGGACTAGAACAAAACATAAATACACTCTGTAAACGAATGAAATTCAACACATTTAGTTGATACATGTATGTTGTTTCTGCGGCATGCACAGTTAAGGCGACTCGACAAGTAAGATAAAAATTAGTGAGGCATACGATGCAGCTAGGTCAGCGTCTGTTATTTAATTTATGGGTATAAACCAAAAACAATTGATGAAACTATGAAAAGGTAACACTTGTTTCGGTAAACTTGGGTTTGCAACTAGATTATCACGACAGGTGTCACTAGTGGAGCAGGAACTGCTTACCCTTCCGGAGGACCTGAGTTCACCCCCGATTTTAGTGGGGTTCGTGCTACTCGATCTTTAGTTTTATATGTATGCTTTGTAGATCGGCGTTTGTACTTTTGGCTATTGTGTTGTCTGTTCTTCTTCGATATACGGATTCTGATTACCCCTTTGGTATCTTCAAACTCTTCTTGATTCGGCCAACTTGAATGCAATGACTATATAAAGTAAGATTAATGAGGAATGATATGAAGTACTTGCTCTTCCGAATCGTCTTTCAACAGTTCTTCCGACTGAATCGAAACTCTTGCTTTTGTGTTTGGGATTTGTTGTGCTTGCTTGTGTTTTTGTCCAGGTTTTTTTTCCGGCTTTGTTTTGTATTTTGTTTTACCCGGTATCTGTTTTTGTTTGGTGGTTGTTGCGGTGCTTGTGACTTTTTGGTTTTCATGCTCTTTTTTTCTCTAAACAGTTAGTTATTAATTCTTATATACCATTTTACCACAACATTATAGGATTTTAAGCTGCAATTCATTTGAATAAGTTCTAAAAATTCATACGAATCTGGGACCAGATTAGTTTTGAACTTCTAGATAGGTACATTGTTGACTCGAGGGTTCATTTCCTATGTTCATTGAGGTAAACGAATAAAGATTGTAAAACAAATTTAGAATATATATATGTGTTTCTCTGCTGGACATGGGGTGACATTTCCTTTTCCTAGAAAGCGAACAAATGAAGTGATCTTATATTTATTTACATAGATTACAGGTATATATAGTAGTCAGCGCGTGGCTTTGACAGACTACTACTTAATTCCACCTCGGATGTCTATATAAAGATCCAATAATCTGAAATGTTTTAATTTCCAACAAATACTCTTTGTCTCCGATGTAACCTGTTGAACTTCCGCCTTGCACGTTTTACAGCTCGCGGTTGACGAACTACGTCAGTTACCTTATACCGGGTTATAACAGGGTCGCCGTTTGAATAAATACAGTCTCCAAGAATGTAACAGCAGGAAATTTCAGATGTGCGTCTGGTCCAATGGACCTTATTTGGCGACAACAGTTTGCGTCGTTTTCGTGACCAAGAAATCCAGATTGAACATGAACTATGTTTTCCTCGTTGTCGATGATAACCTGTAAGATACATATGAATCAAGTTTTATGTTGCAAAGATATAATAAATATATAAAGATTTATTTTTCAATTTGTTGATATTACATGTATTAAACATACATTCACTTTGCAGGTTCGAAGACTATATGGTTTTTCGGCTCCTCCATAGTATACTGGGCACTGAGAAATACGAGTTCAAGAATTGGGGGCCCAAACCTTGGACTAAATAGCAAGCGAATGTCCATTCGCTGGTTCGGAAAAAGGGGTATGTTGTGGAGGGAGGTGGGAGGCGCAGTGGCACAGGCTAAAGATCGATTCCCTCCCCCGTCTCTGTTGCTCATTCAGGTCGGTTCGAATGACCTGACCGAAATCAAAAGTGTTGATCTTGTTGATAATATAACCAGTGATATTTTACGCATTAAATTGCTATTTCCAAACGCTAAAGTGGTTTGGAGCGAAATACTCATGAGGAGATATTGGCACAATGCCAATGATGGCAAAGCTGTAGAACTTACTAGCAAACGATTAAACCTAGCAGTTAAAAATGCAGTACTGAAAGAAGGCTTCTGTGTGATCCTCCATCCAAATATAAGAGCCAAAGAAAGGAATCTGTATATATTTGATGGCACGCATTTATCGAACACAGGCAATGAAGTTTATCTCAACAACATACAAGGGGCATTGGAATATTTTCTATCTTCGGACTCAAATTCTCACATATTTCCCCCGGAATAATTCAAAAATAAAGGGGAGGGGTAGTATGGTAGTGAGTGTGTTGACTGTTGAGACACACTCATATAGCGGGATCTGGCAAGATTTGGGGTCACGATTATTTCCGTTATTCTACGTCGGATCATATTATAGTATAACTGGAAGTTGGGGCAAGGCCATCTCATGTCCACCATGAGGGGTTGGTTTTAAATTTTAAATCGATTTTCTTCACTCCCTTGAATGTAGAGTAACCAAGGGGTGATGCGAATATGAGACGTGTCCCTCGTTCTTTCTTGTTTTAACCAAGGGGAATTTTTGGCATCCTTTGTTACCAAAGGTGTGCAGATTTGTCCAAATCTCATTAATCGACATTCTGTTAATCTTGCCAGATCTTGCCGTTTGTGTGCAATGTGGTCGTTTATCTTCCATATTATTCTTATTATTGTATGCCTGCATTTACGGATTGATTCTTTGAATAGATAATAAATAAATAAATAATATATGATTTTGGGAAATTTCAAGATTATTCATACAAGCTTTACCACCAGTTTAGATAATATACTCGTATATATGCTATGGTTTTTTCCCCAAAAAATATTTTGATGCCGAATTTTCAAGAAAAAACTATTTTTGCAAGGAAAAAATATTTTCACCAATAAAAATAACATTTTTTTGACTGCAGGATAGAAACCATAGCCTCCCTTTCAAATTCAAAGGTCAGTCCCTTACTCGTTTTCACTATTATATTTTTTTACCTGGGTATGGATACAATGGTATTTTCTGTGGCCACTGTCAAATTGCTGTTGGGGTTCATTGGATGGAATTTGTATCATGTGAAGTTCCGTCAATTGCAGACACAACGTTAGGCATATCAGAACAATACCCTTTCTTTTGCCACCAGACTGGGATGGTTGGCCACTGAATTTTACGATTACACACTTTCTATAAGTCTACCCATGTTGATTTTAAAACTATCGTCAACAGTTGAAACACTGACACCAAAGCATAAATAAATAAATAAATAAATAAATAAATTAATTAATTAATTAATTTATTTATTAGTTAATTTTAATTAATTAATTTATTTATTTATTTATTTAATTAATTAATTAAATAGATATTGCACGGTCCATGCTATTTATCTGAGTGAATCTCATGATCATCGATGAACTAAAACAATTGACGAAGGTGGTCCGTTGCTGAGCATGGGCAGTATAAAACTGGGGCTCTTAATCGAAAACGACGAGTAAAACAAAGTGGAAATATTTTAAAATAACATTACTATCATTTGAAATATACATATGTATAAAAGTGTAGAAAATTAGATGAATGGATTTGAATCTGAGGATCCCTAAAATTCACATCACATTTTCATAAATTATATAAAGGACACCTACCAGAAATTTAAATTTAACTTTAGAAGAGAAATCTATTTAAACGAGGTTGAAAATAAAAGTCATAGAAGATACCTAGCTAAATTTCGTAGTAGTGCTCATAATTTAGAAATGGAAATGGGCAGATACGAAAATAAACCGAGAGATGAACGATTATGTTCCGGTTGTTTGAAAGTTGAAAATGAAGCTCACTTTTTATTTGAATGTAATTCATATTCAACCCTGAGAGATAATTTCACTAATTCGATATCTTCAATAGTTCCCAATGACTTAAAATTAAATAACGACCAAAAACTCATATACTTGATGACCTGTGAAGATAAGAATAGTTTAAGACTCGCATCTCTTATTTATATTTAATTGTTTTAAGAGAAGGGAAATTAGGCCAGCGGCGAAATCTAAAAAGTCGCTTATTTAAAGAGTTAAATCAACCCATCGACTACACACCTAAATATACTTTCAAACGCTAGATTATGCTTTTAGCTAATAAATTTAACATGCCGTAATACAATCGTATGGTCACGTTATCACGAAAACTACATTTTTCTAGGATTACTGCGTTTTTGGAGAAAGTCCGATCATACTCAGTAAAATCAATATTATACATGATTTATGCATCTTCGGCAATTTGTTGGCTTGTAATTTTTAAATCTAACTTAAATAAATAAAATAATTCAAAATATCTTATTAAAATAACTTTTATTTCATCAGTTTGGCTTCTTTGAAACCAGCAGATGTGTTAAATATTTTAACGGTCACTTTCAAAATTATGTCAGAAGAAATGCTTTCATTAAATTGATCTCAAACTTTTTTAAAAACAAAAGTGTAAACATAGTTTACATAAAACATTATCATTATAGCGCCAATTTCTACTAGTTTAAGAGGTTTGGACCGTTTTTAAATGCACATCAACATATCGAAAGTAGAAAATGATTCCGGATATTTTACCCGTAACTTTTTAAAATTATAATCCTCAGTCCGATCAAATCTTATTGCATCGAGACCAAAGCATATTTTCATCATAATTACTTATATTCTTGTGTTATCTGTATTTAATTGTTGTCACCCTTCATTGTTAACATTTGCTGTTTTTAATTGTAACGTTTTAGTTACAAAAGATGGTTTGAAATATTGTTTGTAGAGAATTTAATTAATGTTTACAAGTTGTTAGAAAATCATTTGTCGGAACTGTTGTGAGTGTTTTCCGGAAAATGGCACAGTTTAGTAGCCAACTTAAACTTCTGCCATTTAGGGAAGTTCAAGAATCATTATTGAATTGTGTTGAAGAAGGTACAACAATGGTCACATCACTTGTTGATGGTTCTTTGTCTGAGGGCCAGTCTCGTAGTTTCTACAATCCTAGTACACGGTCTAAGTTGAAGTCATTCGAAGATATGACTCACAAAACTAAGCTGAAGTGTCGTTCTGGGGACACAGTGAATCCTGAGCTAGTTTTTAGTCGGGAACTGGTTCTTGCAAATTGTCGAGAGGACGTTACTGTTGAAAAGGTTTTGTCTTTTCCAATTGGTCCGATTCCAACATAATTGTTTCACGATGATGGCACAATGCGCAAAACCAGTAAGGCAGATCTTGTACATCAACTGGGACAGAACGTTTCTATAATACAAACACTGCCCATTTTTTGATATTTCCAGAACAACTCTGATCAGAGATGATATACCTTTGTTGCAGTCAATAAATGCAAAAAGGTTTAGAACCTTTGGTGAGATGGCACTTGATTTTGTAAAAAATCAGATCTCTTGTTTTCAGTTTACATCCGTTGTCGTCGATATCTTTGATAGATATGACATTCAAAACTCTATCAAAAAGGCAGAACGGGACCGTCGATCCAAGTCTGTTTTCACTGCATTTGATTGAAGGTAGGGTTATTCCTGACTGGAAAAAGTTTATTAGTTCTGGTGAAAATATTATTAGATTTCTCGGCGATTACATTGCCAAACATGTTCGTCAGAACAGTTCTCTCCAAGAAGGGCAATCACTTTACCTGGCCGGTTTATTTTCTAATCCTGAAACAGTTAAAATGTTGAATCAGAATGGTATGTTACATTGCAGTTGTTTGGCAAGCACACAAGAAGAGGCGGATACCCGCATAATTTTGCATGCACTGTATTCTGACAAACTGTATCAAGAGAATAACGTTCAAGGTCGCATCGTTGTGAAATCCCCAGATACGGACGTTCTTGTCCTTTTAGTACATTATTTTCAAAATATGAAAAACACAAGTGAGCTTTGGTTTCAAACAGGACTTATTACGAGCACTAAGGATTGTAGACGATATATCCCTGTACACGACTTATGCAAGTCATTGAGCTCCGTTGTGTGTGAGATCTTGCCAGCTGATCATGCTCTAACTGGGTGTGATACCACTTCTTCGTTCTTTGGTATCGGGAAGAACTCTATGTTCAAAGCTCTGAAAGAGCCACCCAATCAGTTTAGTGATTTGTCTCGAATAGAATGATTCAGTCGATCTAAGCCGAAAACTAATATCAAGGCTGTATGATCCGAAGGGAAAGTCGAAACGATGCCATATCGATCTGAACAAATTGCGGGGAAAATTGGAAACTGTCAAAGATTCTACTTTGGTGAGACTTCCTCCGAGTGAAGACACATTTAAACAGCATGTTCTTAGATCTTCGTACCAAACAAAGATATGGTTAATTGCACATATTCCAAAGCCAGCAGTTGGATCACCTCTTGAACATGGTTGCAAAGATGGAAAGTTTGATCTTGAACCAATATTGTTTGAAGGTCAAATGTCATCTGACTTTTTGCAGGACCTCGTATGAAACGGAAGATCCGTTTGTAGTAAAGGTTGTGTTTGTTTTGAACAGAATTTGTCTTGCACAAAACTTTGTCCTTGCCAAGCATTAGACCTCTGTCACAATGTGATTACACACAGAACAGATATCGAAGATGACGATGCGTAAGCACGCAAGAGTTCTTTTTTTAAACAAATCATAAAAACAACTGTATTTATTTGATTCCCTGAATATCTCCATATGCGATTGACCAGATCAAATGCATTATTCAAACACCCAATTTTTCTGATAATAATTGGCTTTCGGATTACGATGGTGAATGAAACATGTATAGTTACGTTTTAAACGTTCAAAATGTCTAAAAGGGTGTTTTTATTTATGAATCACTTTAATAAAAAAAAACTACAAGGGTTCACATGAGATGTACAATGCTCATAGCTATTTAGGGACTGACAAAATACAGACTTACAAAAAATACCTGTGTTGGGCGACAACAAATACCTGTGTTGGGCGAATCGGGTATGTTTTGATTTACTTCCTTGTATCGAACAGTATATATACAAAATATAATGAAACCCAAATAGTCATTATTACTTAAATAGGGATGACCTTGGATCAACGTCATTGTTTTATGGAAGCAAATACGAGTCACTTACATTGAAAAATCACATTCTCATCCAAAAACAGTCATTTCGACGTCAATTGACGTCATTCATTTCTGAATGTTGGTTCAATAATCTAATTTAATATGTGGTCCATCAAATAAAAACCATCAAACTTGTCGAATTGAATTTCATTTTTAAGGAAAATGCACTTATCGAACGAAAGTCGAAAGCGAAAATAATTTTTTTTGACCTTTGACCTTAATTATGCAAAAACGTGACCACTTCCGACTTTTACGGCATCATTATTCTGAGAGTCCCGTCATTCCTCTTTCCAATGACATGTGATATAGGGTTCATTACATTTTATTTTTTGATTTTCTGCCGCTGGTCTAAATCTCCCAGCTGTCATCTGGTGGTTCTACTTAATAAATTTGCTTTTGGAGAAAATAAATTAATAAACTTAGGGAGTGTTGTGTCAATGCCTGTATTTTTGTATTTTTTAATTCCTTAAAGGATTTTTTTTTTATTTACCTCAGTAGATATGGATTTTCTTGTCTCTCGAGACACAGTAGGACGTTGATTCTGCTCAATAAATGATGGTAAACATAATCACAATTAATAATCATATTGTTATTTATTGTTTTTGTATATACCATTTGTAATTGATTGTTTTTATTTCATCGTATTGATTGTATATGCCCTTATGTGCCGATAATTCGTTAATAAACTATTGAATTAAACTAAACTAAAGTTAAACTAAAATTAAACTTTTAACTTCTATCTGATATCTTGTCCCGAGGTCATACGTCTGGGCCTGGGGCCCCTGAGACCCGTCTTATCAGTTCCATTCTCTTCAATCAAAGGAAACTATCCATCCGGTGCCTTGTAAATGCTTCTGTCATGTGCATAAGTTATTGTTTGCATGATTGACAGACAATATTCATCATATTGTTTTCTAGTTTCTGAACTGTCGATCGAGAAAAAAATAAAATATTCTAGATATGTAGCATATAGCCAGTCAATGGGGTTTGCAATTAATATTTCGCATGCACAATAGCGACCCCACACCACAACGTGTGGAAAATAGAAATATCCTTCTGTGGTTTAAAAGCGTACTAACTGCATTACATGTAAACTGTATGATTCTGTTTGATAAAGGCCTTTAACTATAACAGGAAGAAAATGTTCATTCGAGTGAAATAGTGTTGTAATAAAAGATGGTGAACGTGATGTACAAGCATGACAGAATTTCAAGGTTGTATTTCATTTTGACGATTTTAGTTACGGAAAACGGATCACAACCATATTTTTTTAAATAATAGCAACTCAGCTGGTTTTTTTCATAGCCTATAATTGAAATCTCTAATTGACATGCTCATCAGTAACTTGCATTACGGTTTCGGTGGAATTCGACATCTCACGCTTTCACGACAGGTAAGTTTTTCTATGTTTTCATTAAATTCTAATAACCCGTACGTCCAAAAACTTGACAGAATGCGTATGATTGATTGATGCAAGGACTGCATCTTTATTAAGTCTCCCAAACAAAGTTTGGGAGACTTATTGTTTTTGCTCCGTTTCTTATTATTATTTTTATTATTATTATTCTTATTCTTTCTTTCCGCGAAGCATGAACTTGTCCACGGCAGATCTCAGGAACTACAGGACAGAATTTCATGAAACTTGGTGGAGTTATAGATGTATGTTTCTAGTTGATCCTAAAGTTTTCAGATTTGTGGTAAAGGGGGTCAAAGCCATATTTTTGGTGGTTCAAAGGGGATGGGGGTTACTATAGAATCCTATGGGAAACTTGAAATTTCGTACATTAATGTTGCTAACTTCTAAAGAGAAAATATTTCCCATGTAGTTAAAAAAAAAGAACTATTAAAAGTCAAAGTAACCATGTATATAACGACTTTTTTTTTACTACAAGATCTATCCTAACATTTCCACAGAATGGAACCTAAGCAATTTTTAGCTCACCTTTCTTAGAATTAAAGCAAACGCGAGCTTTCTCTATTACTCATTATAATGCAATGTTGTTTGTAACGTCGATTTTGATTGGATGACCTCTAAATTTTCATGGCATCAATTCCACGGTTGATGTCATCGGAGAAACGACGCAAGTGCAGACGTAAACTGAAAGATTTAAAACTTCTCATTTAACTGCGTTTTCTTCTGAATACATTATAATGGAGATAACAGTATTGTTTTTGAAGCTTTGCCGGCATCAGTTTTGATTTGATGGTCGCAAATACCCGTTTACTTGCTCCGCCAGTAAACTCAATTTGTGGTTATCAAATCTACAATTAATGCCGGCAAATCTTCAAATACAATACTGTTATCTTCAAAGTGTTACTAATTCCATTATCAACCCTTCCGCTCTCTTTTACGAGAAAAACTAGTGGGTTAATTTTTACTAGCAATAAAGTTTGGTATAGTTGATACGGAACAGCACTTTGACACTGTATATGATAAACATAATATGACATGGCTCTTAAATGTTTCTGCATTATGTTTCTCAATGAGGTGGTTGAATGGGCGCACTACGTTTGAGTGCATTTTCAATTTTAGGTGTGTTACGTTTGAGCGCATTTTACCTGTGGTTTACCTGGGTAATTTAATATCTAAAAATGTGAAAAATAGAAATAAAAATATATACACTTTATTATAAAAGATTACAGCATTAAAAAACACATCATAAAAACATCATAGGATTTATTTTAAATGTTTTATGAAATAGATTTAAGAATGCTTAAAAATGTCTATAAAAGTAGCATTAAAATCTTACAAATCGGTTCTTTCGGAAAATTTCAACCCCATTGACTTCATGTAAGTTGCTCTAGAAATTTCTCCTGTCTCTAACCTACGGTATTGTTCTAAGGAAAACGCAAGTTGTTCCTTCTTGGTGCGCCCGACTGTAGCGGGGTTGTCAAGACCTCGAATTTTAATGTAATGTATTTGTCTGTATTTGTTTTAACACATCAATGAATACATATATACATGGGTGCGCAGAATAAAACTGATCATTGAAGTGACTGTGAAAGGACTCCGGGCCATTGTTAATGCGTTTAGCTGTACTGCAAGGTTTTGAAGCCCACATTGTAGGAGGATATTTTGAGTTTTCGTCCACATAGGTTTCTAATAAATAGTAAGAGAACTTAGAACATCGTTCATTTGTGGGTGCCTCTAGATTTATCTTTGTAGTCCTGTGCAAGACCAAGAGACTGAATTTTTCTATACCACGCTTGACCAAGATGAAACCTACAACTTTTAATTTCGACTTCCCTGAATTCTTCTCTTAGAAGGTTAACCATTCCAAATTCAAAATCAAGATTTATTGTCTTCGGTTCAAATTTTTATAATAATTTCTTTTTTTCTCTCAGGTAAATAGCTAAGGTAAAATGCGCTCAATCGTGGATTTTTTTGGCGCTCAAACGTAGGATTTTTTTGCGCTCAAATGTAGAACCAATGCGCTCAAACGTCGTGCAACGGGTTGAATATGTCTTTGAATAAATCGAATTTTTCATTGCAATAATAGCATAGGTACCCGCTCTCCATTTTGCTACAAAAGACAAAATATGCCATTAAGAATCAATCTTGTATGCATATGGCATCATCACCTAGTACACTGTTTTCTGTTTTGTTTGAAATGTAAGAGTAATAAAGCATAAATGTTAGTTGATTGTTAATAAATACAACTTTAGCACGTCAATCAGGTTACAGACCGTTTTCAAACGCGACCTCAAACAGACTTACACAGCTACAGCAAACAGCCGACAGCACTCATTTTTTCAATCCCAATTTTTTAGTAGGAAAAATTATGTTTTCTTTATCGTTTCTTTGCAAAAAGAATGCTTCTCACATCCAAAACTATCCTTGCAAATACAGTCTAAATTGGAAGCCATTTAGGCATAAAGAAATGGAATTTTTACCTTTTCTGGTAGTAACAACACACGTTTGATACTTCATTCTGAATTTGTTGCGTTATTTTATCCAAAGAAACTTTAGCGTCCGTTAGAGTAATGAATCATGTACATTCTGTAGCGTTTTTACACAGTCGATAATAATTTCCGAAAAACTTACCTGCTTTGAAAGCGTGGACAGTCGATTCCCACCGAAACCGTAATGCAGTTTACAGTTCTAGAGCACGTCAATAAGAGATTTCAGGCGCACGGGTTCCTATACTGTGAATAAAATGAAAAAAATAAATATCACTGTCGGAACAGTTCCAGCATCCAAAAGAAAAATCGTAGAAATATGTAAATTCGATATCCCTAACACACGTATAAATTACCCCTCCTGGCTTAGTTCAGGAACTTCAATAAAAAGTGACGGGGTTAAACTAGTATACAGTAGATTTTTCTAAGGCATTTCTCTTATTTAATAAAAACAATAGAAATCGAAAATCGCACGATTTTTGCACGACGATCGGGCAATGGTTGGGTGCCCGTCGCCGAAAAGGTATAAATAAGCCTAAAAGGGGATATTGTTTTACCATGGACAGACATGTTTTGGGAGAATGGAATCATTTATTTTTCTTTACATATGAAATCAGAAATGTTCCATTCAATATCCAGGTTTACATAAGTATTATACTGCTTGATTTTCCTTAGTCAGATTATTTTTATTCTCCCAAGTCTGGCAAAATTATTTATTTGTGCGAAAATTTATATCAGAAATATTAAAAAGATATATAAATAAATTTGAAAAGCACCCCCTCCTTGAAGTATATCTATAAATAGCGTTTGAGGAAAATATGTATTTTGTATGCAGACTGTAATGTCACTGTGAAACCATTATTTGGCCAGTGATATTAATTTTTAACTGTTTTAAACACCGAAATGAAAAAAAAATATATCTAATCACTTACACTCGATGAATAATTGAAGACAAATGTTGCAATAAGGTCTCCCTCAAAAGATCTTTACGTAAATTAACATTGTTTCGTTATGTTACGGGAAAATACGTTCGTTCGTCTGTTATCGAGAAATCTCTAATGAAATCCAATTAGCAAAGTTCGTACATGTATTATTAATTGGCAGAACATCATCAATATATCTCTACTTTTTTTTGTCTTTGATAAGTTTTTGTATAAACTCAGACTCATAGGAGTATAGAAAAAGTTGGAGGGGAGAGGGCATAGTTTGTTCCCATAGGAATGCCTAGCTATGATTTGTTGAAAATGTGCCATTCGAACTCGACAAATATATGTTATCGATAAGGAACTCCAACATTTTGATGACTTCATTTTATGTGTAGCACTTTTTACCTTTCGTTTCGTGCTTGACAAAATAAGTTAATTCGTGACCCAATACTATGAACTTGTAACGTTGCCACCATTTTTTAAAGTAAAATGCGTTGTGAATTATTTACTTTAAAGAGGAAATGAAAGTGTAAAAGGTAAAAAAGTCAAATATTTGGCTAGATGAAATTTTCGAGAATTAAAATGATCCTCTTCTTTCAGTATCCACTTTTGATTGATTGAGTGAGTTAGTGATTTTTGATTAATGATTTGTGATCGTTTTTAACTTTTTAATTTTTACCTCCGCAAAATAGTTCTCCAAGAAGTGGGGGGAACATTTTATTAAGAGAAAATTGATTTGAAATGAGTGATTTATTTTCATCTTTATTGATATTTACAATAATTAAAACAATTTTAAGTACATTTTTTTACTGTTTCTAAATTTTTTCATGTAATCGGATGTAATCTGTAATCAGCCATTTTTTAGATTACATGTAATCGTAATGTAATCGATTACATTTAGATTACTTTTCATCATTTTGACTTATTTTTTCTTAACTGAAAATATATCTCCTTAGATATTTAATGTATGATTTATGTAAATGAATTTTCTTCATGGAATTTATTTAACAAATAATGTAGAATGGTTTACTAGAAAACATATAAAGTTTATTGACATCTAAATAAAAAAATATGTTATGAAATTTAAAAAAAAACTCTATTAAAATAAAGTGGCAATCACAACAATATCAAAAGATATTCTTCTATGTTTAATTGCAATCAAAACTATCACAAGTACAAAAAAATATTAAGTATGGCTTCAAAGACTTGATATCCAAACAAATAATATCTCAATTTCAATGGGGTTTAAAAATTTCAGTGAAAACAGCTCTAAAATTTTAAATTATATTTTATTAAACCTATTTACATAAATTAAAGATTTAGTTTTCATATTCAGACTGAGAAATTATGCATATTTTTAAACAAATTTTTAGAATCAGAGTGACTTGGTATTTTTATCTTCTGAATTATATATCAAGGACACCCATGGAAATGGTGTGAAATTTAGTAATGATGATTGTTACATAATTTGGTGTCATAAATAAGACCTTAATTACAAATTTTATCTGTGGCTCAGGTTAACTATTAGTTTATTATCCACAATAAACTTTTGACAGGATGTTTGAAATTATTTGATATATATTATTAAAATGTGCAAATGTATGTTATAATATTTACTAATAGTATAAGATGGAATGAATATTGGTCATAGTAATAAGACACAACTTATTTTATGAAAAAAAGGAAATGAGAATTGCTATTTATAATTTACAACGTAAATGATATATTTATTAATTAACCATAACATATTATCTTATAATGGGTAATTATAAAATCATAAACTCGGCCAATATAAAAAAAACTATTAAAGCCAATATCGATATTGGTTTAGTTTTTTTTATATTGGCCGAGTTTATGATTTTATATTGTAAAGACAGTTTAGGTTGTATTGACAACAATAATATAGAGTTAATTAATAATGTATCTTATTGCATGTAATGATCACATTAAAACTGAATTGTAACTCATTGTTCTGAGTAAGAAATACATTAAAAAAGGAGATATTGGATAGATGCACACGAGACAAAATTATAACATAAAACACTAATATTGGTTGTCATGACATTAAATGTAATCAGTAATGTAATCGATTACATTTACAAAGTAATTGTAATTTAATCGATTACATTTGAAAATTGATGTAATCGTAATGTAATGTAATCATGAAAATTGCAAAGTAATTGTAATGTATTCGATTACATTTGAAAGTAATTGACCCCAAGTCTGCTTTGGGTGGCCCACTTTCAAAATTATGTGTAACACCCCCATTTTCTATCAACTTAAGATGTCAAATTGAAAACCAGGTGAGCGATTACAGGCTCCTGTGATCCTCTAGTTATTCATATCATTTGGATATGATTTAGAGCGATTGGGGGCCGTGAACCACTTACACACAAAAACAAAATTTGCATATTTATAAGTTTTGATGCCGTTACATCTAAATCCTTCATTCAAATGTATTCAGTAAGATATATTCATTACACAATATGCGAGTGACCTTATACGATATATACGGGGTCAGTGAATTCAATATGAGCCTCTAGCTACGCTCTCGTCCCCTATAGAATTTACTGACCCTCTATATATCGTATTAGATCACTAACACACTTAGTCCGACGGATTTTTTTCCGACTTGCTGGAGCCGTCGGACGTCAGAGAGCTCTACATACGGAAAACAGCGGATTTGCCGCTGCAACGCTCTGTCGACACATTTCCATGTTTCGTGGCTATCGGATTTTATTTTCTATCCGAAACCCTTATATTAATCGCTTCGCCAATCATTTGTCTATTCATTCATAACCATCTTACCCTCAGAGTTGCAGCGGCAAATCCGCTGTTTTCCGTATGTAGAGCTCTCTGACGTCCCACGACTCCAGCAAGTCGGGGGAAAAAAGCCGTCAGACGGCAGAGGAATCTCGGACTATAACACACTGTGTAACTAATAATATCACTATATCAGGTTTGTGGTTTCTGAGAAGTTAGTTAATTAGCATTTCTCTGTTGTTCCTTTTAAGCATATTTTTCTGCTGGGGTGGCTATTCTTTAAT
Organism: Bathymodiolus septemdierum; assembly: GCA_963383655.1. Classification (NCBI taxonomy): domain Eukaryota; kingdom Metazoa; phylum Mollusca; class Bivalvia; order Mytilida; family Modiolidae; genus Bathymodiolus; species Bathymodiolus septemdierum. The sequence continues at coordinate 37,219,203 of OY726524.1, read as the reverse complement.
ACTAATCAACATAAATAAAACTTTTGTTGCCGACTACTTTGGATTTCTGATTGACATAGAATATTCTGCATGTCCATTCAAGAAACATTCCATTTTTTTCTCTCTTAACCGTAAGAATGGTCCTGTAGCTTCAGAAAAAAAACCCATATAGGATCCTGTGTTAATAAGCCTGGAGGATGTAGCAATCTCTATATTCCGATTGTTCATGTTCAATCAGATATTCTATTATCAATAGTTTAATCAATGGGGTGTTAATATCCCAAATACATACATGTGCTTCAGATTTGCACTGATTTCTCTATCTCTCTTTGTTGTTATATTATATATTATTGTGTTATACAATTTTTTGTACATATACATGTAGCTTCTAAGAAGATTCCAATGTAAAATGATTTTTCTGTTTTCTTGATGCCACATTATATATATAGGGAACCAAACAGGGAGCATTAATTGCTTACTTGTTTTATAAGGGTTCACTCTCTGGATTCATGGAGTCGTCTCTTCTTCCTGTTCTGTTTAATATTCAATTTGGTATTGTTGTTTTGTATCACTTAAGCGTTTTGTTTCTTTTCTAAAAGTATGTTGAAGAAAAAATATGTTTCATAAAACTTAGAAAGTAATAATTGGCTTATTGTTTTCTAGTTAACATTCAAGGCATAAGTTTTCAGAGGTGATTTAAAAAAAGTGAGACTTAATGCATTCATTCAAGGCAAATTCAGAATCATTACATGTGTACATATTTAAATAAAAGTGTTACAGAGGGCTTATCATGAGATACAAGCTCAGCAAGTCAGGGTTAGGTTTAGAGTGCTTAACGCCACTTTCAACAGTAATTTAGTTATATCATGCCAAGATGGTGGTCAGTTTGTATTGGTGGAGGACACAGGAGTACCCTGAGAAAACCACAGACCTGTCGCAAGTCACTGACAAACTTGATCTCATAATGTTACATCAAGTTCACCTTGCCATGAGCGAGATTCGATTTCACAACTTTAGAGGTGACAGGCACTGATTGCATAGGTACAACTACATACGATCATGACAGCCTGGCAAATCAACAATGGCTTGCTTCCTCATGCAGTTTTATAATTACCGCATTCAAGTTTAAATCAAAATACCTATCTGAGAAAACAAATTCTACAACTACATGTATGAAGTTAGCCATGTCTTTGATCTGTAGTGTTATAATAGTACTGTTATATTCCCTTTTCAAGGGGAATATTACTACATGTACTTTATTAAGAGTCAGTGATCACTGTGTTAACTATAGCTTAAGTTGGTGTTATTTTTAGTCAAAATAATTAGTCTTCCAGGAATTTTAATTTTTAGGTCGCATTAATTGATTCCTGTAACGGGAGGAAGTTGGTATAAAAAAAAAATGCAAATGAAAATTATATCCTCCTGGATTTATTTGGACTATGAGTGATATTACAGTCAGCCAATGAACTAGTGTTATTGGCAATATTGATTTATACATATATGCATATCATTAACCTTTCAACCAAAAAATGTGGCTATTTATAACCAGACGCATTTTGTGACATGTTCGTTTTGTAAACAAATGCAATTTAAGCATTATTTGCTTGAATAAAAATAATAATAAAATAAAACCATGTTAAAACATTTAAATTAAATAATAAATTAAACAATCAGTCATTTCAAATCGTTGTATTGACCTTAATTGTTATGTTGTTACATAAATATACTTTGTTTTTATTCAACAAATAGAACTTTGATGTCCATTTTTGAGCTGGGTTTACATCGAAACTTACCGATTGAGCTATAAATATATTTAAAATCCTAATTCTAAGCCATAAACCGAATTTCAAGTCAATATTTTCACCAGAGCATGCTCAATTCACAAGCGCATGGGGCATGGATTTCGTTTCCTCCTCCCCCCTTTTCTCTACTACCCCCCCTTTTTTCAAAATTTTCATATAAATCATTCCTTTTTCAAAATGTTCATAATCATTCGTTTTTTCTTCATTTGACAATATCAGTAGACGTCATACATCATGAATAATACATGTATTCTGTGTTCACATTTTTTCGACTGATACAGTATAAGAGAGAAGGTATGCAACTCCATTTTCATATTTCGCCCATATCGCTCACCTTGGTTGGGAAACCCCAGTGTTTTTTACACTTTTTACCTTGTCTACATATGGCACTGTCGTATCAAACTGTTTCTAAGACACTTACCTAATTGCCCATGTTCGTATTTCAGTCCGTACGTCGATCTTTTCCAAGAAATATCGCCGAGAATAGCGAAGCAGCTTCGTTTCTAGGTCAAACAACATCATACAAGACGGAAGTGCAACAACGATAACACGGGGTTTTTTACGAATGGAATACTTGCAATGAAAAACCCAGATGCGCTCCGAATATTTTTCCCGGAATATTTTAAAAACCACATGTAACCTTGTAAAACCGTCAATAACAGATGAAAAATGGACGAAGACCAACTTCAGGCATACCAGCTTGCTTTGAGTGGCCATAACTTGCTTATTCTTGGCCAGGCAGGGACTGGTAAAACATTTTTGACGACAAAATTCGTCAAAAGTTTGAGACACAGAGGTAAACAACACAGGAGAGACTTTTACTATTTTCCTTGGATTGTGCATTTACTTATTTCCAGAAGAAACCAAATCTTGTTATAAGAATAACCCATTAATTCTGTTGAAATGTCAAATGCATTAACTCATTTTGTAACTGGATTGGTAAATTTGCTTTAAAGTTATTAATAAAAAAAATTATATTGTGTGCATAGTTCTCAAATAAACAGTAAAACTCTTAATTCAGAAAAAAAAAACCCACACACTTCAGAAAAACAAAATTGCATGGCTGCCATTTTTTATATTTATTTCAAATATTTTATTGATAAATCAATAGGATTGGATAACACGCTATGCCTATACAAATCCTCTCCAACAACAAGATAGAACAATTAGAACACAATTTACATAAGTAGTTAGAGTCCCCCCCCCCTTTTTTTTTACATCACAATGGACCAACCGTTCAAATCTTTTGGTGGGAGCTTATTCCTCTGGAATATTTTATTTTCTTGTCAAATGGAAAACAAATACTGTATAAGTGTTTAATTTTGCGGGAGCAAAATTTGGCGAAATTGTCTTGAAAATAGGAATTTTTTTTTCTGGATTTCAACACTGATTTCTGTCACTGCTGAAAACTGGAGTTACACAAGTTATTTATTATTTACTCCTGAAAGACAGATTATTGTTTTATAAAATCAGTGACATGAAATAAAAAAGAAATAGCCCCCTTAGTTAAATGGTCCCTCCGGCTCCCTTCTCGTTTCTAGAACTAAAACAAATGCATATTTTTTCATCTGTCCGCTGATTTCATATTCTCGTTTTATTTAGGGCCCGACCATTTAACTTGAAGGGAGGGGGGGGGGGGGGGGGGGTTATGGTTTTTTGTTTCGTTCAGAATTTTTTTTTCGGACAACACAAGAGTTAGAATATTAATTTTTTTTCCAGAATTTAACATTATGTTATATGACAAAAACTCTGAATCAGATTTTTTTTCCCTCCACCGAAATCAGAATATTTTTTTCAGCAACATTGGGAATCAGAATATTTTTTTAGAAAAAAAACATAACCCCCCACCTTTCAAGTTAAATGGTCGTTCCCTTATGATGTGTTTTTTGGTGTTTTTTTACGTGTTTTTGGGTAAATCTATGGACCGCACATTTTTATCAGTTGGGAGCCCTTTTATTGAGGAAGGGAGTAAAATGCCATAGTCCCATTCTATAGCTGTTCTCAGCTTCTTCTTCCTTTGTTTTTTTTATTTATTTTGTATTTTTTTAGCTGTATATGTATTTGTTTGGGTATGATTTTAATAATTTGAAGTAGAGGCAAGCTGAATATTTCTTTTTCATTGAAATTTTGACTTCAGTTCTAACCATTCAATCATATCTATTTCTCAGTTTGAATTTCTCCCAGAGAAATTCTTTGTATGTGTTAACAGTTATTTACCATGAAATTATTTCAGTGTTTCCATATTCAGATGGTCGTTGTGCCATTTTTACGAAATGCTGGAAATAATCCGTCTGCTGTTATGTTTTTTCAGCGATTTATATTTTCCGCCAAAAAATTCCTGGAAAAATATTCGGAGCGCATCTGGGTTTTTCATTGCAAGTATTCCATTCGTAAAAAACCCCGTGTTATCGTTGTTGCACTTCCGTCTTGTATGATGTTGTTTGACCTAGAAACGAAGCTGCTTCGCTATTCTCGGCGATATTTCTTGGAAAAGATCGAGGTACGGACTGAAATACGAACATGGGCAATTAGGTAAGTGTCTTAGAAACAGTTTGATACGACAGTGCCATATGTAGACAAGGTAAAAAGTGTAAAAAACACTGGGGTTTCCCAACCAAGGTGAGCGATATGGCGCGAAATATGAAAATGGAGTTGCATACCTTCTCTCTTATACTGTATCAGTCGAAAAAATGTGGACACAGAATACATGTATTATTCATGATGTATGACGTCTACTGATATTGTCAAATGAAGAAAAAACGAATGATTGTGAAAATGTTGAAAAGGAATGATTTATATGAAAATTTTGAAAAAAGGGGGGGGGGGTAGTAGAGAAAAGGGGGAGGAGTAAACGAAATCCATGCCCCATGCGCCTGTGGCTCAATTCAGCGATACAAAAATTAATTCCGTGGAAGGCTTCATGAAATAAATATGGTGTCTCTTCCGGTTTCATAATGCTGGTGACTTGCGACAGCTCGGTGGTTTCCGGTTTCCTCTACCAATAAAACTGACCGCCACAATATAACTGAAACATTGTTGAGTTGAAAGTGGCGTTAAACACGATAAATCATAAGCCAAATCATAAAGGAAAGAAAGAAATAAAACAATAAAATGAGAGTGGGGCAGTCCACTGACCCTTTCCTATGCAGTTAATAAAACCGGGCATAAAACTAGGTCAACCTAACACTCTTATTAACATTTTTGTCACTAGTGAATAAATGAATATCAAATCTGTTAATTCACATCTCATCTCTCCCTAATTTGTTCTTCTTTACTGATATGTCACGGCGTGGGAGTTAAAATTACATCTCCCACTTGTCCCCCTTTGCTGATTTGTAGGAGTCCACCACGTCGCAACAAAGTAAATGGGGAACAAATGAGAGATGTGATTTTAATCAGATTTATGAACATTTGACTTTTCATTTTCATTTAGCGCACTAAATATTCTCTAACACTTCTATGCTTAGTGACAAGTAGCCATTTTTGTTGTTGTATTAATATGTACTTAACATTAGAGATACGTACGTAATGTTTAGTACAATGTTTATCAGTAACAACTCGCATTTGTCAATTAATGTAAACAAACGGGTATGTGTTATCTTGTAAAATTGCTTATTTTAACTTCTGTTTACCAGCTACACAGTAGGACACAACATGTTCAAAACTGACTAGAAATAACGTATGAGAAAAGGTTAACGTTCTAATTATTTTAAACTCCTCTCCGTTAATTTACAAGTAAATTTATAAGCACGTGTCATGTGACTGGATAACATCTATTGCATGGGAATATATGCTCAAACAGGGAAGTGTTGTTATATATAGAGAGAATTAAAGACCTGATAAATAAAAGGTACAGTACTTGTTGTTGTCCATGAAAATAGAGGGAGTCCGAGTGGTGTGCGTAATATTCTTTTTAAACAAAATAGAGAAGTATTTATTTTTGGGATATTCATTCCTGCAAGATGATACATTGCTTTCTTTTAACATTCAACATTATATATCTTTAATTATAAATATGTAGTTACACTGTATTTACTTTTTAGCTTGCTTCTCATATTTAGATTTCTGTAGCTATTATTTCGAGCAAACCTGACCATTTTGTCTTATGTTTAACATTTTCAACACCTTATATTTCCTGAAACATACATGATTACAATAGATTCTGTCAGATTAAAATCTTGCAGTGAAATGCCAAGTTGTAGGACAACCCCCTACTCTAAGAATAGCACCGCAGTGAAATGCCAAGTTGTGGGACAACCCCCTACTCTAAGAATAGCACCGCAGTGAAATGCCAAGTTGTGGGACAACCCCCTACTCTAAGAATAGCACCGCAGTGAAATGCCAAGTTATGGGACAACCCCCTACTCTAAGAATAGCACCGTCATCTCAATATTGGTCATGTATAAAAGCCTTCATAAAGATATTAAAATACAAAATGTACAATTAAATCAAATCGACACGAAGATATGTAATTGAACTACATGAACAACATATTAAAGAGATTTTTATAAGATTTCGCATAAACATTGCCATTTTAGATAATTCAACATGACAATTTGAAGCTAGCATTATTTACAAAATATGAAGTAATGACTTTACCTCTGAATTCAGAGATGTTATTACAGTCGCTCAGATTGATTTTTTTTTTTTTTTTTTTTATTAAAAGTTGCCAATATTCGATGTTTTATACTAATAAAATGTTCTGAACAAGAAGCCAGGTTTAAAGAATAGGTTATAATGTCGTAATTAGTTAAAAGAATTCGAATGTTTGTTGGTGAAATCGCCATTAACACACCTAATTATAAGTCGGCTGTCTTTTCCGAAGTTTACCGAACACTGACAACTGCTATAAATAACCAGAAAGCATGTTGCAGGTAAATATTGGTTAAAATTAATATAATTTAAGAAATATATCTATGAAATTGGATCCCGGGGTATTCAGTTAATATTATATCATGGTATTTAGTAAGAATGACACTTAAAATCGAAAATACGTGATGAAATCAATAAAAACAAACCCAAACTCTGCAAAGAGGCCCGATAAAGGGAAAATTGTAAACAAATTGTATTGCATATTATTGACAACACGAGTTGTCTTGATTATATATTTTTAGAAAAAAAAGATATATAACAAAAACTACGATGCAATTCTGTCAAAATACGATTCAGCCGAAAAAAGATATATAAATTATGCTTACGTGTTGAAAAATGGAGTAGGTCGGTTTAACATCTTTTTTTAATTTTTACACAAATCTTGCTGAATCCTCCTGTGTCGTTTTCGCGTAGAATCCGTCATTATTTATATTTATAACATGTGCTTTTTTCAGCAAGCAATTTCGCACATGCGCAAACGCTTTACCGAATGAGGTCACTGTGTAGGTCATCAATGGTCATATGATCATATTCATGAATGTATGAATATCATGCTGGTAAACATTTAATTCTTTACGGGAGATAAAAAATCAAACAGCGACATATTACCTTCGTTCAAGGTTAAATACGTATGATAATATGAAAAATGTCAACTGCAATTAGTATAAAATATAGAATATTGGCAACATCTGAGCGACTGTTTGCCTTTAAAGCTGTTACATTTGAATACCTTTGTAGTTCATCGCCGTAAAGAACGAAAAATAACGTGTATTTTAATTTGTACTTCTATTTTATTTTAGCTATTAAATGAGGATTATGAGAACAGTCTTTATTCGATGGATAGTTATTGGTATTGGTACCTTTGCCGTTAGCCTTTGTTTTCTAGGATTACAATTGACATTATTACAGGCAGATAGAAAAACTGACGGTGATCATGACATCATTCACCAATACAAAAAAAGTATGAGGGGAAACGTTTTTGTAAAGGAGCAAATAATAGACTCGGGAATGTTGAAACTAAAATCAAAACTTATGCAGCTGGCAAAAGAAATACACAAAACTAAAGTTCATATAAGAGGAACAAAAGCAAGAGAATCCGTAACCAAGGCGATGAAAACAGTAAATGATTTATTAAAAATGACTAATATTAGTAGAGATATAGTCAGGCGGGAAACACAGCCATCAAAGCATATTTGTGGAGAAACCTATAAGGGGACTACGTACGGATATCCCTTCTTTTATAAGGGGTTTGAAACGCTGAATTGTTCGAATTCTACACCCATTGAACAAATCGTTACTGTTATTCTTCATCACAAACATGAAAACATTTTTAATTTAGAAACAATTTTAAAGGAATTTTCAAATTATAATAAACATTTGAAGGTCGTGATTGGAACCAATACAGAAATCAAGATATCATCATTAAACACCGTTAAAGTAATTGTCTATCCCAAATCGGAGTCAGATGGAAATATATTGAATTCATTAATTAAACATGTAAAAACCGAATATACACTTATAGTCCGAAATATTACTACTTTTAATATTGATGCAAGACTAGATCGTCTGATTCGAGAAATCGAAAGTCTTAATGTAACTGTTGCAGCAGGAGCGTCACGTGACCAAAGAGGTCACTGGAAACTAGGTTGTTACCAAACTGCTTTCAAAAATTACTCATTAGCATACACTGAAGGTTATGACGAGTCTCTCCACGAGTGTATATTTTGTGATTACGTTGATGCTTCTTTTATTGCTAAGACAGACACTTTGCTAAAGACTGGTTTTGATGTAAAGATGAATGGTGTATCTGTTTTTCAAGACTTCTTTTTACGTCTGTCTGAATCAAAACTTGAATCAGTTGTGTGTGCAGATTCCATGTTTTACATGCATAAACAAAAACGTTCGAATGATGAAAAAGATTGGAAGCAATTTAGCCGAAAATGGCAGCTTTTTCGTATGCAATTTTCGACTGAAGTTGATGTGAAATTTAGTTGTGATTATTCTTATCGTTGTTTTAATGGACTGGGATTTACTGTTACGCCATGCTGTCTCCAGGAACTGGCTGACATGGTGAAATTTATAATGGAAACCTGCGAGAAATATGATATTATATGCGAGCTTCAAGAAGGGACGTTACTCGGTGCTGTTAAATTACATACAGTTTTACCATGGGAGCGAGATGCTGATCTAACTTTCCTCACTGCAAATTTTACTGCATTTGCAAAGCTTAACAAATACATTAGGAAGAAATATTACTATTCTGATGATCCTGATAGTTTATGGTGTTGTGCTGATAACAGAACAGCAGGTGGTAAGATTAAAGTCAGTAGCAAGAACTGGCATATTGAGTTGTACGGGCAGCATTTAATGGACTCCGAAATGTTACAGATGGACGGAGTCGAGCCAACCAAGACACTTCTTGATGGACAGTGGGTAGGAGTTCCACGTAATCCTGGATGGCATGCTAGAAATAGATATGGACGTGAAATTTATGCTCATGCTCAACATTGGATGGCAACTGGAAAAGGGGACGGGTGGATACATTATGAAACAAATCGGTTTACAGTATGCCATGAGCCGGGAAGGCATGATTGTCTTGATAATTTTAACGCTGATGGTAATATGCAATTTCGTCATCCCATTCCTTAGTATCAAAAGCTAAAATGTGTTTCTTTCATATGAACAGTTAATATTAAAAGCTCTACAATATTAAAATCGGCTACTAATAAAAATAAAGAAAACATTCCAAGAAGGTAAACCTTATTTCTCTTGTATATTATCGACATTTCAACTGGTACGAATTGTACAACCTTAGTAGGCGGTTTTATTTTTTATTTGTTTTTGGTTTTTGTGTTTATTGGTGTTTAAGACCACTTTCAAGATATATCAATTATACGGATATACAGATGACTTGTCACTAAACAACTTTAAGTTATGTGCCCACAAACATCAAGTTTTCACATTGTAAATTTCTCATTTTGAAGTAGTAATAGCATTGTTACTCCGGCGTATGGAGGTATACATGTCCAAGTTGATGCATTATAATATGCTTTATTTACATATCCAGGACTTGCTAAGCAAGGGACTCAATCTGTAAAACAAATTATGAATTCATGATTTATCCTAATGAAAACGTAGACATCAAATTTATTGCAACCAGTCATCTCTCTGAAAGGGGCCGTCGTGCCCGTGATCGTATGGTAGTTGGATTTACAACTATCTATGCAATCAATGCCTATCACCACTGATGTTGTGAGTTCGAATCTCGATCAGGGCGAATTGTACAACATTATGTGATAAAGTTTGTCAGTGGCTTGCGACAAGTCGGTGGTTTTCTCTAGGTTCTCATATTTCCTCCACCAATAAAATTGACCGCCACGATATAACTGCAATATTGTTGAAAGTGGCGTTAAACACCATCAAACATACAAACATCTCTCTAAATATTTTAATGGGTCATTAATTTTGCTCTCATCTACACCTAATAAAACAGTGCATCATTATTTTAGTTATTTGGTGGAGAATCGTTTGTGTTCATTACTTTATATCAGACAAGTTTGGAGATACAAAAGGCCGGGTAATCAGAATCCGTAATTCGAAGAAGGACATTACAATACACTGCTTAAAAGAAAAAAGGACAAAATTACAAACAATGGTTGACATAGTACAATGGTGACATAGTACTACAGAGAAAGTTCGTGTTTATTCGCTTGTCATAGAGTCATGATATAGCTGAAATACTGGTAAATTTGGCGTTAAATGCCAATCAAGGGTTAAGGTTATGGTGTTTAACGCCACTTTCAACAATATTTCAGTTATATCGTGGAGGACGGTCAATTTTATTTATGGAGGAAACCTGAGTACCCGGAGAAAACCACGGACCTTCCGCAAGTCACTGACAAATTTTATTACACAATGTTATATCGAGTACACCTCGCGTGAGCAAGATTCAAAGTCGCAACGTTGGTAAACACCAATCAATCAATCAATCAATCAATAGCTTGTCATAGAAGATTTAAGAATTCTTCTTCAAGCCAACCGAAAGGAAGACGAACACATTGGTAGACGACGTAAGACAACAATAACATTCTGTCGGAAATAAACATTAGATGTGACTAAACATTAACAAAGTTGTAATTGAAAATGTAGAGGCAAGATTAACGAAGCGAGGTAAACAATTCAGCGTCCCATTAAAACCAAGACTGCAAACATGTAATGATTCAGTTGTCAAGAAAGAATATTATATTTAACAAGACTATTTACCTTGGGGAGGGGGAGAGGCTCAATGAGTTAGATAGTTGGATTACCTAGCAACTCCTACAAGCATATCACCAATACGGCGTGGGTTCGCACCCGGCTTTGTAAATTACAAACAAATGGTGCACTCGACTCAAATTACAAACAAATGGTGCACTCGACTCGCAGCCGCAAGTGATAAAGTTTCCCAGTTGCTTGCCGATGGTCGGTGGTTCTCTCCGGGTACTCCGGCTTCCTCCACCACTAAAACTGGTCGCCATGATATTGCTGAAAGTGGCGTAAAATACAATAAATAAAATCGACCATTTACCTTGGGATTGAGCATACCATTTGATTTGAGTAAGGAGTGGATATATATAAAAAATAGATAAATACAAAACAATACAACCACAAGTGGACGATCGGAACACAAAAAAAACCCAATCCAATCACAAGGGGACGATCGGAACACAAAAACAATCCAATCACAAGGGGACGATCGGAACACAAAAACAATACAATCACAAGGGGACGATCGGAACACAAAAACAATACAATCGCAAGAGGACGATCGGAACACAAAAAAAACAATACAATCACAAGGGGACGATCGGAACACAAAAAAAAACAATCCAATCACAAGGGGACGATCGGAACACAAAAACAATACAATCACAAGGGGACGATCGGAACATAAAAACAATACAATCGCAAGGGAACCATCGGAACATAAAAAACAATACAATCACAAGTGGACGATTGGAACACAAAAAAAACCCAATCCAATCACAAGGGGACGATCGGAACACAAAAACAATACAATCACAAGGGGACGATCGGAACACAAAAACAATACAATCGCAAGAGGACGATCGGAACACAAAAAAAACAATACAATCACAAGGGGACGATCGGAACACAATAAAAAACAATCCAATCACAAGGGGACGATCAGAACACAAAAACAATACAATCACAAGGGGACGATCGGAACACAAAAACAATACAATCGCAAGGGAACCATCGGAACATAAAAAACAATACAATCACAAGTGGACGATTGGAACAAAAAAAACCCAATACAATCGCAAGGGGACGATCGGAATACAAAAACAATACAATCACAAGGGGACGATCGGAACACAAAAACAATACAATCGCAAGAGGACGATCGGAACACAAAAAAACCAATGCAATCACAAGGGGACGATCGGAACACAAAAAAAACAATCCAATCACAAGGGGACGATCGGAACACAAAAACAATACAATCACAAGGGGACGATCGGAACACAAAAACAATACAATCACAAGAGGACGATCGGAACACAAAAAAAACCAATACAATCACATGGGGACGACCGGAACACAAAAAAAACAATCCAATCACAAGGGGACGATCGGAACACAAAAACAATACAATCACAAGGGGACGATCGGAACACAAAAACAATACAATCACAAGAGGACGATCGCAACACAAAAAAAAACAATACAATCGCAAGGGAACCATCGGAACATAAAAAACAATACAATCACAAGTGGACGATTGGAACACAAAAAAACCAATACAATCGCAAGGGGACGATCGGAATACAAAAACAATATAATCACAAGGGGACGATCGGAACATAAAAAACAATACAATCACAAAGGGACGATCGGAACACAAAAACAATACAATCACAAGGGGACGATCGGAACACAAAAACAATACAATCACAAGAGGACGATCGGAAAACAAAAAAACCAATACAATCACAAGGGGACGATCGGAATACAAAAACAATATAACCACAAGGGGACGATCGGAACATAAAAAACCAATCCAATCATAAGGGGACGATCGGAACACAAAAACAATACAATCACAAGGGGACGATCGGAGCACAAAAACAATACAATCGCAAGAGGACGATCGGAACACAAAAAAACAATACAATCGCAAGGGAACCATCGGAACACAAAAAAAACCCAATACAATCACAAGGGGACGATCGGAACACACAAAAAACCCAATACAATCACAAGGGGACGATCGGAATACAAAAACAATACAATCACAAGGGGACGATCGGAATACAAAAACAATACAATCACAAGGGAACGATCCGAATACAAAAAAACAATACAATCACAAGGGGACGATCGGAACACAAAAAAACAATACAATCACAAGGCCAAGGGGACGATGAAAAAAACAATAAAACACTTTATTGAGGAATCTAAATTAATTTCAGAAAATATGTCGCCAAATGTCATTCATTGTTAAATTTTGTGTCACATGCCACCAGTTTCATGTATTTCAGACATTTTTACATAGACTCTTAAGGCCAAAAAAGGGTTCGTCGCCTCGTATTTTCATTTAGTCCAGGAACTTCGAATATTTAATTGTTTTCATTAATTTTTATTTCATTTAATTCATGTATCATTTTCAAGTTCAGAAAATGACACACATGCAATTATGAATGATATCGTCTATATAGATCATATGAAAATTGCAGACGTTCCGGCGTCGCCATCTTAGATATGCAAATGAGCAAAGTACCCATCATTTCTGGCTATGTGCTATAGAACAAACAGGCCGGACACATAAACAACAGTACAAAAACAACACAAACACAAAATTAAAAGAACGATCCGGATATAGTAACACTACAAAACAATCGGAAAAATAAACACAAATATATACAAAATCAACAATACAAACACAAAGAGAAATGTAATGATTTAATTTTTTTATATTTGGTGTTTTAACGCCACTTTCAGCAATATTTCAGCTATATCATGGCGACCAGTTTTAGTGGTGGAAGAAGCCGGAGTACCCGGAGAGAACCACCGACCATAATCCAACTACCTAACTCATTGAGCCACCCGGGCCCCCAGAAACGTAATAGTACAAACTCAAAGATAAAACACTATAAAAACAAAAGAAGGTAGATTGATTGATTGGTTTATTATGTTTAACGCCACTTTCAACAATATTTCAGCTATAACATGGCGACCAGTTTTAGTGGTGGAAGAAGCCGAGTACCCGGAGAGAATGGGCAAGCAACTGGTAAGCTTTATCAATTGCGGCTGCGAGTCGAGTGCACCCCAAAAGAAGGTAGAGATACTTAAGATCTCAAATAAGCTCTTAAATATTTGTAATATTTTTCTTCAAATTATATTTGTGCTAATTACGCGTACATGCTGTACAGTTGTTTATGTCAGCTTTGTTTACAATTTACAACTGTGATACATAAAACCTGAGTCATGTTATGTAACTAATTGTATAAATGAAGCTGCATAAAGATCAATTTAATATTCTAACATGGCGTGCTACTTTCGCTTTGAAAACAATAGAGGGCTCTAAATAGCACAGAACATCCTAGCACATGCGCAGAAGGCATATCTAATCGACATCGTATTTTGAATATTTGTACTTTATGTATGTTAAATTAAAAGAATAAAAATAATAAATATACAATAAAAAACAATAAAAAATCAGATGAAACTAATTTTTGATCGTTTCTGTAGCGTTATATATTCTTGTAAATAATAGCAGGAGGTAATTGGAACAGCTTCTGTAGCGTTATATATTCTTGTAAATAATAGCGGGGGGGGGGGGGGGGGAGTAATTGGAACAGCGCCCAAAAATAACCACTGTCTAGGTACGCTTGAATGCATAAAATTACCGTAAATGCCCTGTTAGAATCGAAATAATTCTCTTAAACAATGCCTTATTGTATTTATACAGTATTTATGCAATTTATTGTTAGCTTTATGTTTTTGATGTCTGCTATAAGAATTATATGATCTTAATAGATTATTTATGTTTGAATGCAAGATTAACGTAAAATGTCAATGTATTGTTGAAAGTGGCGTTAAATCCGTATTGACAAATTAATACAAGTGAAAAAGAACATCAACAAATAGAACGACAATAAACAAAACAAACTAAAAAGAAAAAGAAAAAGAAGACAAGACGAACTTCCACTACCCGACTGACAGACGAGAGACCAGGTGTTTCAATAGAGACAGCATCTATTGTTCTATTCATGACACCCACATGAAGTCTGGAGAACACAGACAATTGATAAACCACTGAATATGATAAATAGCTTGAAAATTCGTTAGTTCAAAGATTTGATTTGATTTGATTTATTGTGTTTAACGCCACTTTCAGCAATATTTCAGCTATATCATGGCGACCAGTTTTAGTGGTGGAAGAAGCCGGAGTACCCAGAGAGAACCACCGACCATGGGCAAGCAACTGGTAAACTTTATCACTTGCGGCTGCGAGTCGAGTGCACCCTTTTTTGTAATTCACAAAGCCGGGCGCGAACCCACGCCGTATTGGTGATAGGCTTGTATGAGTTGTTAGGTAATCCAACTACCTAACTCATTGAGCCACTCAGGCCCTAGTTTAAAGAAATTCAACAAATAGCTTATATACATGTATATGTCTTAACTATTTAAGGTGTGATGTTTTACTTAAATTATTAAGGGGCTGTCGTGGTTGTGATCGTATGGCAGGTGGATTTACAACTACCTGTGCAATCAGTGCCTATCACCACTAAATTTGAGAGTTCGAATCTCGATCATGGCGAGGTGTACTCTATACAACATTATGTGATAAAGTTTGTAAGTGACTTGCGGCAGGTCGGTGGTTTTTTCTGGGTACTCCGGTTTCCTCCACCAATAAAAATGACCGCCGCGATATAACTGAAATATTGTTGAAAGTGTTGTTAAACACCATAACCTCCCTAACCTCATAACTCTTTAAATTATTATGGTTTTCACTACTATTTTTCTGAAAAATATTGAATCCGGTCTCGGGGATCAATCGGAGAAATAAATTAATCGGGAACTGGAATTCACAAAAAAGTGATTAATTATTGCATATGAGATCAAATGGTTAGGAGTTAGGATCGAGGGATATGAGTGGTTTTAGGATTTATGGTGTTTAATGCCACTTTCAACAACATGTCAGTTATATCGTGGCGGTCAGTTTTATTGGTGGAGGAAACCAGAGTACCTGGAGAAAGCCACCGACCTGTCGGAAGTCACTGACAAACTTTATCACATAATGTTGTATCAAGTACACCTCAGCTGAGGTGGATTAGAACTCACGTTAGTGGTGATAGGCACTGATATTACATAGGTAGTATGGATATGAACCCGGAAACCAATTTAAGGAATCCGGGATGCATGTTCAGAACTTGTACTTCAGTAATTATTTTAGATTCTTTTTTGTTTTTAATTTATCATATTGATGCTTTTATCTTAGATAATTATTAATTTTATTTGTTTAATCCTGAATTTGAGTGTTTACACATGTACAGTAGCTTTTCTATCTGTATTGTGATTCACTTTACATTGTCTTGTGATCATTAATATATTTATGATTTATTCAATTAAGAAAGTTTGAAGATTCAGAAGTCGTAAATTGACAAAAAACATACAATGCAATCACAGGCGCTTGTGTAGAGTCAAAAATATGCTCGCTATGTACATAAAATGTGTAGTCAAAAATATGCTCGCTATGGACCTAAAATTTTAGGTCCATAGCGAGCATATTTTTGACTCTACACAAGCGCAAAACGAAAAAGAACAAGTAATGATTTACAAAACACTGCACAGAAGACTATAAAGATTGAGATACGCGAATCCCACATAAAAAAAACAGAGATTGAACTCGGATGTTCCGGAAGGGTTATAATTTCCTGCATCACTAGTGGCACCCGTCCTTTATGTTAGTTACTCTAAATTTTGAAATGTGGTACAGTCCAACCTCATTATCTCTGGTACAAAGTTTATTTTGATACCTCGCAAGTCCTACCTGGACTCTGTTCGTATTTTTTTAAAACTTACTGTCACATCCTGAGCTATATAATATCTTCTTTCCTGTATTATGATTACTTGTGTAACTGTATACTTTGGTACAGTAAGTAATTGTTTTACTATGTCTTGACTGTCACCTTTTCCCTTTTTCAATACCTATTGGCTGATCAGTTAACCAAACTTTTAACCATGTAGTAGCATTCATACATTCCCCTCAGTTATTACAGTTCAGCAATAACTCAGCCAATCTTACAAACCCTAATAGGACTTCAAAATATAATTTAGAAACAGTAAAGAATGAATGTATACTTACCTCAGCTATTTTCTTCAGTTTACTGGCTGATTGAGTGACAGATATCAACATGATAAATAATTTGAATTCAGAGGAAATTATATACCTGCCGAATTCAATTTTTGTATTATGTTTTAACCCTGAACATTATTTTGGGTTGAGTGCAACTTTCTGTATTGCAATGGTTAAACATCAACCAAGAACAATGGTATTTGTCAATGTTATATCTGTATGTGTCTTGTGACCAGTGTTGCTTGTGTCTCTGGGTTGTTCATTCATGATTGCCCTTTTGGTTTTCTCTAATGGCTGTATATACCGGTAATTACTTGCTTTAATTATAATTACTCAGCAGTAGCAAAGGTTCCATATAAACATCCACCATTAAGGAATAAGAGCAAATACTATTTTGATCAGATTCAAGATAATGTGTCTGAGTAGAGCTATATGTCTACCCAAGCACTGTTTGTTTCAGTGAGTTATAAAAATCCAACAAAGCCTTTATGAAAATAAAGTCTAGTACAAAGTGGATGTCGCCAACATCTCCTTGAATGTAACTTGTTCTTGCCATGATATGGCTGACAAGTTGTTCATTTGACTTTAACAAGGATCACTCACTCATGCAATTTATATAGGCTAACAGAAAGTCCTGCAGGAAAATGCTTATTAATCTTTGTAATATAAAGTCATTGAATTACAATAAATGTATACTAAACGATTTATCTCAAAATATATTTTATTAATACAAACAGGCAATCACCGGCATAATTATGTTGTATAAAAAGTATCCTAATGAATTGTAATTGTTATTACTTCATAATTTAATTATTATCGCTGCAAAAATATACATATGTACTTGAAAATAGAGATTATTTATTTATCTGAACATTTAAATATATGACGCAGTTTATTATACAATTTATTATCAATAATATAATTTTAATTGAAAAAAAATTACATGTAACATTTAGAAAAAATGATTGATGATGGTAGATGTCAAGACAAATAGGAATGTTATCTGAGCATTGTTTTCGTATCTACATGTAGGAATGTGTTTTACCCAGAATCCTAAGCAATATCCTGTTAAATGTGGTCAATATGGTGTACCATTGTACCACAAGCAGTCTATTTACTATATTTTGTTTTAAGTCTGGTATATACAATAATGTCATAATGTGTATTATATCAGGTATATACAATAATGTAATAATGTGTATCAGTCCAGAAGTAATTTTTATTGAGATATAGCATTAGTACATCCTAAGCTTGTGAAACAGGGTCGGCTTTTTCCGTTATAAAGTTCAGAGATGTTTTTATTCTTATTCTTGCCGCTGGTGACTTTTCTTTGGGTTGATTGTTCCTTTGTTTATGAGGAGATGTTTTACGTAAGCTGTACCCTTTACGTATATCACCTAATAATCGATCTATGATACAACCATCATCATCCTGTGGTAGAGGTACGTGTTTGGCTGAAAAAAATGAAAATATTGATTATTCTTAGCAAACATCAACTCTGCGGTTTTTTTATGACTGTAGCACTGACCGTCAAATAATATCATAATAGCCAACTAAACATCTAATTAAATTTGTTAGAATGTAATCAGTTTATAAACAGAAAATGGGATATTTTTATTAATAATATGCAATTCTGACTTTGACGAAATAACAAAAACATAGTTGTGAAACAAAATGTTCATTGGGTTTATAGTGTTTAACGCCACTTTCAACAATATTTCAGTTATATCGTGGCAGTCAGTTTTAATGATGAAGTAAACCGGAGTACCTGGAGAAAACCACAAACCTTTTGCAAGTCACTGACAAACTATCACATAATGTTGTATCGAGTATACCTCGCCTGAGCCAGATTCGAACTCACAACGTTAGTGGTGATAGGCACTGATTACATAGGTAGTTATAAATTCAACTACCATACGATCACGGCCACGACTGACACAATGTTCATTGGTGCTTGTGGGATGTTAGGAATATACAAATGTTATTGTTATTTTTTTTTCCAGAAGTTTCAAAATGTCCTCATTCATTCTGGTTATAAAACATTTGGTTCATTGGTGGAGGAAACCAGAGTACCAGGAGAAAACCACCGACCTGTTATTTTATCACATAATGTTGTATCAAGTACAACTCGCCTGAGGCTGAGCGGGATTCGAACTAAACGTTAGTGGTGATAGGCACTGATTGCATAGGTAGTTGTAAATCCAACTACCATACGATCCAGTCAAGTAGTAAAGGTCCACATATGGCTATTGTAAAGTATAAGAAACTCATACTCCTCTGTTCAAAACACATCATCACATCAAATTAAGAAAACATATTTACAATTCTGCCTTAGTGCTATCATTTCAGCCTGCTGTTTTTTGCGTCTTTCTGCTTTTTCCTCCTGTAGGGATCGTTGTTCATTTTCCTAACAAAATATAAAACAGTAGTTTAAAAAAAAACTCTTCAAAATATGAAATACAGTTAACATAATTCTCATCTTGTTGAAGGCGAGTAGTTGATAGAAAAAGTAGCACAATTACAATCTAATGGTCTGTATTAATTGTATCAGATTATCACTACAAACTTGGGAGGGCTACCTATCTATTAAGAGTTTTTACATAAAGATGTTTGTGTCAAGTTTGCTCATATTATTCTATGTTCCAAGACTTAGACTCAAAATGTTAAGAATTTTTTTTTAAATTATAAATAAAGGGACACAGTTACTATAATACAATTTAATGTTATGTTCTATGAAAGGTTTGAAGAACAAACAACAGTATACAGAAAACTAAAAATTGAGTAATACGATAGCGAGCCCCACATAAAACCGGGTATGGACAACCAGTGCCCCTGTCCTTGTCGATCTTTTCCTTATATATACTCCTATGAGGCAGAGTTTATACATACTTTCAGGTATATTACTGATGTCAATTAATAATTCAAAGTTTACTAACTGGATTACATTAATATATCCCAAAGAACTTGAGAAAAAGGAAGCAACAGAAACCGCTTCCTCTGCCTCATTTCTGGACATTTACTTTAAATTTGACACCAATGGTCAACTTTCTACTACACTTTATGACAACAAAGACAACTTTAAGATAGCCATTATAAATTTTCCACAACTTGATAGTAATATTCCAACCGCTCCCGTGTATGGAGTTTATATTTAACAACTCATATGCTTCGCTCGAGCTTCCAGTTTATAAATAGACTTTTTACAATTAATGTCACGTCACCGTATTCTGAGTACTAAACCATCACAGATTTTTAAAGAATCGTCTCATCTTGTCTTTCAAAAAGTTTCTCCGAAGATATCAACACCTTGTTGAAAAGTATTCTGCCAGTTTAGATGACGAAAGATAGTATTGACAATTCTAATATGACGTCCTTCAAACGCTTTGAGTCCAAACCCGTGGTAAAAATAATATTAATCTATGACCGATTAAATTTATGACGTCATCGACAATTTATAACGATATTTTACCAATTTTTATATATTAGAATCGAAATAATTCATGGAAGCCATATGTATATATTGTTTTTACCACGGGTAGGCCTTTATGTCAGCTTTTTACACCTCGCTAACGCTCGGGGTAAAACTTCGTGACATAAAGGCCTACCTGTGGTAAAAACAACATATACATATGGCTTCCATGAATTATTTCTTAATTAGATTTGGGTTCAAATATCAATATGATTTAATAACTACCTTCTGGCATTGTTGAATCTTACAACAGAATGTTTTCAAAGTTTCAATTAACTCTTCTACTTTGAAAGACGTTTCATTTTCACAGTAATGACTGGCCAACTTTCTTGACAAATCGGCAATCGTTTTCATTCCCTTTTCCATTGCTTTTATTTCATCTTCGGCATCCTGAAAAAAACCCACAGCAATTCATGCATTGTAGACATATCTGAATGCAGACAGAATGAAACATTTCAACACAACATACATGTAGATAGATTAAGGCGTCACTTGTCCCTAATGGGATGCTGTTAGATCTCCAACACTTACACAAAGAAAATGGGAGAGTAATTAAGTCAGCATCTATTATTGTAATTAGATTGGCTTATATAGCATATTAATGGCTTATAAGCCTCTTAATATGAATTATATCCTAGATAAATAGAATATTCTCAAATTTCAAGATTCTCCTTTTCTTTTAAATGAGAGCTGTCAATGATATCTTTATTTATTATTAAGGTATATCCGTCTTGTGCCTTCAAATAACGGCAATGCTTTTAATTACATGTCAGTAATACTAATAGTAAGATCATTCAGTACTAAAGAGCTCCACAAAGGGGAGATCATCCATTGGTAAAAAGAATACACAAACGTTAAAACCACATAACTTATATATTCCAATAAGAACGCTATATTAACTTATTAAATACTAAAATTCAGACACCACTACATAACTTACTTGAACAAAGGTTTTCATTTGATTTTTGACATCGTCAGGGGCTCCTTTTATTTGTTTCTGAAGTTTATGAACACTTTGTGAGATCTGTTTAAGTTCTGATGCTAAATTTTCTTTGGAAGACCTGCAAAAAAGACAAGTCAACATAATAATCGTGAGATCCAACAAGTGTCCGGTGTGACATGCTATCACTTTTAAATAAAACAAACTAGCACCACATTGGTTTCATTTTAAATCAATGTATTAATTTAATACAAGGTGTTATTTTCGTATATCAACAAAGCATATCAGGTCGTCATTGTCCATGTAAATTCAGCCTTATGATACTATAAAATATGGACACACACATGGCCATTGATTCTTGCACGTCACTTAGGGAACGACCATTTAACTTGAAGGGGGGGGTTATGGTTTTTTTCTAAAAAAATATTCTGATTCCCAATGTTGCTGAAAAAAATATTCTGATTTTGGTGGAGGAAAAAAAAATCTGATTCAGAGTTCTTGTCATATAACCTAATGTTAAATTCTGAAAAAAAAATTCGGGCTATGCGTGACAAAAAAAATAAATATTCTAAATCTTGTGTTGTCCGAAAAAAAATTCTGAACGTAAAAAAAAACCATAACCCCACCCTTCAAGTTAAATGGTCGGTCCCTTACTCTTTCTCTACATTATAGAAACAATAATACCAACTATAGATTATAAATACTATCCATAACTTATTATTTCAATAGAGATTTACAAGACATACCTTGTAGCTGCATTGAGATCTGGAGACATCTCTTCAACAAACAATAAAGCATCCTTATTTTCTTTCACAGCTTCTGACACCATGAAATGCAACAGAGTCATTCGCGGTTTATTTGCACGTGTGTCCATAAGTTTATTCAGCGAATTTATTTTAAATCCTACTGCATTTCCAGCATAGCCACCCTAAATAAAGAATGTAAATATAACATTAACAATAAATACAACGAATAATAAGGACTGACGAGTTCTGTCCCCTGAATCTTGTAGAGAAAATGTGAGATTGCAATAATAAAGTGAGATTGATACAGATCTACATGTACCAGTCAGGGAAACAAACAGATACTATTTATATCCCATTAAGTGGTGAATTATTAACTCACGATATTATTACCGTTTTATTATCTGATGTCACGTTTATCTCGGGTATGGTAGATCAGTTGAGAGGATGTTCCCCTTCGCACCAACAACTTGGTGATTTTGCAAGGTAATATTTGATTGATTGATTTTTGGTGTTTTAACGCCACTTACAGCAATATTTCAGCTATATCATGGCGACCAGTTTTAGTGGTGGAAGAAGCCGGAGTACCCGGTGAGAACCACCAACCATGGGCAAGCAACTGGTAAACTTTATCACTTGTGGCTGCGAGTCGAGTGCACCCTTTTTGTAAGTTACAAAGCCGGGCTCGAACCCATGCCGTATTGGTGATAAGCTTGTATGAGTTGTCAGGTAATCCAACTACCTAACTCATTGAGCCACCCGGGCCCTGCAAGGTAATGAGTTCAAATGATTATACATATATTTGATAATGAGAAACCAGAGGCCTGCATGAGCCAATATCAGTTTCATGTATGGTTAAATTTGTATAATCATGTTCTATATCAAAATATATGATTAATGTCTAGACACCCACTGAGGCTTGGAACACAGACTCTTCTGTGGTCTTCATTACAAAGAAACAAAGCTACTTATTTCAATATTAACCCCACTAAGCATAATTCCTATTTCATTATTGCTTCTAAATCAAACTTCAAATTAATTTCAAATTAATATGAAATTCTATAGCCAAAAACAAAATAACAATCATTATTACAATAGGTGTACCGATAAATTTACATGCACCAAATCAGCATTGTAATTCTAAATAACTCGTAAATAATGGCGATGCAATAACAGATAGAATGCCAACGGAACAAAATATTATTGTACAAAACTCAACAAGGATGAAACCATTCTAAACCAAATTAAGTGTTCAGGACGACCACTATCCTAAAACCAGGTTTCTCCATGGCCACGATCATATAGCACTTGTATTTTCATCAACATATGCAATCAGTATCTATCATCACTAAGGTCGTGAGTTGGATTCGAGCCTGAATTGATGTGTAACAGATAGTTTTATGTAGAAAACATTGTCAGTGAATTGTAGCAGGTCGGTGATTTTCTCCGGGTACTCCGGTTTTCTCCCCCCATTAAAACTGAACGACAATAAGTCTAACCACTAAAACCCCACAAATCATCAGTAACAGTTTTGCAGAATTTGCTTAGTTTTGAATTCAAAACAATAATCATATGAACAATTTATTTTTACTTACCATGTTGAGAAAATTGCCAGTGTATAATACAAAGCGTAAGAACACTTTAAAAGATTCATTATCTAATGGATGTTCACAAGCTCGAATATAAGTCTGTATGCCAGGTCGAAGTGAATCACATGTCAGGCGGAATTCGTCCTTTAGCACCAAGCCATCAATCCTCAACTTGAAGGCTGCTAGTTCAGACAGCACCAAATAAAACTTTTCTGCATTCCCCAGTTTTTGTTTATCACCAGCATATTCTTTTATACTTGAAATCTGTGAAAGAATTAAAAAGTATATGCAACGTTGCCATAAACTGGGTCATACCAACAACTTATAGAGGGTAACATATTCCGTTTATTGCAACCAATAATGATATTTCAAAGTATTCAAAATTGTAGAAAAAAAGAATGGTTTCCATTGCTATGATATAATATGGCTGTTGGACGAAATCATTCTTAGCTGTTATTGTCTTAAGATTAATTAACATGTATTTGGCCTCCTCATATCTCGGATGCATTATATCGCAAACTGACGTTACTAAATTTACACAATATATAATTAATTTAATTATATACAGTTCTCAAAATCACATTTAATATTTCGGCATATTAAGTGTCACATATTCCAAGACAGAAGCTGGATTACCAACGCCATATGTCGCGGTTCTTTTTTTTCTTCTTGTGTTGAAGTGAGAGGCAATTATTCGTTATTGCTTTACCTTTGCGGAGCCTGGTCAATCTGAATTGTCTTACAATATTCTTTATTGAATGTAAGAAGCGCTGGTAACAGCAATTGCATAGTAGCAGAATTGATCTCTACTTATGTAATCCGTAACAAACGTTGGTTGATTTTATGCATTTGATTCCTGTAGTTGGTGATGTGTACTCAATGATTTTCCACAGATACAGCAATTGTTTTCAACAATCAAGCTAACTACCATGGTGTATCTATTTTTGAATGTGGTGTTAAACACATAAATCATAATCATTATCATAATGTCTGCTTGAACTACCTTCTCTTTATAATTGTGCTTATGCTATATTTTTTTTAATCTATCTTCAAATAATTTAATAACGGAAATATAGCTGAAAGTGGTGTTAAACACCATAAACCTAAACCCAACCTAAAACCTCAAATAATTCTAGATCTATAGATACCTACATCGTCAGAAGCTGGTAATATTTTTTGTAGGCCTTTCAATCTCTCTTGACCTATCTTATTAATGTCTCCCTCAACTATCATATCAATTATTTCTGTATGACTACATTTAAATTGTTTCAGGAAAATGTTAACATTCATACTCTTCTTCATATCAAGTAACAAGACCTGCAATTATTTTAAAAATAACAATAAATCACGACTATCATTTCTTCTGATCCGTTTGATCTTTGAGTAGAATCAGTTTTATGTATATATCTAGTATGTAATCTAATATAGAAAATAGCATGTCATGTGAGTAGTAAAAATTGTATGTCATGTGAGTAGTAAAAATTGTATGTCATGTGAGTAGTAAAAATTGTATGTCATGTGAGTAGTAAAAATTGTATGCAGTAAGTAAAGATATTGATTCTTACGAAGTTCTAAAAATAATTTTGTATCTTTAAATAGAGGCTAACATGATATTGTTTCGCCTACCTGGTTAAGAAGTTATATTGAACAATTGTCTATAGTAGCATATGTTAAATTTTGAGCACCCAGGACTTTGAACTAATATACCCTGAATCATTCAGTGGTACAAAATTGAATCTGTATTTCATAATACTGTCTCATTTCTATTAATGATTATTAAGAAAATCATTTCTAATATATTACCTATTGCACAGTGTTACATTTTGGATCTTTGACCTCATAGAACCAAGATTGTGTACAATATTGAATTTCCATTCCATAAGGAGAGTTCATGCATAATATACCTATATCTTCAATGCTAGGTCGTGAGAATACAATCTGTGATTTAATTGCAGCTGATGTATTCCAAGGATCGGGACCCATAGACCCTGGACTCTTCATTTGAATGATGTGCATCAAAATTTTCATCCCATTTATTCATTCTTAAGAACTCTTTTTTATTTGTTCCACTGCCAACGATATTGATTGAGTAAGTGAGTGAGTGAGTGATTGTTGTCTAACAGCAATTTTTCAGCTATATTATGGCAAGAAAAAGTTAATTTTCAATGAGACGATGATGAGTCCGCTTTGTACCAGACCAACATGCTGAATTGGTATTTATATAGTGCTAGCTCACTGAAACAACAGTTCGCAGGTAGACATGTTGCTCCACTCGGACACATTATTCTGATTCCGAGCCAACCAGTCTTTTCTCTTTCTCCTTAATGCTGGGTGTTTAGCAGAGAAGCAACAAATACCAATTTTATAGTCTTTGGTTTGACCTGGCCGGGGCTCGAACCCATGATCTACCGCACTCGAGGCGAGCACGCTAACCATTACACCACTGATGTGGTTTCGACCTTGTTGAACTGTGGACCTAATGGCACTGACATGATAACAATAAAAATTAATTTACCTCTGTGGCCTTCTTAGATTTCGTTTGTTCTGCTGGTGTCACGACGACAGGCTGCTGTTTACTAAACAGTTGTTCTATCTTTTCATACTCTATGTGTATGATATCTTTCATATCTAACACTTCCTTCCATATATTTTTGTGTGCTGTAAATGGAAAAGAGCAGTCATAAAATATGTGCTACAGAATTTAAAAAAAAATGAAAGAAACTGTAATAAAAACGTAGATATCCAATTTAGTGCACACAACCCATTTCTGGTAGCAATCCAATGTCGTTAAATCTGACTAAATAATCTAGTACATGAGTCTTTACCTGGAAAATATAAATATCTATGTTCCCATTGCCATTATCAAAATCCCGCTCTTTCCTAAATGACTTACCACTGGGTATTTTTTTACAAGAGTAACACTAGTGGAGCAGAAGGGGAACTGTCTACCCTTCCGGGGTACCTGAAGTCACTCCTAGTTTTTTGTCTACCCTTCCGGGGTACCTGAAGTCACTCCTAGTTTTTTTGTCTACCCTTCCGGGGTACCTGAAGTCACTCCTAGTTTTTTGTCCACCCTTCCGGGGTACCTGAAGTTACTCCTAGTTTTTTGTGAGGTTCATGATGCTCAAGCTTAAATTTTCTGTGTAGTCTTTTGTATTTACTGCTTGGTACTAAAATTAATTAAATTTTACAAAAATTACTATAGTATATCAAACAATCACAGCTAGACTCCATTTGGCATCAACACATATGAATTATATATTCAATCGCATTTGTTCCATCGGCATATGTACCTTATCATGTTACAAGTATGAATCACCCTGTCCTTTGTATTAATATTGATTTGAAAATCTATGATTATTAACATTGTCTTTAGTTTCTGTACTGTTTCAAAGATCTTGGTTAACATTCTTCTAATCATATAACAATATATATATATTCAAGTAACGGTGAAGGAATCAAATTAAACTTATATCAATATATCAAAATTGTCCTACAAATTTGAACTTTATGACAATAAACAAAAAGTTGAGCTGTTTAGAACAAGTTGCTTTACTTTGTTTATTCGCTTATTTCAAGGCACATAAAGATAAAATGTTCACGTTTGCATGACGTCATTTTTGCTATGACATTAATGAGACAAATTGGTTAGTTATTTCATTTTAAATGTCTTTTTAAGGGCTTTTTTACAGATGAAAAGGAAGTTTTTTTATAATGTAATAAAAATAAGAGTACTGTATTTGAACAGTTGTCAGTGTCAATTAATCTAAGGTCTGACGGTATATATTCGCTATACAGGCTTTACTCCGCATCGTCAGTAAACTGCATTCGCTATCGTTAAATCTCTAATTAAAACTGGCAACTCTTCAAATAAAATACCGTTATTCCTTAATTATAAATATTTGATGTTATAACATAGAATCGTAAAATAAAGCTGCATATCTGATTAATTCAGTGAAATAACCCTTGTGAGAATCTTGCGTTTTAATTAGTAAATATCTTATGCCTCGTAAATGTTAAATGAATTAGTACATGAGACATGTTTCTTCTCTTAAGCATAACATATACCAGTATTAACAATATCTTACATGCAATAGTATGGGCTGGAACCTTTGTCCAATTAAATGTCTTCATCTTGTGTTTTGGTGCTGGCATTGAGTATGAAAATGTTAAAGGAGCTGGGACGGATCTTAGAGGTGATGGTGCACCTGGCATCCCTGGTGAGGGCGGTGGTGCACCTGGTATTCCTGGTGGTGGTGGTGGTGGTGGTGGTATACCAGGCATTCCTGGAGGAGGAGGGGGTGGTGGTATACCAGGCATTCCTGGTGGTGGTGGGGGAGGCGGTGCTGGTGGTGGCATGAATCCCGGTACTCCTGGTGGTGGTGGGAGTGGTGGTGCTGGTGGTGGCATGAATCCCGGTACTCCTGGTGGTGGTGGTGGAGGTGGTGGAATTGGAATTCCAAATGAAGGCTGTGGTATTGCTGATTCAGAGATAATTCCAGAGGGTGGAGGACATGGTGGGGCCGGTGGAGGTGTAATTTGTGATGATGAAATCTCTGTCGACTGAATCACAGACGAATCAGAAGAGGCTTGAGACTCGGAATGTTGTGATGATGTAGTCATGGCTGGTGAAATGCTGCCAGAAAGTGTCTTATTTATTGCATTATTTTCATTTTCATCGATATGTCCATTTTGATTTGCAATTTTGTCAGTAATAACGCTTTTTGATTTATTCACGAGGTCCACATCATGTTTCTCCTCCGAGCGTGATGACGCTTTTGATTGCTTTCCATCACTTGGAATACATTCATTTGATCCTACACTATCTTGCGTAGAAGTGACATTACCATTAATTTGCTTCTCATTGTTACGTAATTCTAAAGCAGTATTATATAATCCTTTATTACTCTTGTCAGCAGGTAAAGGTTCGTTTTCACCTGTCGATGGAGAAATTATTATCCTTCCTGAATTATTTGTTTTTTCCAAAGGTAGTTCTACAATGTCTGTTTGCACACATTTAGAGCATGTAACCACATTATTAGACAGTTGCTTTTCAAAAGGATTCACAATCATGGATTTAATATCACAGCCAAAGTGTAACTTGTCTACTAACACTGCTTTTCTAACTGATGTCTCGATAAGACCCCATTGAACATCACTGGAATAGAAATATACAGTAAAATAATATACCTTAGTATTAAATAAAGGGCATACATAGATAAAAAGACAGCACTTAATTTATTGAAAATTACAAATGAAATATTAGTATTACCTTTCATCATAATGCTGCAACAAGTATTTTAAATGACATGGTATAATTTAAAAGTAGCTTATTTTCCTAACAATCAATTGGCTAGCAACAGAATGTGTTTTTACCCAGATATGCATATCCATGCTTGAATAAACAGATGCTATGAATGTAAAACTTCATATATTTTTGTGCCAGTCTCGGTTGTTCGAGTTTACTTTTTTTTTTATTTCGCCTTGTCTTTTATATCATTTTTAGTATGCATGTATATTGTTTAACGTTCTTTTTGGTATGTATCATGGTTTATATTATTTTTGGTATGTATCATGTTTATATTATTTTTGGTATGTATCATGGTTTATATTATTTTTGGTATGTATCAAGGTTTATATTATTTTTGGTATGTATCAAGGTTTATATTATTTTTGGTATGTATCATGGTTTATATTATTTTTGGTATGTATCATGTTTATATTATTTTTGGTATGTATCAAGGTTTATATTATTTTTGGTATGTATCATGGTTTATATTATTTTTGGTATGTATCAAGGTTTATATTATTTTTGGTATGTATCATGTTTATATTATTTTTGGTATGTATCATGGTTTATATTATTTTTGGTATGTATCAAGGTTTATATTATTTTTGGTATGTATCAAGGTTTATATTAATTTTGGTATGTATCATGGTTTATATTATTTTTGGTATGTATCAAGGTTTATATTATTTTTGGTATGTATCAAGGTTTATATTAATTTTGGTATGTATCATGGTTTATATTATTTTTGGTATGTATCATGGTTTATATTATTTTTGGTATGTATCATGTTTATATTATTTTTGGTATGTATCATGGTTTATATTATTTTTGGTATGTATCAAGGTTTATATTATTTTTGGTATGTATCAAGGTTTATATTATTTTTGGTATGTATCATGGTTTATATTATTTTTGGTATGTATCAAGGTTTATATTATTTTTGGTATGTATCATGGTTTATATTATTTTTGGTATGTATCATGGTTTATATTATTTTTGGTATGTATCATGGTTTATATTATTTTTGGTATGTATCATGGTTTATATTATTTTTGGTATGTATCAAGGTTTATATTATTTTTGGTATGTATCATGGTTTATATTATTTTTGGTATGTATCATGGTTTATATTATTTTTGGTATGTATCATGGTTTATATTATTTTTTGGTATGTATCATGGTTTATATTATTTTTGGTATGTATCAAGGTTTATATTATTTTTGGTATGTATGAAGGTTTATATTATTTTTGGTATGTATCATGGTTTATATTATTTTTGGTATGTATCATGGTTTATATTATTTTTGGTATGTATCAAGGTTTATATTATTTTTGGTATGTATCATGGTTTATATTATTTTTGGTATGTATCATGGTTTATATTATTTTTGGTATGTATCAAGGTTTATATTATTTTTGGTATGTATCAAGGTTTATATTATTTTTGGTATGTATCAAGGTTTATATTATTTTTGGTATGTATCATGGTTTATATTATTTTTGGTATGTATCAAGGTTTATATTATTTTTGGTATGTATCATGGTTTATATTATTTTTGGTATGTATCAAGGTTTATATTATTTTTGGTATGTATCAAGGTTTATATTATTTTTGGTATGTATCATGGTTTATATTATTTTTGGTATGTATCATGTTTATATTATTTTTGGTATGTATCAAGGTTTATATTATTTTTGGTATGTATCATGGTTTATATTATTTTTGGTATGTATCAAGGTTTATATTATTTTTGGTATGTATCATGTTTATATTATTTTTGGTATGTATCATGGTTTATATTATTTTTGGTATGTATCAAGGTTTATATTATTTTTGGTATGTATCAAGGTTTATATTAATTTTGGTATGTATCATGGTTTATATTATTTTTGGTATGTATCAAGGTTTATATTATTTTTGGTATGTATCAAGGTTTATATTAATTTTGGTATGTATCATGGTTTATATTATTTTTGGTATGTATCATGGTTTATATTATTTTTGGTATGTATCATGTTTATATTATTTTTGGTATGTATCATGGTTTATATTATTTTTGGTATGTATCAAGGTTTATATTATTTTTGGTATGTATCAAGGTTTATATTATTTTTGGTATGTATCATGGTTTATATTATTTTTGGTATATATCAAGGTTTATATTATTTTTGGTATGTATCATGGTTTATATTATTTTTGGTATGTATCATGGTTTATATTATTTTTGGTATGTATCATGGTTTATATTATTTTTGGTATGTATCATGGTTTATATTATTTTTGGTATGTATCAAGGTTTATATTATTTTTGGTATGTATCATGGTTTATATTATTTTTGGTATGTATCATGGTTTATATTATTTTTGGTATGTATCATGGTTTATATTATTTTTTGGTATGTATCATGGTTTATATTATTTTTGGTATGTATCAAGGTTTATATTATTTTTGGTATGTATGAAGGTTTATATTATTTTTGGTATGTATCATGGTTTATATTATTTTTGGTATGTATCATGGTTTATATTATTTTTGGTATGTATCAAGGTTTATATTATTTTTGGTATGTATCATGGTTTATATTATTTTTGGTATGTATCATGGTTTATATTATTTTTGGTATGTATCAAGGTTTATATTATTTTTGGTATGTATCAAGGTTTATATTATTTTTGGTATGTATCATGGTTTATATTATTTTTGGTATGTATCATGGTTTATATTATTTTTGGTATGTATCAAGGTTTATATTAATTTTGGTATGTATCATGGTTTATATTATTTTTGGTATGTATCATGGTTTATATTATTTTTGGTATGTATCATGGTTTATATTATTTTTGGTATGTATCAAGGTTTATATTATTTTTGGTATGTATCAAGGTTTATATTAATTTTGGTATGTATCATGGTTTATATTATTTTTGGTATGTATCATGGTTTATATTATTTTTGGTATGTATCAAGGTTTATATTAATTTTGGTATGTATCATGGTTTATATTATTTTTGGTATGTATCAAGGTTTATATTATTTTTGGTATGTATCAAGGTTTATATTAATTTTGGTATGTATCATGGTTTATATTATTTTTGGTATGTATCATGGTTTATATTATTTTAGGTATGTATCAAGGTTTATATTAATTTTGGTATGTATCATGGTTTATATTATTTTTGGTATGTATCAAGGTTTATATTATTTTTGGTATGTATCAAGGTTTATATTAATTTTGGTATGTATCATGGTTTATATTATTTTAGGTATGTATCATGGTTTATATTATTTTTGGTATGTATCAAGGTTTATATTAATTTTGGTATGTATCATGGTTTATATTATTTTTGGTATGTATCAAAGTTTATATTATTTTTGGTATGTATCAAGGTTTATATTAATTTTGGTATGTATCATGGTTTATATTATTTTTGGTATGCATCATGGTTTATATTATTTTTGGTATGTATCAAGGTTTATATTATTTTTGGTATGTATCATGGTTTATATTATTTTTGGTATGTATCATGGTTTATATTATTTTTGGTATGTATCAAGGTTTATATTATTTTTGGTATGTATCATGGTTTATATTATTTTTGGTATGTATCATGGTTTATATTATTTTTGGTATGTATCATGGTTTATATTATTTTTGGTATGTATCATGGTTTATATTATTTTTGGTATGTATCATGGTTTATATTATTTTTGGTATGTATCAAGGTTTATATTATTTTTGGTATGTATCATGGTTTATATTATTTTTGGTATGTATCATGGTTTATATTATTTTTGGTATGTATCATGGTTTATATTATTTTTGGTATGTATCATGGTTTATATTATTTTTGGTATGTATCAAGGTTTATATTATTTTTGGTATGTATCATGGTTTATATTATTTTTGGTATGTATCAAGGTTTATATTAATTTTGGTATGTATCATGGTTTATATTATTTTTGGTATGTATCATGGTTTATATTATATTTAGTATGTATCAAGGTTTATATTATTTTTGGTATGTATCATGGTTTATATTATTTTTGGTATGTATCAAGGTTTATATTAATTTTGGTATGTATCATGGTTTATATTATTTTTGGTATGTATCATGGTTTATATTATTTTTGGTATGTATCAAGGTTTATATTATTTTTGGTATGTATCATGGTTTATATTATTTTTGGTATGTATCATGGTTTATATTATTTTTGGTATGTATCAAGGTTTATATTATTTTTGGTATGTATCATGGTTTATATTATTTTTGGTATGTATCATGGTTTATATTATTTTTGGTATGTATCAAGGTTTATATTATTTTTGGTATGTATCATGGTTTATATTATTTTTGGTATGTATCATGGTTTATATTATTTTTGGTATGTATCATGGTTTATATTATTTTTGGTATGTATCATGGTTTATATTATTTTTGGTATGTATCAAGGTTTATATAATTTTTGGTATGTATCAAGGTTTATATTATTTTTGGTATGTATCATGGTTTATATTATTTTTGGTATGTATCAAGGTTTATATTAATTTTGGTATGTATCATGGTTTATATTATTTTTGGTATGTATCATGGTTTATATTATTTTTGGTATGTATCATGGTTTATATTATTTTTGGTATGTATCATGGTTTATATTATTTTTGGTATGTATCAAGGTTTATATTATTTTTGGTATGTATCAAGGTTTATATTATTTTTGGTATGTATCATGGTTTATATTATTTTTGGTATGTATCATGGTTTATATTATTTTTGGTATGTATCATGTTTATATTATTTTTGCTATGTATCATGGTTTATATTATTTTTGGTATGTATCATGGTTTATATCATTTTTGGTATGTATCATGTTTATATCATTTTTGGTATGTATCAAGGTTTATATTATTTTTGGTATGTATCATGGTTTATATTATTTTTGGTATGTATCATGTTTATATTATTTTTGGTATGTATCAAGGTTTATATTATTTTTGGTATGTATCATGGTTTATATTATTTTTGGTATGTATCATGTTTATATTATTTTTGGTATGTATCATGTTTATATTATTTTTGGTATGTATCATGGTTTATATTATTTTTGGTATGTATCATGTTTATATTATTTTTGGTATGTATCATGGTTTATATTATTTTTGGTATGTATCAAGGTTTATATTATTTTTGGTATGTATCATGGTTTATATTATTTTTGGTATGTATCATGGTTTATATTATTTTTGGTATGTATCATGGTTTATATTATTTTTGGTATGTATCATGGTTTATATTATTTTTGGTATGTATCAAGGTTTATATTATTTTTGGTATGTATCATGGTTTATATTATTTTTGGTATGTATCATGTTTATATTATTTTTGGTATGTATCATGGTTTATATTATTTTTGGTATGTATCATGGTTTATATTATTTTTGGTATGTATCAAGGTTTATATTATTTTTGGTATGTATCAAGGTTTATATTATTTTTGGTATGTATCATGTTTATATTATTTTTGGTATGTATCAAGGTTTATATTATTTTTGGTATGTATCAAGGTTTATATTATTTTTGGTATGTATCATGGTTTATATTATTTTTGGTATGTATCATGGTTTATATTATTTTTGGTATGTATCATGGTTTATATTATTTTTGGTATGTATCATGGTTTATATTATTTTTGGTATGTATCAAGGTTTATATTATTTTTGGTATGTATCATGGTTTATATTATTTTTGGTATGTATCATGTTTATATTATTTTTGGTATGTATCATGGTTTATATTATTTTTGGTATGTATTATGGTTTATATTATTTTTGGTATGTATCAAGGTTTATATTATTTTTGGTATGTATCATGGTTTACCGTATTTAGGGTTGCATAATGCGCATTGGTGCATAATGCGCACCCCCTCTTGGCCTTGAAAATCTCCAGAAAAAAACTAGTTCGTGTCTATAATGCGCATGGACTTTTGAAAAAAATCGTCGTCGGAAATGTAAGAATTAAATATCAATCGTATATATTTTTCAGTCCTTTGAGCATGTTTCATTCGCTGGGAGAATTTAAGAACCATTTATCTCTTTTCATCTTCAATAGAGTTGCAAAACATTAAATGTGTTGGGTTTTATCAGTGTTTTCATATGATGAAATATTTAACTTTGCATGTTGACAATAGTAAACAAAAAAACATGGCAGACATGTGATTTCCTGGTCTGGGAAAGAGTGAAACACATTGTTCCTGTTTATATTGCACACCTCTCCTACAAAATAAAGAATCTGGGCAAAATCCTGCGCATTATACAACCCTAAATACGGTATATTATTTTTGGTATGTATCATGGTTTATATTATTTTTGGTATGTATCATGTTTCATTTTCTTCTATATCGTGCCTTATGTTCTTTGTATGTATATTTTATGTGTACTTCTTTGTATGTATCTTGTTTGATATTCTTCTTTGTATGTATCTTGTATTATGTTCTTCTTTGTATGTATCTTGTATTATGTTCTTCTTTGTATGTATCTTGTTTGATATTCTTCTTTGTATGTATCTTGTATTATGTTCTTCTTTGTATGTATCTTGTTTGATATTCTTCTTTGTATGTATCTTGTTTGATATTCTTCTTTGTATGTATCTTGTTTGATATTCTTCTTTGTATGTATCTTGTTTGATATTCTTCTTTGTATGTATCTTGTTTGATATTCTTCTTTGTATGTATCTTGTTTGATATTCTTCTTTGTATGTATCTTGTATTATGTTCTTCTTTGTATGTATCTTGTTTGATATTCTTCTTTGTATGTATCTTGTTTGATATTCTTCTTTGTATGTATCTTGTTTAATATTCTTCTTTGTATGTATCTTGTTTGATATTCTTCTTTGTATGTATCTTGTTTGATATTCTTCTTTGTATGTATCTTGTATTATGTTCTTCTTTGTATGTATCTTGTATTATGTTCTTCTTTGTATGTATCTTGTTTGATATTCTTCTTTGTATGTATCTTGTTTGATATTCTTCTTTGTATGTATCTTGTTTGATATTCTTCTTTGTATGTATCTTGTATTATGTTCTTCTTTGTATGTATCTTGTTTGATATTCTTCTTTGTATGTATCTTGTATTATGTTCTTCTTTGTATGTATCTTGTTTGATATTCTTCTTTGTATGTATCTTGTATTATGTTCTTCTTTGTATGTATCTTGTTTGATATTCTTCTTTGTATGTATCTTGTTTGATATTCTTCTTTGTATGTATCTTGTTTGATATTCTTCTTTGTATGTATCTTGTTTGATATTCTTCTTTGTATGTATCTTGTTTGATATTCTTCTTTGTATGTATCTTGTTTGATATTCTTCTTTGTATGTATCTTGTTTGATATTCTTCTTTGTATGTATCTTGTTTGATATTCTTCTTTGTATGTATCTTGTATTATGTTCTTCTTTGTATGTATCTTGTTTGATATTCTTCTTTGTATGTATCTTGTATTATGTTCTTCTTTGTATGTATCTTGTTTGATATTCTTCTTTGTATGTATCTTGTATTATGTTCTTCTTTGTATGTATCTTGTTTGATATTCTTCTTTGTATATATCTTGTTTGATATTCTTCTTTGTATGTATCTTGTTTGATATTCTTCTTTGTATGTATCTTGTTTGATATTCTTCTTTGTATGTATCTTGTTTGATATTCTTCTTTGTATGTATCTTGTTTGATATTCTTCTTTGTATGTATCTTGTTTGATATTCTTCTTTGTATGTATCTTGTTTGATATTCTTCTTTGTATGTATCTTGTATTATGTTCTTCTTTGTATGTATCTTGTATTATGTTCTTCTTTGTATGTATCTTGTTTGATATTCTTCTTTGTATGTATCTTGTATTATGTTCTTCTTTGTATGTATCTTGTTTGATATTCTTCTTTGTATGTATCTTGTTTGATATTCTTCTTTGTATGTATCTTGTATTATGTTCTTCTTTGTATGTATCTTGTTTGATATTCTTCTTTGTATGTATCTTGTTTGATATTCTTCTTTGTATGTATCTTGTTTGATATTCTTCTTTGTATGTATCTTGTATTATGTTCTTCTTTGTATGTATCTTGTTTGATATTCTTCTTTGTATGTATCTTGTATTATGTTCTTCTTTGTATGTATCTTGTTTGATATTCTTCTTTGTATGTATCTTGTATTATGTTCTTCTTTGTATGTATCTTGTTTGATATTCTTCTTTGTATGTATCTTGTTTGATATTCTTCTTTGTATGTATCTTGTTTGATATTCTTCTTTGTATGTATCTTGTTTGATATTCTTCTTTGTATGTATCTTGTTTGATATTCTTCTTTGTATGTATCTTGTTTGATATTCTTCTTTGTATGTATCTTGTTTGATATTCTTCTTTGTATGTATCTTGTTTGATATTCTTCTTTGTATGTATCTTGTTTGATATTCTTCTTTGTATGTATCTTGTTTGATATTCTTCTTTGTATGTATCTTGTATTATGTTCTTCTTTGTATGTATCTTGTTTGATATTCTTCTTTGTATGTATCTTGTTTGATATTCTTCTTTGTATGTATCTTGTTTGATATTCTTCTTTGTATGTATCTTGTTTGATATTCTTCTTTGTATGTATCTTGTTTGATATTCTTCTTTGTATGTATCTTGTTTGATATTCTTCTTTGTATGTATCTTGTTTGATATTCTTCTTTGTATGTATCTTGTATTATGTTCTTCTTTGTATGTATCTTGTTTGATATTCTTCTTTGTATGTATCTTGTTTGGTATTCTTCTTTGTATGTATCTTGTTTGATATTCTTCTTTGTATGTATCTTGTTTGATATTCTTCTTTGTATGTATCTTGTTTGATATTCTTCTTTGTATGTATCTTGTTTGATATTCTTCTTTGTATGTATCTTGTTTGATATTCTTCTTTGTATGTATCTTGTATTATGTTCTTCTTTGTATGTATCTTGTTTGATATTCTTCTTTGTATGTATCTTGTTTGATATTCTTCTTTGTATGTATCTTGTTTAATATTCTTCTTTGTATGTATCTTGTTTGATATTCTTCTTTGTATGTATCTTGTTTGATATTCTTCTTTGTATGTATCTTGTATTATGTTCTTCTTTGTATGTATCTTGTTTGATATTCTTCTTTGTATGTATCTTGTATTATGTTCTTCTTTGTATGTATCTTGTTTGATATTCTTCTTTGTATGTATCTTGTTTGATATTCTTCTTTGTATGTATCTTGTTTGATATTCTTCTTTGTATGTATCTTGTTTGATATTCTTCTTTGTATGTATCTGGTTTGATATTCTTCTTTGTATGTATCTTGTTTGATATTCTTCTTTGTATGTATCTTGTTTGATATTCTTCTTTGTATGTATCTTGTATTATGTTCTTCTTTGTATGTATCTTGTTTGATATTCTTCTTTGTATGTATCTTGTTTGATATTCTTCTTTGTATGTATCTTGTTTGATATTCTTCTTTGTATGTATCTTGTTTGATATTCTTCTTTGTATGTATCTTGTATTATGTTCTTCTTTGTATGTATCTTGTTTGATATTCTTCTTTGTATGTATCTTGTTTGATATTCTTCTTTGTATGTATCTTGTTTGATATTCTTCTTTGTATGTATCTTGTTTGATATTCTTCTTTGTATGTATCTTGTTTGATATTCTTCTTTGTATGTATCTTGTTTGATATTCTTCTTTGTATGTATCTTGTATTATGTTCTTCTTTGTATGTATCTTGTATTATGTTCTTATGGGTATGTATATTGTTTTATGTATATTGTCTTATGTTCTTTTTGGTGTGTACATGTGTATATTGTCTTATGTTCTTTTTGGTGTGTACATCTGTATATTGTCTTATGTTCTTTTTGGTGTGTACATCTGTATATTGTCTTATGTTCTTTTTGGTGTGTACATGTGTATATCATCTTATGTTCTTTTTGGTGTGTACATGTGTATATTGTCTTATGTTCTTTTTGGTGTGTACATCTGTATTTTGTCTTATGTTCTTTTTGGTGTGTACATGTGTATTTTGTCTTATGTTCTTTTTGGTGTGTACATCTGTATTTTGTCTTATGTTCTTTTTGGTGTGTACATGTGTATTTTGTCTTATGTTCTTTTTGGTGTGTACATCTGTATATTATCTTATGTTCTTTTTGGTGTGTACATGTGTATATTGTCTTATGTTCTTCTTTGTATGTATCATGTCATGTTTTTTGGGATATGTATTTTGCAGAACTGGTATATTGTAACATAAAAATCAATATCTAATTTAATTTAATATAAAAAACATAAACATCTAGTTTCCATTACTAGTTTTAAATTTATTTCATACGGTTGACAACTGACAATGTCAATGGTTTTCATATTACATGTGTTATTTTGGTTTTCAATCTTTTGACTTCGAGCGTATACCTGATGATGGTTATTCCAGAAAAGTGTCATGGTATTAAATTTGATATCTTGAAATTATGGTTTATTTCATGTGGAGATCTTCTTAAATCAATGTCCATGTATACTATGTAAAGGTTGATGAAAAATACATATTATAAATCTTTTAGCTTTGGTATTTTTCTGTTTAATCCCTTATTACCAGTAATATCACTCACTATATGCATCAGAACAGTTAGTCTTATCATTTTCACCATAATACAAACATCTTATATATTGAAATTGAATAGGTATTTCCTTTGATAATTTCATCAACCACAACAGCACGAACATGAACTCTTACATTCATAGGAAGCCGTCTGTTACAGAACATTTATTACCTTTTGTTGTACTACTAGAATTACAGGAAGTACTATTTCACACTATACTAAATACAGGAAGCAATTATTATATCACATTAATCACAGAAGGCCAATCGGTACACCACGCTAATCATTGGAACCAAGTACGCTACATCACACAGTCATCATAACAGTCACTTTATTACATCATAATAGCCATGAGCTTTAATTCTATTGAATTTGAGACTAATAATTTCCATTTTTAGTCCTCAAAGAACTACTCACCTGACTGGATCGTCAGGATCAATCTGTATAAAGGACTGAAGTACTCCTAAGAATGTGTCAGCATGGGGAGTATTATACACCTGTAAATAACAAGGTAACATAGTGTCAGCATGGGGAGTATTATACACCTGTAAATAACAAGGTAACATAGTGTCAGCATGGGGAGTATTATACACCTGTAAATAACAAGGTAACATAGTGTCAGCATGAGGAGTATTATACACCTGTAAATAACAAGGTAACATAGTGTCAGCATGGGGAGTATTATACACCTGTAAATAACAAGGTAACATAGTGTCAGCATGGGGAGTATTATACACCTGTAAATAACAAGGTAACATAGTGTCAGCACGGGGAGTATCATACACCTGTAAATAACAAGGTAACATAGTGTCAGCATGGGGAGTATTATACACCTGTAAATAACAAGGTAACATAGTGTCAGCATGGGGAGTATCATACACCTGTAAATAACAAGGTAACATAGTGTCAGCATGGGGAGTATTATACACCTGTAAATAACAAGGTAACATAGTGTCAGCATGGGGAGTATTATACACCTGTAAATAACAAGGTGACATAGTGTCAGCATGGGGAGTATTATACACCTGTAAATAACAAGGTAACATAGTGTCAGCATGGGGAGTATTATACACCTGTAAATAACAAGGTGACATAGTGTCAGCATGGGGAGTATTATACACCTGTAAATAACAAGGTAACATAGTGTCAGCATGGGGAGTATTATACACCTGTAAATAACAAGGTGACATAGTGTCAGCATGGGGAGTATTATACACCTGTAAATAACAAGGTGACATAGTGTCAGCATGGGGAGTATTATACACCTGTAAATAACAAGGTAATATAGTGTCAGCATGGGGAGTATTATACACCTGTAAATAACAAGGTAGCATAGTGTCAGCATGGGGAGTATTATACAACTGTAAATAACAAGGTAACATAGTGTCAGCATGGGGAGTATTATACACCTGTAAATAACAAGGTGACATAGTGTCAGCATGGGGAGTATTATACACCTGTAAATAACAAGGTGACATAGTGTCAGCATGGGGAGTATTATACACCTGTAAATAACAAGGTGACATAGTGTCAGCATGGGGAGTATTATACACCTGTAAATAACAAGGTAACATAGTGTCAGCATGGGGAGTATTATACACCTGTAAATAACAAGGTAACATAGTGTCAGCATGGGGAGTATTATACACCTGTAAATAACAAGGTAACATAGTGTCAGCATGGGGAGTATTATACACCTGTAAATAACAAGGTAACATAGTGTCAGCATGAGGAGTATTATACACCTGTAAATAACAAGGTAACATAGTGTCAGCATGGGGAGTATTATACACATGTAAATAACAAGGTAAAATAGTGTCAGCATGGGGAGTATTATACACCTGTAAATAACAAGGTAACATAGTGTCAGCATGGGGAGTATTATACACATGTAAATAACAAGGTAACATAGTGTCAGCATGGGGAGTATTATACACATGTAAATAACAAGGTGACATAGTGTCAGCATGGGTAGTATTATACACATGTAAATAACAAGGTGACATAGTGTCAGCATGGGGAGTATTATACACCTGTAAATAACAAGGTAACATAGTGTCAGCATGGGGAGTATTATACACCTGTAAATAACAAGGTGACATAGTGTCAGCATGGGGAGTATCATACACCTGTAAATAACAAGATAACAGTGTCAGCATGGGGAGTATTATACACCTGTAAATAACAAGGTAACATAGTGTCAGCATGGGGAGTATCATACACCTGTAAATAACAAGATAACATAGTGTCAGCATGGGAAGTATTATACACCTGTAAATAACAAGGTAACATAGTGTCAGCATGGGAAGTATTATACACCTGTAAATAACAAGGTGACATAGTGTCAGCATGGGGAGTATTATACACCTGTAAATAACAAGGTAACATAGTGTCAGCATGGGGAGTATTATACACCTGTAAATAACAAGGTGACATAGTGTCAGCATGGGGAGTATTATACACCTGTAAATAACAAGGTAACATAGTGTCAGCATGGGGAGTATTATACACCTGTAAATAACAAGGTAACATAGTGTCAGCATGGGGAGTATCATACACCTGTAAATAACAAGATAACATAGTGTCAGCATGGGAAGTATTATACACCTGTAAATAACAAGGTAACATAGTGTCAGCATGGGGAGCATTATACACCTGTAAATAACAAGGTAACATAGTGTCAGCATGGGGAGTATTATACACCTGTAAATAACAAGGTAGCATAGTGTCAGCATGGGGAGTATCATACACCTGTAAATAACAAGGTAATATAGTGTCAGCATGGGGAGTATTATACACCTGTAAATAACAAGGTAACATAGTGTCAGCATGGGGAGTATTATACACCTGTAAATAACAGGTAACATAGTGTCAGCATGGGAAGTATTATACACCTGTAAATAACAAGGTAACATAGTGTCAGCATGGGAAGTATTATACACCTGTAAATAACAAGATAACATAGTGTCAGCATGGGGAGTATTATACACCCGTAAATAACAAGGTAACATAGTGTCAGCATGGGGAGTATCATACACCTGTAAATAACAAGGTAACATAGTGTCAGCATGAGGAGTATTATACACCTGTAAATAACAAGGTAACATAGTGTCAGCATGGGGAGTATTATACACATGTAAATAACAAGGTGACATAGTGTCAGCATGGGGAGTATTATACACCTGTAAATAACAAGGTAACATAGTGTCAGCATGGGGAGTATTATACACATGTAAATAACAAGGTAACATAGTGTCAGCATGCGAAGTATTATACACCTGTAAATAACAAGGTAACATAGTGTCAGCATGCGAAGTATTATACACCTGTAAATAACAAGGTAACATAGTGTCAGCATGGGGAGTATTATACACCTGTAAATAACAAGGTAACATAGTGTCAGCATGGGGAGTATTATACACCTGTAAATAACAAGGTGACATAGTGTCAGCATGGGGAGTATTATACACCTGTAAATAACAAGGTGACATAGTGTCAGCATGGGGAGTATTATACACCTGTAAATA
The DNA here is from genome assembly GCA_963383655.1 of Bathymodiolus septemdierum. Classification (NCBI taxonomy): domain Eukaryota; kingdom Metazoa; phylum Mollusca; class Bivalvia; order Mytilida; family Modiolidae; genus Bathymodiolus; species Bathymodiolus septemdierum. The sequence continues at coordinate 37,176,007 of OY726524.1, read as the reverse complement.
ACAAGGTAATATAGTGTCAGCATGGGGAGTATTATACACCTGTAAATAACAAGGTAGCATAGTGTCAGCATGGGGAGTATTATACAACTGTAAATAACAAGGTAACATAGTGTCAGCATGGGGAGTATTATACACCTGTAAATAACAAGGTGACATAGTGTCAGCATGGGGAGTATTATACACCTGTAAATAACAAGGTGACATAGTGTCAGCATGGGGAGTATTATACACCTGTAAATAACAAGGTAACATAGTGTCAGCATGGGGAGTATTATACACCTGTAAATAACAAGGTAACATAGTGTCAGCATGGGGAGTATTATACACCTGTAAATAACAAGGTAACATAGTGTCAGCATGGGGAGTATTATACACCTGTAAATAACAAGGTAACATAGTGTCAGCATGGGGAGTATTATACACCTGTAAATAACAAGGTAACATAGTGTCAGCATGAGGAGTATTATACACCTGTAAATAACAAGGTAACATAGTGTCAGCATGGGGAGTATTATACACATGTAAATAACAAGGTAAAATAGTGTCAGCATGGGGAGTATTATACACCTGTAAATAACAAGGTAACATAGTGTCAGCATGGGGAGTATTATACACATGTAAATAACAAGGTAACATAGTGTCAGCATGGGGAGTATTATACACATGTAAATAACAAGGTGACATAGTGTCAGCATGGGTAGTATTATACACATGTAAATAACAAGGTGACATAGTGTCAGCATGGGGAGTATTATACACCTGTAAATAACAAGGTAACATAGTGTCAGCATGGGGAGTATTATACACCTGTAAATAACAAGGTGACATAGTGTCAGCATGGGGAGTATCATACACCTGTAAATAACAAGATAACAGTGTCAGCATGGGGAGTATTATACACCTGTAAATAACAAGGTAACATAGTGTCAGCATGGGGAGTATCATACACCTGTAAATAACAAGATAACATAGTGTCAGCATGGGAAGTATTATACACCTGTAAATAACAAGGTAACATAGTGTCAGCATGGGAAGTATTATACACCTGTAAATAACAAGGTGACATAGTGTCAGCATGGGGAGTATTATACACCTGTAAATAACAAGGTAACATAGTGTCAGCATGGGGAGTATTATACACCTGTAAATAACAAGGTGACATAGTGTCAGCATGGGGAGTATTATACACCTGTAAATAACAAGGTAACATAGTGTCAGCATGGGAGTATTATACACCTGTAAATAACAAGGTAACATAGTGTCAGCATGGGGAGTATCATACACCTGTAAATAACAAGATAACATAGTGTCAGCATGGGAAGTATTATACACCTGTAAATAACAAGGTAACATAGTGTCAGCATGGGGAGTATTATACACCTGTAAATAACAAGGTAACATAGTGTCAGCATGGGGAGTATTATACACCTGTAAATAACAAGGTAGCATAGTGTCAGCATGGGGAGTATCATACACCTGTAAATAACAAGGTAACATAGTGTCAGCATGGGGAGTATTATACACCTGTAAATAACAGGTAACATAGTGTCAGCATGGGAAGTATTATACACCTGTAAATAACAAGGTAACATAGTGTCAGCATGGGAAGTATTATACACCTGTAAATAACAAGATAACATAGTGTCAGCATGGGGAGTATTATACACCTGTAAATAACAAGGTAACATAGTGTCAGCATGGGGAGTATCATACACCTGTAAATAACAAGGTAACATAGTGTCAGCATGGGGAGTATTATACACCTGTAAATAACAAGGTAACATAGTGTCAGCATGGGGAGTATTATACACATGTAAATAACAAGGTGACATAGTGTCAGCATGGGGAGTATTATACACCTGTAAATAACAAGGTAACATAGTGTCAGCATGGGGAGTATTATACACATGTAAATAACAAGGTAACATAGTGTCAGCATGCGAAGTATTATACACCTGTAAATAACAAGGTAACATAGTGTCAGCATGCGAAGTATTATACACCTGTAAATAACAAGGTAACATAGTGTCAGCATGGGGAGTATTATACACCTGTAAATAACAAGATAACATAGTGTCAGCATGCGGAGTATTATACACCTGTAAATAACAAGGTAACATAGTGTCAGCATGCGGAGTATTATACACCTGTAAATAACAAGGTAACATAGTGTCAGCATGGGGAGTATTATACACCTGTAAATAACAAGATAACATAGTGTCAGCATGCGGAGTATTATACACCTGTAAATAACAAGGTAACATAGTGTCAGCATGCGGAGTATTATACACCTGTAAATAACAAGGTAACATACCTATAGGGAATGCTTCTGTTCATATTCGTTATATTTTATGGTTAAATAAGTCTAAATTTGCATTGGTATAACCAATTGGATGTTGTGTCGTTTACATGAGTGATACTAGAAAGCAACTGTCATGTATTATTTTAGATAAGTATGAAGATACCAAAGGAGTAATCAGAATCCGTAATTCAACAAAAGACAGACAGTCCTCGAAATGAAAATTTGAATTTACTGGTCCGAATCAAATTCTTTAATTTATTTTTATATAGTTTTAAATAAAAACTGAAAAATTTACTGTAAAGACATCCGCTTTTTAGATTTTAAGATTAATAAAGTTTTAGATTTTATTATAAGTGCAATATATAGGATAGGTCGATTCCGGTGCATCTGATTTCTGTGATAATTAGAGGAATCTAACCGCTGTAAACTATTAAGGACAGTATTAAGCAACTAGTCCAGTAGCAGGAGGACATTATAAAGTTAATTAGTTATAACTTTATCGCTACGTCTGACCGAGTGGGTTCTGCAAATAATTCCGCAAGTAACTCTGTAAATAAATCCTGTGTACATATACCCGATTCATATAAATTGGTGGAGGAAATTCATATTCATAGTAAAATTGGTGGTGGATAAGAAGAGTGCTCCTAGACTGGAGGGAAAACGAAAACAGAAGAAGGTCCGAACAAAGTTTTACTGGTCTTGGGCCGGAGGACAGGTGCTCATCATGAGGACTGCAACTAGTGCTTCCACTGTACAGTATATATGGCACTCCTACAATGTCATTGTGATTTTTCCTATTCCCCTTTGCAAAAATTAATTGTATGTTGGTATATCTCAAGCACAGAAAAAAATACAAGTGCCACATAACAAACACTTCGTTTTATTACAAGCATGGACCCAAGAAACTACCATTAAACAAAAGGAACTATCTAATTAAGGAGCTTTCAATGTTGAAACCAGAATGAGACAGCTTCTGTTAAACCATGGGCACAAGGGATTTAGTAATTCATCTCCATCTTACTTAAAAAATAATTTTGTAAAAATTAATTAACACCATAAATAAAACTGTTTCATGTCAGTTTCAAATCTGACAAACGAGAAGTTTGTGTTCCCATCGTGTTGCTATGGTAGGATATATTGTCAACAATTATTATTTTAATTATGTCATGATCAATATTAGAGAAATATTTGTTGTGAGATTTTCTATCATATACAGCTTTGATTCAATAAGCACAACATAATAATAGATGAACATCATTTATTGTTGTTTTTTTCCCTCAATATTCTCTCATGTGCTTGTATATAAAAAAAAATTGTAATTCAAGCAATGAATGGATATATTTTATTTTGTTTCTTGGCAACAGAATAATAACTAAATCATTAGTGAACATAAAAGTGTGTTAATGAGTACAATATTCTGACTGGTGTAACAAATTCTAATATAAACCCAATTATCTGGAGACGGAAAAACGAAAACGAATGAAAAAAAATACAATAATTATAGATATATCAATGAAATGGCTTCTTGCAGAGGTCAAAATACTGTTAAATACTCAGCTTTAGGGATAAACACATAATCCGGAAAAAAAAAGCTTAATATAAAATCAATCGAAAAAAATATATAGCAAACTAAAGCAAAAGAACAAACCAACTCCTACGCCAAATAAATCTGGTAGATATTATTTACAATATGTTGACAGTCAAGTTTTCTAAACAAAATATTACAATATCTTAGACCTATATATCATGATGAGTCAGTTCATACTGTCTACTTAAAATTCCAACTTTTTTATTTAATTTTAAAACCACCAGACATAACATAATATTAAATCATTCATCAATTAAAACATCGTTCATTGAAGGATGGATGTATGAACTTTCTCTCTCAGTTAAGGCTATGTTATTGAAGGATGGATGTATGAACTTTCTCTCTCTCAGTTAAGGCTATGTTATTGAAGGATGGATGTATGAACTTTCTCTCTCTCAGTTAAGGCTATGTTATTGAAAGATGGATGTATGAACTTTCTCTCTCAGTTAAGGCTATGTTATTGAAGGATGGATGTATGAACTTTCTCTCTCTCAGTTAAGGCTATGTTATTGAAGGATGGATGTATGAACTTTCTCTCTCTCAGTTAAGGCTATGTTATTGAAGGATGGATGTATGAACTTTCTCTCTCAGTTAAGGCTATGTTATTGAAGGATGGATGTATGAACTTTCTCTCTCTCAGTTAAGGCTATGTTATTGAAGGATGGATGTATGAACTTTCTCTCTCAGTTAAGGCTATGTTATTGAAGGATGGATGTATGAACTTTCTCTCTCTCAGTTAAGGCTATGTTATTGAAGGATGGATGTATGAACTTTCTCTCTCAGTTAAGGCTATGTTATTGAAGGATGGATGTATGAACTTTCTCTCTCTCAGTTAAGGCTATGTTATTGAAGGATGGATGTATGAACTTTCTCTCTCAGTTAAGGCTATGTTATTGAAGGATGGATGTATGAACTTTCTCTCTCAGTTAAGGCTATGTTATTGAAGGATGGATGTATGAACTTTCTCTCTCAGTTAAGGCTATGTTATTGAAGGATGGATGTATGAACTTTCTCTCTCTCAGTTAAGGCTATGTTATTGAAGGATGGATGTATGAACTTTCTCTCTCAGTTAAGGCTATGTTATTGAAGGATGGATGTATGAACTTTCTCTCTCAGTTAAGGCTATGTTATTGAAGGATGGATGTATGAACTTTCTCTCTCAGTTAAGGCTATGTTATTGAAGGATGGATGTATGAACTTTCTCTCTCAGTTAAGGCTATGTTATTGAAGGATGGATGTATGAACTTTCTCTCTCAGTTAAGGCTATGTTATTGAAGGATGGATGTATGAACTTTCTCTCTCAGTTAAGGCTATGTTATTGAAGGATGGATGTATGAACTTTCTCTCTCTCAGTTAAGGCTATGTTATTGAAGGATGGATGTATGAACTTTCTCTCTCTCAGTTAAGGCTATGTTATTGAAGGATGGATGTATGAACTTTCTCTCTCAGTTAAGGCTATGTTATTGAAGGATGGATGTATGAACTTTCTCTCTCAGTTAAGGCTATGTTATTGAAGGATGGATGTATGAACTTTCTCTCTCAGTTAAGGCTATGTTATTGAAGGATGGATGTATGAACTTTCTCTCTCAGTTAAGGCTATGTTATTGAAGGATGGATGTATGAACTTTCTCTCTCAGTTAAGGCTATGTTATTGAAGGATGGATGTATGAACTTTCTCTCTCAGTTAAGGCTATGTTATTGAAGGATGGATGTATGAACTTTCTCTCTCAGTTAAGGCTATGTTATTGAAGGATGGATGTATGAACTTTCTCTCTCAGTTAAGGCTATGTTATTGAAGGATGGATGTATGAACTTTCTCTCTCAGTTAAGGCTATGTTATTGAAGGATGGATGTATGAACTTTCTCTCTCAGTTAAGGCTATGTTATTGAAGGATGGATGTATGAACTTTCTCTCTCAGTTAAGGCTATGTTATTGAAGGATGGATGTATGAACTTTCTCTCTCAGTTAAGGCTATGTTATTGAAGGATGGATGTATGAACTTTCTCTCTCAGTTAAGGCTATGTTATTGAAGGATGGATGTATGAACTTTCTCTCTCAGTTAAGGCTATGTTATTGAAGGATGGATGTATGAACTTTCTCTCTCAGTTAAGGCTATGTTATTGAAGGATGGATGTATGAACTTTCTCTCTCAGTTAAGGCTATGTTATTGAAGGATGGATGTATGAACTTTCTCTCTCAGTTAAGGCTATGTTATTGAAGGATGGATGTATGAACTTTCTCTCTCAGTTAAGGCTATGTTATTGAAGGATGGATGTATGAACTTTCTCTCTCAGTTAAGGCTATGTTATTGAAGGATGGATGTATGAACTTTCTCTCTCAGTTAAGGCTATGTTATTGAAGGATGGATGTATGAACTTTCTCTCTCTCAGTTAAGGCTATGTTATTGAAGGATGGATGTATGAACTTTCTCTCTCAGTTAAGGCTATGTTATTGAAGGATGGATGTATGAACTTTCTCTCTCAGTTAAGGCTATGTTATTGAAGGATGGATGTATGAACTTTCTCTCTCAGTTAAGGCTATGTTATTGAAGGATGGATGTATGAACTTTCTCTCTCAGTTAAGGCTATGTTATTGAAGGATGGATGTATGAACTTTCTCTCTCAGTTAAGGCTATGTTATTGAAGGATGGATGTATGAACTTTCTCTCTCAGTTAAGGCTATGTTATTGAAGGATGGATGTATGAACTTTCTCTCTCAGTTAAGGCTATGTTATTGAAGGATGGATGTATGAACTTTCTCTCTCAGTTAAGGCTATGTTATTGAAGGATGGATGTATGAACTTTCTCTCTCTCAGTTAAGGCTATGTTATTGAAGGATGGATGTATGAACTTTCTCTCTCAGTTAAGGCTATGTTATTGAAGGATGGATGTATGAACTTTCTCTCTCAGTTAAGGCTATGTTATTGAAGGATGGATGTATGAACTTTCTCTCTCAGTTAAGGCTATGTTATTGAAGGATGGATGTATGAACTTTCTCTCTCTCAGTTAAGGCTATGTTATTGAAGGATGGATGTATGAACTTTCTCTCTCAGTTAAGGCTATGTTATTGAAGGATGGATGTATGAACTTTCTCTCTCAGTTAAGGCTATGTTATTGAAGGATGGATGTATGAACTTTCTCTCTCAGTTAAGGCTATGTTATTGAAGGATGGATGTATGAACTTTCTCTCTCAGTTAAGGCTATGTTATTGAAGGATGGATGTATGAACTTTCTCTCTCAGTTAAGGCTATGTTATTGAAGGATGGATGTATGAACTTTCTCTCTCAGTTAAGGCTATGTTATTGAAGGATGGATGTATGAACTTTCTCTCTCAGTTAAGGCTATGTTATTGAAGGATGGATGTATGAACTTCTCTCTCTCAGTTAAGGCTATGTTATTGAAGGATGGATGTATGAACTTTCTCTCTCAGTTAAGGCTATGTTATTGAAGGATGGATGTATGAACTTTCTCTCTCAGTTAAGGCTATGTTATTGAAGGATGGATGTATGAACTTTCTCTCTCTCAGTTAAGGCTATGTTATTGAAGGATGGATGTATGAACTTTCTCTCTCTCAGTTAAGGCTATGTTATTGAAGGATGGATGTATGAACTTTCTCTCTCTCAGTTAAGGCTATGTTATTGAAGGATGGATGTATGAACTTTCTCCTCTCAGTTAAGGCTATGTTATTGAAGGATGGATGTATGAACTTTCTCTCTCTCAGTTAAGGCGTTAAGGCTATGTTATTGAAGGATGGATGTATGAACTTTCTCTCTCTCAGTTAAGGCTATGTTATTGAAGGATGGATGTATGAACTTTCTCTCTCTCAGTTAAGGCTATGTTATTGAAGGATGGATGTATGAACTTTCTCTCTCTCAGTTAAGGCTATGTTATTGAAGGATGGATGTATGAACTTCTCTCTCTCAGTTAAGGCTATGTTATTGAAGGATGGATGTATGAACTTTCTCTCTCAGTTAAGGCTATGTTATTGGATGGATGTATGAACTTTCTCTCTCTCAGTTAAGGCTATGTTATTGAAGGATGGATGTATGAACTTTCTCTCTCTCAGTTAAGGCTATGTTATTGAAGGATGGATGTATGAACTTTCTCTCTCTCAGTTAAGGCTATGTTATTGAAGGATGGATGTATGAACTTTCTCTCTCAGTTAAGGCTATGTTATTGAAGGATGGATGTATGAACTTTCTCTCTCTCAGTTAAGGCTATGTTATTGAAGGATGGATGTATGAACTTTCTCTCTCTCAGTTAAGGCTATGTTATTGAAGGATGGATGTATGAACTTTCTCTCTCAGTTAAGGCTATGTTATTGAAGGATGGATGTATGAACTTTCTCTCTCTCAGTTAAGGCTATGTTATTGAAGGATGGATGTATGAACTTTCTCTCTCTCAGTTAAGGCTATGTTATTGAAGGATGGATGTATGAACTTTCTCTCTCTCAGTTAAGGCTATGTTATTGAAGGATGGATGTATGAACTTTCTCTCTCAGTTAAGGCTATGTTATTGAAGGATGGATGTGTGAACTTTCTCTCTCTCAGTTAAGGCTATGTTATTGAAGGATGGATGTATGAACTTTCTCTCTCAGTTAAGGCTATATTTTGTTACATGTTGATTAACTGAATACAGAATTTCTAACAATTAAAGGACAGCCATTTCAAACAACATTTGTCAAAGGAACTTAACTATAACACTATTAGCTGCACATGATATACAACATTTAAAATTATTTGTAGTTAGAAAAAGACAATTAAAAACATGGCCTATATTAGGCGACAGCACACGGAAGAATTTAAAAGGTCAAAATTACAAAACAACCAAATATGTTTAATGGGCAGTGGGTAATCAGTATTTAATGCCAATGACAAGTCGATTTGAAAAGCTCTGTAGAGCTTGTGTTTTATGTATGTTGTGATATGTATCGACTCTAAATAAAACTTTATTTATTTATTATTTATTACAACAAGTCGTCAGCAATATCATGGTGATCAGCTCATTTCCGTTGGAAAACGGAGTACATGGCGATTTTCACCAACAATCTGACAGCCATTGGCCAACACAAAGTTGTATCGATTTCACCTAGAAAACATAAACCTTATTGATGATAGCAATCAATTGCATATGTAGATCTAAAACAAATTGCCATACGATCGCTGCCACAGATTTTCATATTTTTCCTTAAAGGTATTTATGATAGATGTGGTTTTAAAATTTTTATTTTAAAAGGCGGATATTATGCATATGCCGAACGAATATTTAAATTTTCGAATCCTTTGTTTGATTTTCATTTCATTTTGTCTCGTGGATCATGCCTGTAAATAAAAAGATATTTTAAGCTCTAATTGCCACAAATGTTTTTTTTTTTTATTATAGTATCGGTCCGTTTTCCCTAATTACACATTCGCCCTGGGCTCGTTCGCCCCGTTCGGATTTGTTCGCTGGTAGCATTTGTGGTATAAATAGTATTGCAAACCTTCTGGAAAACTGCTGTAAACAATTTCTGGTGATCAGTAATATCTATTCCTTCTGGAGTATGTTCTGCTAATTCTTCGTCATCTTCGTGTTTTTCATCTTCGAAAACGTCACATTGAATTTGAAGATCTTCGTCATCTTCGTCCCTGAGATTGTGGATAATATCGATCAAATTCAAACCTATAAAATATCATAATATAATGATGATGTTCTGGAAGCATTAAATATTCTAAGTACAGTACAAATGTCAACAAGAGAAAACAATGTTGTTCTACAGAGCCCCTGCAATGTTAGTTTGAAGTAAGCAAATTTGTAATCATATGTTTTAAATGCATATCTTTTATAACACAATCAAAATTGGCTTAAACAGCATTTGTCTATCCTAGTTAAAGCTGTTTGTTGCTATATTTCACACTCATTTTCATGTTTTTACAGTATAAAACATTGTAGTCCAAACACACAACAAAATTCACATTCGCATTTAATTTTATACAATACAAAAAGACATGTGAATAGAGTAAATATATAACTATATTTACATGTGTTCAATCTTTCCTCTATTTTTGGAACGGCCATGTTACCTATCATTATGGTTTATTGTTTGGTGTATGCCTGTTTTTCTTCCTTCTGTGTATTGTGCCAAAGTTGGCTGTGTCTCTGGATTGTCCACTCATGCTTTTTCCCATCATATTGTTTCTCTAACATTTACAAACAATTTATACTTTCTCTATTCAAAGTAATTAAATATACTTTAAAAACAAGTCTCTGGTTTATTCTTGGACACCCAGTTCGTTCAATCAATTATTCCATTAGTGAAATATATTTGATACAAAGTAAGCAACACTCCCTAAATATATGTAATGACATATCACTGACGCCTATATCCATTTAGCTTACCAATGAACTCATTCCTGACAGTAATTCTTTCTTCAAGACCTTCAGTAGCTACCAGTATACAATTTATAAAGGCAACAAGTGTAGTTTTGTATGGTATCAATTCAGCTGTCCTTAGTTCATTAACAATTAGGCTGAATCTATATCGCTGTCTTTTTAAAGTCTAGAATAAAACGAAAAACAAAATAAATACCACACTGTCGGGAAAACACATTAGACTATCAAAGTCTAGGTTAATGGTTAGGTTTATAGTGTTTAACGCCACTGTCAAAAATATTTCAGCTACAATGTATATCGTGGGGGTCAGTTTTATTAGTGGAGGAAACCAGAGAAAACCACCAACCTGTCGCAAGTCACTGACAAACTTTATCATATCATGTTGTATCGAGTGCACCTCGCCATGAACGGGGTTCGAATTCACAGATTAGTGATGATAGACACTGATTGCATAGGTAGTTGTAAATCCAACTACCATATGATCACGACGATCCCTATCAAAGTCTAAGATTGGAGACAATATTATATAAAACTGTTGGTTAGTTTTGATTTTGTCTTGCGTGTCTCTCATTATATAGAAACGTTTCCTTGTTTCATCTTCAGATTATCATCAAGCAATCTGATATTCGTTACACTTTTATTTCTTTACTCAGGTATAGAGAATTTAACATGTAAAACCACTGAACTCTTTGATCGATGTCTAAAACAGTGTCATGCAATACTTGTGTGAGAATCATAGCATCCTATATTAATAAAAAAAACGTAGATATTAAATTTAGTGCGGACAAAACAAAAATATTTCAAGGCAAAATGATTTCGAAGTCTTTCGGATCAAGAAAACCAAAGGGCCTAAACAGAATAGCCAAACTCATCTAAGGTCACCAATACCTGAGGGAGGAGAACTAAGGTCACCAATACCTGAGGGAGGAGAACTAAGGTCACCAATACCTGAGGGAGGAGAACTAAGGTCACCAATACCTGAGGGAGGAAAACTAAGGTCACCAATACCTGAGGCAGGAGAATTAAGGTCACCAATACCTGAGGGAGGAGAACTAAGGTCACCAATACCTGAGGGAGGAGAACTAAGGTCACCAATACCTGAGGGAGGAGAACTAAGGTCACCAATACCTGAGGGAGGAGAACTAAGGTCACCAATACCTGAGGGAGGAGAACTAAGGTCACCAATACCTGAGGGAGGAGAACTAAGGTCACCAATACCTGAGGGAGGAGAACTAAGGTCACCAATACCTGAGGGAGGCGAACTAAGGTCACCAATACCTGAGGGAGAACAACATTAGTTTCAATAATAATTACAATATATTCAATTCTTTTATTGTCTATTAAGACGCCCATTACTGAGCAGTACGATCATATGAAAAATATATACTTAAAAAAAGAGACATTATGATTTCAATGATTATAAAATTAACATGTAATGACAAGAATTTATAACAACCCCCCTTTAAAAAATAACAATAGTATGTTAGCTACAATATAATCAATAATGATCAATTATAATAATCCATATATGTATACCTATATAACCTAATAAAACATGTCGGTGCTGAAGCATTTACTACTGAGCGAATGTTATGCTCCTGAACTAATAGTCCACCAACAGAGGTGTCGACCCAATGATAGTAGTAAGATATTACCTTATATTACTATATTTAAAGTATGTTATACTTACATACATGAATTGGAACATATGTGTGTTTGTTGTTCTGTTTTAAAGACTCTAATATGTGCAATACCTGTGCATATTATAACATGTTCTTCCTGCATCATATAAGGATATCTACTATTTGTGCTTAATACAAATGAAAAAATAACTCACTTGAAAATGATATAACTAAATAAAGCAGATAAACAACTTACTCTGAAACTATCTAACGCATCTATCGTAAGCTGATATCCCTCTTTGGAGTAAACACAGAGTGCAGACAACAACTCGAAAACCTGCTTCTTAACCATAACATTGTTTGTGTCTAATGCTGAAATGAAATAAAAAGACTGAATGTAACATTCAAAGACGTGAACAATTACAAAGTTTGGCAATTCATCTTTTGGGAAAAGATAAAATGGTGTCTATATGTGGTGTAATTGACTAATAAAGTTAAGTAATACATGTCCGTGTTTTATTTTCTTGTAGACATGTTATCGATGTTTCCTTTGACAAGAATTCTAATATACACTGGGACTGTAGATGACAAAGAGGGACAGGCGTTAAAGTGCAAAATTGGCCCCATATTTTATCAAAAAATAATGCTTGACATAGAATAAAAACAATTTACTAATTTAATTGTTATATTTGCAAATTTTCAAAAAATATATTTTTCCGTGAGATTGAGTGCGCTATGACGTCATAATGACATCATGATTAGACGGATAATGCTAAAAATGGACTATAAACGACATATTCAATGTACATTTTAGCTATTTTATATACCTCCACAGTTTTCCACCAACACCAAATTGAGCAGTTGTTTTGAGTATAGAAGGTTAATGATTGTATCAAAATATTTTGTTGGTGGCGGATTGTGGAGGTTGTTAAATATTAATTTATTTATAACCTCGGCCAGACCCTTAAAATCAATATTTTCACTCTTCTGATTGTATATATGATACCATTATTGTATATATACACAATCTCTGTACATTTTATGATTCATTTCAAGTAATGAAATTCATCAGTAAATAACTTGTTTCTGTAAATAATTGTATTTATTTTAAATACAGTTTGTATACATTGAAACCAGGAGAAAAACTCAGTGCATGCATTCCGGCGTCAACGCGATAAAAAGAACTGGGGACTATAAGTTCCATATATGGTCCCATATTTAATGAATCATTATCTTAGAAAATACTTGATTAAAATTTGATGTATTTTATTTTATAGACGACATCATACTTTTGATGTTAAAACTTTTTCCAGCAAAATCGATACGTATTTGACGTCATTATGACGTCATGAGCGTTATTTGTTTTCTGTATTTCGTGGAATTTTGCCCGCGATATTTCGACGGTTTTCGAAGAAATTAAGCACCTCCGTAGTCGTGCAGCAGACAATATTTACAAGATTATTAAAATAAATAAAACACAACTACTGTTAAAGTATTTTTTTGTGCACGAGGTGTTAAATTTCTTGAAAAACAACGGGAAAATGTTCAAATATTACAAGCGCTCAGATGACGTTTTGATGTTTGAGAAGCAATATTTTCCGTAAAAAACGATGGTATGTCGGCACGTAACAGTTATATAACATAAAAATAAAATAAACACCACTTCATCCAAAATAGTTTTTTTTTCATAAGCCCCCAATTATTGATTATATATTTTCTTCCGGAATACTGAAATAGTTATTACTACCGGGATACTGAGGTAGGTTTAATGGTCTATCGATGCTACTTCTAAAATGAAGTAAAATAGTTTGATCCAAAAGGAGTAGATATTTTTTGGGCACAGGGGCAATCAGAATCCGTATATGCGTTCTGTCATGTGCATAGCATATTGTTTGCATGATTGACAGACAATATTCATCATATTGTTTTCTAGCTTCTGAACTGTCGATCGAGAAAAAAATTAAATATTTTAGACAGGCAGCATATAGCCAGTCAATGGGGTTTGCAATTAATATTTCGCATGCACAATAGCGACCCACCACCACAAGGTGTGGAAAATAGAAATATTCTTCTGTGGTTTAAATGCGTATTAACTGCATTACATGTAAACTGTATTATTCTGTTTGATAAAGTCCTTTAACTAGAACAGAATTATTTTTACCCTTGAGTGAAATAGTGTTGTAATAAAATATCGTGAACGTGATGTTTTAAATGAGGTTCAAACATGTCGCCATTTGATATCAATTCGGTTGTATTTCATTTTTACGATTTTAATTACGGAAGACGATCACAACCATATTTTTTTAACAAATGCAACTCAGCTGGGGTTTTTTTTCATAACATATAATAAAATGAAAAAATTTATATTACACTGTCGGAACAGTTCCAACATTCAATAGAAAAATAGTAGTAATAATATCATTTAGTGTCCGTCGTCTGTTATCCATAACTTTTCATATTAATATTTAATCTTTTTCTTAGAAACTGGAAACTGCAAAACCAAATGCTTTATTTTACGTTATCAAGTTCTCTCAACCCGCACCTTGGCATTTCTTTTTTGATAGATTTATGATGGTTGTCCGTAAAAATGTACTGGAATATATCATAACATTGGTTGTCGTTAAGAATAAAGTACGGTTAAAAAAGTGTTTAAATTTTTTTCAAATATGACAAAGTTCTATTCCTCAAATAAATCTATCTATTACTTCTTTTAGGTTAATACCAAAATTTCGACCAGTTTTCTACAATCAATGTTAATAAGTTTCTGAATTGATATGACCTCAATATGTACACTATCAATGTCATAGCAGACGATGAAACCAAAATTGGTCTGTATGAGATATATTTTTTAAATGATTAAAGCTTTGTTAAGGTGACGAAAAAATGAATTACGAAAATATACAATTTGAACGTGAAATAATAGATGTGGTACATGTACGTAGTTCTTACATTTAAAGATGACATTTTTAGATCAGATTTCTTGAGATCATTCATGCAATTTCAGCATCATAATATAACCTCTGACAAATGAAGCGATCAAAATAATGAGAGATTTTATCACGTGAAACAAACCGTCGAAAACAGGAGACCGTCGAAAATGGGTGACGTTGCGACATTACTATTCGTTCACTTTAATTTCATAATACAGTTTCAGAACATGTTTTTATTCCTGAAATCAATCCACATTGCATATTAAGTCAAATTTATGCTTTGTTTATTGAGTTTTATTATGCTTTGTTTTTGTTTTTGTTTTTGCTTTTTAAAGATATGCATTATAATACAATGATACGTACGTTCTGTATTCTGAAAAAAATGACGTTCAGTGCTTTTCATTACCTGACTTTGTCGGTCCGCTGTGAGGAATTAGATGCACATATTAACTAAATGTATTTATTTATGAAAAGCACATATTGTGAATATATTTTGGAGAAAATTTTATCGACATCTGAGGTGGGGCCGATTTTGGCCCTTATACCTCCCAGTCCTTTATTTTACGACCGATGTCACGGAATGAGCAGCAGAAAATATATGCTCTATTCCCAGGTATGTGGTCTAACTCCCGTGCACTCTATTCCCAGGTATGTGGTCTAACTCCCGTGCACTCTATTCCCAGGTATGTGGTCTAACTCCAGTGCACTCTATTCCCAGGTATGTGGACTAACTCCCGTGCACTCTATTCCCAGGTATGTGGTCTAACTCCCGTGCACTCTATTCCCAGGTATGTGGTCTAACTCCCGTGCAATTATCTATCGGGGTTTGTTTTAACATATACTCTTTTATTCTTTTTCATATTTTAGTTTATTATTTGCTCTACAATTTTTTTTATATTCTGATTGTGTTTTTTGCTTATGTTATTCTCTTCAATTTGCATTATATCAATCGTAACTACTCGGCCATTCTCGCTACCCTGCAAATAACCTCGTATGCATTAGGCGTATAAATGACACTACTTTTCACATGTCAGTTACATGAAAGTTTGATAAAGTTATAGTTTAAGCAATTTTCTATATTTCAATTAAAGTTTTATTTAGTTTTGCATGATTAGATTTTACTTAGTATACATATGTCTTCCATATTTGATTTTCGTGGACTATATTTTTGTGCGGCTTAACTTAACTTCCGGCAAACAATTTAAGAAGAATTTCTACTATGTACGTACGAGGTTATTTGCAGGGTAACGAGAATGGTCGAGTAGTTACGATTGATACTTATATCTGAACATGCAGCGGAATTACTATGTTTAGGTACCAGTCTATGATCATTATACACAAGCATTGATCATACCATAATAATCCCCTACAATCCTTAGCTCAAACTATAGTACAATGTAATACAACCTGCAACGTATGATAGACAAAGTAACGACCGCGTTATAAAGAGTGAGTGAGGGATTGTTGTTTAACGCCAACTCAGCAAATTTTCAGCTGTATCATGGCAAGAGTAAGTTAATTTTCAATGACATGATGATGAGTTCCGCTTTTTACTAGACCAACACGCTGAGCTGGAGTTTTATAGTGCTAACTCACTGAAACAACAGTCCGTGGAAAGACATGTCGCCGAACTCGGACACATTATCCTGATTCCGAGCAAACTAGCCTTTGCTCTTTTTCCTTAATGCTGCATGCTTAGCGGAGAAGCAACAAATAACAGTTTTATACTCTTTGGCTTGACCCTATCGGGGCTCGAACCAACGATCTACCGCACCCAAGGCGTGCACGCTAACCATTGCATCACCGATGCGGTTAAATAAAACTTGAACTAATTGTACTTATTTTTATAATAAGCAATTAATGTCATGTGAATCTTTTCAAATAAATAGAACATTTAACTTCTACTGCAATATGACATCGGATAAACTCCATAAATGACGTAATATTGAGGTTAAAAAAGTGTAACGAAACAGGTTGATATACCGGCAGGAACGTGATTGTTGCACTAGACCAAGATTCAGGCGTTACTAGAAGAACGCGATTGTTGCACTATAACTAGATTCGGGGGTTACAGCAAGAACTCAATAAATACACAGAGATTATTACAATAACTTGCGATATTGGGATAATTTTAATAAATAAACCAGGCTTCAGCGAATATTGTTAATCCCAATATCCAGGGGTTATATATGTAATGACACGGAATATAAAGATTATTTCTATATAACAGATTCCAGGGCATTGGTCCGAAGGTTCATTAGTTCTAAGGGTCATTGGTCCGAAAGGTCGATAGTCCGAAGGGTCAATGGTCCGTGGCTCAAAAATATTTTTAAAAATCAGACAAAAGGGCACATGTAAACTCGATTTAGCTGTATATGTTCCAAATATTATGAGTAAAAATCTTATCTTTCAAGAGCTATTTGTGGATTTTCCCGAAAATGTTCAACATTCAGCTTCCTTATATCTCTTGGTCATCTCCGATTGAATCTTAAAGGCATGATAGAAAATAAGAAAAATCGAATGAGCAACAAAAAACCAACATCCAATGACATATATAAACCCCTAGAAACAAGAAACGAACATCAACATTCAAAAAATACAATCAATACATAAACACATGCGAACAACATGCTCTCGAGTAACGGTATGTTGTGAAACGCTTCATACGTTGGTTGTTGCTAAGATAGGCAGAGATGATTGTAGAACGTTGAAGTCATCACGTTTGTCGTAGAGTTTAGCGTAACATGTCCCCTTTGAGTCCATATCGATATGTAGATTATTGTTGTATATCAAAACGTTTATTTCCTTATTGCCCGCTAAAATGTAGGCCATTTCGAACGCGAGCTTACACCTGTGCTTTCATGCTTAAAATGGATTTGGCATCCGTTTATATAGTACATGTATGGATTCTCAACTCTGAGCTCTCTCATTCGCCAAAGCGAAAGGGGGCAGTAAAGGGTTAAGAGCTAAGATCATATGTGTAATTACATGTACATGCATGCATTTTTTTTAATTCTCTCGGACATTTCTGTCTTATTTCTATCTTTTATTTTAATTCTAACTTTAAGCATTTTTTTGTCGATCGTTTTTTTTTTATTTAGATTTTTTTTAACCCTAAATGTTCATTGAGTGCTCTGTTGATTATAAAAGTGACACTTTTGTGACATTAATTGGCATTTCCAGTCACTGAAACATTTATGCAAATTAGTAAGAAAAAGCGATCACGCAGGGTGAACCGACAGGTCAGAAGTATGTTATACGACATTGCAAGGCATATACAATGAAAGGCAAGTTGTCAATTACGATTAGTTCATAATTAGCTATATATATACATTTATATACATAAATATAGAAAGGATAAAAAGGACAGGCCACGAAATTGCGTGTTATTGTGTGTAAAGTCTTTTAAAGCTTGTATTCGTCGTGTGATAGTAAAATATTTGTCATGCAAACTGTCGAAAGAGATGTATTATTACACGAGAAAACGTGGCAACCATTTCTATCAATGTTTTGTGCAATTCTATATTATATTGATACATAAATTTGTAGTCTCGAGGTCGTTCAAAATTCGATTTTGCTCGGACCTTTTCGGACTATCGACCCTTCGGACTATCGACCCTTCGGACTGTTGACCCTTCGGACCATTTACCCTTCGGACTAATGAACGGACATGATATAACCCTATGTACCGAGATACCCAGAATAACACATTGCGATATATTAACATTCCCTCAAGCACGAAACAACAACGTGATCATTTGTAAAAGTAGGAATCAACGTCTGGTAATTTCTTACATTGTCAATTATGGAATCGTTTTATTTCTATAAATGGCTTCAAAAACATATTGGATTGCGACTATTATTGTCGTGTATATATATATATGGAATATTGTAAATCTTTTATTATTACTTCCTGGTTTATTTACAGCCATCACAATTCTCCTCTATGGTTATTAAATCGTTCGTCTGACGTCAATTAGATGGCTCTTATACAAGATACGTATTGGATAGGTTTGAAATTGATATATTTTAATAAGTATTGATTGCAAAATGATTTAATAGCAACTTAGAAAAATAGGAATGACAAAAAAAAATTGTTTTTAAACATATTACATGTAGCTGAGGTGCTGAACAAGATAGGGACCAAAGCAAGAACGCCTCTCAATATTACAACTGCCTTTAAAAAATTAAAAAAGACAAGTAAATGAAAACGACATAACAAACCAAAATCATACGAACCAATCCTCTCACAAACCTCAATCTCCTAAATATAGAAACGACAATGACAGATATTGGGAATATAGACCTTAGTTTGGGTCAACTACAAAATTGTGGCGGGGTTAAACTTGTTTTTCATGATTTCCCTCAATGATTATAAAATATACTTTTCATATCTGTAATTTTGCACATACAAAAATGTATAGACAAAGATGCTTGGATATTAATTACAATACAAAAACAAAATTGCTTTAAACATTACAAATTAATTTTTGTTCTCTGGTCTGTGCATGGCTTCTCGTGTTATAAAATGAACTGTATATAATTTTAATTAAAATAGCTACTTTAAGTGAGTCATACATGTGTCGACGATCAGGAACTCGCTTAATATTGTGTTTCTCTTATTTTATATGTCATTCTTATATTTTACTTATAATTAAGTGCAATTAAAATAATGTGATACATTGCATATAATTTTGTTTTAACGAAGAATGACACAATTGTTTCTGTGATAATATGTTATGAATTTTATCACAATGACTGTGATTTGTATGATTTATGTTCATTTTAATTATGATTATTAGACGCAAACATTGGTACCCCGCTGATGTTTGCCCTCGTTGTTCTTAATAATAATATATATAAAAGAAATTAGTAAAAAAAGAACAAGACAGATTTTTCACAACATTCTTGTACTAACGTTTTCACTGCTGTTGCATATCTTCAGGTACAATGTTTATAAGTGTACATATGACGTATATATATGTATAGTTTCTATAATATATAATATAATGATCATGCGCGAAATTATGTAAAAAAAAATGGTGCCTATTTGTATTTAATCAAACCTAATATGAGAGGACAGTGAAATGCAAGACATCATAATAATATATTTATAGTGTTTCCTCCAATAGATGAACTAGTTTCAAACTATGCATTTAGTTAACAGAAAATGTGACCCAAAATCGAGACATGCCGTAATTATTATATTTCAGATAATTAAGCATATAAAAATTATGCCAATTTGACCTAAGATAACACATATTAAAACTGTCAAACGATGGATTTTATTACTTTCAATTTTTCCATCAAATGAGTAAAAACACAAGAGTACCGAAGTCGAAAAATATTTCTGTGTATTTTTATGGGTTTCGTGTTACACAATCTTCAGTTTTATGCAAAGTGTTTTGGTAGATCATTGTTTCGGTTTTTTTGTCCCTTTCTCTTAGACATTGTATTGTCTTCTTCGATTTACGCCTTCTGATTAATTACCCGTTTGGTATCTTCAAACTTTCCTCAACTTTTGAAAAATTGTATTTAAGATGTTTTTAAATGTCTAAATGAATTTAATCGGTTAAATCAGGATGATACTTTTAACATAATTATCCATAGTATGACAAAAACCTAAATATGGAGTCATAAATGTTGCCCATTTGTTAGATCATAAAACACTTCTGTCTGTACTTCTTATTATTTTCTAGAAATAAGAATGAATGGATGTCTTATTGTCTGGATTGAACAGATACTAAACGTCATATTATTTCTTCCTCGATTGTTCCTATTACACAAATGTGAGACATACATTGTTTCATAGTCTCAACTGGCTACCTAATGATTGTGTTTTAGACCTCAAACTTTTGATCGGTGGTAATCCTACATTCTCAAATGAACAGATCGAAATTATTTTAAGGACGTGAATATATAAAGAGGTCTGAAAGGTTTCTTGTTATCTAGTAGTTCACCAAGAGAACAATCGCACACACCATCACAACCAACCCATTTCTCTCATTTCTTTCTTCATTCTCTGTTCTTGTTCAATTTACACATATTAATGTAAGAAATATTCATATACAGTATATATATATGTCAAACAATGTTGTATATAGGAGAAGACTTCATAAGTTTGTTTAACTTGTGTCATATCATCCCTTTCGCACACTTTGTGCACATTTGAGCACATAACATATGTTTTAACTAAACCAAACGTCTCTATGTTACCCTAGTCGGTTTAATTAGATTTAGATAATTCAAATGTCTAACAGGACTTTAACATATAATAAATCACTGTCAGCTGATGGTCTGTTAGAACATCAAAGAACTTATATGAAAAAACATGTTAAAAAATATTTCATTTTGAATGTTTGTTTGTTTGGTGGTGTTTAACGCCACTTTCAACAATATTTCAGTTATATCGTGGCGGTAAGTTTTATTAATGGAAGAAACCGGAGTACCCGGAGAAAACCACCGACTTGTCGCAAGTCACTGACAAACTTTATCACATAATGTTGTACACCTCTCCCTGATCGAGATTCGAACTCACAACATCAGTGGTGATAGGCACTGATTGCATAGGTAGTCATAAATCCAAATACCATACGATCATGACCACGACGGCCCAACAGGGGCCTGACTTGAAAATATAATAAATCACTGTTAGCTGATGGTCTGTTAGAACATCAAAGAACTTACATGAAAAAACATGCGATAAAAATATTTCATTTTGAATTGAAACAAGATGAACTGTGAGCTAATACTCACTTATGATACCCCCGCTCTTCGGCAAACAGGAAGTAGGCATCTGATGGGTCCAAAAATGCTTCCCACGATATGGGGTACCTATATGAAGCTTGTGACCAAATATCAGATCTCTGCCATCAATAGTTGCTGAGAAAATTGTGACGAAAAATGTGCATATATGTTCAATGTGTATAAAAACCAACTTAGTCGGCAAACAGGAAGTAGGAATCTGACGGGTCCAAAAACGCTTCCCACAATATGGCATACATATATGAAGCTTGTGACCAAATATCAGATTCCTGTCATCAATAGTTGCTTAGAAAAATGCGACGAAAAATGAGCATATATGTTCAATGTGTATAAAAATCAACAATGTCGGCAAACAGGAAGTAGGAATCTGATGGGTCCAAAAATGCTTCCCACGATATGGGGTGCCTATATGAAGCTTGTGACCGAATATCAGATTTCTGCCATCAATAGTTGCTGAGAAAAATGTGACGAAAAATGTGCATATATGTTCAATGTGTATAAAAACCAACTAAGTCGGCAAACAGGAAGTAGGAATCTGACGGGTCCAAAAACGCTACCCACAATATGGTATACCTATATGATGCTTGTGACCAAATATCAGATTTCTGCCATCAACAGTTACTGAGAAAAATGCGACGAAAAATATCTTGGACGGACGGAAGGACGGAAGGACATACGGAAGGACGGAAGGACGGACGGACAGAGCTAAAACAGTATACCCCCCTCCCCCTTCGGGGAGCGGGGGTATAAAAAGTTATTGAACAATATTCGTATAATATATCATATAACAACGTATGGAATAGTTCTGCCTGATTGCTTATTGTGATATATAATAAGGCAAACACGATTTGGAATGAATTGGTATCAAAGACGAAAAGTCTAGGGGATTCTAAACATTTGTGGTTTATCTTAACTGTGTTCATAACATATTTCTCGAGGGTACAATTTCATGTCATATTGGCGCTGTTTTAAGGTCTGGATTGTTTCACGTTGATTATTCCAAACAATTCAAGCACTATAATGAACAGAAACTTAGTTTCCATCAATCAATGTTGATTACAGAATAGAAAAGACAAACAAATTGATTGATACGGAGTTGATTACTTCGCTATTAAAAAAAAGTGCCATGCCATGGAGATGGTCAGAATGGGCAATAAATATATACTACCGTTGATTTGTTTCGCGAGAATAAGATGTCTCAGAGCAATGTCGCACCGAGCAAAACATAATGTTTACCGATGATTTGTCAAGATGACGTCAGTATAACGTCCTTTAAAAAATAACGCTATTATGCTTGTATCGTGCTTATTGCTTGATGATAGATACAAATCATGGATAACTAGATATATCGGTCATAGCTTATTTTAAGGTTTGTAACTCATTTTGGGAACTCGCAACGACAATGGTCCTGTAATACCCATCTACAATTCGTTACATTATATCTTTTATCAATGATAAGAACAAAGGCAGTCATGACCCAGACACAGCGTTTATACCATGAATGCTAATCTCCTAAATTTCATTGAAAATAAATTACATGTAGACAATAAAATGAAGGGGGGAAATACCACACCGTCAGAACAGTTTACAAATCTAATTGAGAAATCATACAAACAGAGGCAAGATCAATACCCCTAATACACAATGTTAATTAGAAATGTAATCAATACCCCTAATACACAATGTTAATTAGAAATGTAATCAATACCCCTAATACACAATGTTAATTAGAAATGTAATCAATACCCCTAATACACAATGTTAATTAGAAATGTAATCAATACCCCTAATACACAATGTTAATTAGAAATGTAATCAATACCCCTAATACACAATGTTAATTAGAAATGTAATCAATACCCCTAATACACAATGTTAATTAGAAATGAATGTGATATCACATGCAATGTCAAAGTAATCAATACCCCTAATACACAATGTTAATTAGAAATGTAATCAATACCCCTAATACACAATGTTAATTAGAAATGAATGTGATATCACATGCAATGTCAAAGTAATCAATACCCCTAATACACAATGTTAATTAGAAATGTATGTGATATCACATGTCACAGTACAAGCACAAGGGGCTGTATTAAATGTTATATAGAATAAATCTGTACTTTAGCGTTTACTTTCAGGCAGGTTATCTAATGATAGGGTAATTTAATGTATTGTTTCATTGTGATGATGTATATTAGCTAACACTATATAAGTAAGTACTACTATCTGTTTCCAATGAGAGCATCCTGCAGGTCTTAGATACCTGATGTCAGATAATTTATTATTTTCTATCAAGAATGCATGAGACAAGGTATGGAATGGAATATTTTCCTTGAGTTGTGGCAATATATTTCTATTTATACATTTAAAGGGAATATATTAAAACAAACCTTTTCCTTAATATGAACGAACCCGCGCCTTGGAAAGATTTAATAATATAATAATTCACACTACTGTATTCATCGCGTGTTCTAATACGTACAAGTACATTGATGTGAAAGCCTGCAGTCTCAGACAAATATAATCACATACGTTGTGTAGCCATATTGGAGCGTTTCGAAATCAAATGAGATTTCTAGCCGCAGTCAGCCTTTACATAAGAGTGATAACTGGAGGACTTACGAACGCTAAGAATCAACAGGCAATATTAATTTTATAATTAGAAGAAGGTGAAATGTCTTATACTTAAGATATCAATCAGTAATACTCTTGTCGCCTTTGTAGCTAAACGACCATATTAGATAATATCATCAAGAAAAACACATTTCAATTCAACTGACACAATACTGTAGAACATTTATATAACAATGATGTTACAGGCTTCATTGTGTTACGAACATATACTACTACCTTAGATGGAAGCGATAACACGGCATAATCAAAACTACGATTTATCAAAGAATGAATCATACTAAAAGTAATATTTTTTTGATTAGAATAACGAAAAATCCAAATATCTTTTAAACTATAGATTTTTGAACAGCAAAATAAACGAGAGTTTTATTTAGAATTAGGAGTGCAAACTAAAAATGTTATTGTAATACTTCTTATTGTTTTGGCTGAAGCTGCACTCCGATGAAATTTTGCATTTTGGTCCTATTTTGTTTTCATTTTTCGGGTGGGGTAAATGTACTTTATAGAAGAGCCATCCGTACGTCAGGTATCTTACCTGTAAAATCTCTCTCTCAGCCACGTGTACTTTAGACGAAACTGACAAGCATTTCTCTCATAAATTATTGTTATATTTTGCATTATTTGTAAATTGGGTAAAATGTCTAACTTATCTCCGGAATGCCAAAAGCCAATTGTCTCATTTGATAGGGTATATCAAAGGACATCTAAAGCTTTGGGTGTGTTTTACACTTCAGTGCACCGAATTATGAATGATAAGAGGCCTTGTAAGTCAAATAGACCCAAAGAAAGAGCTAAAGTTTTGGACGACTTTGATCATATTAAAAGGACAATCCACGGTTTATATTCACGGAAAATTGCTCCGATCGTCTCAATAATACATAAGGAAATAAAAGATTCTATTAAAAAATCAGTCTAAACTTACTCTAACTCTCATTGATCTTGGATATACTTATAAAAAAAATAGGTGATAATCGAAGAGTTCTGTACGACCAAGTGTCTATTATCAATCATAGGTGTAATTATCTGAAAAAGCTCAAATCTTTTAGGGAAGCAGGGTGTGATATCGTGTACCTGGATGAAACATGGGTTAACCAAAATCACTGCAGATTATATGTGGCTTCCGAATGATGGGTCTGATGCCCCAAAAATACCCTCGGGCAAAGGCAAACGTTTGATTGTTTTGCATATATATATATCTTTATTTCTCATAACCAATTTACATAGGTACAGAGATGACATGCACAATTAACACAATATACATAAGAAATAAATACATGTAATACATAATTAAATAAATATTGAATTGTGAAAAGAAGTGGATCAACCTAGAGGACATATCCTCTTGTTTACTATTCTGATAAATTTACAGAGTTTACTTAAAGTATATATAGACTTAGAAAACATCAGGTTATCATATTTAATGATATTATGTCTATTTATATGGATAAAATCAAAATAAAGTTATCTTTCATTAATAAATTCAGTACATTCAAAAATATAGTGATACTCGTCTCCTAATTCTCTTCTTGAACATAAATAACAGAACCTGTTTTCTCTAATAATTGTTTTCCATCTCCCCACTTCTACCGGTAGTCTGTGGTTTGTAGTTCTAAATCTACACAATGTAAATTTGTCCTTATCTTCTAAAATGTCTAAATAATTCTCGAATTTTAATTCCCCTTTAAACAGTTTATAATTACCCCCCTCCCCTTTGAAGATGAGTTCCATATTTGCTTAAACTGATCAATTAAATTGTTTTTTAATTACTAATTTTAACCATTTTTCAGATATACAATTTTGCAAAGTCCATATATACATGTACAACATTCCACTGTCATTTAAGATTTTATGGATGTGATTTATCCAAGCAGAAATTTTACAATTTTAAATTTTTTTTTAACATATAACAGTTTGTATGCTATTGTAGATAATTTCCCTTGTATAAGTTTACACCAATATGAAATCATTCTTACTTTAATATCAATTTCTAGTGGATATCTACCCAATTCTCCATATACCATAAAATTAGGTGTGGATACTTTTAGACGTAACACAAGTTTACAAAATTTTAAATGGACCCTCTCGATAATATCGTTTTTACCAAACCCCCAACTTTCACACCCATACAATAAAATAGGTTTTACAATTTTGTCAAACAAATCTAACTGGCATTTAATTGATAAATTATGTATTCTCCTTTCCTTAATACCTCATACATTGCCTTAATACCTTTATTTACGAGTTCTTTTTTTGCTATATTAAATGATCACGTTTTTGAAAATACTATCCCAAGATACGAAAAATATGCAACAATTTTCAACTCTTTGTCGTTATAGTTAAATTTAATGTTATTTGGTAGGCGACCATTCGAAAAAAACAGAACTTTAGACTTTTCTATGTTCACTTTTAATCTCCATTTCTTACAGGTACGCGAAGTGAGGGTTTGATTGAGGCTGCGATTTAGTGTTTCTGGCCAAATCAAAGGATGGTGACTATCACCAGGAGATGAATAGTTTTGTCTTTCTTGAGGGGTTTGAAAATCAATTGATGCCTGCTCTGAAAAATCCTAGCTTGGTTGTGTTAGATAATGCAAGTTATCACAATGTTAAAACAGAAGATACGGTGCGCCCAAATTTTAGTCAGAAAAAAGCTGTTCTCCAAAATCATCTTACACAACACAACATTCCCTTTTCTGCTACTGATACCAAAAAAGTATTATATGAAAAAATAAAACAAAAAAAGACCCCAGTAGTTTATAAAACAGATAAAATTGCTAATTTACACGGACATGAAGTAATAAAAACCCCCGTTCGACACTGAACTTAACCCGATAGAATTAATATCGGCGCAAGTCAAAAGGTTTCGTGGCTAAAAACAATACCATCTTCCGATTAAAAGATGCTAAAGAACTCACGTATGCTGCTTTCGGAAAAATTACAAAAGATGTGTGGACAAAAGCAGAAGAACATGTGGTCAAAATTGAAAAAGAATACTGCAAAGAAAACTGTATAGATAGAAGTGTCATAGAACCTATTATCATTGATTTTTGTGATGATGACTCGGACGACGACGCGGGTTAAAGTATAATCATATTAAGTATAATAGACAGAGAAAAAATGTAAAAATCGAATAAATGTCACGTTTAAGTCAATGCCAACTGCCAATTCATTTAAGTTTAAGAACAGTTGTAACTGTTGAAACTATCTGGGGTCAGATTAATTTATTGACATATATATTGATTATAACACATAAATAATACACAAAACAACTTGACGCAAAACAAATAAAAGATAACAGGGACAGTTTATAATCCAACCGAAAACCAAACACAAAACGGGCCTTATATTCATGAAAAGTCAAAACAAACAAAGACAAAGATCGAAACTTCGGATCGGATTCCTGTTTTGGATAGGCAATTCGAAGTGGAATAGGTTAAATATATATTTCCAAACTTTTAGCTCACGTTTGAGGTGAAAGATATAACTTGGTTTAGTAGAATAGTTACGACGATTCATCAATAATTATTGCAGTTTTTAAGGTATTTTTTTACCAATGTTAAGTTGCAAGTTTGGTGACAAATAGCTCACAAAATGACAGTGCTCAATGTCATGTTCTATTTCATCAAACTTTGTCTAAATATACACCCACAAATTCCTTTAAAATGCGATTTTTCTATATGAGCAGGGCCAAATCCGTTCACTTTCTGGTCTGCAAACTTCCAAATTAAATTAGCACCATTGATTCTCTACACAACTCTCGTTTACACTTCTACTTTAAAATCTACAGTTTAAAAGATATTTCAAATTTTCGTTATTCTAATCAAAACATTATTACTTTTTTTTTTAGATGTGATATTTATTGACATTACATTATGTTTCCATGAGAGTAAAGTCAATATGGTAGCAATTAACAAAACTCTACTATTTTAACAGATAAAAAATATATATTAAAAATCGCATAAAGGTATTTAATACTAATTGCACTGAGAAAAGCTTGAGGATACAAAAGTGGTCGTCAGAAGCTTTCAATCGAAGGTCAGACAGGCTCTCAGAGAGGTGGTTGATATTGATGGAATTGTTGACCATCACTCTATAAACTTTTTTCCACATCAGAATAGCCAAAAGAAAAAAGACGAATACAAGCAATGATACACAAAACACTATACAGAAAACCCCGAATTTAACTCTGCAACGGTAAACAGTTCCTGCTCCACTAATGGCACCCGTCGTGTTAAATAACCGATGATCAGTCATATTCAGCGACAATACATGAATGAGGAAATATGACCGGATTCTCACTAACACAAACGGAACATATACGTGGTCAACAGTAACACTGATATTTCGCAACGGTTAAACAAGTCTTGATGGCAACTATAGACTCTTTGTTAGCAGCAACCATCTACCAAGGAAGTGCAAGCTCTGGAATATCGTATCAAATGACAGATATATACTCCATATGTAGATGCTGCTGAAATGTTACTACACATAAAGGGTTGGCTCACAATGGGAAAATTTAAATCATCTTTCTCAACTGACACTCATTGTCAATTTGTATGTGTAGGACAAGGTATAAAACAGATCTAGCTGTATATGTGGTATCCTATATTTCAAGTTCAAAATATAGACAAATTTGAATTATTCCATGAAATAACACGATTTATA
Organism: Bathymodiolus septemdierum; assembly: GCA_963383655.1. NCBI lineage: Eukaryota > Metazoa > Mollusca > Bivalvia > Mytilida > Modiolidae > Bathymodiolus > Bathymodiolus septemdierum. The sequence continues at coordinate 37,147,124 of OY726524.1, read as the reverse complement.
GGGTGGAACGTGAGATCAAATATTTCTCTGTTTGTACTCATGTCATTATAAGGATCATGTTCTTTTGAAAAATAAGTGATAATTGCACTTTACAACAAACAAATGTTAAAATCTTTAGAAGTCAGAAGTGTCATTTCATTCTCTGTGTATTTCTGTCGTAACTAACGGGAAGATGCAAGCATTTTTATCAACATCATTTTTACTGAAACTGATTTTGAGAAACATCATGCAAGGTTTTTTTTCTTACTGACAAAATAACCATTATTTGTTTCATGTAATCCAATATGATTAACATTGAGCTTGATTTGATGTTTGATTGATGTTTGTTTGATGGTGTTTAATGCCACTTTCAACAATATTTCAGTGATATCGTGGTGGTCATTTTTATTGGTGGAGGAAAGCGAAGTACCCGGAGAAAACCACCGACCTGTCGCAAGTCACTGACAAACTTTATCACATAATGTTATATCAAGTACACCTCGCCTGAACGGGATTCGAACTCACAACGTTAGTGGTGATAGGTACTGATTCCATAGGTAGTTATAAATCCAACTACCATACGATCCCGACCACTACGGTCTTCTTCCCTAATCTGAATGTTATAGGAAATTATTACAAAATTTAATGACCATGCTTTTTAGATAATCTAGGAGGAAGGAATGGTAACATCAAAGATAGTTATCATCTTTGATTTAATGTTCAGCTTAGCTTATTAAAAATCAATTATGGAAGAGATCTAAGACATGTTAAACAAACACTGATTCAAATGAACTAATTCTATGACAGATTCTTATATTAATCTATCATATATCTGGAAAAAAAAACGGCTTTGCATTTATCTATTTTTCATTTTTCATTTTATGGTGTTATTCTGTCCGGATTATAATCTATTTCTTGTACCTTTTATTTTTTATTCTACCATTGTCTTTAGATCTAACAGCGACATATTGTATTCTACCATTGTCTTTAGATCATACAGCGACATATTGTATTCTACCATTGTCTTTAGATCATACAGCGACATATTGTTTTATTTTGTATTCTACCATTGTCTTTAGATCATACAGCGACATATTGTTTTATTTTGTATTCTACCATTGTCTTTAGATCATACAGCGACATATTGTTTTATTTTGTATTCTACCATTGTCTTTAGATCATACAGCGACATATTGTTTTATTTTGTATTCTACCATTGTCTTTAGATCATACAGCGACATATTGTTTTATTTTGTATTCTATCATTGTCTTTAGATCATACAGCGACATATTGTTTTATTTTGTATTCTACCATTGTCTTTAGATCATACAGCGACATATTGTTTTATTTTGTATTCTACCATTGTCTTTAGATCATACAGCGACATATTGTTTTATTTTGTATTCTACCATTGTCTTTAGATCATACAGCGACATATTGTTTTATTTTGTATTCTAACATTGTCTTTAGATCATACAGCGACATATTATTTTATTTTGTATTCTACCATTGTCTTTAGATCATACAGCGACATATTGTTTTATTTTGTATTCTACCATTGTCTTTAGATCATACAGCGACATATTGTTTTATTTTGTATTCTACCATTGTCTTTCGATCATACAGCGACATATTGTTTTATTTTGTATTTTTGTATTCTACCATTGTCTTTAGATCATACAGCGACATATTGTTTTATTTTGTATTCTACCATTGTCTTTAGATCATACAGCGACATATTGTTTTATTTTGTATTCTACCATTGTCTTTAGATCATACAGCGACATATTGTTTTATTTTGTATTCTACCATTGTCTTTAGATCATACAGCGACATATTGATTTATTTTGTATTCTACCATTGTCTTTAGATCATACAGCGACATATTGTTTTATTTTGTATTCTACCATTGTCGTTAGATCATACAGCGACATATTGTTTTATTTTGTATTCTACCATTGTCTTTAGATCCTACAGCGACATATTGTTTTATTTTGTATTCTACCATTGTCTTTAGATCATACAGCGACATATTGTTTTATTTTGTATTCTACCATTGTCGTTAGATCATACAGCGACATATTGTTTTATTTTGTATTCTACCATTGTCTTTAGATCATACAGCGACATATTGTTTTATTTTGTATTCTACCATTGTCTTTAGATCATACAGCGACATATTGTTTTATTTTGTATTCTACCATTGTCTTTAGATCATACAGCGACATATTGTTTTATTTTGTATTCTACCATTGTCTTTAGATCATACAGCGACATATTGTTTTATTTTGTATTCTACCATTGTCTTTAGATCATACAGCGACATGTTGTTTTATTTTGTATTCTACCATTGTCTTTAGATCATACAGCGACATATTGTTTTATTTTGTATTCTACCATTGTCTTTAGATCATACAGCGACATATTGTTTTATTTTGTATTCTACCATTGTCTTTAGATCATACAGCGACATATTGTTTTATTTTGTATTCTACCATTGTCTTTAGATCATACAGCGACATATTGTTTTATTTTGTATTCTACCATTGTCTTTAGATCATACAGCGACATGTTGTTTTATTTTGTATTCTACCATTGTCTTTAGATCATACAGCGACATATTGTTTTATTTTGTATTCTACCATTGTCTTTAGATCATACAGCGACATATTGTTTTAACACAAAGTGAACAATCATGGTGAGAACAAATTACTTTTTGATGATGATGATGATCTAGACATTTCACAACCAGAAACACTATACTGACTCTGAGATAACCATTATTTGCTGTTGCTCCTGACCTTTTTAAGTCTATGCGTGGCGCAGGAGGAGCTTGTGGATCTGACCAATGATCTTCCCCGCTCAAAGAGAGAACGCTAAATATTATATTATATAGATTCCCGTGAAATACTGAATGAAATTTCAAAGTGAAAGAAATGCTCTCATTTCACCCAGTGAAATAAAACATTTATTATATGAGATCAAATGTATTATTATACCTCATATATTAATAACCATAACTAGATTAATTTGATTGGACAATGGGTAAAAATCAGAACACGTGATCACACAGGACAAAAATCATAATCCATGAAATAAATATCATATTCCACCCCTTCGGAAGCCTCGCGGGTTTTCCCGCCAGAGTTATCGTTCTTTGACAGGAAAACGTCAGAGGCACTCGGAACGCATCACTTGCAAGCGACCATTACAATGTTGTTGTGGATGTGGTTATTAAATGTCTGAGACAACGTTCCAATGGACTTAAAATATGCTTGCCAGCAGTATTTTACATGTATGTGTTTTCTTGGATTCATTCGGTATAATAAAACATTTATAGCATGCGGGTTCAGGTAATATGAAAATTTATTCACCCACGAGTATCACAATCCCCTCGGGCGTTGCCCTCGGGAAATATGATACTCTTGGGTGAATAAATTTTCATATTTCCCTCACCAGCATGCAATAAATATATATTATTCCACACTATAATATGTATTCTACTTATATAGAAATTCGTTTTGTCGAAACAATCCCACGTGACATTTATCAAAACATCGTATTTCCCTCTCAACAACATCGTATTTCCCTTATTCGAAATTCTCAAGATTTAACGCTTTGGTCATATAACGGTATTCCATGTTAGTAAAGATAACTCCAGAGATGTTCCGAAATAATAATTTTGTAAACAAAGATGGCCAAAAGATTTCATTTGGCAGAATTCACCAAAACGTTGGCCTGGTGGAATAAAACATTCATTGGCTTTGCCCTCGAGAAATATGACTTTTCTCGACTGAACAAATCTTCATATCTTCCTTATGCAAGGGAAATAAATGTATATTATTATACCTCATATATTAATTACCATAAATAGATTAATTTGATTGGACAATAGGTAAAAATCAGAACACGTGATCACACAGGACAAAAATCATATTCCGTGAAATAAAAATCATATTCCACTCCCTCGGAAGACACGCGGGTTTTCTCGCCAGAGTTATCGTTCTTTGACAGGAAAACGTCAGAGGAACTCGGAACGCATCACTTGTTGTGGATGTGGTTTTTAAATGTCTGAGACACTCAACGTTCCAAATATGTTTGCCAGCGGTATTTTACATGTATGTGTTTTCTTGGTTTCATTCGGTATAATAAAACATTTATAGCATGCGGGTTCAGGAAATATGAAAATTTATTCACCCACGAGTATCATATCTTCCTCGGGCGTTGCCCTCAGGGAATATGATACTCTTGGGTGAATAAATTTTCATATTTCCCTCACCATCATGAAATACAAGTTCCTTTTTGAAACGTCTTATTAACAAAAACAAATATGCAAAATCAATGTAATAAACAACACGAGCTACTATTGAATTCCGAATATCAAAAATGAATCACTAGTAAACGAATAGAACAGAAATTCACGAATGTGGTTTTAAATTATACGAAACGTTTGATAATGAAGTTGATAATAATACTGTACTTTTGGTTAAAAAAAAACATATTTTCAATTATGCTATGTAGTTCAGCCAATGGTAATCTACTAATAAACACAATTCTGATTGAAACGAAGATCCCCAGGACATATAAAGAACATCTGGAATGCAATTTACAAAACGAAGGAAATTATATTTTATATTACAGAAGTTATATTTCAATTTTCCTATGTCAAAAATGGTCATAATTAGCTTTAAGTAAACCGAAATAACCGAAATAACCCATATTGTTATTTCTTACTTACTTTTCCATTTCACGAAAAATAACTACAGTTAATGAAAACGTAGATATCAAATTTAGTGCACACGACGCGTTTCTAGAATAACCTTTATCCGGTACGCTGAAAATCTAAAGATTGGAAAGTCAAATAAATTAAAAGTGTCTGGGAGCAAAGGGATTATACAGGAGAGCCAAAATCGGTTAAGGTCATATATGCCAGAGGGAGAGAAGCTTTTTTTTTTTATAATAAAAATACATTATTTAGAAACTGTAAATTTAAATAATAAATATATCTGATAAACCATGACAGTAACGAAACACAGATTACTGGGTTAAAAATGTATTATGAATTGACAACACAACAGAAACCTATGGGCTACTACAGCAATAACACTAAAAACGGCCAGTAATTTTACTTCAAGATCATATATTCGGCATATTACAGTACATTCTTTTTCAATTTGCTTTTTAAACAACGTAATTTATTTGTCTTATTAAATTACGAATCGTATTGATAATAAAAATTGAATTAATGTTGTTTTTCGGTGTAATAAGATCTCATAATTCTCGGCATTTATTTTTTTACAATATTGGAATTGAATTACGACAGAAATTATATTTCAAAATATATCTAGCGCCATCTGAGCTCGAAGTCAGAATCAATAAGTCAACAAGTGTAGTAACAAAACGCTATGCCACACATTATACAAGTCGGATATTATAATTGACAAACGAGCGATTTATACCCAGTCGATAAATCGCTCGTTTGTTTGCAAAGCGAAAGAAGGACGTCATGTTAGAATTATGTTTATATCATTTCAATGAAACATTAACACGATGATTAGTAGTTCTAAAAATAGATATAACAACAGATTAAAATAAAACAACAATATATTGCACTAAGAAAATCATCAAAAGTAGAACACATAAACAAAAGTCTACGAGAATCACCGGTAATTATTGCTGGCTCGCTTGGTATGGTTATAGGACTATTTCCTTAAGAACATTTCTAATTTCCGGTTACACACCTCTATTCTGTAGAAATATTGATAATTATAGAAGAATATAGAAACACAACTTTTCATATTATGTAATCGTACTCGTCGTGTCTTCGGTTACAGCAACTAATTCATTACACATCCGGCATGTCTTATTTTCTAAAAGTCCAATATATTGATTAAACATATCTAATTCTGCAATTATTTAAAGAATGGGGACCACCATTTCCCTGTCGCTCACATTACGTTGGTACACGCATTAAGTTACGTCATTTCGAAACTGAGGAAAATTGACGTCTAGACCGACGTTACCGATACAAACGCAGCTGAATTAATAACCAATGGATGAACAAACAGAAGTTTTCATCGCATGCGGAAATGTAACCATTGATAAACGGTTCTAAAACTCTTGACGACACGCCTAATTGCATCAGTGGTGCCTATTTTTCCTCTATACAGCCACGGGGGCTGTGTAAGTTTCATCGCTTCTTCTTATCAATATGACGACGTGATGAGCTTATCAAAATATAAAAAAACATTATGACTTAAAATGCTCGTTATCTGAGTTTGAGTTCAAAGTTGAGGAAATATTTCCCTAGGATACCAGATTTGCTATCTTTGATTCAACTCGTCAACAAACACAACTTTATTTATGTGAATTTTAAGAGACTATTGCATGTCAAGGATGTTGTTAATATGTACTTTAAAGAAATCCTGTGATTGAAATATATTTTACTAAAAATAAAGCATAATTACTTCTTGTAATTTAGTAAGTAAAATAATAACATATGAACAAAACGCTATCATCATCCAAAATGGCGCCTCCCAATTATTGGTTTAAGCTCTAAGATTCAATATGAGTCATCTCTATCACTAGTTTGAAAATACCAAAGGGATAATCAGAGGCAGTAATTCGAGTAAGAACAGACAATACAATGGCTAAAAGAAAAAGGACAAAATACTAAAACCAAAGCTTGGGTAACATGAACCCTACAAAAAATAAGGTGGTGAATGTAGGTGCTCCGGAAGTACAGCATTTGATTCTGTATTTAGATATAGACAATTGCTGGGACCAATCGTAACTACTCGGCCATTCTCGCTACCATGCAAATAACCTCGTATGCATCAGGCGTATAAATCGCACTACTTTTCACATGTCAGTTACATGAAAGCTTGATAAAGTTATATTTTAAACAATTTTCTATATTTCAATTAAAGTTTTAATTAGTTTTGCATGATTAGATTTTACTTAGTATGTCTTCCATATTGGATTTTCGTGGACTATATTTTTGTGCGGCTTAACTTAACTTAGCTTCCGGCAAACAATTTAAGAAGAATTTCTTCTATGTACGTACGAGGTTATTTGCAGGGTAGCGAGGATGGCCGAGTAGTTACGATTGCAGTACAGGTGTCTATTAACATCCAGAAATATCGCCATATATTTACAATGCCAGATGATTGAAAGATGAATGTTAAGTTTTTAGTGATGAAGTACATGTATGTTGATATTTTATTGATTGGATCTACTTTTACGATGTCGTATTAATAGAACAGACATTTTTGCAGATTCCATATTTTTTTTTTTAAATCATACATATTTACAGGAGTTATTTCCCTTGTGATGGGGAAAATGGTATCAGTTCTATCAAGAGGAACGTAAATGACAAATATTTTGAGTATAATTTTCCTACAATTTGCAGATGTTTGAACCTTGAAAAAAATTCAGAGAATAATTGTTTAGCAAATAAACAATTCATAAGTTGGCACTATACTAAATATTGTACAGACTAGAGGGAAAGTGTATGCTGTTTTCATAGAACGTTGCATGCAATATGACCTTTTGTCGGCCTTAAGGGGAAATAACTCACTAAAGTTTGAAAAAATGTATAATTCTATATAATCAAGTCGGAATGTGCAAATGGTATATTTTTTAATTTCTCTTTTTACATAATTTACACAAGCTTGTATTTGCAAAATAGGTTTGGCTTATGGTGTTTTGTGACGCTTTCAACAATATTTCAGTTATACCGTGGCGATCAGTTTTATTGGTGGAGTAAACCGGAGTACCCGGAGAAAACCACCGACCTGCCGCAAGTCACTGACAAACTTTATCATATAATGTTACATTGAGTACACCTCGCCATAACGAACTGAACTCACAACTTTAGTGGTGATAGGCACTGACTGCACATGTAGTTCTACATCGATCATGACCACGACAGTCCCCATATTTACAAAATATTATTTCTCTTCTTATAACCCATCATAAAATATGTTTGAATTCAAATGTCTCTATAACGTCTAATCACATTGTAGTGAGGAAGAAATATATTTACTGTTGATTTCAGATAGAATTATGTTGAATTGATAGCGGATGACGGCTTACAAGCCACATATAAATTGTATCCATCTATTAACTATAAAACTTGTCAGTAACCCAATAGTCTGTTAAATTGACTGACAGCTGAAAAGACAGATACATCCTATTTCTTTTACTTACAATTAATGAGAATTTATAGCCTCTACCTTCCCTTGCAAAGAAAAATAACTAAACTAGCGTGACGGCATAATACGGTAGTAGTCATTTTTAAACCAAATCTTGCACAAGAATCAACAACTCAGCGGATAAAATTTCATTAAATTTGGTACAACTGCTAGATAAATGTTTTTATTGTTTTGTATTTTTTTTTTTTTTTTGAATTTTCAACATTTTACGGATATATTTGGTAATCTTATTGGTATATAAACGCTAAGAGAAAACGAGGGGTCAATCAAGAATGGATAATTCAAAGACAAAGGCAACATTGGGTAAACAAGACACAGGACGAAGACAATCCAGAGACACAGGCAACATTGGGCACAAGACACAGAACGAAGACAAAAAAAAAACACACATCACAGAAAACTAAAAAGATGATCAACATGGGTATCTGTAAAAAAAAAAAAGGGCGAATCCATGTGTTCATAAAGTTCCTGTTTCTAATAAGACACCCATCATGATTCATGCTTTAGATATACATGTATCTAGATGGTCTTTAAAGAAGATAAATTTATAAAACATTGGCGTTTTTTGTGTATAATTATAATAATACATGATCTATCAAAATTGTAGTTCTATGACGTATATATAAAGTCGATCAGAATTCAAAAATACAATGAAAGTAAATGTTATTACCGTTCTTGTAGAAAGCTTTGAAATTCGATAAAACACTAGATGTAACGTAATATTAATGGTCTGTAAAAATAGACCTGGCATTTGATGGGGAAATATCATAGAAAAATACATATTTTCTCAGTCTGTATTCATTTGCTGGAACAAAATTAATTTTGAAAATCAATAACTATGTTGGTTTTTTTTATTTCTGTTCCATGGATACATAATTTATCTGGAAGCAAAAGAAAACTTTTTTTCTGACGAATAAGAACATTTATATAGTTTTTCACTGCGCGTATCTGATATAGCCAACGACCCAACACTGCATTAAATACGAACTAACTTGATGGCCAGATAAAGAATACTGCTATGGCCAAAATATGGCTTTCTTTCGAGCAATCAGACTTCCTCGATCAACCACGTCGGTGGACATTTCCAGTATTTGACGAGATCGAAACTGAATCAAAATACCCCATATCGGCTTTTTTAACAAACCGAATCGATCCATTTAATTTCTGGTAAATATGGCGTTTACGCAGTTCTTACAGTTATGTCCAAGGGTTTAAACTGTTGTAATTTTAATATGATAAATATTATATGGCACTAGTACCAAAAAAAACCACTCACCGTTATGAGTTATAAAATCATTTCTACGAGGATATGAATGTGATTTAAAATCTTTTTGAAAATTAAATTGAATTCAATTCAATTTGTAATGAGATGATGATGAGAAATTGATTCACTGAATTTTTTACATGAGAATTTTCAGTATTTGTTTTCACGACTGAATATCAAAATATCACATTAATAACACAAATATTGAATGTCCTTAAGGTTTTTTAAGGGAATATGCTAGTTGCCATAGTTTCCAGTGAGTCTGTTAATTTTTCCTACTAAAGCCTAAACATTAATGGCAATGTATTTTATTTCAAGAATTAAACATCTCTTTTGGATGTAACAAATTCAAATTCAAAATTTTCACCAGAATTGTGACGACAAACAAGCAAACAAATAATGATCGGATAAAGCAGGAAAATATCAATACACATTAATATATTGTATATATAATATATTTTCTTAGACTTTCCGGTCCTCAGTTCTAATGAATTCTTAATAAAGAAACCCCTTTTCCTCCTTGTATGGATATTAGTGGACTCAAAATATTGTTGTCCCATTTTCATCTGTATTATTAGAGTTAATAGAAAAAAAACTCTCGGAATATCAATGGTTTAGGTTTTGGTTTATGGTGTTTAACACAACTTTCAACAATATTTCAGTTATATCGTGGCGGTCAGTTTTATTGGTGGAAGAAACCGGACTACCCGGAGAAAACCACCGACCTGTCGCAAGTCACTGACAAACTAGAACGGGGTTTGAACTCACGACTTTATAGAGGTGATAGGCACTGATTGCACAGGTAATATATAAAATTGCACAGGTAATAATAAACTCAACTACCACATGATCAGGACCAAGACGGCCCCTGAATATTAATTAACACAAACAATACGTCAAAATGGCAAGAATAAGTAACTAATGAAAATTTATGTCAAAATAGGAGACTAATGTTAAGTGAAGGTTGATTACCTTACTGATGACATTATAAGAACTTGAATCAGTTTCCACAAATAAACATATAAACGAAAGTTCTAAATATAGACTGTTATGCTGTTTTGTAAATCTAATATTGATTTACCAGTGCAGTTAGTTTCATCGACGTCAATTATACGGAGAACGTTAAATTACATTCTCTATTTGAATACTGTATGACGGATGAGAGAGATCACTTATATTAAACAAATACAGGTCAATGATTGATAAATTAGAAACAGATCTTTTACACAACAATCAACAACCTTTTGTATTTGGACAAAGATTAATAAATAACTGACGCTTATTGAAATCGACATCATCGTTGTTTTCGATTTTTGAATTAGTGTTCCTGAAATTTACATATCAAAACAACATAATTAATTACACATTCAGAATATAATAGCACCAGGATACCCTCTATTTGTAATTTCATTTAAGTATTTATCAAGATTTACTTCCGGTTATGTTTTCCTTAAAAGTCCATGGCATAAGACTTAAAGTAAAACAAGCAGTTACAACTGAATTCTTGAATTTTGGCAAAATTAACATTACGTATTATTTTAAAGACGGATTAAAACAAGCAAAATAACAAAGCCATAATACTGAAGCAGTATTAATATCACGACACATTCAGACCTTATAGAAACATACAAGAGGAAGTCGAAAGTGTAGTGATCGGAATGTATATACAGAGACGTGCCAAAAGTATTCGGTCACTGTGATTTTTTACTATATATTTCATGTAAAACCACTTTTTTTAAAAACATTATTCCAAAGTCGACTCTTGTTCGATTTTGATGATTTTTTTACCTACAAAAGCAGAATTAAATGTAGTTTTACACAGAAATTTTAGCATAAATTTATAATCTATAATTTTTATGAGTTCACGATTTAAACACAAAACTAAATTTTGAACGTCAAAAATACAATACAATGATAGTACATTTGAAGACAAATAATTTAAGTTTGTGTTTAAATCATGAACATTTAAAATCTGTGCTCCCATAAAATATTTTAAAATAATCACAGAAAACTACGTACGTTCTCGCTTCTGTTGGTAAAAATTTCATCAAAATCAAACAAGAATTGACTTTGGAATAATGTTTTCAAAAATTGTGGTTTTATATGAAATATATAGTAAAAAATTACAGTGACCGAATACTTTTGGCACGTCTCTGTACATGTAATTAATGAAACTATTTACCATTCTAGAAATATAAAATTGTCGTGTGAATGTAGAACATGAAATAACTTCATGCTAATTCATTATCAAGATACAATTATATGGTAGTTCACCAACATTCTGTTGTATACTGTGCTTTCACTTTATTTTCGTTGGTGCTAAGTTTCGTTGATATTTGACTTCATGGTTTTAATATTACAAATGGCTTCGCGTATTTTTTTTTATCTATGACTTTCGTTGTGATGTAAATTCGTGGTTTGATTGAAACCAAAGAAACCCACGAAAATTGGATCAAATGAATTCAAAGTATAAACTCTCGATACATTTATGTCTAAAAACATAAAAACAAAAGAAAATAAATTCTTGGCTTACAATATTTGACACTAATATCATGTTTTGCAAAGGACAAATTGAGAACAAAAATTGACAACAAAGAATACAAGAAAATATTAATATACCTGAAGCAAACTTGGGAGCATACACACATCTGCTAAGACACTGTAACCCAATGGCAGAATTCATTACTGTTTTGATACACATGACACATTCTAATCTCAGAACTAGAGTAGAAAACTGGCCCGAGTAGTTACCTAAATTGTCTAAACATTCGAATAATAATTCTAAACCATTTCTTTTCAAGAAATCATCCATCCATCTTTTATCGTCACTTCTAAGTTTTTTCCTGAGTCTGTAGAAATTAATGACAGATGGATGTCGAAGTAAGTATACACAAGATTGTGCCAAGAATAAGTCTGTAGCGATGTCAGCCAAATCTGTTTCCGAGTTAGATCTCTGACGCTGAGGACGTTGTTCGTCCTCGTCGATATCAGATTCTACATCAGACAAAGATGTCTGTGTAGGAACACTATCAGTATCTTGGTAGAAACATGACCATTGTTTAGAAAGCCGTCTCATTTTGACTTCCTGGTGTGTATATTCCTGCAGATGTCAGATCTATCTTATGGACGTCGGCTGACGTATCTTACCCAGCATACCTCATTTCAATATTCATATATTGTCAAATCACATTCTAGAAGCGTTAGAGGGTTTCGTCTGGATTTGATTATTTATACATTTGAAAATATTCCAGTGTACTCCAGACAACTCAATTTGAACTCACAACGCACATTGTAAATATTCAAATCTCTATATCATTTAAATTTGGTGATATGAACATGTTCTCCTGTCTGTCTGTCTCACCTCGACTTTCAATCAAGATGTTTATATCAATAGTTTAATAGAGATGATATGGCAGTTGACGTCGGCTTTAAAACACTGTTGTTGAAATTGATATTTTCTTTGAAATCCAATTACAGTTGAATTTTGAGAAAATCGATTCTTTAATCATAATAAAATATCCAAAGTCACTGAAACACTATCCATTAATCAAGGATTTAACAGAACCAAACAACACATTTCAAATACTTTTTTTTGCTTTTCTTTATATCATTATTACAGGAATTTGGTAATATCCTTTCTCTCGTAATTAACTATATAATATAAATTAATTGTCAGTTCTAAGCTTCAATCAGTTTCTTATCACAGTTGTGTTTAAATCTTTTTTCTTCTTTCTCTCCGTTCAAACACGTTACTTGAGTATTAGAGACATAGTTACTCTGCTATAGTGTCTGTACAGCATGATTATAACGCTTTATTGATTTTTATAGTTCCCTCGTATTAATTCATGAATGATGAAAGTAGGAATAATAATTGATGGAAATCAAACAGAATAAATTTACAAAAATTAAGATTTATGGAAATTATTTTAAGCTGTCGATAAGGAAACGACCATTTATCTTTAAGGGGGAAGCCATGGTTTATCCTTTTGATTTTCTGTCGTCAAATTTTATAGAACAATAATTTGATCTGAAAAATGCAAAAAATACTTGTCGGTATTTAACAAGAAATATGGGTAAAATTTTGACGAAAAACTAATGAAAGTTCATGTCCAAAATATAATCATTTTTTTTTTTTTTTTTTTTTTAATAAAATTTCTGGTATTGGGGCATAAACTTCCCCCAACACCAGTAAAAGTTAAATGGCGACCCCTAATGTAGTTTATGTACTACATGCAGCATACTTCTAACTAAAATGAAAATAGTATCGACTAAGAACGAGTTTCTGTAATTATATAACATGGTATAATTCGTTGATTACAGACTGTATGATGGAATAATATTCTGTACCAAAAATATATTTTCATTAAAAACAAGATATGATTATAATCTAACGATTATGAAGTGAAGTCTCCCAAACCAAATTATGTGTTTTCTATTACCTGTAGACATCGAACCAACAGCAGACAAAATGTCCGTAAATAAATCAAAAACTACTTTTGAAATCGAACATCATAATCTACCTAATTATGAAATTTCGTTGAAATCGAACAATGTTGAATTTGTGCGGTATTGTGGCGGCTATTTTGAAAATGGTGACCAGTAGAAATTTTTCAATGTCAGGAATCAATTCGGGACATCATAATCTACCTACATATGAAATGTCGTTGAAATCGGACAATGTTGAATTTGTGCGGTATTGTTGTGGCGGTCATTTTGAAAATGGCGACCGGTAGAAATTTTTCAATGTCGGGAATCAATTTGGGACATCATTAGGTGTCAAACCACTAATTAATTTCTTTAAGGTTTTCTACTAAATTTGTGTTTTTTCGAGCCTACCTGGTCATTTTATCGTAAGTTTAACCTTTCCAAGACCATATATTTTCTGAAACGTACATGATTCCTCTACGTTCTGTCAAAATATCAGGGCATGTTTAAAATCTTGCAGTGACATGCCATGTTACGAAAAACACCTACTCTAAAAATAGCTCGGTCATCCCCAAGAAATTCAGTATTTATAGGTCATGCATCAAATCCTCCATAGAGGTATTAAAATACAACTAAATCCATCAAATTTGGGCTCAAAATAATCCCTATTTATTTAACTTCAATTATCAATTTTAATTAGTCCATTCCATTCAGTAGTTTTCACAATACTACAAAGTGAAAGGAACTTTTTTATTGAAAAGGGACTAGCTCTGATTGGTGAATTAGTGGTTTGACACCATTTTCTACCCACATATCAAATTTTGATGATATTGGACAATGTTGAATTTTTGCGGTATTGTGGCGGCCATTTTGAAAATGGCGACCGGTAGAAATTTTTCAATGTCGGGAATCAATTCGGGGCATCATTATCTACCCACATATCAAATTTTGATGATATCGGACAAGTGTTGAATTTTTACCGCCGATTTTTTATGCCGTGTTTTAGCAGCCATTTTGAAAATGGCAGACATCTTGAAAATTTTGAAAACGCAGAATTGCTCCTCAGATGGTGACCTATCATATCATTAACCATTTAGAAGTTATCAACATTAATGTGTGAAATTTTAACTTTCCCATATGATTCTATAGTAAACTCCACCCCCTTTGAATCCCCCAAAATATGATGTCCCCTTTACCCCAAAGCTGAAAACTTTAGGACCAACTAGAAACATATATATATAACTCTACCACGTTTCATGAAATTCTGTCCAGTAGTTCCTGAGATCTGCCGTGGACAACGTTCATGTCGCAAAGAAAGAAAGGAGAATAATAATAATAATAATAATAATAATAATAAGAAACGGAGCAAAAACAGTAAGTCTCCAAACATTGTTTGGGAGACTTAATGAATGATCGTGCGACAATCAGAGCCATTCAGATTTTATTATTACATTTATTCACGATATATGGGGTTAGGAGTATGGTGTTCATCATACAGTTAATGCCACTGTCAACAATATTTCAGCTATATCGTGCCGTTCAGTTTTATTGGTAAAGAAAACCGGAGTATACGGAAAAAACACCGACCTCTCGCAAGTCACTGACACAATTTATCACATAATGTTGTATCGAGTACACCTCGCCATGAGCGGGATTCAAACTCACAAGTTTAGTGGTGTTAGACACTGACTGATATGTAGTTGTCATTTTAACTACCATACGATCACGAACACGACAGTAATAGAAATAATTTCTTTTAAATCTAGAGATATTCGGCATCAAATATTATATTTCTACACATGTACTTCAGATATCTTATATTATGTCAGAAACCCGGCATGGATAGAAACTACTGTTTAATTGTATTTATTGTATATATGTCATACAGTGTTACATAGAAAGTTGCAAAATGTTGTTTATATGAAAAAAAATCGATGCTTAAAAAAAAAAAAAAAAAAAAAAAAGGAGGGGGGACATCTAAAAGGGGGGAAAAAGGGGGCAACATAGGGTCCTGTCCACACGTCCCTGTGCTTCAGATATTGTTTTGTGATACACATTTTAATAAATAAGCCCCCAAAGGTTACAATATTGGAAGACTTATTGCGAGTCTGAATGGGTTGATTAAAATTATAAATACCGTCGTTATTGTTTTACAACTATATGTAATCAAGAATTGGCTTCATTTAACTTGGCTAAAGTTTGGTTGGTTGGTTTTATGGTGCTTAACGCCACTTTCAACCATATTTAAGTTATATCGTGACGGTCAGTTTTATTGGGAGGTAACCGGAGTACCAAGAGAAAACCACAGATCTGTCGCAAGTCACTGACAAACTAGTTTGAATCATGTCAACCATTGTATCATACTGTGAATTCATTTTTATTCGTGGTATACCAATTTTCGTGGTTTTCGTGGGTGCCAGCAAACCACGAATTTAAATGTTCGACGAAAAATGACCATTTAATTTCCGTTTGGCGGTAAGCAAGGTTTAGACAACACAAAGGTTTGTAGCCGTGTACATGTAGGTAATTCAACATTGTTACATGATGTAATTGTAATGCATGTCTTGTGAATCTAGAATAAATGTACCTGTGTCATTTTGTGATTGATAAACATGTAAACTCTTGGAATAAATTGTTTATTGTTGTGACATTTACGAAAACATTTTGCGGTAATAACTTCCGGTATTTTTGTATTGTTTAATGAAGTGTTTATTTAATGCATCAAAGCCAACCTGATACGAGGTATGTTCTATATACTAGTAGACAAAACTCACTATATATATTTTATTTTTTCACATCAAAATTCAACAGTACTTTAACACATAAATAAAAACAATATTAACATACACATACTAACATTATTGTCGCCTTTAATAATTGCTGTGTAAACATTTTGATTGACAATCAAAGTTTATTGGTGATCATAATCAGATTAACGGTCGGTATACTGGTATCATATACGCCCGGAGGTCAGGATTTTAATTTGTTGACACGTGATGTTTAACTGCTGTGACATAAAATTTCACACCTTTTTTCTTTACCGTTTAATGCAACTTTTTTTATATGCATCATTTATGGCATGTCATGTTCCCGCAGAGTACAAAGAATTATAATTTAAGTTTTGACTCCTAGTGTGAAGTTTAGCAAAAAACATACCTTTTTTGTGAAATATTAATTAAGAAACAAATGTAAATGGTACTGTCAAAAATATTTTCTCGGTATTTATGACAAGTTGCTCAATGAGTAGATTCACGGCTTGGCTTCTTATCTTTTGATCATCTTTCGATGATTGCAAATTATTTCTGATTGGATGTTATTGATTTAATTTGTGGACTTCTTCAAAGAAGTATTAATTATGAAATCAAATAATTATCAAAATTGTAACAAGCTGATAATATACAACAATGATCCATATTTGTTTGGCGTACTTGTAAATTTGAACATTTTACCGTAGAATCGCGACACGCAAAATCTACGAATTTGAAGTGAAAATCCACGAATTTAAGTATTTCAACACCTTTTTTTTATTTTTTGTAATCGGCAATCCACGAATTTAACTATCCCACGAAATGCCTTTTTTTCCCAATCCAAGAAAATTGGTACCAACGAAATTAAATGAATTCACAGTACATCCCCCTTTTTTATAAATTGCGGATACATCGTTAAATTCATTGTACGTTCATTCATTTATTGTAGTTGCTGATAAATCTTACAACAACATAAGTATCATGGGAACGTGTAGCACGTTGTGTATTTTATACTAATAAACGTTCCAGAAGCTTACGCGACACATAGGACTTGTCTGTTGTTAAGACACATCTAGATGACATTGGCTATATTTGGTTCTACTTTTGTTTTGGGTTTCTGCATGACTCCTTTGATACGTTTGGCCTCCCAACATTTAGAACTACAAAATTGGAATATCGAGATACCCGTATTTGACTTAAGAGATATACATTTCACTGCTATCAACTAAAATATATCACAGCTATCGATTTGGCGATATTAATTGTGGACAGGTGCATATACAGCAACAACATTTATCTTAAGATTGATCGAAGAAAATATGTGTTCTTTATAACCCAGTACAATAGGACAAGTTGGCATGGCGTAATTCTTATATGACACATTCATCTAAGACAACGAAGTCGCGACAATATGATTTACAAGTGTTTGAAATGATAGAGAATTCGTGACATATAAATTCTGAAGATGCCATGTTCTGCAAAGAAAACCAAGAAAATCGAAAATAAGATCAAGAATCAATTACTTAGCGTGTGATGAATTGTTTCAGTGGACAAAATATCACACTTTCTTGTACACTTTATATAGAATTTTATAACAGTACATAAATCTAAAAGTGTCTTTCTCGCTACTTTTACCCAATAACGTTTGTATTTCAAGTGAATCGCGGTTGGATAGAAGTGTTCCCTAGACACACAGATAGATGATCTTCAGAACAAAGCAGCGGTTTTGACGACAGTCTTGTTATAATCAATTTTATAAGCCTTCCCTAAAGACTTATTTAATGGAATTGTGCTTTGAGGAACTAAACGCAATTATAGTTGGTTATTCCTGTTCAAATGATTATGTTGCTCATTCATCAATGCTTATGAGAAATGTAAAGACTATGTGATAATAACACAGATTTCACATTTATTAAACATTAGATAGTAGCACCGGATATTGAAGTCAATGACTTGTTAAACTGAGACGAAGGTTCTAGACATTTACAAGTACGTTTCTTAATCAAAGAGGGAATTTATATTGTAGAAAACCACTGGATGTGATTCGAACAAAACGTTTTCCGAAACTGACATAATCAAAATGCTTATGTTTTTGATTGAGAACCAGTGCCGGATTTACCTATAGGCTCGATATGCTGTAAACTAGGGCCTCATCATCTCGGGGGGGGGGGGGGGGGGGGGGGGGGGGGGGAAGCTCCAGTCAAGGTGTATAATTTGTTTGACATTGTCAATTTGTCATAGACCTTACAACATGCTGTCATAGAGCATTGTAGTCTCTAAGCAACCCTTGCACTCCATTTCACAATAATATTGTCTTAAGCCAAAAACCAGACACTAACATTGATTTCTGTAATGATTATGTCCTTCCAGGAAGCACTGAGATAGATATACTGAAAACACTAGAGGCTCACTTGATTATTCATATTTAAGTTTGTGTTCAATGTTCAATAAAGTCTAGATTTTAAGAATAAATATTATATTCATTTTTACTTATGATCCAATGTTCGATTGTAACCCATTAAAGTAGGATTTCAATATAAAAGAGGGACGATGTTCAGTAAAAAACAGAGGGAACTGTTGACATATCACCGAAAGCACTTAACACAATCCATTCAACAACAACAAACCATCAAAATTGGATAAAAAATAAAAATTACATGCATGTATAATTATCAAATATGCAAACATTCTGAATTTGTTTCCCTTTTAGGAATGAAATAGCACATTTTATGGCCCACCAATAACACGATGATCACTTTACAAAAACTACATTCAAATTGGATGAAAATAAAACCTTTAAAATTTTGGAAATTTGTACTTTTCGGTCTCTTTCAGTCAAGCTTATCTCGGAAACCGTAAATGATAGAGGAAATCCGTCGTCATACTGCTCAATATAGTTCATTCAACAATAAAAATCACGTCAAAATTGAAAGAAAAATAAAAAATACTATAAACCTTTCAAATATGCGAAATATCGAATTTGAGACCCGTTTAGACCCCTTTTTAAAATAAAAGTTTAAAAAAAATTATGGTCCACCAATAACTCATAAAGATGAACACTTTGCAAACATAAAAATCCATTAAAATTGGATGGAAATTTATAAAGTTCAAATTTTTGTAATCCCCCCTTTTGACGTTATGCATGTTTCTGAAAGGGATTTTCGTAAGGGATGCAGAAAAAATACCTTCATAAAAATTAAAAGAACAATAAATAATTTATACTCTTTGGGCTTCTTGTTTCTTTTTATACTTCTGATCAGCATTAAACATAAACTATGTAGGGGGACCATCTATTGAACATTCCTACCAAGTTGGTTCCAATTGGCGTGGTGATTTCAGAGAAGAAGATTAAAATTCAAAAGTTTACAGACGACGACGGACGCCAAGTGATGGTTATACATCGCATGACCCTTTGGATCAAGTGAGCTAGTAAGGTGTTATCAGACATCATATTTGTTTCGACATCGTGGCGCAAGAAATGTTCTTCCAACAGACGCAAAGAGAGCCGCTGGCCTAATTGCCGCTACTGATAACACCTGCTGATCCCACGCTTTGTAGGTATATCATCGGCTTCACTGAATTTTGTTTAAAATACTCTCCCATTTTCCTCTAGTCGCAAGGGTGGTCGCTTTGGGAGGGGCCTCATTTGTGGAATAGCCTAGGGCCTCTTTTCATATAAATCCGGCCTGTTGACAACATATTTGTTATGCTTGATGGACGCGCCTTTCCAGATAATCGGCATTGCTATGGGTACCAACTGCGTACCCCTTCTGAACCGACTTGTTCCTTTATTCTAGAATAAAGCAGAATTCATGCAAAACGGGGTTGGGTCATGAAAAATGAAAAAAGGATAATAGTGACTTTGATATAGATGATGGCCTTTCAAGTAGTATGACTTAATATCACTTTATATTGTATTATATCTAGAAAATAAATTACTTGAATACAGACCAGGTATAAATTAAAAATCATATTTTCATCACACATCGTCAATTTACATGACGGTATCAAGTCTAGAACATCAGATCTTACGATCATTATACTTTCGAGTAAGATTAAGGAATTTGTTCTCGATACACAACCAGTTAGAACACTATCGAGTATATATAGTGTTCTCGATACACAATCAGCTAGAACACTGTATTGAGTATATAGAGTGTTCTGATTGGACAGTTGTAGAGTACGAATACGAAACGCTTATTCTAAAGTTGTATGACCAAATATCTTGGTCTACTGATTCCCGGTTTTTGGCATTGTTTTTGTTCAGAAGGCTTTTGTGTTATCCGATATAATACTACATTATGCATTGCAACATGAATGCATTCTTTTCCTTTGATCTTTTTATGGCTTAGCAACTGAGAACTATGAAATAATACATGCAGATACGAGATATTAAATACTTTAAATCTGGGCTGTAGTTTTATTACTCTCAGAGAGCCATGCAATAATCAACGACCTAGATGTGATATTGCATGTCTTCATGTTACAAATCATTTATACCACGGTTTTCCGAGTTAAACAGTTAAACAATCGAAAGCATAAATATTACTTGTTGAATTAATGTTTCACTGTTGGATTGTGTGTACCCAGATGGAGATGGATGGTACTGTTCTCTATAATTGTTATTGTACATTTGTCTTATATGATTTGGCCCGGGTGGCTCAATGATTTAGGTAGTTGGATTACCAAACAACTCATACAAGCCTATCACCAATACGGCGTGGGTTCGCGCCCGGCTTTGTAAGTTACAAAAAAGGGTGCACTCGACTCGCGGCCGCAAGTGATAAAGTTTATCAGTTGCTTGCCCATGGTCGGTGGTCCTCTCTTGGTACTCCGGCTTCCTCCACCAATAAAACTGGTCGCCATGATATAGCTGAAATATTGCTGAAAGTGGCGTTAAAAACCAAAAATCAATCAATCAATCAGTCTTATATGATACAGATCAAAGTTGAGGAAAACCGCTTCAATATCCCACATAATGGGTTGAAGTAAGATTCTAGCTTTTTTTGTTTCTATTTAAACATTTTAGCTTTTCATGTAATTTATACATCATCTGAACGAAATTATGTGATATGCATCATACATCGAATATTTGTCGTCATATTTAAGCTCGACAATTTCCACACAATAACTGACCTAATCGTTTTAGCATACATATATATATATATATATATATATATGTCACTTTAATTCTCCGGACCAATATCACATATATAGATCTTTCTTACTTAAAATCGCTATTAAGATTTCCCGATATACGGCAACATTTTCAACCAAATATCAATGCAAAATAGATCTACAAGGAAAACGTATTTTAAAATAATGAATAAATATACATTTCTGTTTCATTTTGGAATAATTGACTAGGATCAGATTCTGTATTTTCACATAATATCCTAGAAAACAGAAAAATCAATGAGATTTTCTATTAACACTGTTAACACAGAAGACTGAATAAAGAATGGACTGCCAGTCACACTATTGTTGTGTAGATTATCATATAAACATAGTCAACATCGTTTATTATTGTATCATTACATATCATTTCATCAATCTTATTCCCATGATGAAAATCAACAGCTTAAGATGACAAAAAGCTTTACATGTGCGAGATGATGACATTCAAGTATTCACAGAGAATGCTTACCATTCATCCAATCATATATGTAATAACAAGAAATACACATGAACTGTCATAATACGAATGTAATACACATGTAATATCGAAATATGAATGTAATACACATGTAAAATCGAAATGTGAATGTAATACACATGTAATATCGAAATGGAAATGTAATACACATGTAATATCGAAATGGGAATGTAATACACATGTAAAATCGAAATATGAATGTAATACACATGTAATATCGAAATGGAAATGTAATACACATGTAATATCGAAATGGGAATGTAATACACATGTAAAATCGAAATGGAAATTTGTAATACGCATGTAACATGTACATCGAAATGGGAATTAATACACATGTAAAATCGAAATACGAATGTAATACACATGTAATATCGAAATGGAAATGTAATACACATGTAATATCGAAATATGAATGTAATACACATGTAAAATCGAAATATGAATGTAATACACATGTAATATCGAAATGGGAATGTAATACACATGTAATATCGAAATATGAATGTAATACACATGTAATATCGAAATGGAAATGTAATACACATGTAATATCGAAATGGGAATGTAATACACATGTAAAATCGAAATATGAATGTAATACACATGTAATATCGAAATGGAAATGTAATACACATGTAATATCGAAATGGGAATGTAATACACATGTAAAATCGAAATGGAAATTTGTAATACGCATGTAACATGTACATCGAAATGGGAATTAATACACATGTAAAATCGAAATGGGAATGTAATACACATGTAAAATCGCAACGCGAAGGTCGACGAGAAATGTTAAGCTGTGTCTACATTCAGCTTGCTCCAAAAACTTTAGTGTTGTATTATTTTCTAAATTCTGGTGATCGTATTTGAAATGGTAGAACCGGTCTCAGTATATAATACAAGACAAAAATGACTGAAAAGTATCGAGTGGCGTGCTAGAGACACTAAAACGTGAACATACTGATGTATACATATACCACCCTAATATAGCTTGGGATTCCTGGTTCATACTATATCCCCTCTCTTAAATTAATATCAAAGCTCGACTTCATTACATCTAATTTGCTTAAGCAAACCGTGAAATGCACTTAAATTGATTCTTTATAACGAATAATAAGATCATGCAACTTTTAGAACATTAATTGAACAAAAAGGGTGTTTAACAAATGGAATGTTATTTCGAAATTTATGCAAATTAGTATAAACGTGAGTAGTCCATTGGATTTAGTTTATTGGTAAACGTTGAAAAAAACAATGTCGCACGACTGTGGAATTAAGCTGATTTCATAATAAGATTTGTGCTTTCTTGAGATTTCCGACAACTAATTGCCAATGGCGTATTTATTTTTTCCATTATAACAAATATCTGACAATCAAATTTTTGAAGCTGTCAAAAATGAGTGCAAACAGTGGAACTGTAACTGCCGGCAGTTAAGCTGATTATACATCATAAGAAGACATACATGCAATCATGGTCTAAGACATAAGTGTAAGATAATTAACCGAATACTTGAAAAATAAAGTGCAATCTTCATATAAACGTTAAATCTTGAAGATACCAAAGGTGTAGTCAGAAGCCGTAAATCAAAGAAGAACAGATAATACAATGACCGTTCACTTTTTTTTCATGATATCATTGTGATAAAATGAAAATTACCCCCTCCTCCCCCAATTATATTTTTAGGTAATAAATAGCTAAGGGGTGTGTTTCAACATTCATTGAATTTGAGATTACAAAATTGTGTTATTAATTTTTTTTCAAATCTAAAAATTTAAAGATTTAATGACAATGATATGCTGGACACGTACACTTAAAAAGTAACTATGATTGACAGGTAGACAATATACATATTTATGACTTGTGGTAAGTTATCATTTGAATATATTACAACAACTTTGTATTACAGCTGCTCCCACGTATATTGATATCGAAAAAGAAATTGTTCCCCTCAAAAAACCTACACATGTCATATGTTAGTCAAGCGCATGCCAATAAAAATGAGTTAGAGATGGGGTTAGGGTTATGGTGTTTAACACCACTTTCAACAATATTTCATTTATAGCGTGGCGGAGGTTGAGAGATGTAAACTACAAACCAGTCAGAGGAAACACGGTACAAAATAAATAGCAATACGGACAGACAATAAGGGTAATAACAAAATTACCGAACTCCGAACAATCTTACAAAGGGAAAGTCAAAACTCATAAGTATATAAACAGACAAAATCAGTCAACAACCGGAAAACTGTGAAAACCGTAATGACCCTGACTTGGTACAGGCATTTCTAAAGAAATGGTGGGTTGAATCAAACCAAACTCCAGCTAAACAACCTCGTTTATGTTCACGCTTTATGATAATGTATTACTATTGTTTAGTTGTGACCTTCATGATAATTGCTCAATAATTCATGAACTTTTATTTTTATTGTTTTTTTTTTTATATTTATGATGCCATTATAAATATTACTTATTGTACATTATGATACATGTATATATAACGACAACACATACGATACTTGGGTTAGGGTGTTTAACGCCACTTTCAATAATATTTGAGTAATATCGTGGTGGTAAGTATTTTGTCTGAACACCCTCCCACACGCACACCTACACAATTTAATGATGGTTCACTATAATTGAAGTACTGCTGATAATGGGGATACCCACTTCAATCCTCGCCATACTTAGGAGTTGATTTGATTTGTTTTTATCTATATGGCAATAATGTAAATGTAAATTTCAAGGTATGTAAATATACATAAATATATTACCCAACTTTACAACTGTAATATTAACTTATGATTTATATTTTATGACTAGTAAATGTTATAAACAAATTAGTTACGTCAGGATGTAAGTAGGTAGGTATATTTACTACAGTTGTACATGACTAAAAAATCAACGGAAGAAATGTTGCCGAAAATATGAAATGTACTGACAATAATATCGGAATCGATTTCGTGCACGTGATTTGCATTACTTTATTTCATTTCTTCGGCTGTTCGCATCTATAAACAGTTGGAAATTTACATACCAAACATTTTTAAGAGAAGAAAAAACCAATTTACACTTTAGAAGCCTACAGGCCAAGGGAAATAAATCTATGAAATTTCTTAAATTTAATGTCTAAATTTCTGAAATGATATCACGCACTGATGACTACACTAAACACGATTCTAGGAAATAACTACAACTTGAAGAAAAAAACCATTGTAACTATTAAAACAGAAAAGGGAATTTATTTTAATTTCATATATTGTGAATTGCCTATTTTATGATTATTTGTTCTAGATCAAAACTCGGAATATAATGGGTATAGAGCGAGCTCACTTGGCTAATCATTTCCAGTAAACATGTCCGACACGTTATAATACATTACTATTATTCCCAGTCTGGTCTGTCCGTTCTGTGTATTCTAAATGCCACATGTTTAGCGGATAAACACCATGTACCCATTAAAAAGGGTTTAAAAAGTGTGTTTTGTCAGTATAGCCATTGCATCATAGAGGTGGTTGACACAACAATTTGCCACAACTTGGGCATAATTCATTCCTTCTAAGGACGAAAACCGTGAAAATTGATGAAGCGTCTTAATATTGTACTGCCTATATAAAACTCAAAATACATCTAGAACCCATGGTACTAAGGTACTAAAATAATACCCAAAAAGCTAAATTATCAATTAGATTGTTATACTTTCCTTATACATGCACTGTACTGGTGTCTTGCCATATACAATGTATAATGTGAGCTAGCTTTAAAAGCTGATTTGAATAAATATATTAAAAGCTTACATTTAACGAGTTTCCTTGTAAACGCCGAATTTTTGACAATATATTCCATACCAACTTTACAGTTTATTACAGCTTTGACACACTGTATAATTTGTAACAAGAGCAAGGCATCTGCCAACTGACAAACTCTCCTGGCACTGAGTGTGTCAACACAATCCAACAGAACACATAATCCTTCACATTCTAAGAAATTTAATATCCAGTTTGAATCACTTCTTTCTATTTGTTTCTTAAGTACTACAATAGTTTTCATATTAGGCTGCTTCATCATGTGAACACATAATTCTGGTTCATAATGATCAAAAGCAACATTCACCAAGGCTCCAGTCACTAACTTTTTAAACTTCCCCTTTTCTTGTCTTGATTTTGTCTTTTCTAAATTTTCGTCCTTATTTTCACAGATTAGAACGTTTTCGGTATCAACGTCTGTTATTTCTTCATCTATTTTCGATTCGTCTGATAAGTTTAATATTGTAGAGTTTTCAGCTCCCATCTTCCCATCGTCATCTTGTGGTACGTTTTCATCACACATCTGTTGCAAATCCATTTCGTCCTTGACAACCATTGCATCCATAGAAACAGTCGCCTGCAGCTTGTCTCGCTCTTTTTTCCACCGTAAACATTTTAATTTTCCACAACAAAATTGAAAACAACTCATTTTTGTTGAAATTTAAAACATGTGATATTATTTCCTCCTAACGAAATGTTATGTTAACACTGTGTAAGGTGTAGCAAGTTGACAAAGTTTTTTGACAGTTGTCATTTATATGATCAATCTTGCGGCAAATTTATGTCAATTATTTTTTCTAATTAATTATGTACAATACACATAAACAAACATACCTTCGTTAACTTTTCAAAATTAAGAAGATAAACAAATCTTACATCCAGAGAAAGTAAAACTATTACAATGAAGATCTACTATAGTGTATATCTGACCTAGGATTATCTTTCTGACGTAGTTGTATTGTCCCCTTTAACAGGAAGTTTTCTTTAATATCACATAAAGGTATGTAAATCCATAAATAAAATTTCAACTATTTACAAATACCTCATTATCTATTTCTATACAACTCGTAAAATACGTATAAATTGCTGATACAAATCATCCCATTAAAGTAAAATGTTGAATGTTTATTTCTGTGGGTATGCTTCACTATACGACCAATAACAAACAAGTGTTTCTGGACTATTTAACATTTATTTTTCTCTTTATTCGGGTCATTATCAGTCAAACAGATTATAAAACCATTTAATGATATTACAACGAAAAGAAAATGTATACGAGGTTTCTTTTTTCCCGTTTTACAACTACTAGTACCCTTTTCATCTTCCCTGAATACTGAATGAACCCCGAGGAAAAATAACGGCAGAAAAAGATGACCGGCAAACAACAACCTCTCCATAGGATGAGACGCAAATGAGTGTCTCGTGCGTAGAAAATTCCACGTTCCATATATACACGTGATGCTAACTTGCAGGTTTATGTTTGTCGTTGATAACCTTCTGCATGGCAAATTTCTCGATATCATCCATTATATATCCTTGTTTTTCTATGGCAACTTAAACTTTCACTCATAGCACCAATCCCATTTCCATCTTTTACCTACATGATGCATTGTTTGTATGCTCGTTCTCAAAAATATGATTGATTGATTGATTGATTGATTGATTGATTGATTGATTGATTGATTGATTGATTGATTGATTGATTGATTGATTGATTGATTGATTGATTGATTGATTGATTGATTGATTTTTAACGTTAACTTTAGCAGTATTTCAGTTATATCGTGGCGTGAGCAAATTTTATAAATTAATTTCATCAACTATAAAAATATGAAAATATATGTTAATACGTATGGTGATAGAAAATTAATATCTCTTATCTCTAAAGTGATCCGAATATTACTTTATAGTGTGAATACTGAATGAAATAATCTAATAAGTGTAATCGGTAATGGGAGTAACACAATCCCATCATTGATTTGAAGCTTACAGAAATTGTTGTCAAAATGCTATTTCTTTATTACATATGGATAAAATGGACGTCTCTCTTAAAATGCAGGAAGATTATGGTGACTGATTTCCTTGTACTCTTCACAGATTGATACAGCTAACTAATGGAATGTAACGTAAATCATGTCATGTTCATTGTTTTATTACGTGTGGCTGTTAGTATTAATAGAGTAAGCTGATAATATCATATGCCATTTGAGTCCCTTCTAGACTTGTCATTGTGATTAATGAAAAGTGCAATTTAACACTATGAATAGTCATATTGGACACGTCGCCTTCCGTGAGTTGATGGCGATTGTCGTTAACTGCCAAGTGTTGATCTCTCTGACTTTATCATGCGAGAACAGATTGTGAGCTGTATATTGCATGTTTGTACCTTTTCTAGTATTCTTCTTTATATTTAGATTTTTTTATTTCCTTTTTTATTTATTGTTTTTAGGGGAGTAACAATATTGAGAATAAAATCTAGATGAGTACGCTAACTATGCAAAAATGCAGATAGATACTATCTTTATTGCACATAACTAAATATTGTAAAGTAATGCAATTTCTTGAAAATACGGGAGTCATATTTATGTGTATAATAAAGCCTACGCCCGCCACTATCTTGAGCTGAAATAAAACATGAAACTCGCTGACGTTTGTAGCAAAGGGAGAACCACATGACATTTTACCAGATCTTTATTAAAGAAACATTGAAAACATACAACTGTACATTATCTAGCTATCACGAATCTTCTATGTACCGTATATCATTAGGAGTGTTGTAAAGACATCATTATATTAGTGTCTATTAGTGGAGAGTGTCTTCGTCTTGTGGGAATTCTTTTAATGGCCTTTGAAATATATGTACATGATGTTCACCTCGTTCAATCTCAACACCTTATTGTTCGTTTTTTTGGGTTTTTTTTTTTTTTTTTTTTTGCTAACCTCTCAGATTTCAATATTTATTCCTGAATTTGATCATCAATAGGAAATGTTACAATGGATTGTGGTGAAACTTAATCATATAGTTTCTACAGAATATCCAACCAAAGTGTTCTCGAATCAAAGCATAACGTTGATTTTACTCTGATTGGATATATTGGGAAATCGGTCAACCATTCGAATTTAAATCAATTCAGTGGGTTTTTTGTCAATCAAATTGAAATTATATTTTGGTTGGGTCTCTATTTTTCTTTTTCCTTTTTTTTGGGGTGGGGGTGGGGGTGGGGTTGCACTACTTTGTCATTCCGTATTAGCTACAATCCCATATGTCTTGTACTGTGCATACATTATTAATAATTGTCACCAGTGTTTTTCTATCTTTATATGTCTGGCTTAAAAATAAATGTTATGGGAGAGGGCTATGGTGTTTAACGCCACTTTCAACAATATTTCAGTTGTATCGTGGCGGTCAGTTTCATTGATGGATTACCAGGAGAAAACTACCGACCTGTCGCAAGTCACTGACAAACTTTATCACTTAATGTTATATCGAGTACACCTCACCTGAACGGGATTCGAATTTACATCTTCAGTGGTGATAGGCACTGATTGCATATATAGGTAGTTGTAAATCCAACTACTATACGATCACGACCACGACGATTTTAAAAATCCGTGGAAAAAACAAATGAATACATGCAAATAGAATCCAAGATGGAATCTGGAAGTTATCAAAGTACATTTAACTGTTACCATATGCAATAAAATTTACCAATGACATGCGGAGGATCGGTGGTTTTCTCGGGAGTAGCAATGAAAATGACAGCCATGTTCAAAAAGCTCATCACAATAATAGAAATAACCAAGAATTATCTTTGTACTACATGACATTGAATAAAAAAGAGACCACAAAATAACCATAGCAGTTACATATGTATATATAATCTAACTTTAACTTTATTGTTAGAGTTATCTCTCTTATTTCATTATATTTAAATTTATTTTGTAAGGGGATGCATTACATGAAATTTTAAATTTGCTGACAACTCGCAGCACGGAGGCCTGTATTAACAATTAACGTACGAAATGACCCTAAATCCCTATATATACATTTTTATATGCCTATATAGGGATTTGGGGGGGGGGGGGGGGGGGGGGGGGTGAGGGGGGCTTTGGTTTGTTTTGTTACAATTTTCCTATTAAAATTTGTCTAAATTAAAAAAAAGTCTAAAATGAATTTAATTTAAATTAAGTACACGTGTATTCCATTTATCATTTGCAAAAAAAACATATATTTATTATTATTTACGTGAGTGGTTCATACGAAATGAAAAGTGTGTTTAAAAAAAATTCACACAAGTTTCTGTCCAAGTTCAGTTACTGTTTCAGTAACAGTAAACCACACTGAATCTCACATAGACAAATTACATTCTGCAGGATTTTCTCATGTTTAGAAAAACATAACTGTAAAGACCATTCCAAATCAATTAGTTGTTCTTTAGACTTGCTTGTATCTAAATTTGTTAGATGAATATAAATGATTAAAAAAGTTTACTACCACATTGCACCTCTGACTGTCCAGATTCTTATAGTAAAACAGGGATGTGGGGAAAATGCCCATGAGACAACGACCCCAATAGCTAAATTCTGATCAAAATACAGAATTTAATGAAAAATGACTTTTAAAACAGTTGCTAAAACAAGCAAAATTTCCCTCACTAAAAATGGTTCGTCAAAAAGACAAGAAACAAGATTTAGTTTTCTTGTTCCTAAAGGAAAAGACAGACGACAGACCCATACCATACTTGAATTTCAAATTTGTGGTCCTTTAAGGTCCAACACAAGGTATTTGTATTTCCCTATTTTTTAATGTGACAAAAGAAAATGTGTTGCATCACAATTTTAAGGTGATTGATCCTAAATGTCATTAGGAAAATCTAAAGTCTCAAATATGCAATTCCTATATTATATGATCACAATCATGTGTGCACTTAAACTTCAACCCGCAACCTGCAACCTGCAACCTAGACATTTTCAAATAATGCATTCATGTTACAACCATGAAAAATTCACATTTTGAGTGCAGTACAAATGAAACTACACAACAGTTTGATTATTTTCCAGCAAAAATGTTGGTCCAGTATAATGCACGTCTTTTGCTTCTTATCAGTATTGTCCTAATTTACTATAAATAACAAATACAATTCGGTGTAGCAGATTTCAGATTTAGTTATAGCTTACATAATTTTTAATGCGCTTTTCAATGATGTCTGACATATTTTCTAAAGACCCAGAGAACCGATTCATTTATCTAGAAGATCATTAACTGACAGGAGATAGCAAGATTGTGATATTTGCTCCTTGTTCCTATGACAACCTGTAATTTGATAACCCTATTAAAATTGTCAGTTTTTGTAAGTAATATGCCTGACAAATTAAAACTCTCTAACTAATCTACACGTATTTCACGATTTTGTCAGTATTTAAAATGTAAATTATTTGGTACACTTCAACCAGAAAAGCAAGTTTTTACTAAATATTAATATTTAATTTACAAGTAATGCAATATTAGGGAAATATCGATGATTGAAATTCTTTAATTTAAAGTTTATTTTATTTAGTGATTTTTTAGATTTTACGAACCTCGCTTTTGAGTAGATAAGTAACTGAAATATTTACGAAATACAATCTTGACAGATTTTATATCCCTTTATCACTGGCCCCAAAAGGCTTAACTGATCAATCTATAATTGGTTGGATAGATATCTTTTTACCTCACTTTTTACACAAAGTTCCATAAAAATGAATGAAACAATTTGGGTTTCATTTTAACACACAGCTTCGTCATGAAAACATTAAATATAAGATTAAGTAAACATTGTGTGAGAGATTCGAGTGTTTTGATCGTAAATATATTTTCTAGTTTGTTTACATATTACAATACTTGCATAGTATATTCCTCTCAGTGAGAGACTATTTGAGGTAAATAATTTGGACAGAAGATTTACACTCATCATTATAAAGTATTGTAGAAGAGGGACTTTTAAAACGGTCCCTTGGTACCGTCAAGGTAGTGTTACTATCTCCCTCTCGGGGGCCATTTCCTTTCTACTTAAATAGTATTGTATCCATTTTTAGACAGATGACGGACTATTCTGCATTATCTATTCATGGGGGTCCGACCTATAATCCGACAGTCCGACAGTCTGACAGTGCGATAGTCCGATGGTCCGATAGTCCGATAGTCCGACAGTCCGATAGTCCGACAAATGCTATATTTCTTTGAAAGTTAACACTATAACATGTGTAATATGGGGCCAGAAACCGAACCGTTTACTCACCAAATTAATTGATTGATTGATTGATTGATTGATTGATTGCAAGCAATATTTCAGTCATATTCGGGATGAGAAAAGTTTGTAAGCAAAAAATCAGAAAGAGGGGACTCTGGGATGGGTCAACATGGGCAACGGCTTAACACGGGAACTTGTTTTTCTATCTTTTCCGACGACAAGTTGGTTCTATTTTTATTCCCCGGGATTCCGACGCGTGACCCTGCTATAGTCGCCTTCTACGACAAACGCATATATAAAAAGTTACGATTGAAGGAATTGTCCCTAAGTGACACCTTATATCACGGAAAGAAACAGCATCGGAATATGACAAAATAAACAACTGTGCCCATATCCTGAAAATTACGAATATATCATTTTTGGCCAAATTATTTTTCAAAACTTTCATCAGTTTAAAGCATTTGTCGGACTATTGGACTGTCGGACTATCGAACTGTCGGACTATCGGACCGTCGGACTGTCGGACTATCGGACTGTCGGACTATCGGACTGTCGGATTATAGCTACGGCCCCCTATTCATGGGGGAGGGGTGTTAGGGCTATGGTGTTTAACGCCACTTTCAACAATATATCAGTTATATCGTGGAGTTTGAGCTATTTCAACAACTCTCTTTTTTAATTAAGTGTAACAGTAGAGCATATTTTATCTCCGGAGAGTGAAATGTATCCGATGGAATTCGATCCTGGGATCTTCCGCATTGTAAGCCACCGCCCAATCAACTGAGTTAAACGAGATATCCACTAAATCAATGAGAATGGCGATTATGAACCTACTACGGTTCGCGTTACATAAGATTAAACTGTTCTTCCTCAATAGTGTTATATATTTTATTTGTTGAAATGTTGTATTTTTTTTTCTTATCAATTTAAACTTGATTTGAATTCTTACTGTATGTTGTATGTCTTATGTTGTTGTCAACTTGACATTATTTGTTGTAATTTGCACAGCCTGTCAGGGTTTCTTGTTTTGCAATAAAGTTATTATAATAATTCTTTATTTGCATAATAATACACCCATGTGGGTCAAGCAAATACAAATACAAACAAACAAAACATAGAAAACATAAAAAATTACAATTTGATCATAATATAGGATACACAAAATAAATCCTATTAATTAATATTATATTTTTCACATGTCACACCTTTGACCAACAAGGACCTCATTTTTATATTAAAATTAAATATAAAGATCTGCAACTTTTCTAATGAGTATAAAGAAAACTATTCCTTTTCAATTGTTTCTTTGTGTTTCATTTTAAACTATAATTAAATATTAGATTCTCTAACATCAATAATCTCATGGTGTATTTTACACACACAACATTGTTATTACTTCATTATGCTCCATATTTTTTTGTGTATTTGATACATTTTGAATTGTGGAATAACATGTGTATACAATGTATGTGTACAGAGTGAATTGTGTAATAACATGTGTATACAATGTAAATGTACAGAGTGAATTGTGTAATAACATGTGTATACAATGTATGTGTACAGAGTGAATTGTGTAATAACATGTGTATACAATGTACGTGTACAGAGTGAATTGTGTAATAAAATGTGTATACAATGTATGTGTACAGAGTAAATTGTGTAATAACATGTGTATACAATGTACGTGTACAGAGTGAATTGTGTAATAATATGTGTATACAATGTACGTGTACAGAGTGAATTATGTAATAACATGTGTATACAATGTACGTGTACAGAGTGAATTGTGTAATAACATGTGTATACAATGTTGTGCTCTGTACATACTGCATAGCCAACAAAATATAGGGTATGTGTATGTGTTATGGTGCTTAAACGCCACTTTCAACAATATTTCAGTTATATCCTGGTGGTGCTAAATAATATATTGATTGATTGATTTGTATTTAACGCCAACTTTAGCACAGCTATATCCAGCGTCGAATAATATATGCATTTGTGCTATCTTGTATAGTGGAATATCGTATGTTTTTTGTGCTTTGTATATCTTTTATAGTGGAATATTGTGATTCTTGTGCTTTGTATATCTTTTATAGTGGAATATTGTATGTTTCTTGTGCTTTGTATATCTTTTATAGTGGAATATTGTGATTCTTGTGCTTTGTATATCTTTTATAGTGGAATATCGTGTGTTTTTTGTGCTTTGTATATCTTTTATAGTGGAATATTGTGATTCTTGTGCTTTGTATATCTTTTATAGTGGAATATCGTGTGTTTTTTGTGCTTTGTATATCTTTTATAGTGGAATATTGTGATTCTTGTGCTTTGTATATCTTTTATAGTGGAATATTGTATGTTTCTTGTGCTTTGTATATCTTTTATAGTGGAATATTGTGTGTTTCTTGTGCTTTGTATATCTTTTATAGTGGAATATCATGTGTTTCTTGTGCTTTGTATATCTTTTATAGTGGAATATCGTGTGTTTCTTGTGCTTTGTATATCTTTTATAGTGGAATATCATGTGTTTCTTGTGCTTTGTATATCTTTTATAGTGGAATATCGTGTGTTTCTTGTGCTTTGTATACCTTTTATAGTGGAATATCGTGTGTTTCTTGTGCTTTGTATATCTTTTATAGTGGAATATCATGTGTTTCTTGTGCTTTGTACATCTTGTATAGTGGAATAACATGTGTTTCTTGTGCTTTGTATATCTTTTATAGTGGAATATCATGTGTTTCTTGTGCTTTGTACATCTTGTATAGTGGAATAACATGTGTAATTGTGCTTTGTATATCTTGTATTGTGAAATTACATGTGCTTCTTATGCTTTGTACATATCGTATAGTGGAATAACATGTGTAACTGTGCATTGTACATATCGTATGTGGAACAGCATGTGCTTCTTGTGCTATGTACATCTTGTATAGTCTGGGTACCCTGGTTTCCTCCACCAATAAAACTGACCGCCACGATATAACTGAAATATTGTTGAAAGTGGCGTTAAACACCATAAACCAAACCAAACATCTTGTATAGTGAAATAGCATGTGTATTTGTGCTTGGAACGTCCTGTACAGTGGAATCACATAGGTATAAAGATAACAAAGTATAATATAAGACTTACCTTTGATTAATTTCTTTGTATCGTTATCAGCTTTGATCAGGTAGTCCATACCTAGCTTAGAGTTTATCACAGTCTTTATACAGTCTACAACCTCCAGTAGTAATAGGGCTTCAGATAACTGGGTAACACGACCTCCACTTAAATTGTCTACACAGTCCAATAACACTGATAACCCTTCAGTTTCTAAAAATCCTTGGATCCAGCTTTTATCGCTCTGTTTTATTTTTCTCTTCAATAACCCTACAGTTTTAACAGTTGGGGCGTGCATCATTTTAACACATATTTCAGGCTCACAGTTCTCAAAATCTGGATTCAATAAGGTGGCGCTTATCATCTTTTTTAATTTATATTTCTTTTTCACTTTGGGTCGTGTTGTCGCTTCGTCATCTTTTTCTTCACCATCACTGCTTGTAGCATCTGTATCCTTTTCGTTTTCTGAAGACTTTCTACTTTTTCTCTCCTCTGTATCCATTTTATCAGAATTATGCAGTTCTACCGTAATTGTATTGTCGTTATCGTCGTCGGTTAAATCGTGAGCAGTCACAAATGTCGCATCAACTTCGTCAGCGGTGTTTTCTGACTTTCTTCTGTTGTGTTTTTTCCTCCTTCTAAGTGACAGCCTATGAATTGTATTCCTTATTGTCCTGAGTAGGGTAGCCATAGCTGGTTGTTGTTGTCTGAAATTAACCAAGCATACAATAAGATAACTTAAACACACGAAATCATTGTTTTTCCATATCTCAAGATTTACTTTTCAGTGCTTCAAAGTCATCGTACACCTATACCTGTATTCAGTTTAAATATGTTTCGTCTACTATTATACGCCCACTAAATATTTTTTTAAAAAATAAAACTTTTTCTAAATATTAAAATATTTACCTGTATATGAAGGAGATATTTAACCGTGTGTGATCATTTCCGGAATTTAAGAGCCGAATGTTTATATTCAATCACAAATCAAGTTATAAATAAACTATGTGTAGCTGATATCTAAATCCTTCAGGCGGATTTTCGGTTTAAGGTTATAATTGCATATTATTAAACGTTTAGCTGGACTAGATAAAAAAAAACGGTAATTAAAAGAATTCAAATACAATTGATTGAGTGAGTTTATATGGGGTCAAATGTCAAGGATCTAGGTGTATTTACGCTAACCTCAAAGAAATGAAGATATCCCGAGAGCAGATAAATGTCCATACACGTACATGTATACATTTATACTACATGTATGATAAAAATTGACAAATGTTCCGAAAATAATCTTTATTCTCAATTTTAAACTTATAAGAGATTTATGATTATTGATTTAAGTTTAGGTCGTCTTGTTTAAATAAAGATATCTGTAGAACTGTATTATATTTATATATGTACAGTATTAATGTGTACAGATATCTGTAGAACTGTATTATATTTATATATGTACAGTATTAATGTGTACAGATATCTGTAGAACTGTATTATATTTATATATGTACAGTATTAATGTGTACAGATATCTGTAGAACTGTATTATATTTATATATGTACAGTATTAATGTGTACTAGTATTCAGATTTTCTTGTTTGTTTATTTGCTTATCATAATTCTCTTGAATTAATGGCAATACAATACAAATTTGAATTTGAATTTTTGAATTTTATTTTAACAACAACGCCAAACCAGTCTTTGTCATTTTGAAATCTTTCTGTAACCATGAGGTTGGAACAAATTGCTAATAGTGGTGGTCAATGATATTACATGTATATCTCCGAAAGATGTTAAGGTCTACAGATATATAAGTAAGATTCCCCAGCATGGTGGTGTACAACGTTAACCCCCCTATCGGGACGTTCAACGTTCGTGTTGTCAGATTATCATGCTCCTGGCTCGTTAAAGAATTTATCCTCTTTTTCCATGAGGCAACAATATTAATAGACTCATCGTAGCCCACCTTTTTCCTACTTGTTAAATTTTTGTTTATACTGATAACCGCCCCTATGTTGTTATTTTTGCTATGTTCGTCTCGAGTGAGTTCGATACTCGGTCGGGGCAAATCAACGACTACAAAACTGGTTTTATAGGTATGCTCGACTCGAGTGGGTTCGATACTCGGTCGGATCAAACCAACGACTACAACACTGATATTTGTAGTTATGTTCGTCTCGATTAGGTTCGATACTCGATCGAATCAAATCAACGACTAAAACACGCGGTACTAAGGAGTAAGAACAAAACGTTGATTTGTTAGGAGTCGTAATGTCCGAGAAGAACGACGTGGATATCCCATGTCCGTGGAATGTTGGTCAGTTAGTTAACGCTATAAATAACAACTCAATGTGTTGATATCATCAAAAAGTAACAACATTTTCTATCTATGAAATGGCTGAAAAATTGCTCACTTGTCGTTAAACAAGAAGCATTCACTCACTCACTCCCTTTGTTTATACACTTGTCTTCGTTAATCAATGTTTAATCTTATGGAGTTTAACTATGTGTTGTTTAGAATGGTAATTATTAATATCTATACGTGACCACCAACAATTCATAAAATAACCGCCAACTCGCGTGAGAATGACACAAGAACTCTTCATTTAATAAGGATATTAAACAGCAACTATAACAGAAATATGAAGAATTATTTTTTGATAAGCTAAAATCAACTACAGAAAACAGTAAAATTTATATATACAGTAAAGTTAAAACTGAATATGAAATGAATAACTATATACTCAATATTAATTATGAAGACAGAAAACTTTTATGTAAAATGCGTGTATCGGATCATTTTCTTGAAATTGAAAGAGGAAGATACACAAGAATTAAAAAAGAAAATAGAATATGTAAATTTTGTGATTTAAAAGAGGTTGAACACAGGCACTTGTTTCATTCAAAAAATATATGCCCCCTCCTCTTCCTTACTTCAAGGTAAACATCTGCCCTTTACCCCTTCACCACTTCGCCTCAATATTTTTCGCTTATTTGTGAACCTTTCGCTGACCCAATTATATCGTTACACTCCAGAGATATTTCTCTTTTCGACTGCCACATTTAAATATAAATACCGGGCCCCCCTCAGACGAATTGGACAAGAATATTCAGCGAAAGTCGCATTTTCTATTTTTCAGTCACTGAAACGGATACAACCACTTCCGGTTTGCGCTGGATTTTTCATATGCATTCGGAATTCTCTAGACCGGCCATGTGTATCAATGCCATCATGATCATCTCCTCTCAAATGTTACGTAAGCC
Source organism: Bathymodiolus septemdierum (assembly GCA_963383655.1). NCBI lineage: Eukaryota > Metazoa > Mollusca > Bivalvia > Mytilida > Modiolidae > Bathymodiolus > Bathymodiolus septemdierum. The sequence goes on along the minus strand of OY726524.1, from coordinate 37,108,445 downwards.
TTTAAAATACAGATAATTGTTCCAATGCAGATTATTAAAATATGTTCAACTCTAAATTACCGACATTTGATTTTTAAAACATCTTTTTTTTTAGTTTCTAAATCAATTTAGAACGGACTGGAAGTGACTGTATCCGTTTCAGTGACTGAAAAATATAAAATGCGACTTTCGCTGAATATTCTTGCCCAATTCGTCTGAGGGGGGCCGGTATTTATATTTAAATGTGGCAGTCGAAAAGAGAAATATCTCGGGAGTGTAACGATATAATTGGGTCAGCGAAAGGATCACAAATAAGCGAAAAATATTGAGGCGAAGTGGGGAAGGGGTAAAGGGCAGATGTTTACCTTGAAGTAAGGAAGAGGAGGGGGCATATATTTTTTGAATGAAACAAGTGCATGTGAGGTTGAAGATGAGCTTCATTTTTTCTTTAGATGTAAGAATAACCATACTTTGAGAAATATACTGTACAAAGATATAAACAGAATCTGTCCTAAATTTAATGAATATGACAGAGCTAAAAAAATTACAATTAATTCTGTCATCATCACAAATTATGCGGTTTACGGTACCATTCGATAAAAAGTCGATAGCACTGAAGAAAGTGGGCTCTACTGCTGCATAATTGTAATTGAATGTTGATCAATTTGTTTTCATTTTTATACGTTCTTACTATGTCTTTGTCTACTTTGTTTGTGTACGTTGTTTGTATATATTCCTTGTATATGCCTTCAACCCCTAGAGGTAAAATTGAGCATTGAAAAAAGAATTGTATTAATTTCATATTATTCTGCAATTGTATGATTTTGAGTACTAATAAAGGGGGTCAAATAAACTTCAGTTTTATTTAGTCATGGAACTAATAAAACATTTCTGGTACCTGATTCATGTAGAACGACGGAAAGATTCAGAAACAGTATAATCGCTTCATTTTCACATAACATGACACTATTGAAAACGATTAGAACGACGTTTTTCAGCTATTTCCAGACAAATTGGCGGTTGTTTCGGACTTTTTCATATTGCAGGATAAACTCAATATACGTACATTGTCGTTAAATATAAAATTAATTTGCATTTGCTGCGAACCAGGCTAGAAAAGCTCTCCACTACCTGTTTCTAAAGCTTGTATAAATAAATTATATATTTTCCGACAATGTACGTATATTTATTTCTGAAGCTAATATTCAGGATATCTATTTAAAAATAAATACACATGTGCGTTAACAATGATTAAAGGAAATAAACAGATTATATATTTATATATGTAGATATATTTAGAATACATGTATTTTTTACCTGATAATATACATACTGATGAAGAATATCAAGACATATCCTAATATAAACCGAAAGAATAAAACTCCTATAATATGTACGTACGTGTATGCAACAAATACAAACATATTTTTTTGCATACGAGAACGTATGTTAAACAAAACTCACTACAGCCCCCGGTCATTAAACATCAATTAAAATTGCACGAGGACGACCTCAACTCAACTTTACTCAAAGGGAGATGCCATCTCAGATGTACACAATTTTATTGAGGATATTATTTTACACATTATGATGATTCTATTTTATTTAAATAATTTCATATTAATAATGAAAAAAATATATCCTTTAATTTCTAACATATGTTTATAGTGTTATCTCCCCTTTTCTGATATATGTTACTTTTAAAGTTTCATTCGGAATATATCAAAAAGGGGGAGGAATTACATGTCTAAATTTAATTAGATTGATATAGGTCAATACATTTTTGTACTTTGATATAAAGGTATCTCGATATCCGATCATTTAATAGAATGTGAAAGACGGTACAAAAATATTAAAAGAGAAGAACGCATTTGTGATCATTGTTCTTTTGGATGAAATTGAAGATGAAGGTTTGACGATTGTCTCCTCTGACACCGTATGATATACCATCACACAATTTGTCCAAATGAACGTGAAAAGTGCATTTGGGGAATCGTATCGACCAAATAAAACCAAATGTTCAAAGAGTTATCTTTCCTAATATTAGAGACCGATTTCATTTTGGGCGAGTTCAGGTGGAACTATACATTACTGAATAGAGTCTCATTTGAACGACCAACTCTTATCAAAGAGGGTATATGTATGCCTTTTGCCGTCCAGCGTCAAATTCCATTTTAAACTAAAATTAGCGTCATTATAGACCAGCACTGGGCTGCATGAACCTCACTTAAATTTAAGACTCAATTACTTAAACCTTAATTGTACATTATTTTCATGTAATTTCTAATCCGAATAATCTAGTCGTTATATTCCGACTACTTACGATCGCTGCATCGCGAAACGATTGTCGATAGAGGGCGCAGTAATCATTTGAGTTAGTACATTTCCAGTAATTATAAGTGTCAACTAAGTTTTAATTTACACTTAAATTTAATTAAGGCTTGTGCAACCCATTCCTGATTTTTTTTTCGAGCTTCGTTAAGATCGGTTTTTGAAACATTTAAGATCTATAACAACATTCCATTTAGGGTCATGTCAGGGGTCATATTTTCAACCGATCAATCAGCAAGAGTCTACATTTAAAACAGAGTATACGCCATCAGCTGTTGTCAATATATTTAACTGTCTTGCATATGATTGGACGGTCAGTCAGAGATGACCTCAATCGAAAATGTTGTCAAATTTGAATATATCTCCAACAATAAAAATTAAAAAATATGCAACCAACATCTGTATTTATTAGATTGCTGCTTACCGGACTGGTCTAAGAAAACCGTCACTCGGCACAACTCGCCCTATTCCGTCGATAGAAAGAGAGCATTGGATTTATCCGGGGTTTGCCGATTGAGAAAACAATGCAACAGTTATGAATAATTTTCATCAGTCGAACTTCCCCCATTTTACCCTACTAGATACTTGTTCATGTTTACCCCCCCTCCCCCCTCCCCCCTTTTTTCCCCCTTTGTTAAGGATGTAACAAGGTACCAGATAAGTAGCTAGATACTTACTGCATTAGATGAAGAATATTTGGACGTTTATTTGTCGTTATCCGTTCCACCATACAGTCATAATTTTTCATATTTCTTATACGAATCATATTTATGTACAATATAAAATTTAGTCAATTCAAGAACTTAACAAGTTATAAAAATTACTTTTACAATGCGTTTCTTTTTTAATTTCTATATCCATAATCTCTTGGATACTTAAGACTAGAATTAAGTCTGAGATAAGATTGTTTACTATTTATAATATATAACATCATAAAGTTGGATCTATATCAAACCAATAGTTATATTGGTCTTATATTTGGCACAGAAATTGATGATGACTCGATAGTTTGTATGAGGAGAGGACCCAACAAAATGTTACTCGGCGTTGAGTTGAATGTTCAGACGTTTATATATATATAACATATATCTATTATGCAACTCGGTGTCCTTTAGGGGTCAAGTGTGGTAGATATCATGTGTGGGTGTAGCTTGCTTCAGACGAATATAACATACGGGCGTATTATTTCCACGATCACATATTTGTTGAAAGTTGTGGTATTATCTCCCTTGAAAGTTGCGTAATGACGAAAGCACAGGTACAAATAGGTCAGATGCTAAATATGAAACAGTAGTTTTCAATTTGTTCTTCCATTACGTGTATTTGTTTATTTCAGTACTAAAGATGGCAAGACTGGAAACCTTTAATAATTATTATGCCTTTGAAATCTATGCAAGTCTTAATGGATTTTTGTAAAATGAATGACATGTGATAGCTTCAGCTGATAAAAGGCTGTTTAGCATCATAATTCCTAGTTTTAGACCCTGAAACATTTACAGTATTATTATACCTAGTTTTAGACCCTGAAACATTTACAGTATTATTATACCTAGTTTTAGACCCTGAAACATTTACAGTATTATTATACCTAGTTTTAGACCCTGAAACATTTACAGTATTATTATACTAACGAATCTTTCTTTTAATGATATTTAATTTGTAATATAATCAGGGCCGTAACTACCATTGAGGCAGACGAAGCAGTTGCCTCGTCTGATTTTCTGAGAACAAAAAAGAAAAAAACAGAAAAAATCAGTGAGGAGGGGGGGGGGGGGAGAGAAGAAGGACTGAAAGCCAACTTCAACTAGTTTTAATCATCGACTATGACTTCCTTTCTTGGCTCTTGGTACATTATAAGTCTCTGTTAAGTGTTCTCGAAACTGTCCTGTCAAAATCCAATGTCAGGTCGCAGCCGATGCTTCATCATATATCACGCTGTGTTACTCAAATTCGATTTTTACAGTATGCATTAGGATACATATAAGACCTTTGTCGATCCTTCTCTAGTCAGAGTCCTGTGGCTTAGTGAAAGCCCATCAAGAGGCTCGAGATCTTGTTTTGCTTTTTCAGGCACACCAGAGCAGATTCCGATGCAGAGTTTCATGGTCTGTACGAGCGTTTCCGTCGAAAATGAAAATGACGTTTTGCCGACAAAGCCAAGAAGTGCACAAAGGGAAAGACACAGAGCAAACGCCCCAGTCAAAAGTATCGAAGATCATTATCGCGTTAACTATTTTCTTCCATTCAGTGATCATATCACATCTAAATTCGCGATTTCCCCACGAACTGAAAGCAATTTTCTACGGAAATTATCTGGTACCAGCCCTTGTAAATAATGTATATCCGCAAATAGTTAATGACACGAAAACAGAATACATGAGTGACTTGCCATACTCAAATGATCTTCCACAAGGGGTTGACAGATGGGTGGCAAAATGTATCTGCTGCAACTTACAGTTTGTCAACACACTTACAGACTCAATTTCTTATGCTGACACTGACTTGAACCCAAATGTTCATGTGATTTTAAAGCTACTTCTAACATTGCCAGTCAGTTCCTGTGCATGTGAGAGGTCTTTCACGGCTCTTAGGTGCCTCAAGACTTGGTGTAGAGCAAGCAACATTGACTGAAGATCGCCTGTGTGGGTTGGCGATGCTTCACGCCCACCGTAATGATACTGTCGGGCAGTTAAATCCATAAGCTATTCTCAAAGATGGGATTCGAGTGCAATAGGACAATCCATCTTGCATTCACCGACTAAGTACTGTCATTAGAAATTATTCATTAAAATATTATTTTAAAAATCAATCAGTTGTGTTATGCTTAATTTACCGTAGAAGCTTCGACGGCGTGGTCGCTATTGACGATAGTAACTGCATGGTATATAACGCGTCTAAATAATGTAGAAATCGATAAACAAAAATGCATTATTTTGGGCCGTTAAGTCCCAATTTTCCACTGCCTCCTCTGTTTTAAACCCACAGTTACGGCCCTGATAATAATTAATAACTGTATAGATAATTACATCTATATTATACATGGTCAATTGATATACAGGAAAACATACTTGGACTTTTCTAATGGTTTGAAGATGTGGTTTTCATGAAATGTAATAATCATATTGCTCAAGTATTCTATCAAATAGTAAAATATCACAATTAGAGTTAAACAAAATTACTCTATTTTCAACAACAAAATGAATAATAGAAGTAACTATAGTTAATGAGAAAAAACCTGGAAAAACCACCGACCTGTCGCAAGTCACTCTTTATCACATAATGTTGTATCGATTACATCTCACCGTGAGCGGTATTCGAACTCACAACTTTAGTGGTGATAGGCACTGATTACACAGATTACACAGATAGTTGTAAATCCAACTACCCTACGATCACGACCACAATCACCCACAAACATCTACTATTACCTATTTTAATAGTATATATATAGGGGTGAGGACATTTCGTGCGATGATTGTACCGGCCCCTATTGTCATGATATAGACGAGAGAAAAAAATCCCTTGTCGTTAAATAATCACAGTCTCCCTCCTTTGTCATTGAACATCAATAATGTAAATCTCATTACCTTTAAAAACCTACATCATGAAAATTTTAATAGAATAGATTGAAGATGTGAAAACAATAACAATAAGTATATATGTATATATATATATATATATATAACCGTAATATTACACCAACCTTTTAATATCGTGAATCCAACATCTTACAAATGAATAACTTTCATGTGATACATGTAGTAGATCTTGCTTCACTGTCAATAACGTGTTGATCATAAAAACATTGTTACAAGTATGTCAGACAGAGGAAGTTCGTGGTTACGTAATAGAGAATACACTTGTAAAAATAATCAACGAGAACCGTGAGGGTCGAGTTGATTATTTTTAAGAATCTACAAGTTCTCTTGTTATATAATACATTTCCATCTGCAAAGGTGTTTTCATTTTATATTTTTACACTTTTAAAATTTAGAAAGCCAAATTAGATAACAATTAACAAAATAAACCGATAAATTTTTATTGGCATTCGTGTACGTTCTTTCGATTCTCGTTTATATTTAGATATTTCAAGGTCTTTCAAGTGTCCCAAACATTCACCTATGGTCTATGTGATTTTTAATTATTTGCGGTCGGTTCGTTTCTTGTTGTTTGTATAACGAGAATATATTTTAAAAGTTCACGTACTCGTCAGTTCTGAACAAAAAATATGCCAGGTTTAAAATGCTTGTATCGTGTCTTGTATATATTGATCAATTAAATACAGTTATTGATATCTTTTTTAAAGCTTATTATCAAGTCAAAAATTAATTATATTGTATAGTACTATAGTATTATGATCACCGTAGCCGATGGTTAGATTGAAGTTTTCAAACCTAACGCAGACTTTAAAAGGGTCAGCAGGCAATGCCGTCTTAGCACATGGGCACACTGGGCAGTTGCCCGGGGGCCCCACGAGCATATGGATCCCATGCTAATATATGTATGTTGTATACAGTATGTTTTTATTGTTTAAACACTGGTTTTGTTGAAGGTACCAATACAATAAATATATGTTTAATTTTTATTGAAATTTACAGTTTTATTTCTGTGAGTGGTTATGTAGATAGGGGCTCCAGTGCACTACTTTGGCCCGGAGTCTATTGTGCTGTTAAGATGGCACTGCCAACAGGGGTTCGATACCCGCAAGTCCCAAAATATTTACAGCACGTTTTAAGCCTAAAATGGTAAAAGGTTGAAGTTCATACATACGCAAGAACAAACGAATAAATTGATTCTTTAAAATAATCAGAAAAATGTATTACTTTCAAATAACATCATACCAGAATTCGAGAAGTAAATCAGAATTAAATTATGGGGGTCATGTTTTTACTTTCAAGATTTTTTCAAGATTTATTTGAAAACACTCAGATACATATACAAGTGTAACAAGAGGTCATTTTTTTAAATAATATATACATTCAAGACATGACAGAATGAACATACGATAAAAAATAATAAATTTGACAGTAAATATAATATAAAGTTACAACATAATACAGGCAGTTACATATAATCAGAGTAAGGCAGCAGCTTTTCTAATAAAAATTGGAAATCTATTTATTATTATTTGACGACAAGATTATGTAGAGATATTAATAGGAAATTATTACCACGTAACATGCAGATGCAGTGATTATGTGTCGAGTTATTATATATAATTACATGTAATTCATCAATTGTAACAGGAACATAGTAGATGTACTAATCCATCCCCCATCTAATGACAAAACAGTGCATAAACCACTACAGTGACAGCCTAATTAAGAAACTGGAATGAACAATATCTAGGATTACCGCACTTAAATTAATATGACTAATTGATTAATAAAAGCGTTGGTGGACAAATGATGTTACTTCTTAACGTTTTACTTTAATTTCTGAATGTTTCGAACTGACATGATTTAGGAGATGCGTTACCTCTTCATTTATCTTAATAATTATTTCCATGAATATCTACAATATGTACGGTCTTTAACTATTCAAAATGATTTCTCCATGCAGTAACATTTCAACACTGTCAGGTAGGGGGGTCTACCAACACTAATTTAATAACATTCAGACGTGGTTCTCTCGATCTACAACGTTAGCGGTTATAAATGCGATCTAAAAGTTTGTCAGTAACTTGCGACAGGTCGTTGGTTTCTCCGGGTAACGGTTTCCCCCACCAATAAAACTGACCACCATGATATGACTGAAATAGTGTTGAAAGTGGCGTTAAACACCATAACCCCCTAATTTAACCACTCAAATACAAAAGTAGTCCCTTTTAAAGAAATAAAGGTTCTTTCGCTTTGACGTATTTTTAATTCAACAACAGTCATTGTGGCTAATTAAGCCTTCTCTAACAATTCACAGGAGACTAAAAAAAAACGATAAATTTTATCTTAACATTTGCACATGTGCATTTTTTATGTTATTTTTCTTCATTTTGCACTTAAATTTTGTTGGAAAGATATTAAGAAAAGTTTGAAGAACATACCAAAGGGGTAATCAGAAGCCATAAATCGAAGAAGGACATACAACAAATCTCGCCACATTGTTTTTTTTTATTTTGGGCGTGCGTGTAGGAACTAATTTTAACATGTAAACATTTTAACGTGTTAAATTATATGTGTCGACCAATGAAGACTGGCGATACAAATTTGTTTATATGTCGCCATCGGAATTTCTCGGATGCCGGTTTAAGCTTAGATCAATGGTGCTTAACGCCACTTTCAACAATATTCCAGGCGGTCACTGACAAACTTTACCACATAATGTTGTATCGCTTGGATGCCAGAGAAGAGACACCGGTTAACAATGATAAATAGAAAAAATCAGATTCTCTTACCCACTAATAGGTGTAAGTACTCCCAACAGTGTAACATGTTATACCAATACTCGTTATATCCCCCCCCCCCCCCCCCCCCTTCTTTTTTTTTTACAAGAACGAAGTGTTTTATTTACCGGATACGTGGGTATACCAATAAAGACTAGCAGCCTTGCGGTGCTGTGCTTTTACTGCTATTCAATATGACTTTTCCGCATAAAAAATATTGTTTTTCCGTATAAAAATTTTGACTTCCACAATTATCATTTTTTTTTATTTCCGCAAAATTTAATTATATAGCCTTCCGTTAGTCAGGATTTATCTGCTCACCAAAGGGTGAAGTAGCATTATGACCAAACTAACTTCTGAACATTCAACGAACAGTGTTAGTTTTAACTGACAATTTCTCTCCTCTGCGGGACTCAAACTCTCACAATTGATACACTGCAGTACCTAATTCGTTTGACGAATCATCCACGTTATCACGACAAATAAAGTGATTACATACTGTACCTCTTGCAAGTGACTGATATGACCAGGATGGCGTTCGGTAATATTTTGCCCGTTTGATTTTCTTTATTTAGACCGAATGGTTTATGGACATCGGCACTAAAATTGTTTCGTGCAATGGTCCAGTCCCTACCTCTACTTTACTACAATGTAACCAAGTTAACCAACTGCAGTTTTTACACTAACCACTTCAAATCATTAATTTAACATTTTTTTTACAAATGGGGTTGACAGCTTCCTCCAGAATTTTTCTTGACAATGGTATATCCCCTATTCACATTACACACATTTGTCAATATAAATCAACGTATTTTAGATTCAGTTTTGCGAAAATAATTTATTAATGATAAATATTACACGAATGTCTTCTAAATGGTTGCTGCCCGGAATGTTGCTATTAGAATGCTAGTAAAACACTGTATGGTGATGACATGGGAGTACAACTACACATCCAATTATTACAAGGAGACAGTTTCTATCACGTCTGCTTACCCGGTTACATCATTATACAATTATTGACTTTTAATGAGGTCTACTCATGACTATACGGACCTGGTCAATGATTGATTGACCGAGGCCAACGGCCGAGGCTAATCAATCATTGACCAGGTCCGTATAGTCATGAGTAGACTGAAATTAAAGTCAATAACTGCTTTATTAAATAATAAGAAATTTTTCAAACTTTTCAACAGTATATTCAACAAAATAGGCTACAATTGTTTTATCATTTTTCAAGATTATTTAAATATTAAAATTTTGAAATATGATGAAAATTTTGAAATCTTATGAAATTTTTGAAAGTTTGAAATTTTATAAATTTTGAAATTTATAAAATTTATAAAAAAAATTCTGAAATTGTTTAAATGTTGAAATTTTTTTTTAAATTTTGAACTTTAAAAAAAAAAATTAATTTAAAATTTTTAATTTTTTTTTAATATGAAATTTTTGAATTTTTTTTTAATTTTTGAAAATTTTGACCTTTTTTGCAATTTGATTGGCCGACTGGAAATGCAATCTCGTCTCTGGTTGGACAACGTTAAAACACCGAATAGACAATAGACAAAAATAGACACAAGCCCGAATATACCTCACGCGAGGTGTACTCACTGCACGCGAGGTATACTCACTGCACGCGAGGTATACTCACTCTGAGGTAGAGTTGAGAAAATGCTGTTTAGGCCAATCAGCGAAAAGCAAAATTCCTTATCATTTGATAAAGCCATATGGTGTCCTTATATAAGTATACGTGACCTGATCAACCAGTATACTGTTTATTTAGAAATCCTCCCCCACACACTTAAATCTTTACATGAATTTATATTTGAGATACTTACAGAAAACATGCTGTGCTCCATCTTCTCAACACTGTGGATATGGATGAGGAAGACAGTCACACTACTTTCTGTAATATTATACAAATAATATATCAGACTTATACAAGTGTAACTATCAACCGTGGCACGCAGATAAAAAAAATAATTGTTACGTTTAAAATATTGCCACAGAGAAAAACGATTTCAGTGTAAGATATCAAATGTGAGATGGGAAGTTTGATATGACAAAAATAAATAAATACCGAAGTGCGAATGTCGTTGTTTAACATGTACGTATAGACTGTAAAATCATTACATCCGTAGCATGCACAAAGTAATGTTATTTGATATTCGAGAATTTTTTTAACTGATAATACGGCTTACAATTTTTCGGTTACACCCACTTGTGGTTTGTCTTTTCTTTAAAAAAAAAAATAAAAACCTTCTTCACTTTACAAGGTCAAGGTGCATAGTCACAGTCATTTTATTTTTAGAATTATTTATTACAATCGGGTGCTCCTCGGGCATAGGTAACCTTAGCCGATCTTGGCTATCCTGTTTATGCGTGTGTGCCCTTTTGATGACCTTTGACTATTTGCTCTTAAATCACATTTGACTATGAGGAATAACTGATTGTTACTACAGTAACGCGCCGTGTGCTCTAAATTAGATATCCACATTTTTATTGAAACATTGAAAACTTAAAATGTGAGTGATTGTTGTTTAACGCCAGTTTAGCAATTTTTCAGCTATTTGAAAATATGGTCTAAATGACCACTGAAATATGCGTACATGCCAAAAGTACAATCAGTTGTTAGGGTGATGGGGCGGGGGGTTAAATACTGTTACTAGACAATTAAAATCAACTTACGAAATCTGACTACAATCCAATAAATTCAATATTCGCAGAATGTTCACGCAGAGTTTTTTTCTACATTCGATGTTCAAAAGCAGGCATTAACACGCACACAATTACTTCAAACAGAAATATTCATTAATTACTAAGACGGTCTTTTTGTTCCGATATACTTGTCGTAACTTCTCAACTAAGGTCCAAGTCGTTTAAATATTCATATCTTGTCACCTATCGGTCAATATTTGATATTCTTGTGACATGCCTTTTCACTTTTTACATGGTAATATCGAATTAATGGCCTAATATTATTCAGTTTCCTAAAATAAATGGTTTTCACAGAATAACATATTGTTTTACCTTAAATGACCCGTGTGTATTTACATGTATCACAAATACTGGTAATAAAATATATATTTATCATCACGGATTACATGAAAACTCACCAGGTGGGGGTTCTATCAATTTGTTCTTTTTGATTTTTATAAATTGTATAAATATTTCAACAGATAGTGGAACATTTAACAAGAAATTTATTGAAAGTGTAATTTTGTAAACCTGTGATAAATCTGGAGACTAACTTATAATAGAATTTAAAATTATTCTACAAGAAGTATCCTATTTATATGATTAGTCACGCGTTATATAGAAATTGGCAATGTGAGATCATGAAACTGAAGCCAGTTAAAGAATTAAGATAAATTATTAGAAGCATTTAACTGATCCATAAATTGTATGATTTTAAACACCGAGACCGCATATTCAATAGTTTTAAGCCTACCATTTCGTTTCGAAGACAGCAAAAGATACCAAGATGTTATGATAAAAATATCGTAAATTAATATTGAAAGACAACCACGTGACAAAAATCGAGACACTTAGACAGACAATAATCGACATGAACTAACACAGAAAACCAGAGAGGAACGAGCAACAGGATCCCCATCGAAAGACAGAGGTGAACTTGTGTTTCGAAAGAAGAAGATCCTGCTCCAAATGTGGCATACATCGTGTTACTCAGTCAAAGTCATTAGTCAAAGTCCATTAAATGTCGTAAACGAAGTAAAATGAACGGAAAGAGATTACGACAGTGCTATCAGATCCCGAGTCATGACAGTGGTGTCGTAGTGATCAATCACATGATGATGCCGACTGTAAAATTTCAGAAGTGAAGACTCAACAATCAATCTGTACTAAAACCCCATGTACAAGCAGTTTGCTCATCGACAGCAATTCTTTATATAGAAAACTCAGACAGGATGTCCAGGTCCTGAATATCGTATAAACCCTGTATGTAGGTGCTGTAGGAATGTTGCTGCAGGTATCAAAACTTTTTATTGTTAATAAAGGCCGTTTAAAAATCGTTAACATATATTTATATATATATATTTATATGTTAAAACGCAGAAGTGCCATTTCTATAATGCATCCTTTTCATTAACATAATTATTCCTTTGAAACAAACACCATATGAACGAAATCATGGAGGTGTACTTGTCAAGAGGATTTGTATGCCAACATGACAATATTGCAAATTCATGAAGAGATGGATTTTGCAGAAATGTGATTTTGTTCTTTTTCGATAAGAACTATAAACCTTTTCAGCCTTTAGACTTTATACTGATAGATTTGTTCAAATACTTTTTTAAAGTACGAATTCGGTAAAACTGAACAAGGAAAGCCCACAATTACAAATAGAACAGAAACATTTTCTCACAACTGATATTGGCTAAGAAAGCTAGGTCAGTCAAAAGAGTAACTGGGGACCTGTCTCCTTCAAACCGAATAAAGTTGACTCACTTTTCAGTATTCTTAGACCTGTCACCAAAGCTAAAGGTTAACAGTGTCTATAAGTCAAAAGCTTAAAAGAAATCATATCCCAAGGTTCAAAATGTGAAAGTGGTGTTAAGTCGCTAAACTCAGGCAGGTACTACATGTTTTTGTTTAGGTCGTTCAATGCAGAAGTTTTAAATAACGTGTTGTAAAAACTAATTATTGCCAAAATCAATGAAAGATGGAATGTCCTGCCAGAAGTTGATCCGAATGGTAGAGGTGTACAACATGTGTCCTCAAAAAAGAAGAGAGGAAAATCCTCTAGTTGTTGAGCGGAGTCGCATAATGTCACTGTTGACTGCTTAGCAGTCACATAGATGCGTTTGGTGGCTTTTTAGAAAAAAAATTCTGTTCGACAGACGTTCAAGACAGTAACCAGAAAGTGCAGGTGTAGTTATTCTAACCCTTGGTGAAATTTCTTTCCTTTGAATCTAGGCAGACGATCCTCTTTCAAGGGAAGTCGGAGGTTTGGAACAGGACAATGGGTTACGATCCGAAAACCAAGACTGTCTGCTAGACCAAACCGGAGCACTAAATTGTCATGCTACCATCATCCGTTATCTTGTCGAAATTCTGTGGAGAAGGCGAAAAGGTGTAAATGAACATCCTTTTTCAAGAGAGGGTAATTGCATCCACGGCTCAATGTTTCTGATCTCGAATTGGAGAAACATATGTCTCCAGTTTGTGGTCTATTGGCGACAAACTAATTTATCATCTCATGTTTAGAGTCATAGACTGAACAACAACCGGATGTAACGCCCATTCCGTATTCACTGGAACACGGAACATGGAATCGAGATGATGCATCCGCTATGCAATTATGATCGTCTGGGAAATGTCTCACTGACAACAATCTCAAACTGTCGCATAGCAAGAGTATTTCTCAGCAAAGAAGATGAGTAATTTCCTCCTTGTTTCTGCAATAAGCCACTATTGTTGTGTTGTCTGTGGCCATCAACAGATACTGTACTTGGATCACTTCTTAGAAGTGTCTTAATGACAGTAGAACTGCTCTCATTCCCAGAACAAACCCACACACCTGACACTGCTCTTGCTTATAGGATAGCACCTCGTTCTGTGAGGGGTGTATCCGTATAAAGAATCTGTGGGCTCTGGACGATCCAGGGGTAAAGCTATTTTTGGTTCCACCTCTGACGATAACATTTAAGATGATGCAGTAGTTTGGGCAGAACAGAGATAAAGGTCTCCGACATCTGAGAAACTTGAGTCCAAAACTCACTGAGATGTCACAGAATTGGACGTATATAAAGACGGTCTGGGGTAATAACATTCATCAGAAAAATCAGAAACCCCACCAGCTGTAAAATGGACGAGCAGAAACTTGTGATACGTGAAAACAAAATTCACTAGCATGTGTAATAAAAACGTATATATCAAAATTAGTGCACACGACGCGCTTCTGGAACAACCTCCATCAGGTGCGCTCAAAGCCAGTGATTACACTGCTACTCTCTACGAGCCTATGTAAGTAAATATGGTGTTTTGGCGAATCGACATTAATTGGGACCCTGATGAAGTTAGGGGCCAGTGAAGGAGTTTCGTTGATTGAAAACAGCAAGTATCAGGACTTGTCTGAAACCTTCGCCGGAACAACAGATATAGGATATTAAATTATCAGGCAAACCACTATCTCAAAATTTACCAGAGGGGGTGTCAGATCGATCTTGTAACTCATCACTGTGACTGTCTGTCCATGTTTTGTATATGATATACCTTGTATTACCTGTGGATGTCCACTATAAATTGCCATAACCACATCGTTTTGTTACTATTTTGTAGAACTTTTCAACTCGTAAGGTTACAAATAGTGAGGTGATCGACATGTTTGTTGCAAAAATAGATAAAAAAAAATGATTTAGGGTTAAATAAGGACAGTGATCCACGATTTCACGTTTATTTCGGGATAATTGAAAAACACAAACAAGGGTAGAGTTTCGCCGTTACTCTTTAAGTTATATACAGCATACAGGTACATACATATGACAGATAATATTTTAACTCGAACAAGCTCCCGTGATTCTGTCTGTGAACCTTTTCTCATTTGTAATATGCAATTTGATTGGTCAATATTGTTTTCGATAGAACGTTCGACGTTACCGCTTCGAGATTGCTAATGATATATGACAATAGTCCTACAGACACTTTGTGGATACAAGACCTTTGCTTTTAGAAAATGTCTTTTTTACCTCTAAAGTTTATTGTTTGAAGATAAATACAGCTGAAATACTTCTCACATAATACTAAACAACAATCAATCAATCTAAGTAACATGTATTTATAATTTACAATAGCTCAAGTGATCAAGAAAGAAAAGTTTTAAGATACCAAACGGGTAAGCATATTAAACAGTTGCTCCATTACTCGTTAAATATTAGTGTTTTCTCAATCATCCGTTGTTAAATAGATATAATTATTAGTAATATATCAGTGGTTATTTTGATACCCCTGCTAGTGGACTAATATTCTTCGAGGGTATAATTCCCCCACTAGTCCGTGTTCTACACTGACATTCTCAGCACTCACAAAGTTTATTAGATATATTTACGTTTGAAATTCACAGTTCCTAAATAATATAATTCATTAAAACTATGGCCAATATCCCTCGTATCGTAACTTTAGCATATTTTGGCTATCATGTGTAGACTCTTGGTTTTACTTGCTCCCAAAGACTTTTACATTACGTCTTGTGCACTTAATTAAATATCTAAGTTTCTATTATTAAAGGAAGTAAAAATAGTTAAGGGGATGCAAAAATATTGCTTGAAGAAAAAACTAGAAATATATCTAAAACAAGTCTTTATATCGTAACTGTAGTTCAAAGATTCAAATTCCGGGCAATACCGGTATGTAGAAATGTTGCATATTTTGAAGAAAAAAAACTCCTTTAAGTAGCGATGGTCATCTTGCTATCAAATACTGATTTCTTAATGAGGCTTAATTGCTTAATTTTTCCCAGAACCAGGAATTTATTTGTATTTATTGTAGCAAAGAATCAGATTACTGTTTTTATTTACATAAAATAACCAGTTATTTTTCTTAAAATTGCACCAAATTTCTGGTTAAATGGTGGTTCCGAACACCACCTACTCATGATCATGTTCTGTCAAATATGTCACTCTGTATGTCCAACAGATTATATCAAACAGTCAACAGAAGACGGACACACATAATATTTTATAACATGAAGAGTACAATATTATGACTAGTAATACATATGTAAAGTGGCATAAAATAAACATGTCATAAAAACTTAAAATATTAAATTAAAAGAATATCCTACTAGAAACGTGACAAAAATATGTTGACATTTAAACTGTTCAAGAAATAATATAAAGAAAAATGTGTAGTTGCACCCTGTGGTAATATATGCATTTAAAAGTGCAATTGATAGCACTCCTTTTAAAACAAACCCACTACATTCTTATTCTTAAAACATTTAATAAAACCTCCCACGAGTCGAACAAAAAACAAAAACAAACCTGGAACACTTTGACAAGTTTATCAGTTCCCCCTATCAAATTATGTGATTAAATTTTATATATAATAATTGATATTAATATTTGACAGACATCAATGATTTGAGATAGCTTTAGGCCTGACAAGTTGTTATTTCAACTTTATGTATGTACAATGTACGTATGCAAATGTCTGGTATATATTTGTTTATACTTGAAAACTAATGAAAACACAAAACAAGTAAAAAAAACCTTGGATGTTTCTTTTTTTGTATTTTTGTATATGGTTAATGAATATATATGGTATATAACAGTGTGGAAGGTTTCTCAGTCATTTGTTAATGAATATATACGGTATATAACAGTGTGGACGGTTTCTCAGTCATTTGTAAACCTGTATACGTCACCTGTAATTACCGTTAATGTAAATGAAGAGAGAGGAGATAAAGGGAGTTAAGTATAACCATCTGTACATAAACAAGATATAGACGATTTCATTTCTTGGTCTCTGGTTTCAAGGAAATTAAAGAAAGGATGCTAAACAGACAGTTATTAACAAAGTTTCCTGTCTGGGAAAAAAAATCATGTATCACCTTTTTTCATATTATATGTCTTTAGTTACAATTCTCGATTTTGTATATTGTACTCTCTGTCTCCAGACATAAATATGTTTGCAACATGAATGCATTTTTTTCCTTTGATCTTTTTATAATTTATATACCAGAATATAACTATGAAATAATACGCGAAGATACGAGATATTCATCATATTGCACCCATTAAATCTGGGCTGTAGGTTTATTACTTTTAGAGAGCCGTGCAAGAATCAACGACCTAGATGTGATATTGCATGTCTCATGTTACAAATGATTTATACCACTGTTTTCCGAGTTAAACGGTACCCGGTTAAACAATCGAATGCGAATCATCGTGAGATTGTTTAACTGTTTAACTCTGAAGATCGTGGTATAAATATGACTTGTATTTCACGTATGTGTAAACCGTGGTATAAATATGACTTGTATTTCACGTATGTGTAAACCGTGGTATAAATATGACTTGTATTTCACGTATGTGTAAACCGTGGTATAAATATGACTTGTATTTCACGTATGTGTAAACCGTGGTATAAATATGACTTGTATTTCACGTATGTGTAAACCGTGGTATAAATATGACTTGTATTTCACGTATGTGTAAACCGTGGTATAAATATGACTTGTATTTCACGTATGTGTAAACCGTGGTATACATATGACTTGTATTTCACGTATGTGTAAACCGTGGTATAAATATGACTTGTATTTCACGTATGTGTAAACCGTGGTATAAATATGACTTGTATTTCACGTATGTGTAAACCGTGGTATAAATATGACTTGTATTTCACGTATGTGTAAACCGTGGTATAAATATGACTTGTATTTCACGTATGTGTAAACCGTGGTATAAATATGACTTGTATTTCACGTATGTGTAAACCGTGGTATAAATATGACTTGTATTTCACGTATGTGTAACACTGTACATTCAAATTGAGATTATACAAAATTTTGACATTTCTAGATTATTGGAGACCATCCTGTTATTACATGTTTGCTACAGTAGTCCCTCTGTTATAAGAACGATCCATTATGCAATGAATACGTGGACTTATAAGAGGGGTGGCCTCTTTTGAGAGGGACAATTAAGTAGTATTTTACTTTTTCAATGCATCTGAAAACTGAACTGATTAGAAATATGGCCTTATAAGTAGTGGATTGCTGTACTTTAATTTAGAATTGATGTGTTTGGGGTGGACCACAGCCAAAAGAAGTTAAATACAGAAATATGTATCTAGTGTATTTAATTATCATGAAGCAGTTTAGGATACAAAAGGGGTAATCAGAATCCGTAAATCGAAGGACAGACAACACAATGGCCATATGAAAAATGACAAACAACGATCTACAAAACACTACACAGAAAACAAAAGATCGAGAACCTCCATAAAAACCGGGATGAACTCGTGTGCTCCGGAACGGTAAGCAGTTCCTGCTTCACTAGTGGTTCCCGTCGTGTTACTATGGTTACAAACCAGGTGATAAGATAACGAATGAGGAAAGGACTGGGAAGTGCTTAGGACAAGTGGAACATATCGGTGGTCATTTGTGACACAGATCATATTCTGTAAATTTCCCTTATTTGAAGACAACTTAAGAGTTATAATTGTAAAATTCTGGATACACAACCCGTTCCATTCCAGATATAGTGGTTAATGTATTTGTTTATTAGTACTAGAAGACTAGACCCATTCATCTTTCTAGTTTTGATCAATTCTACTGTCAACCATGAATCAGGTCGTATTTTCCTTTATTAATTAATGGTTGAATGCAGCTGTAAAATTATTATTATACTTACATAAGATTTCTCTAACACCAAGGATTTTTTGGCAAAAATATCTGAAATGGAGACATAAGTATTTAAAAGCTGATGTAAAATTTCCTTAACAACAAAATTGTCTTACCTTTAGAAGAGATTTAAATCCCAACCTTTACAAGCAAGAAATATTATATGAACTAAAATGTCTAGTATACCAGTATAATTGCTTTGACACAAACAAAGGTTAGAAACATGTGTCTATATCTGAAAATAAATGTACAAAAGTCTAATTTTATACCAGCAGACATTGATTTTTTTTGTATTATTTTGTTCTTGGTTATTATTTTTTCATAATTACATGTATTCAATATCTATATTTTTTAGTCTAGTCGTGTATTGGGGAAACATTTGGACTATCACAATTTATGGTTAAAGAATGTCATGATATTAGATATTATTTTGACATTTATGATATTTAGGCCACTCATATTTAAGCCTGTTCAAATAAAACCATATTTATTTATTAAAGGTGGGATAAAAGTTCACGTTTTATCCAGTATTATATAAAGATATAAAGTTTAATTTAGGAAGCCCTAACATTTAGGAAAGGGAAAGGAAATTTTTGTAGATAGGCCAGCTTACAATTAAAATTTGTTTCATTTAGGGAAGGAGATATTCTTGTACCCAGTTTCACAACATAAATTTGTTGCATTTAGAGGAGAAACTCTAGTAGATGCCAAGTTGTCCCCTTTAAGGAAGGAAATATGAATATACATTGTAAATAGACTTCCAATATCAATTATTTCATTTAAGGAGATATAAAGACTCTACTGTTTCTGTTTCTACTTCAAGAAGGGTATATTCTCACAGAAATAGCATAAATAAGGGTAATAACAAAATGACCGAACTTCGAGCAATCTTACAAAGGGAAAGTCAAAACTCATAATTATATAAACAGACAAAATCAGTCAACAACCGGAAAACTGTGAAACCCGTAATGACCCTGACTTGGTACAGGCATTTCTAAAGAAATGGTGGGTTGAATCAGATTTTAAAGCGCCAAACCTCCCGCTTTCATTACGGCTCAAAGTTTCCGGCTGTCACTATAACAGTATTTATAACAATACTTGAACAAAACAGGTAAAACAGTCGTCAAAACAGCACCAAACTCAGTGAAGTAAATGTCAAAGACAACACTAAGTCTAACATCATTGCCAGAAGCAATATGATTAAAATCATATCTCTTACTTACATGTGGCGCGGTGGGAGATCAGAGGAAACCCCATTACTGGCCACATACGAATACGAGTAACCCTATTTACCAGCAAATGAAAATGAAAGTGTTAGGAGCAGGCTATGAGCAAACCAACTGGCCAAAAAATGTCTGAATTTAATCAGATTGTGAAATAAGGTTGGTTATTCACATTTATCACGATTTTAAGAAAGTGGTTGCTAGCCGAGTATGGTACTTGTGGGACAGGAAAGCCCCAATGTTTACATTGAATTCACTAGCCTTGGGTGGAATGAGTAATATTTGAGGTTGGTATCTGGGCTTGATATCCAAATCAGTTCTGTTAGGCCTGTGTTTAGAAATAAATGTTTATAGCCACTCGGCTTCCCATGCTCCTTCTCGACGCCAGAAACCAAAATTACGAGAATGACAAACAGTGGAACATATAGTCAGATTATACAAAAATATTGTACCATATTGACAACCTGATAGCTGGTAGAATAGACAGGTGCTTCTCGAATTAAAGTTTACAACTCTAAAATATTGTCCACAGTGAACCAACGAGGGAAAACAACCTACTGGACCTAATTTTCACCATGAATCCACCATTGATAAAATCTTCCACAAACATTCCAGGAATATCAGATCCTGCCATCATTATCACAGATATGGAAACAAAACCTCACTACCAAAAGACGACACCTAGAAAAAGGTATACCGATATCTACTCGAAGGCAAACTGGAACAAGGTAAAAGAAAACCTACAATCCCTGGAAAAAGAACTCAGGATGGGATATACCAACAAGGAAACCTCAGATAACATATGGCAGACATTTAAAAGGACGCTGTGTTCTAGCCTAGACGAAAATATACCATCAAAAACGATCAAATCGAATAACAACCTACCATGGATAAATCACAAAATAAGAAAGATGATAAAAAGAAAACAACGACTTTACAACCACACAAAGAAAACTAAAAAATGGAACAACTATAGGCAATGTCAAACAGAATGTAAAAAACAAATGAGGAAAGCAGAGTGGGATTACATCAACTCAACAATCAACGAAGGACTCCAAAGTAATAACTCATAACCCTTCTGGAAGTAAATAAAATCCAAGAAACAGGACAACATAGGGGTATCACCACTAAAACAAGGAGTTCAACTGGTCACCAACAGCAAAGAGAAAGCCGAAATATTGATAAGACAGTTCCAATCAGTCTTCACCAAAGATATATCAGTCAATATGCCAAACACCACAAAGCAAGTAAGAAACTCGACTCCAACACTAACAATCAGAGAAAAGAGAGTCGCAGATCTACTCAAGAAAGTAAACCCTTCAAAAGCATCGGGGCCTAACAATATACCAAATAGAGTCCTCAAAGAATGTGCAGAAGAACTAGCACCTATATTCACAACTATGCACCAACATTCAATAGACACAGGAGAACTACCACAACACTGGCTCAATGCAAACATTTCTTGCATATATAAGAAAGGGGACAAACATGCAGCAGAAAACTATCGGCCAGTATCTCTAACATCAGTACCGTGCAAGC
This sequence comes from Bathymodiolus septemdierum, assembly GCA_963383655.1. Classification (NCBI taxonomy): domain Eukaryota; kingdom Metazoa; phylum Mollusca; class Bivalvia; order Mytilida; family Modiolidae; genus Bathymodiolus; species Bathymodiolus septemdierum. The sequence goes on along the minus strand of OY726524.1, from coordinate 37,086,628 downwards.
TATTAGAACACATCATCTGTAGACACATGCTGAGACACATAGAGAAGAACAAGGTACTAACAACACTAAATCATGGCTTCAGATAAGGCTACTCCTGTGAAACACAATTACTAATAACAATAAACGACCTGCTAAAATCTTACGACAAAGGCAAGCAAATTGACATGGCAATATTAGACTTCTCGAAAGCCTTCGACACTGTACCCCACAAAAAACTGCTACATAAATTAGACCAATATGGAATCAGAGGACCAGTACACAGATGGCTTACGAACTTTCTGACAAAAAGGAAAATGAGGGTAACATTAGGAGAATCATCCCAACAGGTCAGTACCATAAGGGACAGTACTCGGCCCCATACTATTTCTCTGTCACATAAACGACCTACCAGACGCAGTCAAATCATCAGTAAGACTCTTTGCAGATGACTGCTTGTTGTACCGTGAAATCAACAGCCAAAACGACCACAACAAACTACAAAAAGCCGTGAAAATCTGGAAAAATGGGCCGAAAACTGAGGCATGAGATTCAATGCCACAAAATGTTATATCATGTCAATAAAGAAAAAGACCCACACATTTTATCAACTTGGAGGGCACATATTAGAACAAGTAGACTCAAATCCATATCTTAGACTCCAAATATCAGAAGACCTCAAATGGAGTACACACATATCGAACATCACAAAGAAGGCCAACTCCACCATCGGCTTCCTCAGACGAAATTTACAACATTGTCCGAAGGAATGCAGGAAAAACGCCTACATCTCATTAGTTAGATCTGTTTTAGAATATGGAGCCACAATATGGGACCCTTACCAGAAAAACGACATTGAGAAATTAGAAAAAATCCAAAGAAGAGGAGATAGATTTATTAATAAAGACTATAGATCAAGAGAAGAAAGATGTATAGCCAAAATGCTAAAAAGAACTAAACCTTACCACACATATCTATACTACAGACGGAAACAACAACGTCTCATATTTTTCTACAAGGTGGCAGAGGGGCAGATACCAGCAATGCCTTCTTCTGACTTCATAACAAGGAACAAAGGAAAAAGACAGATTAGACCAAAGAAGTTTGACAACTGCACCTCTACAAATATTGTAACTAGACAAGCACAATCAATAGCAAAAGTGTAAAAGTACCAGAAGCCAAGTCAGAACAGTATAAAAACTCTTTCTTTGTTAGAACGGCTATAGATTGGAACAACCTAGAAGACAACATAGTGCAGTCTAAAACAACTGAAGACTTCAAAACAGCAATTTTTAGCTGTCAGCGCTCTTCTCTACTCATTGTATAAAAGCCCAGCAGGGATTCTACAACGTACTCATACAGATACAAACAAATATTAGGGAACTGCCATGATATATATCAGTCATATATTAAAACACACACTAAACAAAAAAAATAACATAATAATACAGTTAAAGACATATTCATGTGTGGAGGAGATAATGAGTGATTGTTGTTGAGCAATTTTTCAGCTATATACTTGTGAGAATGTTACATTGAAGAAATGATGATGTCTGCATTGTACTAGACCACCACACTTAGTTATATTTATAATAGTGAAAGAACAGCATACAGGTATGTTGCTCCACTCCAACACATAATGTTGACTTTCATGGCAACCAATCTTTGTTCTTAATGCTGTTTTTTAAGTGGAAGAGACAAATACCAATATTATAGTTTAGGGTTTGACCTTACCAGGGATTGAAATTACAATCTACCACAGCAGTCCCCAGTATTTTGATTTCCAAGAGCCATCAATTGAAAAAGGTATTAAAGCCAAAATCAAACTTGATCTGTAATTATTAAAACCATACCACATTAGAATGATGTCCTTGGTAGATGAAGATATCCAAAATAAACCAGAAAAATTCACCAAGGTCAAAATCAAACGACCAGAATGTTGTAATAAATGTGGAATGTAACTGAATATCTCATCCAGAAATTAAAGGTACAACGGAACCCGTCTAATCCGACACACTAAGGGACCAGGGATGTGTCGGATTGTACAGGATGTGGAAATACTCAGGTTTTCATGTTAGTTAACAGAATATTTTGGGACTAAATTTTTCTTGGATGTCAGAAAACTCAGGTGTCAGATTGCACAAATTCCACTGTATTGTAATTTTAACACTTTCAAGAGGAATAACTCTAGAATAGTACAAGGCATCACTGTCAAAACCAAACCTATTCTGTAAGACTAACAGTGGAAATACCTTTACCATAGCACCAAAAAAATTCTTTAACAAACTGCTAACACTGGTTTTAACCACAACACTTTTCTCACCCAAGAAGTTAAAAGTATCAGTAAACTACAGGCAAGTTCTATTCTATACATATACCAAATGTGGATTAAATTCTGTTTTTCCTTAAAGGTTTCATTTTATAATACATTCTCATCTCCAATTTATTTCTTAATAATAACAACAACAAAATCTTTGATTCTATTTACTTTATTGTTTTCTTCCTGTTATTTTTGTGTAGGGAAAAACCTGTTTCTATAAATAACGTATAAATATGTACACTACTACAGGTATCAACATTTCAATTGTATTGTACATTTTATACAAATTAACTACAAAATTATGACAGTGGACGGACAATTTGGAATGTTATTGTACATTATAATTTTAAAAGCTAATTAAATCTGCATAGCTTTCAAATAATTCTTAAAAAATCAACACATAACATTGCCTCCGATAAAAAAATAACATTTTGCTTATATAAAGCTACTAAAGGTAATCATTGTAAAAATTAAGGTGTTTTGAAATATCTAAACTTTGTAATTATCAATGGGAATACAAAATTCTACTAAAAAGAAGAAAATTTTATATGCTAGAGTGGAATCTACATGTACCCAGTTCATCTATAGTAATTTATGTCAAGCTGGACAAACCCAGCAACTGGTTTCTACAGCCCCTGAGAAAATGCAAATTACCTGAAATGCATAATTATTTAAAGACAACAAACATCCCTTTTACTTTCTCACTAATACCTCAATAAAACCCCTTAACAGTTAATACTTCTAATACTGCACTTACAATGTAATTAGGGACTTTATAATGGGTATAATTAACAATAGATATATTTAAGCCTAATGTCCTAGTTGTATGTTTTATCTATAAAGAATCTAATATCATTATCACATGTTTATGTAATATAGGTACACTGTCTAAAAATATAACATTTATTTGTACAAGCTTTAGAAACAGGTAGAAAAACTAGCATTTTATATTTAGTCAATGTACGTATATTGCCTTTATCCTGCAAAAAGTCAAAAACAATTCCAACATTGTCTGAAAAGAGCAGAAACAATCGACATTCTAATTGCTTTCAATGGTAGCCTCTATCAGGCCAACACTTATACTGTTACCGTTTCTTACCATTTGCTCTACATGAATCAGGTACCAGAACAACTATATCTTGATCAGTAATCATAAATAACAAACAATTTATCCTGTCAACGAAGTTTGACTTCTCAAATAGAACCAGTGCAGGATAAATACATGTATGTTATGTTTCATAACTTCTATTTTTTACATGAGTTTTAGATATATTTTTACTTTCAAATTATTTATTATCAAATATATAGAAAACTTAAATGTAGCATTTACTATAATATCCAATAAAAAATGCACTGTATAATTTAAATATTGAAATAAAATAATTTTTTAGGAATGATGAAAAAATGCCTGTTTTTATGTATGTAATTTGTCCTAAAAAAATGAAGCAAAATGGTTATATAACATTTTGGTGAATTCATTTCTAAATTATTATTTTTTAGCATATTCTTAAATATAAAGTTATATCCTATTCAAACACTGCTATTAAATACAGAACAAACACAATGGCAGCTAAAAGATATGATCAAAATGACTCTTTTTTTTATTTTTATAAATTACATGTGTATTACTTTTAATACAAATTACCATAATTAAAATTTGCAACAACAAAGTTATATGATGCATGTTTACAGAAAGATTTAAGTAAATCATAAAACAAATCACTTATTAGATTATTGTTTTTTATTTCCTGGTAACATGTTTATTGTGAAAATTTGAATAACTCTTTAAGAGAGAACAATGAGATACTTTATAGCAGATTACAAGATGATTAGATATGTAAGTATGTTACAGGGTCATGCTTACAGTCCTCGAAATGAAATTTGAATTTACTGGTCCGAATCAAATTCTTGAATTTATTTTTATATACCGATAATTCTAAATAAAGATTGAAAAATTTACTGGTCCGAACAAAGTTTTTCTGATCTTGGGCCGGAGGACCGGTGCTCATCGTGAGGACTGGCTTAACTTTTCAAGCCGGAAATTTAGAAAGGTGCTAAAACTGTCATGTTCTGAGCATATTGTACACTATACACAAACAAAGTGATGAAATAGAACACACATTCCTGATTTGATTCTAATATAATTTTTTTTAAAGGAGTTATTTCCCTTACGACTGACAAATAGTACCCAGTTCTAGCCCCTTACGACTGACAAATAGTACCCATTCTAGCCCCGTACGACTGACAAATAGTACCCATTCTAGCCCCTTACGACTGACAAATAGTACCCATTCTAGCCCCTTACGACTGACAAATAGTACCCATTCTAGCCCCTTACGACTGACAAATAGTACCCATTCTAGCCCCTTATGACTGACAAATAGTACCCATTCTAGCCCCTTACGACTGACAAATAGTACCCATTCTAGCCCCTTACGACTGACAAATAGTACCCATTCTAGCCCCTTACGACTGACAAATAGTACCCATTCTAGTCCCTTACGACTGACAAATAGTACCCATTCTAGCCCCTTACGACTGACAAATAGTACCCATTCTAGCCCCTTACGACTGACAAATAGTACCCATTCTAGCAAGAGCAACAGAAAGGACAAAGAATTTAAGTATAGTTTTATAGCAAATAGAACATATAGGAAATTCACAAGTTGTCACAATATTAATTTTTTGTTTATAGATGATGGGGAAAATATATTTTATTTTCATTGAACTTTGCACGAAATGGACCTTTTTGCACACACTAAAGGGAAGTTACTCCTATAATATTGTGAAAATATGTATAATTTTAGAATCAAGTCAGACATGTAAATATGGTCAATTGTATGAGATGATGTCTATCACAGATAAAACAGCCCTAGGCTTAATTAATGAACGAAAAATGAATATTAAACAGATGTATGAATATCTAAGATACTAATAAAAAACTACAATGCTAATTTGATTATGATTGAAGGACTTTTATATTTATAAAAATTATATCAAATGTAACTTTTAACATTTTTTCTCTTCACTTTATGGTTAAAATATCAACAACAAAATATCCAAGATAAACAAAGAATAAATAACAGATGAGTACAATAATATTTATACACAAAAAACAAATAACTAAATATGTTGTTTAAATGCCCATATATATATATATATATTCTAATTAATATCAATAGTATATACTGGAGATACTAATTTACTATATAAGAGGTTTATCTGATCATATTCCATAGACTTCTTCTAACATTTACTAGACCGTAGACGTCACACGGCTCACAAAAAGTCATGGTTTTCTATATCAATTTTAACAATTAGGTTATAACATCATTTTAATGACCTTTCTTTTTCAGTGACCTTTAACCTCATGGTGTGTTGTAAATTCCATTACATTCCAAATTAAGTTGATACACAATAAAAACAAAATAACTAAAGATATTACTGAAATATATTAATGAATGTTAATATCTGATCATAATAGAACAAAAATCTATTACAAAGTAGTAAAGTCTGTTATTATTACAACTAAATTTTGATCTATATTTTCTACTGACTAGTTAGTGCATATACTATAATATTTAAGTATAAGTCTTGCATTATATGAATTTGAAAAAAAAAGGACTAGATGTGATAAGGGCCCCAATTTGGCACCAACTTTCAGCGATAATTAAACAAATCAGAATGATTTGTGTACAATGCATTGCCTAAATACAGGAGAAATAGCTTTGAATATGTGTCAAGCAATTGCTAAAATGGTGACTTTTCCAATACTTCGAAAGTTTTTATGAATTCTGATTACTTAAATACCACAGAAACACAAACTATCCTTATAAGTTATAACTACAGTTATATTTGATGTAGCGCTGTCTTAACACAATTTTAATGTCAGTACAGTCTAATCTGCCCATGCAGTCACCTCTATTAAGCAATCACATGTATTGAAAGGTCACCTTTTTCTTGTCCTGTCGTGGAAAACTTCACATGAATTGAACCTCTTTTATGAGGTCACCTGTCTTATAAGACCACTTATCTCTGTCTCAAAGGTGACCTCTTAATTTTGAGGTACTACAATACATGGCTTTTACAATTATATTTTTTCTAGTTATGGACTGAAGATGTGTTTTATGATGATATCTAATATCTGATTTTGATAATATGGATGATCATTGATACAAAGGCTACCATGCCATTTAATACTCCAATCACAACAATGTAAATAACATTATAATTTAATATCATTCTTAAATTCCCATAATGTGGTTTATTGCATGGAGTGCAAACTGTTTTGAATCATACTTCTGGTCTTGTAGGTCGTCAGCAAATAACAACACGAAGGTCAACTGAAGGTCAATCACAAAATTTGGCACTTAAGAATATAAATTATACAAGCCTACAAAAAGGAACAATGTGTTTTGTTCATGATATTTTGGATGAGAAAATCTTGGCAATTCTCTTTGTTTCTTCTGCTGTGGGGAGTTGTCTCCCCTTTGATGGAAGTCCATTGAATTTCTTTTTCTGGTCAGAAGACAGTTTTTGCTTCATATTGAATGCCTCCTTGGTCTTTTCTTGTTGTCTTTCAGAATCACCAGATACATCAGAATCCTAAATCAATAAAACAATTTAAAATACTGAAATTAAATTGGTGTTGAAAATGAAAAATAACAGAACCTGAATGTATTTAAAGTTTGGTTCTGATCAGTTCATTTAACTGTCATTAACCCCAACAAAAGTATGAAACAGAAATAACATATATGAGTGAATGAATGATTGTTGCTTAATGCCAAATGAGCAATTATTCAGCTATATCATGGTGAGAATATGTTACATTTTGATGATGACGGTGCCTGCCTTGTACTAGCCCAACATGCTTAGTTGAATTTTTATAGTACTTAAACATCATTCGGCATGTAGACATGTCACTCCACTCATACACATTATCCTGATTCGAGCTAGCAAGCCTTTGCTCTTACTCCTTAATGCTGCGTATTTAGAGGAGAACCAACTTTTACCAATTTCATAGTCTTTGGTCACTATCTACCGATCTCAAGAATAATAGCACAATAACCATTACACCACCGATGCTTGATTTAATGTCAATTTAACAATATTATATTAATCATGGTGACAAGTATTATCAAAAGTAGATAACTCTCTGCAATAAAAGTTTAGAAGACTGGCCACATGGTCATAAAACAAGCTCTGCACTTATATTTCAAATGGTCTAATTTAGTGCTCAGGTCTTACGGTCAATAGAAATTTTATAGTTGTACTCCAAAAATTGTCCAATGAGAGCACGGTATCTAATAAATACAATGTTCTGTGTCCAATGAGAGCACTGTATCTAATAAATACAATGTTCTGTGTCCAATGAGAGCACTGTATCTAATAAATACAATGTTCTGTGTCCAATGAGAGCACTGTATCTAATAAATACAATGTTCTGTGTCCAATGAGAGCATGGTATCTAATAAATACAATGTTCTGTGTCCAATGAGAGCACTGTATCTAATAAATACAATGTTCTGTGTCCAATGAGAGCACTGTATCTAATAAATACAATGTTCTGTGTCCAATGAGAGCACTGTATCTAATAAATACAATGTTCTGTGTCCAATGAGAGCACTGTATCTAATAAATACAATGTTCTGTGTCCAATGAGAGCACTGTATCTAATAAATACAATGTTCTGTGTCCAATGAGAGCACTGTATCTAATAAATACAATGTTCTGTGTCCAATGAGAGCACTGTATCTAATAAATACAATGTTCTGTGTCCAATGAGAGCACTGTATCTAATAAATGCAATGTTCTGTGTCCAATGAGAGCACTGTATCTAATAAATACAATGTTCTGTGTCCAATGAGAGCACTGTATCTAATAAATACAATGTTCTGTGTCCAATGAGAGCACTGTATCTAATAAATACAATGTTCTGTGTCCAATGAGAGCACTGCATCTAATAAATACAATGTTCTGTGTCCAATGAGAGCACTGCATCTAATAAATACAATGTTCTGTGTCCAATGAGAGCACTGTATCTAATAAATACAATGTTCTGTGACCAATGAGAGCACTGTATCTAATAAATACAATGTTCTGTGTCCAATGAGAGCACTGTATCTAATAAATACAATGTTCTGTGTCCAATGAGAGCACTGCATCTAATAAATACAATGTTCTGTGTCCAATGAGAGCACTGTATCTAATAAATACAATGTTCTGTGTCCAATGAGAGCACTGTATCTAATAAATACAATGTTCTGTGTCCAATGAGAGCACTGTATCTAATAAATGCAATGTTCTGTGTCCAATGAGAGCACTGTATCTAATAAATACAATGTTCTGTGTCCAATGAGAGCACTGTATCTAATAAATACAATGTTCTGTGTCCAATGAGAGCACTGTATCTAATAAATACAATGTTCTGTGTCCAATGAGAGCACTGCATCTAATAAATACAATGTTCTGTGTCCAATGAGAGCACTGCATCTAATAAATACAATGTTCTGATTGGAAGATTTTAGAATATGAATACAAAAATCATACTCGAAAGTTTAAAATATATAACTGTCAATCCTGGTTGGTCATTTTTTTAATTTCAATTTAGCTTGTGGTAAAAAATATACAGCAAGCGGCAATCAACTCTCATACCTACAGTAAAGTATATAATTTACATAGTACATGTGTAGCATATAGAACGACTGTTAGTGTTATTGTGATCTAATTTTCATTAGATGTTTGTTGTATCTGTTTTATTTATAAATATATAATATAATTTTCAGTAAATATATCCACCAATCAAACAACAGATCTCAATGTATCCTCGATTTTAATTGGTAGGTTTATTGCTGATTGGTTGACTGGAAATATGACCCCTGACGTGACCACATAGTGGATGTCGTTAAGATGATAGTGTATCGTCAACCCCTCCTCCCCCACTCTTTTAAACAAAAAATTGTAAAAAAGATACAACAAATGTTCTAATTTAATTAGAGTGGGGTGATTGTATAAGACAAGAAATTCAAACCTTGAAATATGATAAATTCAAATTCAATTCAGTTGTGTTTTTTTGTGTTATTTAGCATTCATTCTGGACATTATAGTATGGCATCACATAACATAAAATCATAATTCATACAAGAATGTAAGTACAGTCAGAGACATAGCAAGATATATCACTGTGCTACTGATATCTTTTGATCTGTTTTATCTACCTATTTACTTACTTACTTTTACATTTTAGGTGATAGTAAGTAACACTTTTAATGCAAAAGAAATTTTGAAGATGTATTAAACAGAACAAAAAATATATATCCACATCACCAAGGTGAGTGATCTATCTATCTCAGTGATTTATCATGACATGTCTCTGACTGCACTGTAACTTGTATACAAGATACTTCCTATTGTCCGTTAATATCTGTTAAAATGTTAACACACCTTTTCACTATCCGAGTTAAATGGTCTTTGTCCTGAAGTGGCAATCTCCAAGGCCTTCATAGATGCTTCTAAATGTTGAGTAGGCAGGAAAAAATTTGGCATTGTTGTTCTACTTTCATTTTTAACATAGGATTTTTTGTCTTTTGTACTTTCACTTTCAAATTCATCATCTCCTTCACTATCTGAATATTTGTTCATATCACAATTTACTAGACGAACCTCTTTTCCACTTTTGTCACTTGGCACAGGGGTTGTTGATCGTGAACTATTAGCACTATTTATTGATATTTTACATTCTGTTTCATTTTGAGCACTTTGAGAATAATGTTTGTTAGGGTTAAAATAGCCATCCAATTCATTGACAACTTTGTCATATAAAGTTCTTGGGGATTTTGGCACATTTTGATACATTTCATTGGAATGTTCCGACCTTGATGGAAATGATCGTTGACTTCCTGCTGATGACACACGTGATGTTTTTTCTCTCTGTGTTACACTTCCAGACATTTCTGATTCCAAATCAACTTTCTCAAGTAAATAATCGTCGTTTAGAATATCACTTTTATTCAATACTTCATCATTTTCATCCAAATTAAGACTTAAATCAGAATGTTTTTTATTATTATTTTTTGGACTCCACGAAGGTTTATAACCAGATTTATCATTTTCTCCATCATCGTCATTGTCCGAAAACCAACTGTCCTTTTCTACAAATTGTTCCCGTAAATACTGAGTTTGTTGTGGCGTCCTAGCGTTAGGAACAGATTCAATATCAAAGAAACTATCAGCCTCATTATCATCAGTTCTAACATTGTTTTTTATAGCACTATCAACAATATCATCTGACATAGTCCCATTAACATGTCGAGTTTTATTTCTATACGATTTATGGAATGATTTTTCTCCTGATAATGGAATGCCACCAAACTTTCCCGATATATCATTTAAAGTTCTTGGCATAATAACATCTTCATCGCTCCTTTCTGCATCTGAATCATCTTCATTTTCCTCTTCATCTAAAATATCTCTGTAACGATGATAATAATTAGGATCGCCCTCACCATCAGATCCGTCGTATTCAGTATGTTCCGGTATAATACTCATCTCCTTAGGATCTTGATGATTGTGGCCGTTTCCGTTCCCATTAGAAGATCTTGCCGAATCCAATTTAAACGAACCTGTACTTCTTTGTGAATTTTCTCCATGGTATAAAAATCCTAAAGATGAAGGATCAGAATTTTCTGTTATTTCACGAGGAGAAATATTGTCTCTTGGTGTTAAAGCCAACACTGTAGGATCCCTAGGTGTGGCATTAGAAGTAAATGCAGTGTTTGATGTTGAGGTTAACTCGTCCTCACGGGGAGTAAATTTCATATTAATTCCAGTGTCTGAATTATTTGACTGATCACGTGGTGTTGAATCACATGCTAAGGTACTGTTAGTATCAGCTAAACCCACAAAATCTCTTGGAGTAGTGCCAAATCGGAATGTATCAAGTCTATCACTTCCACTCCTTTGAGAATCTAATGCATCATGATCTTGGTATTTTTCACTAGAATGTGTTGCAGAGAATGCACCTGAATCGGCCCCAGTTTGAGATGATTCAGCTTCCTGTGATCCTGTCAACATCAACTCTGCCTCTCTCACGGTATCCTGTTGACTGTGTGCAAATTGAAGGGAAGAAACACCAGACTGAGTTAGTGAGTTAGCCAATGGTAGCTGCAGTGATTGACATGTGACTGGCATACTTGATCCTGATTGGTTCAAGTGTGGAGTGTTATAGGAAGATGTAACATACAAGGATGGTTGCGGGACGGAATTTGCTGATGGTGGTGACGTCACAAGTTTTTGCTTTAGCTTGGTGGTAATGTCATCTAGGTCTTTCATTTGTTTTCTGAAATATATGGAATAAAATGCGAAAAAAAATACCACTGTCAGAACAGTTCAAAAATCAAATCTTAAAATCGTAGAAATAGAGAAAAAATTGAATGGGAACAGGACAAAAGCCCCCCGGACAAAAAGCCCCCCATAATGAAATAATCATAATCTTATTACATTTTTTTATATTGATGGTGATATTAAAGATATCTTAAAGATCAAAACTCGTCCCTATTAAAAAAGGAGGAGTGGGGGAATTAACACTAAAAAAATAAAATACTTTAAAAACAAATATTTTCCACATTTTGTTCATTGTTATGTTCATTTATCACTGCTTATTTGTTTGAATTGGAATTAAATCAGGTAAAGTTAATTAGGAATTGTTTTTATTGATAAACAATTGATGATTATGTTTATAATCTTTGAAGTTATTAAAAGTAATGAGTGAGTTATTTTCTCATAATGATTTTTTTTAAGATAAAACAACTTTTATTTTTACTTTCTTTGATGAGGGTTATTATAATTCTTAAACAAATATTTCAATTTTTTATGATATCTTCAAGTTCCAATAATAACTTATTATGAAAAATAGTATTCAAAAGTAATGTTAACCCATAAATAGCAGTACAATAAGTCCAAAATGTGTGCAAAGATACCAATATATAAATAACTTGTACTTTTCATTATTGGGGGCTTTTTGTCAGAGGGCTTTTATCCTAGACCCATCTCTAACATATATACATGTACATGACTCCTCACTTACCTAGCTTGGTACAGGCACTCCAATAAAAAGTGGCATGGTTAAACTAGTTTTATAGGCCCAAACCTCACCTCTTAGTGAAATGATGCAGTCATGGAAATTTTTTTAATTTTGAAAACTTGTATGTTATGTATCGCTCACCTGATTATTCATATGCAACTTGTGTTCAATGAAGTCTAGATTTGAAGAAAAATTATCATATTCATTTTTACATAGATGTTCAATTGTAAGCCATTAAAGTAGGGTTAGGGGTTATGGTGGTAAACGCCACTTTCAACAATATTTCAGTTATATTGTGGAGGAAATCAGAGTACCCGGAGAAAACGCAAAGCCCTTGGCTGGTGAAGATGCGAAACATTCTGATCAAAAGGGCTATGGTTGCTTAACACCATTTTCAACAATAATTCAGTGATATTTGGCAGCAAATATATTTTGAAGTAATCAATCTTAAAAAGTCACTGTTAAATTTATCACATAAAGCTGTATCAATTATAAACGTGTAGGAATACACTATAAATTTCATTATATATATATATATGTGTCTTAAAAAATTACCTGAGTGATGAAAAAAGATATGACCTTGATGAATCACTAGCATCACTGTCAATCAGAACATTAGTTAAACTTGGCACTTGATTTAGAGACGGAGCACTCGTAGATATACTTGATTTTAAACAATGATCAGACAGAATCGTTGAGACGGGGACGTCCATACTATCTTCATGTCTCTGTAGGAATGTCCTAATATTTTCACTCAGTTCTTGCTGTAATTGTTCGTTATGGTGTCTGACCTGATTATAATGAACGTTAAAATGAGGCAAGTTGCTGGTAAATGGATTTGTGGACGTAGGAAGCGACATCGGCTGGTCGGAAAACCATATTCCTGATGTACCGACTCCGGGCGGTAAACTGTGTGGTTGTTCTCCATTATCAGAAACACAGTGATAATGTGCGAGTGATTCTTGTGGACAAATATTTACCTGAAAAAAAAAAAAAAATGCTTTACAATAACAAAAATGTAGATATCTAAATTGATGCACACGACAAGTTTCTGGAATAACCTTCATCATGTATCCTCAGTCATAATATTGGAAAGTCAAATAATTTAAAAGTCTTTGGGAGAAAGTAAACCAATGGGACTAAACAGGAAAGACAAAATTTGACTAAGGTTATTTATACCTGAAGGAGATTGACCTTAGGTTTAAGAAACTAAATAAAAAAAACAAAACATGTCAGTGCCGAAACACAGACTACTGCTAGGCAGATGATACCCTTGAGGACTAATGATCCACCAGCAGAGGTATGGACACAGATGATACCCTTGAGGACTAATGATCCACCAGCAGAGGTATGGACACAGATGATACCCTTGAGGACTAATGATCCACCAGCAGAGGTATGGACACAGATGATACCCTTGAGGACTAATGATCCACCAGCAGAGGTATGGACACAGATGATACCCTTGAGGACTAATGATCCACCAGCAGAGGTATGGACACAGATGATACCCTTGAGGACTAATGATCCACCAGCAGAGGTATGGACACAGATGATACTCTTGAGGACTAATGATCCACCAGCAGAGGTATGGACACAGATGATACCCTTGAGGACTAATGATCCACCAGCAGAGGTATGGACACAGATGATACCCTTGAGGACTAATGATCCACAAGCAGAGGTATGGACACAGATGATACCCTTGAGGACTAATGATCCACTAGTTCTAATAATAAAACCCTAAATGCTCGCTTACTCGCAAGGGTTATAACGGGATGCCATTACACGTAATGGAGCAGCCGCCGAGATTTTTTGCGCTCGCTTACAGAGCTTCTGACGCCTGCATTTATCAATAATAAGACATAACCTTTCCTTTTGTCCATTATTATAACAAGTTTTTATCACCTACCAGTATTTTAGAATGTAATTCCCACAAAATAAAATCTTCTCTTTGAAAATTTTGAATTTCGTCATTTCCGGACTCACTATTTGGATGTCGATACCATATTTGGCGATTTAGGCGTGAATGTTTACCAATCGTAACTACTCGGCCATTCTCGCTACCCTGCAAATAACAGGGTAGCAAGAATGGCCGAGTAGTTACGATTGAAATGTTTACATCAGGTTTGTAATAAGAAATACCATATTTAGAAAAGCTCTGCCTTCCGTAGTTTCCGGTTATGGAAAATGATCGATAAATTTGAACAAGGTTGTTGCTAACTTTGAAAAGCATATATTTCTCAGCCAAACCGATTTAACAAGGACTGGGATCATCAGTAATTGTTATAATGAAATGTTTGAAGCGTAAATAGTGAGTTTTTATGTTTCAACTGCAACTTTTTTTTTGCTCTATTGTGACGAATGGGACCGCGTTGTAGCTCTGCCGAGACACAAGTTTGTCACAGGAGCTACATTATTGCAGCTAATGATCCACCAGCAGAGGTATGGACACAGATGATACCCTTGAGGACTAATGATCCACCAGCAGAGGTATGGACACAGATAATACCCTTGAGGACTAATGATCCACCAGCAGAGGTATGGACACAGATGATACTCTTGAGGACTAATGATCCACCAGCAGAGGTATTGACACAGATAATACCCTTGAGGACTAATGATCCACCAGCAGAGGTATGGACACAGATGATACCCTCGAGGACTAATGATCCACCAGCAGAGGTATGGACACAGATGATACCCTTGAGTACTAATGATCCACCAGCAGAGGTATTGACACAGATGATACCCTCGAGGACTAATGATCCACCAGCAGAGGTATGGACACAGATGATACCCTTGAGGACTAATGATCCACCAGCAGAGGTATGGACACAGATGATACCCTTGAGGACTAATGATCCACAAGCAGAGGTATGGACACAGATGATACCCTTGAGGACTAATGATCCACCAGCAGAGGTATGGACACAGATGATACCCTTGAGGACTAATGATCCACAAGCAGAGGTATGGACACAGATGATACTCTTGAGGACTAATGATCCACCAGCAGAGGTATGGACACAGATGATACTCTTGAGGACTAATGATCCACCAGCAGAGGTATTGACACAGATAATACCCTTGAGGACTAATGATCCACCAGCAGAGGTATGGACACAGATGATACCCTTGAGGACTAATGATCCACCAGCAGAGGTATGGACACAGATGATACCCTTGAGGACTAATGATCCACCAGCAGAGGTATGGACACAGCAATAGTAATAAAAATGTAGATATAAAAAATAGGTAGTTCAAATTTTTAATATCAATTTGAAGCTAACTTGTATTTAGATTCAAACATTTTTTACTGCAACACAGATTTTCTTTACAAAAAGAATATATATTTCTAGAAGACTTGTTCGGCTGCAAAAATTTATATTTGGAATGATTTTAATGATACATGATATAGTAAACATATCATGGCATCAGGACACAATATTCTTTCTTCCAGTCTGTCATGTTCCTGCTACATTTTGTATAACTTAACAAAGAAGCATCATGTACCATCATACAGTTCTTCATTTTTATTCAACCCGGTCTAAAACTAAGATCTCAGCCAATTAAAGCAAGTATATGCCAACTATTAATCTATAAGGCAGTTTCTGACTTTTTCAATGGATTTAAGGTTTAGGTATAGGTTTATGGTGTTTAACACCACTTTTAACAATATTTCAGTTATATTGTGGCGGTCAGTTTTGTTGGTGGAGGAAACCAGAGTACCCGGAGAAAACCACCGAACTGTCGCAAGTCACTGACAAACTATCACATAATGTTGTATCAAGTTCACCTCACCTGAGCGGGGTTCGAACTCACAACGTTAGTGGTGATAGGCACTGATTGCATAGGTAGCTATAAATCCAACTACCATACAATCATGACCACGTCTGCCCCATCAATGGATTTAAAGTTTTTATAAGTAGATATCTTAAACTGACCATTATTTGTCCTTTACACTGTCCATTGAAGTCTGTAATATTGTACCAACCACAGAGCTGTTGTAGTCCTGACAACAAGGGAGTTAAATCTACTGAGACAAACCCTAGTACACGATCAGCTGACTTATCTGTAAAGATATTGATTGATACATGTTTTTCTATATTTACATGCATGCATTTTCAAATTAAAATTGTAAGCTGAAAGAAAAAAGATAATATGGAAATTCATAATGTGATCCTTATGCAATATTTTGGGACAGACAGACGGATAGGATTAGGTTTAGGCTTATGGTGTTTAAGGCCACTTTCAACAATATTTCATTTATATCGTGGCAGTGTTTTATTTGTACAGAACCACAGAGTACCCTGAGAAAACCACCGTCCTGTCACAAGTCACTGACAAACTTTATCACACTTCGCCATGAACGGGATTCGAACATACAACTTCAGTGATGATAGACACAGATTGCATAGGTAGTTGTAAATTAATTTGATATGTAGAATTCAATATAACATTCCCCCCCCCCCCCCCATACTTTTCAGAAAAAAATATACATGTACTACAGATTCATTCTCTTTATGGCTGTATTTGTGACAAGGACATTGTATATACAATAATCAACAGAATATTCATTACAATTTCTATAACAACAAATAAATAATGAAATAAAAAACAAAGAAAAAAACACCAGCTGTTAATTTACGGTAGCTGTCAGTTTATAAATAGAAATTTCACCGTGACAATGCCTTCATTACAATAAGGTTTAGTTGTACAGTCTTACCTGGTTCTTTGGATGCACCATGAGGTTTGTGCCAAACTTTAAGTACTAAATTCTGAAAAGAAAATGAAAATTAAATATTAAAACCCATTTTATATATGCTAAAAGTTAACTATGTGTAGACCGTGAACAAATTTCAACTGTGAATCAATTAAATTGATTAACATTCCATTGGCTGCACAACAAGGGGAGATAATATAAACATGGTGAGTATAACTACAACCAGAGAATCAAATTCAGCATACAGTATTTTTAATGATGTACAAATATCATTCATTATGTACTAAACTAGTTATGAGTTTTTGGTACAACTGCTGTATGTGGATATAACATGAAATTGGATAGAAAAAAAAATGTAGTTAAACAGTAATATTATCTGAGCTATGTTACTTTGGTGTGTAGGATAGAGGTTTTGATAACATATAACTACCTTATTTTCCTGATATAGTAATTCTGTACTAAGTTGAGTTTCATGTTGGTGATCCCACAGTGGATTATCTGAGTTGTGGAACACTGCTGTGTAGGACGGATTTGTGGATTCAGAAGTCTGGTAAGACACATAGGTATTGGGAAGACATTCATCACACCTATAAAAGATAAGTAATAATATTTTTATTACACAAACTTATCAGAAGATGATTTTCTTATAATTTTTTCCAGCAAATAGCCACACTATAAAGTAGAGAACAATTAAATATATTTGATTGATATTGTTTCTATCGACAGAGAAAGTGGATGATAATTGAATTTTATGGTATGCATTTACGTAAGTCTTGGCCGATTACATCAGAGTTCATTCACTTTAAATAGCATAAAAATAAATTCTAAATGCAACATCATAATGACACAGCTAAAATGTTTATATAATTGAGCGATTGAGTGATTGTTGTTTAATGCCAATTGAGCAACTTTTCAGCGTTATCATGATGAGAACAAGTTGCATTTTGATGGGATGATGTCCACATTGTAATAGACCAATATGTAATAGACCAATATGCTTACTTCCATCTTTTATAGAGCTAGTTCACCAAAACAACAGTCCAGTGACTCTTTACACATTATCCTGATTCCGAGACAACCAGTTTTTTATTCCTTAATGTAGCATGTCAGCGAAAAAGCAACAAATACCAATTTCCAGGTCTTTGGTTTGACCCAATGGGGGTTCAACCCCACGATGTACTGCACTGTAGAGATCCAATAGGAAATTTAAGTAATGTCCAATGTCCAAACATTTTTGTCTTTAATTTCAACATTTTTTTTGCATTTATGATATTGCAGTATAAACACAATACATGTACACTGTCAAAAATATAAAATATATTTCTACTCGCCTCGAAACAGGAAAGAAAAGCTCAGCACAGGCTTGCTTTTCTGGCCGTTTCAAAAGCTTGTACAAATAAATTTTATATTTACCGACAATGTACGTATATTGTCTATATAACCAGTGAGTTACTAACCTAGATTTATCTACAATATGTGGTAAATGCATGGCTGTGTCGATGGATATTACACCAGTAAGTTACTAACCTAGATTTATCTACAATATGTGGTAAATGCATGGCTCTGTCGATGGATATTACAACACTAAATGTCTGTGGAGCTGCTTCTGCTACAACACTAAGATTTGATTTCTTAGATTTTTCTTTCTTGGGGCTAGATAACTGATGGAAGCTGTCATTAGGATCATAATCAGGATCCTCTACTACAGATTCATCTGATGTGTCTTCAACATCTTCTTCATTTTCATTCTATAATATAATGAGGGTTAGGGTTATGGTGTTTAACGCCACTTTCAACAATATTTCAGTTATATCGTGGTGGTCAGTTTTATTGGTGGAGGAAAATGGAGTACCCAGAGAAAACCACCGACCTTTCGCAAGTCCATGACAAACTTTATAACATAATGTTGTATTGAGCACACCTCGCTTGAATGGGATTCGAACTCACAACGTTAGTATTGATAGGCACTGATTACGTAGGTAGTTGTAAATCTAATTACCATAAAATCATGACCCCATGTAATAGAATGATACAATTGTTATACTTCCTGTAAACACACTTTTTATAATATACATTTATGTAGAAAATGGATCTTTTGACTTTTGAATTACAATTTGTATTGAAAGTAACTAAATGTTTTCTTACCTCTAGTGGTTCAGTAACAGTAATAAAAGTCATGTACCTTTATTTAAATTTATGTCTCAGTGCAACGTTGAATAGTCTCTCATGTCCATTTACATCCATATCTTACTAAATGTTACATTAGGATAAAGTCCTTTGCACAAGGACAGTAAAACAGCCATAAATAAACACCTAATGTTATGTTATAACTAACCTGATGTACAGGACCAAACTGTGGTTTAGAGGTAATATGGGCTCTAAGATAGGCACCACCTAAAGATGATGATCCAGGCTTAAACAATGGGTACATTCCACTGAAATCAAATTTTACATCATAAGTTGTTTTACTTTTTTTTTGGGTGGTATTATATCATCTTTTCACCTTACAAGTTGTGATTATCAAAATAAAATTTATTAAATAAACTCATGTTCATAGAAAAACAACAAGAAAACAAATCAAATTTTTCTTCAATTTTGGTTTTCACATTTCCATCCAAATGTAAATACATTCATATTTATTTTTATTAAACAACTCCTTCTATGTTTCTACAGTTGATGAGTCAATAATTGTTCTTTAACACTAATTGAGCAATATACAGCTATATCATGACGAGAACAAGATAAATTGGATGAGATGATGATGATGTCTGCTTAGTACTTTAGCAACATGCCAAGTTGGATTTTTATAATGATATCTCACTGATGAAACAACAGTCCGTGTGGTAGACATGTTACTCCAATTGGACACATTATCCCGATTCTGAGCCATCCAGTCTTTGCTCTGACTCCTGTATGCTGCATGCTTAAAATAGAAGCAGCATATACCAACTTCACGGTCTTTGGTTTGACTCAACCATGGCTTGAACCCAGGAATTAGCACACTCGACGCGAGTACGCTAACCATTACACCACTGATGCAGGCTTCTAACAGTTGCTTGGTTGGTTTGGTTGGTTTTATGGTGTTTAATGTCACTTTCAACAATATTTCAGTTATATCGTGGCAGTCAGTTTTATTGGTAGAGAAAACCGGAATACCCAGAGAAAACCACTGACCTGTCGCAATGTCACTGACAAACTTTATCACATTATGTTGTATTGAGTACACCTCTCCTGGGTGGGATTCAATCTCACAACGTTAGTGGTGATATGCACTGATTGCACAAGTAGTTTAAATCCAACTACCATACAATCACGGCCATAATGGCCCCTTCTAACAGTTGGTATTTCACCTATATCTCACTAGATAACACCTACCTAATTCTGTGTTGTTTCCTCCTCTCATCATTCAGAGATTCCATGTCTATATATACAGTTCCTATCAGTTTGTCTCTATGTTGTGGTTTGTGTTTGTGATGTTTACGGCTTCCATATGTTACCCAAACTTGTATTTCTAATTTCTCCTCACGTAAATACCTTAAAGAAAGAATGAAGTCACAATAAGGTACAAAACAGGTAAAAAAACTTTATTACATTGTCTTAAAATTCACCCTACTTTCAACAAGTTCTTCCATAATGTGAAAATCCTTAATTTAATGACACCATTGGAATAAAGCAAAAAAGAAAATGAAGTACAAAAGGACATGCATTAAGTACAGTGTTAAATAAGGATCGAACATAGAATACATCTTCAAGTAGTAAATGTCTTAGATCTTTAAAAAATGGAACTTAAATACATTAGTTCCTCTTCTTATAAAAGGCCATCCCTTTAGTAATGAAAAATGGCCTTATAAGAGGGGTAGCCTCTATTGAGAGGGACAATTTAGAAGTATTTACTAATGGCCTTATAAGAGAGGTAGCCTCTATTGAGAGGGACAATTTAGTAGTATTTACTAATGGCCTTTTACGAGAGGTAGCCTCTATTGAGAGGGACAATTTAGTAGTATTTACTAATGGCCTTATAAGAGAGGTAGCCTCTATTGAGAGGGACAATTTAGTAGTATTTACTAATGGCCTTTTACGAGAGGTAGCCTCTATTGAGAGGGACAATTTAGTAGTATTTACTAATGGCCTTATAAGAGAGGTAGCCTCTATTGAGAGGGACAATTTAGTAGTATTTACTAATGGCCTTATAAGAGAGGTAGCCTCTATTGAGAGGGACAATTTAGTAGTATTTACTAATGGCCTTTTACGAGAGGTAGCCTCTATTGAGAGGGACAATTTAGTAGTATTTACTAATGGCCTTATAAGAGAGGTAGCCTCTATTGAGAGGGACAATTTAGTAGTATTTACTAATGGCCTTTTACGAGAGGTAGCCTCTATTGAGAGGGACAATTTAGTAGTATTTACTAATGGCCTTATAAGAGGGGTAGCCTCTATTGAGAGGGACAATTTAGTAGTATTTACTAATGGCCTTTTACGAGAGGTAGCCTCTATTGAGAGGGACAATTTAGTAGTATTTACTAATGGCCTTATAAGAGAGGTAGCCTCTATTGAGAGGGACAATTTAGTAGTATTTACTAATGGCCTTTTACGAGAGGTAGCCTCTATTGAGAGGGACAATTTAGTAGTATTTACTAATGGCCTTTTACGAGAGGTAGCCTCTATTGAGAGGGACAATTTAGTAGTATTTACTAATGGCCTTTTACGAGAGGTAGCCTCTATTGAGAGGGATAATTTAGTAGTATTTACTAATGGCCTTATAAGAGAGGTAGCCTCTATTGAGAGGGACAATTTAGTAGTATTTACTAATGGCCTTTTACGAGAGGTAGCCTCTATTGAGAGGGACAATTTAGTAGTATTTACTAATGGCCTTTTACGAGAGGTAGCCTCTATTGAGAGGGATAATTTAGTAGTATTTACTAATGGCCTTATAAGAGAGGTAGCCTCTATTGAGAGGGACAATTTAGTAGTATTTACTAATGGCCTTTTACGAGAGGTAGCCTCTATTGAGAGGGACAATTTAGTAGTATTTACTAATGGCCTTTTACGAGAGGTAGCCTCTATTGAGAGGGACAATTTAGTAGTATTTACTAATGGCCTTTTACGAGAGGTAGCCTCTATTGAGAGGGACAATTTAGTAGTATTTACTAATGGTCTTATAAGAGAGGTAACCTCTATTGAGAGGGACAATTTAGTAGTATTTACTAATGGCCTTATAAGAGGGGTAGCCTCTATTGAGAGGGACAATTTAGTAGTATTTACTAATGGCCTTATAAGAGAGGTAGCCTCTATTGAAAGGGACAATTTAGTAGTATTTACTAATGGCCTTTTACGAGAGGTAGCCTCTATTGAGAGGGACAATTTAGTAGTATTTACTAATGGCCTTATAAGAGAGGTAGCCTCTATTGAGAGGGACAATTTAGTAGTATTTACTAATGGCCTTTTACGAGAGGTAGCCTCTATTGAGAGGGACAATTTAGTAGTATTTACTAATGGCCTTATAAGAGAGGTAGCCTCTATTGAGAGGGACAATTTAGTAGTATTTACTAATGGCCTTATAAGAGAGGTAGCCTCTATTGAGAGGGACAATTTAGTAGTATTTACTAATGGCCTTTTACGAGAGGTAGCCTCTATTGAGAGGGACAATTTAGTAGTATTTACTAATGGCCTTTTACGAGAGGTAGCCTCTATTGAGAGGGACAATTTAGTAGCATTTACTAATGGCCTTATAAGAGAGGTAGCCTCTATTGAGAGGGACAATTTAGTAGTATTTACTAATGGCCTTATAAGAGAGGTAGCCTCTATTGAGAGGGACAATTTAGTAGTATTTACTAATGGCCTTTTACGAGAGGTAGCCTCTATTGAGAGGGACAATTTAGTAGTATTTACTAATGGCCTTATAAGAGAGGTAGCCTCTATTGAGAGGGACAATTTAGTAGTATTTACTAATGGCCTTATAAGAGAGGTAGCCTCTATTGAGAGGGACAATTTAGTAGTATTTACTAATGCATCTAATATCTGGCCTTAGGTGGGAGTGGTCTTACAAGAGGAAGACTACAGTATACATTTCGTTTATATTTTAACTTACCATTTAAATGGAGAAGTAACAGATATATGGAAGCTATGGTTATGACTCAGCTGTGATATAATATATCCTTCACTATTAACTGGCATAGGGACAATCTTAGCTACAATAGCACCTGAAAAAAAAGTATGGTATTTTTACAGCGTTTTTATAATCTTGTATGTCCAAGCCAATTTCCAATATCATATACCAGCAGGTCGGCTTCATACTGGAACATGACACAAAATGACAATTTTGGATAGCCTGTTAAGACCCTTTGGTTTATTAACCCCAAACACAAATTATTTGACATTCCAATATTTCGATATTTAGCGTACCTGATGAAGGTTATTCCAGAAACGCTTCGTGCACACTAAATTAGATATCTATGTTTTCATTATTCTAAAATATTTTGGTAAATCTGTTTCAATTTTTCTCTAAGCAAAAGGGAGAAGTCATATATACATTAATGTCCATTGAATTCTCATAAATACACCAATGTTTAGCCAATGGTGAAAAACTCCAATAAAATGACATTCATATATGGATAACCTGGTCAAAGCTTGCTTTTACATATAAATCTATAATTTTGTAGTTGTTGACTCCATTTTTTTTTACAGCATGATGGACAGAGAGTGAAACCTATATTTTCCCACATAATATCAGTATATTATTCTGGTCAAGAGATTGCAAATATTTTTGTACACTATTTGTACTAAAGAAACAATTCCTCACCTTTATCATAAAATTTATATCGTACATAACACCTTGCTGATTTATCTAGACTGTTCTGTCCTGTAATGAGGGCATTCTGAACAGGGAAGCAGACTTGGTCTACTGATACTGTTATATTCTGGTATCTACCATTACCCTCATCTGAAAAAAAACCATGTTATTGTGTATTATTATATAGATAGGTCTGGTATCTCATGTGAGATATCAGTTTTTCCCCGTCGAAACTACTTTTACACAACTATAAGTGTGGTGGTTATGTCCCTTGTTGTGCTATGGTGAATACACACACGATTGTAAACTGAAACAATTCCGCGAAATGTTATTGACAACTTTCGCACAAAACCAACATGATGTCATATGTAAAGACTTCCAGTTTGAAACGTAAAGAGTAGATGTTATTTGGCTTCATGTACACTTCAATTTTGATCAAATTTAACTAAAATAAGTTTTCAAGGTAGACATTTTAATTATTTTTGTGCATTGTTGTAAATATGACATAAAGGATTTCAAATTTTCAAAATGGCAGATCATTCCAGCTGAACCCCTTAGTTATGACTTGTAGATTGAGAATTTTATACTATCATTGCTCGTAGAATCATACGCGTGGAGTGAAATATACGAATAAAAAATTAATATATTGGAAATTTTGGAAGTCTATATAATAAACAGTATAACTAAATCATACATTTTGAATATCAAAATAAGACCACTTGTGACCGAATACACATTAAGGATTAAACTCGTGGGTGGAAAAAGTTCTGTCCAATCTTTTAATCCTTATGCATACTTCGGTCACTCGTGATCTTATTTTGATATTCAAAATCTATGATTAGTTATACTATATTTATTATTAGATTATTTAGAACAAATAAAATTTAATAAACAATAAATTTGCTGTGAACACAATGATGTTGATGAATTTTTGAATCTGCATAGTCAAACCTGCCCATGCTGTCACCTGTACTAAAAGGTCACCTTTTTCTTGTCCAAACATAGAAAATATCATATGAATTGAACCTCCTTTAAGAGGTCACCTATCTTAAAAAACCACTTTTTCTTTGTCCCACAGGTGACCCGTTAATTAAGGAATAACAGTACTGTATTTGAAGAGTTGGAGGTATCAATTGTGGATTTGATGGTCGCAAATATCCGTTTTACTGGCTCCGCTTTGCGTCGCCAGTAAAACTGCATTTGCGACCATTATATCCACAATTGATACCTCCAACTCTTCAAATACAGTACTGTTATTCCTATTCTTATGAAATTCTCCCAACGTGTACACACTAGTTTGAAAACATACAAATAAATGACAAAATATATGCACTTTTCAAATTTCTTCTGCTAAAAAATAGTAATATAGTTGTTTAAGGATCCGCCATCTTGAAAACGTGAAATCCTACATGTCATATGTACAATAATACACAAAAAATAATTAAAATGCCTACCTTGAAAACTTATTTTAGCTAAATTCTATCTAAATTGAAGCGTACACGAAACCAAATAACGTCCGATCTTTACAATTTAAACTGGAAATCTTCATATGACGTCACGTTGTTTATGTGCCAAAGTCGTTCAACAATATTCCCCAGAATTTTAATTTTTGTGCTTTTTAGACCCAGGGATCTGCAAGAATACATTTTCATGCTCAGTATTGCATTAAAATGGACAGTAAACTCGATTTGCGACCATCAAATCTCCAATTGATAATGTGAAATTTTCAAATACAATACAGTTATCAGCCGTCAAATTCATAGTCGGAAATATCTGGGTCAGCCATATTGTTTACTAACAAGTGCATTCGGCATAGGAATATAGCATTCCTTCAGGCCTGTCAACTGCAGATTTGACGGCTCTCGATAGCCAATGAAAATACGCATTACATTATAATTGCATTAGAATACAGGTTTGACTGTACATTAATGTAAATGTATTTGAATACATTAGAAGTATATTTGATTTCTGAGAAATTGAGGTACAAAAAAATATATGTTTTGCTGATCAGTGGTTATAAAGAATTAAAAAGATCTAAAAACAATTAGCAATCTACCTACCCTACCTTTTTCAAAAATACAAGCAGAAACAAAGGTAATTTCTTTTCTTGGCCTAAACTAAAGAATTAGTACTGATATATTATCAAATTTCTATTACCATCACTTTCCCAGACCTCTTCCTCTTCAACGTCTAAATCTATCGGTGACCATCCAACACCCCTGGCAGTATGTATCACTCTCTCACGGTCATTATGATGAGCAAACTTTACGGCCACTTCTAACCCTCCGACAACTCTTTCTAAACCTTTGGTACCATGTCCTTCGTCATCAGTCTGACTATTGTCTTTGTTCCAGCCAACAGGAGGCAAGTTAACAGGGTACCATCCACTTATTCCTTTGAGAAAAACATTATTTCTAGTTATAATATGCAACATGAAAAAAATACCCTTACATTCATATCAATCAATTTAAATGTCTGATTTGATAAATAAAAGTACTGTATTATTTACATATAAAAATCTACAAAGTGTGACCCTTTATTTGAAGTATTTATTTTACATAAAACAAGGCAGAGATATACAAATTTCTAGTACTTTGATGATATCAGAATTATCAAATATATTATTAAGGGGCAGTTGTGGTCATGATCGTATGGTAGTTGGATTTACAATTACTTATGCCATCAGTGTCTGTCAGTGACTTGCGACAGGTCGGTGGTTTTCTCCGGGTCCTTCTGCTTCCTCCACCAATAAAACTGACCACCACGATATAACTGAAAAATTGTTGAAAGTGGCATTAAACACCATCAATCAATCAAATATATTAATAAAATCTTGCAAAGTTACAAAAATGATCTTTTGATACACAGAGAGTTAAATAGTGTCTATCAATAATCTGGTCAACCACAATCACAAAGAGAAGATGGCGACTGAATGTCCTACTATCTATCAGACAACTGAATGTCCTACTATCTATCAGACAACTGAATGTCCTACTATCTATCAGACAACAAGAAGATGACCACTGAATGTCCTACTATCTATCAGACAACAAGAAGATGACGACTGAATGTCCCACTATCTATCAGACGACTGAATGTCCTACTATCTATCAGACAACTGAATGTCCTACTATCTATCAGACAACAAGAAGATGACAACTGAATGTCCTACTATCTATCAGACAACAAGAAGATGACAACTGAATGTCCTACTATCTATCAGACAACAAGAAGATGACAACTGAATGTCCTACTATCTATCAGACAACAAGAAGATGACAACTGAATGTCCCACTATCTATCAGACGACTGAATGTCCTACTATCTATCAGACAACAAGAAGATGACGACTGAATGTCCTACTATCTATCAGACAACAAGAAGATGACAACTGAATGTCCTACTATCTATCAGACAACAAGAAGATGACAACTGAATGTCCTACTATCTATCAGACAACAAGAAGATGACAACTGAATGTCCCACTATCTATCAGACAACAAGAAGATGACAACTGAATGTCCTACTATCTATCAGACAACAAGAAGATGACAACTGAATGTCCTACTATCTATCAGACAACTGAATGTCCTACTATCTATCAGACAACAAGAAGATGACAACTGAATGTCCTACTATCTATCAGACAACAAGAAGATGACAACTGAATGTCCTACTATCTATCAGACAACTGAATGTCCTACTATCTATCAGACAACAAGAAGATGACGACTGAATGTCCTACTATCTATCAGACAACTGAATGTCCTACTATCTATCAGACAACAAGAAGATGACAACTGAATGTCCTACTATCTATCAGACAACTGAATGTCCTACTATCTATCAGACAACAAGAAGATGACAACTGAATGTCCTACTATCTATCAGACAACAAGAAGATGATAACTGAATGTCCTACTATCTATCAGACAACAAGAAGATGACAACTGAATGTCCTACTATCTATCAGACAACAAGAAGATGACAACTGAATGCCCTACTATCTATCAGACAACAAGAAGATGACAACTGAATGTCCTACTATCTATCAGACAACTGAATGTCCTACTATCTATCAGACAACAAGAAGATGACAACTGAATGTCCTACTATCTATCAGACGACTGAATGTCCTACTATCTATCAGACAACAAGAAGATGACAACTGAATGCCCTACTATCTATCAGACAACAAGAAGATGACAACTGAATGCCCTACTATCTATCAGACAACAAGAAGATGACAACTGAATGTCCTACTATCTATCAGACAACAAGAAGATGACCACTGAATGTCCTACTATCTATCAGACAACAAGAAGATGACAACTGAATGTCCTACTATCTATCAGACAACAAGAAGATGACAACTGAATGTCCTACTATCTATCAGACGACTGAATGTCCTACTATCTATCAGACAACAAGAAGATGACAACTGAATGTCCTACTATCTATCAGACAACTGAATGTCCTACTATCTATCAGACAACAAGAAGATGACGACTGAATGTCCTACTATCTATCAGACAACTGAATGTCCTACTATCTATCAGACAACAAGAAGATGACAACTGAATGTCCTACTATCTATCAGACAATAAGAAGATGACGACTGAATGTCCTACTATCTATCAGACAACAAGAAGATGACAACTGAATGTCCTACTATCTATCAGACAACAAGAAGATGACAACTGAATGTCCTACTATCTATCAGACAACAAGAAGATGACAACTGAATGTCCTACTATCTATCAGACAACAAGAAGATGACGACTGAATGTCCTACTATCTATCAGACAACAAGAAGATGACAACTGAATGTCCTACTATCTATCAGACAATAAGAAGATGACGACTGAATGTCCTACTATCTATCAGACAACAAGAAGATGACAACTGAATGTCCTACTATCTATCAGACAACAAGAAGATGACGACTGAATGTCCTACTATCTATCAGACAACAAGAAGATGATGACTGAATGTCCTACTATCTATCAGACAACAAGAAGATGACAACTGAATGTCCTACTATCTATCAGACAATAAAAAGATGACAACTGAATGTCCTACTATCTATCAGACAACAAGAAGATGACAACTGAATGTCCTACTATCTATCAGACAACAAGAAGATGATAACTGAATGTCCTACTATCTATCAGACAACTGAATGTCCTACTATCTATCAGACAATAAGAAGATGACGACTGAATGTCCTACTATCTATCAGACAACAAGAAGATGACAACTGAATGTCCTACTATCTATCAGACAACAAGAAGATGACAACTGAATGTCCTACTATCTATCAGACAACTGAATGTCCTACTATCTATCAGACAATAAGAAGATGACGACTGAATGTCCTACTATCTATCAGACAACAAGAAGATGACGACTGAATGTCCTACTATCTATCAGACAACAAGAAGATGATGACTGAATGTCCTACTATCTATCAGACAACAAGAAGATGACAACTGAATGTCCTACTATCTATCAGACAACAAGAAGATGACGACTGAATGTCCTACTATCTATCAGACAACAAGAAGATGACAACTGAATGTCCTACTATCTATCAGACAACTGAATGTCCTACTATCTATCAGACAACAAGAAGATGACAACTGAATGTCCTACTATCTATCAGACAACAAGAAGATGACAACTGAATGTCCTACTATCTATCAGACAACAAGAAGATGATAACTGAATGTCCTACTATCTATCAGACAACAAGAAGATGACAACTGAATGTCCTACTATCTATCAGACAACAAGAAGATGACAACTGAATGTCCTACTATCTATCAGACAACAAGAAGATGACAACTGAATGTCCTACTATCTATCAGACAACAAGAAGATGACAACTGAATGTCCTACTATCTATCAGACAACAAGAAGATGACAACTGAATGTCCTACTATCTATCAGACAACAAGAAGATGACAACTGAATGTCCTACTATCTATCAGACAACAAGAAGATGACGACTGAATGTCCTACTATCTATCAGACAACAAGAAGATGACAACTGAATGCCCTACTATCTATCAGACAACAAGAAGATGACAACTGAATGTCCTACTATCTATCAGACAACAAGAAGATGACAACTGAATGCCCTACTATCTATCAGACAACAAGAAGATGACAACTGAATGCCCTACTATCTATCAGACAACAAGAAGATGACAACTGAATGTCCTACTATCTATCAGACAACAAGAAGATGACCACTGAATGTCCTACTATCTATCAGACAACAAGAAGATGACAACTGAATGTCCTACTATCTATCAGACAACAAGAAGATGACAACTGAATGTCCTACTATCTATCAGACAACTGAATGTCCTACTATCTATCAGACAACAAGAAGATGACAACTGAATGTCCTACTATCTATCAGACGACTGAATGTCCTACTATCTATCAGACAACAAGAAGATGACAACTGAATGTCCTACTATCTATCAGACAACAACATAAATAGTATAGTGAAACCATTACAAACTGAACCTCCTTGGGACCAGCTTATGTGTTTGAAATAGACAGGTGTTAGGTTTATACAGATTAAATTAACAATGATATCCTTTAATAGGATACAGGATTCTGGTTTATTCAATGTTCACTTTAGACAGAGTTCACTGTATCAGTATCCTTTAAAAAAAAAAGTGTACCTGTTCTATGTGTTAACAATGATGACAAAGACAGAGTTACTGTCCCTAATAGAACATCTCCTGTCTTCCCTATAAGTTGTCTCCCTTTCACACTACTATCCATATCCTGTAGCTGCCTGTCAAAATCTGAATAAAATATATTATACTATTGTAATATAAACTTGATCTTAAGTGATATGATGCTTTGTATCAATCTAATTAAAATTAGATGTTTGTTGTATCTTTAAATATTTTTTTTCATGATACACTAACATCTACCATCATCCTGTTTTGGGTCATGTCAGGAAACCTTTCATTCATTTTTGACCGTCCAATCATATGCAAGAGGGTTGAATATATTGACCAATCAGACAACAGCTCTTGGAGTGTACTCAGTTTTGATACCTATTGAATTAGTAAGCTCATCGCTGATTGGTTGAATGAAAATATGAACGCCGATTTTGATACATAACAATTTAGTAAGCTCATCGCTGATTGGTCGAATGGAAATGTGAACTCCGACACGACCTCACATCGGATGTCAATAGACGTTAGTATATCGCGAAATAGACATAATAGTCGGGTTTTAAATGTTCATCCTCTTGTAACATGTGGAGATATTTCTTAAGCAACATCAATACATTGTTTATTCTGATAATAAATAAATAAAGTAATTTATATCGAAGATAACGTTTGTATTAGCTTAATTGTAATAAAAGATAATTTTCCCAGCATGCTTCATACCTGAGGACATTCCCGGCACTTGGTGCCATATTTCCATTGTTATTTCACCACATTCTAGGATCTCGGCTAACGTCATGGCATCACTATCAGGTTCTGTCCATAACAATGGACAAGGGAAGTCCATATGATGAGAAAATTCTGGAGAAAATGATCTGGCTATTGTTCTAGTTAATCTCTCATCCTGTAAATTATAAAATTAAAAGTTTTTTAAATTATAAAATTCTGATGATAAATTGAACCAGCTGAATATTTAAAAACCATGTGTACCATTTGTTTCATATTCATTTAATTCTTTATTTATCTAACTAGGATTTTTACTTGCGATAGATTGCAAAACTTAGCTGTTTTTCAAATTAAACTAGAGAAAGTTGATCTGGTGATCACAGATACCCCCGCATTCCAAATTTTGAATGAGGCAATGAAAGGAATGAAACATGTTGTGATTTATCTTACAACTTATTCATTTCATGGCCATCAAAAATTTACAAATTCTTGTAATTGACAATGTAGTAAACTTTTTATTGCTTGCCAAATTAATTTAAATCAGATTACCTGTAATCCTTTCCTTTTTTCTTTCACTATTTACATCAAAACACTGATTATAAGACATATGATGAAAACACACTTGTAATGAAGGAATGCTGAGAAAAGTGAACTGGTGTAACAATTACTTATGAACGGTAAATGTGAAATACACCATAATCAAACTTAACCTGTATTTTATGGTATACAGCATTGTGTTAAAGTTTGAAAAGATTTGGTTGAGCCATACTTTAAATATCATCCAGAAACCTAAAAAGTCCCTATTTTCTAAGAGAAAAAGGGACATAACTCATGAACGGTAAATGTGAAATACACCGTAATCAACTTAACCTGTATTTTATGGTACATAGCAATGTGTGAAAGTTTGAAAAGATTTGGTTGAGCGGTACTTTAATTATTATCCGGAAACCAAAAGTGTGACGGATGGACGAACGGACATGGGGATCCCTATATACCCCCCCCCCCCCGACTCTCGTCGAGCGGAGGTATAAAAAAAAAGAAATTCTAAGTAGATCTTAATCTTGTTGAATATTCTGCATAGCTGGCAGGATATTTCTTCGACTATCGTGGTACGTCAATCAAAGGGTATATAGTCATCTGAGATAGTGATAATACAATCTCCACACACAGGATTCTGGGTATCCTACATCAATCACTATTAACACTGCGATACCATTGGCTGACACCATGAGGATATCTGTCAGCGTTAATAAGCCACTCCTTCATTCTCTGTCTGTGTTTACAAACATCACGGGTCCAAATAGTCAGCAAAAATGACATAAATTTGTAGTCCCAGAGTAAAGGGGAGGAGCATTATTTTTCAACACGTAGCAGAGTTTATACATGAGTGTAGTGATATGAAACTAGTTATATTCTCCGTCCTGGAGAGTGGTGATGATAACACAGAATATGATGTCTTATCAAAAAAGTAGGTCTTATTTAAGATGTCTATAACTTAATTATTAATAGAGCACTGCACTTTTAGACAAACTTTATTTACCTGTTTTTGAAGGAAAGACATTTTAACTTTGACATAAGAATTAACACCAACTTCAGCAGGATACTGCATTCCAGTGTCTAAATAGGCAAGGGACTCGGCTGCAGCCTGTAAAAAGAAACTCATACTGTATATTTATATGCATGATGAAAATAGAAAAAAATATTAATTCCAATAATTTATTACAAAGATATCCAATTCAGTTTCAAAAATACCTGTACCTTAAAAATAAAATATTTAAAAACATTCACTGCCAGAATAAGCTACAAGGGAAAAAAATCAGCTTACTGATATGCAAACTTACCTTCAAGCCAGAAGCTCTGATCACACTAACAGATAAACAAACTTGAGCTCCTGTTAGATTCTTTTGTAAAGCTGCACTCAATTCATTCTAAAACAGATTAAGTTTGTACAATTGGTCAAACTAATTTGATAAATTTTATAACAAACACATATTGGAATGATAATTTCTTTTTTAAGCTGTAAAACAATTTTTTTAAATTGAAAACACCATTTCAGTGAAACAACTTCTATAATGTACATTTCACAATAATTCCAATATATTTCAGTTATATCATGTGATTTGTGGAAGTCAGTTTTTATTGGCTGAGTAAACCAGGTTCCCCCCTGAGAAAACCACTATCCTGTCACTGGTAAAATAACAAACTTTAGCAATTAAAGTTGTATCAAGTACATCTTAAAAATGGTGTAATCCTTTGTTGTGAAAGGTAATGATTGTATATACAGATGATATAAAAACTAAGATATCTAATTTATATAATAATTATAAAAAAAATTATATAAAAAAAAAAAAAAAAAAAAAATATCTAATTTAATGAGCACTACACGTTTCTGGAATAATATTCATTAGGTACGCTCAACGTCAAAAGATTGGAAAGACAAAATTTAAAGTTTTTGAGAGCTAGTAAACTAAAATGTCTAAACACGATAGCCAACTTTGAACAAGGTTACCTATGCCTAAAGGAGGAGAATCTTAGTAATAATAATTACAGTATTTAGGAACTGTATATTTCAATAATAAATATACATGTATCTTAAATCCAATTATCATATGATCAAGGTCATCGCTGCCTCTTACAACACTGAATATAATAAGAGAATATTAAAAATTTATGGATATTTTCAGAATATTATAAGTTTATGGATAATTTCGGGTCTTACCTGTATTGTATTAGTTTTATAATGTATTGTAACATCCATTAATCCCGATTCTTTCATCTGAAAACAAAATGTTCAAAATTACTTACAATTACTTATCACATAAATATGGGATTAAATAGTAAACAAATATTTAAATAATTGTTGTCATCTGAAGTATATATTGTACATTTATTTATATTGATAATAAAAGTTTTAACCTTTTTTAAAATCAATTCTTTTTTCATTGATCAATTAATATTTCATTTCTCTTTAATATAAAAAATCTATAATTATGATTGTAAAATGACTAATTCCATTGTATTGTCTTGACCTTTGAATTAGGGCTTCAGGTTGCAAGTTTGGTTTCATCAAACTTTTCTTACTAAAGATTTAAATTATCAATACCTTGGCTTTTGTTTCTGGATCCTTCATTTCGGAATCTGACCCAACCTGTTTTAGTGGCAAGGCAAAGGTCTGAACTGAAGGCTCCCCTCTCTTCTGCATAGTAACCATAGCACATAACTTGGCTAGTGGCAAGCTTGTCTAAAAATAAAAAATATTTTATAATAAACATAAGGTTAAATTAAATTTTAGAAATAACATGCAAGGTATTATGGATCTTAAAAACCTCAACAAACTGTAAACGTATCAATTTTACCTAAAATATATATACAAAAATTCATAGTAATTACAACAGATGCCCAATTTATTTCTGGGTCTGGTTTGTAAGGTGTATATAAATTCTACAATAGGCTTGTTTTTGCTTTGGTTTATGGTGTTTAATGCCACTTTCAAAAATATTTCAGTTATATCGTGGCGGTCAGTTTTATTGATGAAGGAAACCGGAGTATCATGAGAAAACCACCGACCTGCTGCAAGTCACTGACGAGTTTTATCACATAATGTTGTATCGAGTACACATCACAACTTTAATAGTGATAGGCACTGAATGCACAGGTAGTTGTAAATCCAACTACCATACGATCATGACCACGATGGCCCCTAAAATGTTTTAATAATCACAAAAAACGTTAATGCTTTATAACAAATACAACATGAACAACATTTTAATTTTATGCAAATAAAATTTCATATATAATAGATTATAATCACTAATTTTATATATTTTGGTTACCTTAGCAACACACTGATCCCTGACATTAGGATGATAATATCTACACCAAACTTCAAAGGGAAGACCTCCAGATCCTGATCCTGACCCAGCACAAGCTGTAAAAAGGGGAAACAACTCAAGTCAAAAAATCATTTTTTATTCATTACCTTGTTAATCTTCAACAGAAGCAAGGTATGAACAAATTTAACAAAACAATTCAGCAGGTTCTTTCTCCCCCCCCCCCCCCCCCCCCCCCCCCAATTCAATATTTCTTTTTATTTTACATACAAGTAAATTATATTTTATTAGACACTTTTAATCTTGACTTAAAATATACACACATGAAGTAAAAAGAGATTTTGTTTTGAAGAGACATAAATGATTTGATTTTGATTTTTGGTGTTTAACGCCACTTTCAGCAATATTTCAGCTATATCATGGCGACCAGTTTTAGTGGTGGAAAAAGCCGGAGTACCCGGAGTGAACCACCGACCATGGGCAAGCAACTGGTAAACTTTATCACTTGCGGCTGCGAGTCGAGTGCACCCTTTTTTGTAATTTACAAAGCTGAGCGCGAACCCACACCGTATTGGTGATAGGCTGGTATGAGTTGTGATGTAATCCAACTACCTAACTCATTGAGCCACCCAGGCCCTAAAAAGAGATATAGAGATACAAGTAATACATAACATATAAAAAAAAAATTGTAATATATATTTTATTCTGATCAATTATGCATACATCACAATACAAATAGCAAAACAATCATGGATAATGTCACCATACCAGTGAGTAGGGGGGTTCGTCAAGGTGACCCTTTAATCTCCTTATTTATTTATAATTGCTGTGGAGCTACTTAGTGCTGCATTGAAATTTAATCCAAAGATTAAAGGTATCAGTATTAATAACTCGGAATTTCTTATCAGCCAGTATGCTGATGACTCAACATTGTCTCTAGCCGATGATGAG
The DNA here is from genome assembly GCA_963383655.1 of Bathymodiolus septemdierum. NCBI lineage: Eukaryota > Metazoa > Mollusca > Bivalvia > Mytilida > Modiolidae > Bathymodiolus > Bathymodiolus septemdierum. Next base: position 37,050,527 of record OY726524.1, on the reverse strand, counting down.
AATTCATTAAATGAAGCTTTAAATATGATATCGCTTTTTTCCCATCTGTTCTGGACTGAGAGCAAATTTTGATAAAACACAGGTAGTTTGGATTGGGGCCAGACGGGGCTGTGGATTGGAACTTAAAACAAATACAGATAACATATAAAATTCATGAGAATTATGACGTGATCAATCAAATGCCTATGTTACAAATTTCATAAAAATGGAACTACAGAAGGCCACCACTTTTGCAGTAAAAAACAGAGGGACAAGTTAGTAATATTTTACCACAGTTTTTCTGAAATCTGGCCTGATAACAGGGATGAACTTTTATGGGAGTAGCCTCATCAGGGAGGAACTACTTGTATCTTACAAATTTTTTTTGTCAGAGGGTATGACAAAAGGTTTTCCCTTTTATAAGGCCACTCCTTCTGCAAAGGAAGTGTCCTTATAAGAGGGATGGCCTCTCTTGAGGGGAACACTTTACTATTGTTTTATTTACTCTTTGTGCATCTGAAATTTGGCCTGATAAGAGTGGTGGTCTGTGATGAGAGGGGTCTTATAGGAGACAGATTACTGTATTTCATATAAAGTTGTAAAAAGAGAAATAACAAACAAACCTGTGAGGAGTTCTCTCTGTACAGGTGTCCCTTGTGGTAACATCAACCTGTGTCTAGTCACATCATTAAAGGTAGGATCAGGTATACACAGAGTTGTAGCACTTCTAAATGACTTCATACCAGGTACAGCTAAAATAACAACATTTTTATTTTTTATAAACTTTGCGTAGAGAACATGGCTAAATGTCACAGTAAATTCATTCTGACAGTAGTATTGATAACCCTATGAGACAATCAGATGCTTCTGAACCATTACAAGTTTTTAATAGAAATGTCTATATTACCAATAAGAAGTCTCACATTATAATTGACCTTTAAATCCTGAAGTATTAACTTTACACTTTCAGTAAATCATTCTTTGCTGGTATTCCTTAATGCTGCATACTAAAGAATCAGTCAACACCAATTTTATAGTCTTGTTTGATCTGATCTGGGACAGAATCCACAATCTAAACATAACACAACTGAGGCAGTCTATTTTGTTCCCAAATGAAAACCTACAGGCAGTCTATTTTGTTCCCTATGAAAATCTACTATGTTCACTGAATCAACTGACCATGCTTAATCACTGGTGCTCCTTGGACTTGATTGTTTGTCTGTGCAGGGAAATGATACTGTACAAAACAGTCAGCTTCTCCCCACATCATGTTCTCAAAGGCTGTCAGACCCCTCAGACCTTCAATCACAACTTCAAATATATGTTCCACTGAAATAAACAGTAACATGTTATTTCTTGTATTTGTTATCAACAAATATATAAAAATAAACGTTTGAGAAAACCATTACAAAATATGCTGCTTAAAACAAATTTTAACATTATTTTCTATTCTTTACCATGGAAAAAAATGAGAAGAATTCAATACAAATATGAAGAAAGACAGATGCCTTTCCCAAACATTCTATACCAAAAATAAGATTGAATACAATATTTAATGGACTTAATGTCTATAATGGTCTAATTGATATATTCTACAAAATGGTAATTATCGTCAAAAGTCTGGACCACTGGTCCAAAAAATATTGTACTAACCAACACATTCTGTACCAATATGAGGCTGGCTGATGTTGTTTTCCTGGTGCATATCATTTCTGTAAAATACAAAATAAAATCTGTCTGAAATATCTGTCCCATCATCGCTGACATCCTTAAAAGAAGTTTATCAGGAAAAATCATTGTATATAATTCACCCCAACATACCCAAAAATCCTTTTCTAGGTAACTTACTGTGGTTAATACATGGCCTTATATAGTAACGAAAACTTATAAAAGACCATTTATTTTTGTATTCATGGAAACATTGCCTTTAGACCCTTTTACTGAAATATAAATCAGTCTTTCAATAAGGGATATATGATACCCCTCTTTACACATTGAAAAAAAAAAAAAAAGGAAGAGTGTTTTATTGCTTTGATAAATGTTTGTATATTTTTGTCTTACCTTTACCATTAAAACGTAGATATCAAACTCAGGTGTGCATGACACGTTTCTAGAATCACCTTCATCAGGTACGCTCAAAATCAAAAAGGTTGGAAAGCAAAATAATTTTAAAAGTTGTGAGAGCAAGTAAACCATACTTGTTTTTCTAATTTCTCAAATACTAAAACTTTTGATTAAACTGATTTCTGGAAAATATTATTTTAACATTCAAATTTTGCCTCAAAATCACAAAAAGTAAGTTCTATTCTTTCTAATTCCATTTAATACCAAATTCTTTGGAAAAAAAATGTCACAGATCGTGCTTGTGTGTATTATATGTATAACCTTATACAAAAATGTTTCTCAAGACAAAGAAAAAGTGCATTATACATAGTCAAATACGGTACACATTACCTCTCCAGATAATGTTGTGGTCTTTCTGGTAAATGGTTGACAGGAACACCATCAAGTTTGATTCTTTGTAAAGCAGCAACCTACAGACATGTATTAACATACACAATTATAAGTGATATAGTTTAAATAATATGTACATATATATTCCTTATGAACAGATTGAAAGTTTTATGACTGAACTTGTTAAGCTGTCAGTCACATTACTAATAACTTCTTCGTCTTCTATCACGATAAAAATAAAATTTACAAAACATGATTGGACAAGTATTAATTAATTAACTTTACCAAAGCCAGGCATGTAATCTATACAATATCAGTCCAAGTTAAAGCATATGTCTAAAATGTTTCACTTTTAAACTAAATGACCTTTTCATAAAAGTGATCAGTGTGACAATTTGATAAATATACCACTTAGGGTTAGAATTATGGTGTTTAACGCCACTTTCAACAATATTTCAGTTATATCTTGGTGGAGGAAACCATAGAAAACCACCGACCTGTCGCAAGTCACTGACAATTTTTATCACATAATGTTGTATCGAGTTCACATCCTCTGAGCGGGATTTGACCTGACAAATTCAGTGGTGATAGACACTGATTGCATAAGTAGTTGTAAATCCAACTATCATACGATCACAACCACGACGGTCCCTATACCACTTTGTAATAAGACAATAAGACCTAGATTACCTGTTCAGCAGAACCAATGGCTAAACACACTTGTAGCTGACCAAACTGTGACCCGTTCAAGGGATTTACGACTGGGAGGTAGTTATCAATGGCTATCACAGGAAACTGAAAGACAACATGAAATATTAAATAAGTAAACTACATCAGACCATAACATATATTTATGTTTACATATTTCTATCTTAACCCCCCCCTCCCCCCCCCAATCTAATTAAATTTGCTCAACCTCAGTTCTATTACTATTTATAGTCAATTTTTGATTTGAACGTGTCCTACAAATCACAACAAAGATTATTTCCAACAGTAGTAAATATTGTCAAAAGATCACCCCCCAAGGTGCTTTGATAGGGAATAAAAACTACAACAGTTTCTAAATTCATATTTTTTTTATATGGTTGTAAAACTATTCAAAGGTATTGTGTAATGGCAAAATATCATATTTACCTGTGACTTCAGAAGAGTATAAAAAATATCATATTTACCTGTGACTTCAGAAGAGTATAAAAATATCATATTTACCTGTGACTTCAGAAGAGTATAAAAAATATCATATTTACCTGTGACTTCAGAAGAGTATAAAAATATCATATTTACCTGTGACTTCAGAAGAGTATAAAAAATATCATATTTACCTGTGACTTCAGGAGAGTATAAAAATATCATATTTACCTGTGACTTCAGAAGAGTATAAAAATATCATATTTACCTGTGACTTCAGAAGAGTATTAGCTATTTTCTTATCTCTGAATGACATATAGAACTGGTGAAGACTAATCTTGACAATCCCAATTAACTGGAAAAAAAATAGTCATGAGTATGTACATGTATTATATGCTATAAATCTTGAGGTACATGTATAATAACAAACTTCAATTTAGTAGTTTTATATTGATGCATATTATCAGAACACAATATGAATGCAACAATGCGGAAAATTAAATTCCATCTCTGTATAAAATGCATGGTGTATACTTAGCCTGCATGTAACATTTGAATTGGTGGCACACAAAAATCCTAAAATTCAAGTTGTTTTATTTCTACTGTATTTCTTTCTTTTTTTTAGAGAGAGAGAGAGAAAATATTACATTAATAAAGCTTACCTGGTCATTTTCTGCTGAAGTTTTCTTGTCCCAAACTTCTATCACCATAAAATTATTCCTCATTCTCTCTAATAAAGCTGTAGACAATAACATTGGAGCAACCTGAAATTTTTTTTTTTTACATATATGTCTTTGATAAAATTTATGTGTGAAACTTATTGTTAAAATTTATGGTACAAACAATTTCACTTTAAGAGTAAATCTTCTGTTCCATGCCTTCCTGGAATAAAAAATCTCAGCACACAGTTTGCACTCAAATACTAACCAATCATAACACTAGGTTCAAAACTTGAAACACATAGAATTCATATTCAATATATGCATTGAGGAAGTTTTCAATGAAAACATATGGAAGAATGTGAGGATAGAACACTGATACCCTCACTTCCAGCTAAAGTGAACAGAGGCATAATTCATGAACAGGAAAATGGTGGTAAAGTCTGAAATAAAATTTAGTCTTCCTTTCATGATCACTGACCTTGTGTATGAATTTCAAATGATTTGCTTCAGGGGAACTTAGGTTATTGAGTGGAAATCTAAAGTGGGACAGATGAATGGACAGAAATAGGTAAAACTTAATTCCACCAAACAGCGGGTGCTTAAAACTTGAGACGCAACTTTAACATTTTTACCCCTGAATCCAATGTCCTGTTGGATTCTTATGAAGGATGTGTGTTGCATATCAAATTCTGCCAATTAAAATAAGATGGTTTGGTTTATGGTGTTTAATGCCAATTTCAACAATATTTCAGTTATATCGTGGTGATCAGTTTTGTTGGTGGAGGAAACTGGAGTACCCGGAGAAAACCACCGACCTATCGCAAGTTACTGACAAACTTTATCACTTAAAATAAGAAGTTACAGTAACAATCAAGAATGCTAAATGAAACACTCATCCAATATTATTTTCAAAGCGTAAAAATTTCTTACCTGAGAAAACACGAAGGTAGGATTAAATGTTCCCCAGCAGACATTAGAACGTACTGCATCATCACACCAAAACATTCTACACACTAAATAAGTGTTCCTTACACTTATATCACGAGCCTTTATACCTGAAATATAAAGATTTTTCTAACACATAATAACTCCCTAATATTTTATAAATTTAATAAATTAGTTAAGGAATATTTGAAATTGTTGAACAGGTTATACGATATAACCTGGGTTGGGTGAGTTTACGCTTAATAAACCACAAAGCGGTTTATGAAAAGTGTAAACTGACCCAAACCAGGTTATACAAGTACAACCTGTTCAACAATTTCAAATATTCCTTATAATTTAATTTTTACAACAAAATTTAATGATTCCTCGATTTTAATTACGATTATTTCATGTGACTATTTGAATTTGTCGTTGGCAGATGAACACGTTGGTGACGTCACAATACCAACCCAGGTTATCGAGTATAACCAAAATTTTCTCCAGGCAGATTAGCCAATCAGATTGAAATATTAAAATCAAATTAAATTATTAAGAAATGATATGGATGTAAAAGAACATAAAAGACCAACCACCCTATCCAACATTACACGACACAAATTAAAGTAAAGGAACAGTGCTTTTATTGATGATCTACATTTCTAAGTCACAGTAAGGTCTTCAATAATGAACATACATAGCTTACACCCTAAATTGAGCATGAAACAACCCCAAGCCTGCAGTTGAGCGGTACTCTTTACTTCCATCAATAAATGCTACGTCTGGGAATCCTTATCATTTTTATACTATTTGGTGTATAGAAATTCACTTCCCAGTTGATGGATTATCAACAAGTATTAATCAAATTTTCTAACATGCATAACACAAGTGTTAGCAGCTTGACACATCATAACATCCTGATATTCTATAAATTATATAATTTTTCCTTAAAAGGTCATAACAAAATTAATAAAACAAGTTGCCTGATATTTATTTTTTTTATCATTAGCTATGATTTCAGTGTAAAATGGTAAACCAATCGATATTATTACCAATAAATTTCTTAAACCAGTATGAACTTGAATTCTTTTTAGTGGGCAAATCTTTAAACAGGAAAGTTTTATTTGAAGGCCACAATATAATTGAAATACTGTTAAAGTTGGCATTCAATGCCAATCAATCAATCAATCAATCTAAATTTTGATGTTCTACAGGATAATATTGCTTCATAAAAAAATATTAGCATCACACACGACAAATTTCTTCTTTTTGTGTAACAAATAAATTCACGGAAAAATAAAATTCCAAATATTTTACCTTGAGATGATAGGGTATGTGGTTGAGGTGGAAAGACTGGATGCCTTTTCATTGATACTAGAGATGGTATTCCCTGAGTTGATATATTCCTACCCTCTGGTACCAGTAACAGAGTGTGAAGAGTAATATGCTGGAAATAAAATAGTAAAATATAATAAAAAAAAATACAGGATACTAAAAAATGGGGTCAACAAATTATGTGTCATGCTCTTAAGGTATAAATATGCCTCATTTAGTCATTAGAATGATTCAGTCAAATTTGAACTAAAATACCATGTTAGTATGTCAGTATAAGACGCTATACATTATTATCCCCGGCTTGAAAATTATAACAACTTTTAATTGGTTAAAACTCCGGGCATAAAAAACCCATATTCCCGGGTGTTGCTAGGCCATATTACCGGGTGTAACTAGCCATTAAACAAATCAAATGTTGCTATAATTTTCAAAACAGGGATAATATGACGTCAAAGCTCGCGATGTTACGCTCCAAAGTAAAATTTAGTTAAATTTGGCTATATATTGAATATAAAGGTGTTAATTTGATCAACTGTAGGGTTCTACCAAAGGTAGTACCCTACACCGGGTAATAAACACTCAAAACTTTCATATTTTTTTTACCTATTCTTTCCAAAAACAAAGAAAACGTCACTTTTACGTGGCCCGTCGGGGTCCAAAATGTTTTATTTTTTACTATAACCGGGGATAAATTCATTTGAACACCCTTCGGCTGTGCCTCAGGATGTACTTGGCTACTTTAGGGTGTTCAAATCTCCATATCTACGGATAGGAACGTAAATAACTGATAATATAGATTTAAGAATGATCTTTATTGCAGTAATAATATATTATAATTGTACCACATGAAGTAGGGCATTAATTAAAAAATAAGTACAAATTTTACTCATGTTACAAACTTTATGACTGTCAAAAGGAAATTGGTGGGAATTCTCATGCAGAAATTTAACCACCATGGTAATTACAAATATTACAAAAATTTAACCAACTGGTTAAACATGCTAATTATAGGAGAAACATGTATGGCTTTACCTCTGGACTGTAATCTGTATATTGTGGTTGATAACTAATTTCCTTTGGTAATTGTTGTATTCCTGGGTCAGCAGCAGAATTAACTGTTACTTGATGTATCTTATCTATATTTAGAACAAGAAACATGAAAATAGTAAAGTTATTGATAAAAAATGAGTACATTAATTTATATTTTTACCAAAGAGGGACAAACCACATACACCACATGTTTTTTATAGAAATTATGGAAGAACTTAGTACTGAATTATGAACCTTTCCATCTCATCCAGATTCATACAAGTATAAAAGAACAAAACGTATATAATAACAATCTTTCCTAAATAAAACATTGTTTTTTCTAATAATTTTTTTAATTTAAATATATGTGGAAGAATGTAAGCAAGAAGAAGAGTAGGTTTATTATGTAAGAACATGGTAGTTAATTTACTAGATCACATTGCATAAGCCATTTTTATGCTGAAATAGTTTATCAAAGTGAAGTAAAATATCTAAATAACAACATAAAAAAATAATGCTTGTCTGGTTCTTAAGATTTAATGAAAGCTAGAGATAACAAGCAAATTGGAGATAATTTACATTGTATACTTTGTAATCATATATTTTTTCTCCATAGCAACATCATATTCTGAATTACAAGTAAAAGTGTTTACAAACTACTTTTCAAATTTTCAACAATCAAATAAATGCACGTTTTTTCAATTTTCAATATCCAAATAAATGTATGTTTTTTCAATTTTTCAATAACCAAATAAATGCATGTTTTTTTTCAATTTTCAATATCCAAATAAATGCATGTCTTTCTTTGGAATTTAATTCAATTCTAGGTATATAATTACTGAAGTTGTATTTCAGGAATGTGCTTTGACTATTGCCATAAAACCAAAAAGATGTGTGTGACATAAGGTCAATAATGAGTACTTACCCATTTGATATTGATTATTTGGTTGTGTAGTCAAATGTTTAGGCCTTGGTTCTGTATGAACAATATTCTGTGATGGAGCTGGAGGTGGGCATGGCTTTGGTGGGGCAGGTGCAGGAATAGGAACTATTTTTGCTTTCCCAGACATTTCTGCAAGTTTTGTCCGAGCTAGTTGTGACGAGAAATCTTTATTATCGGATGCTAACTCGACTGAAACCTATAAAAAAAATGTTGACTAAGTAAAAAAACTGTCTTAATGAAGAGACTGTATGTGAAACATGCAAGACAATTTTGTCATTAGAAGATACAATTCTTTTTTAAATGTTTTATTCCATTTAAACAAACAAAATAAATAATATTAATACTTAAAAAAAAAAATTGAGAAAATTTGCATCTATAGCTTGGATTAGGTTACAAATTTCATAAATAAAAAGTGTTCCAAAAAATAAAATGTACACAAATTACATGTACAAACAATGTATATAACAAACACCAAAGCTATAATTCAAAGTCAAGGTTACTGTACAGAAATTACATGTACAAACAATGTATATAACAAACACCAAGGCTATAATTCAAAGTCAAGGTTACTGTACACAAATTACATGTACAAACAATGTATATAACAAACACCAAAGCTATGATTCAAAGTCAAGGTTACTGTACAGAAATTACATGTACAAACAATGTATATAACAAACACCAAAGCTATGATTCAAAGTCAAGGTTACTGTACAGAAATTACATGTACAAACAATGTATATAACAAACACCAAGGCTATAATTCAAAGTCAAGGTTACTGTACACAAATTACATGTACAAACAATGTATATAACAAACACCAAGGCTATAATTCAAAGTCAAGGTTACTGTACACAAATTACATGTACAAACAATGTATATAACAAACACCAAAGCTATAATTCAAAGTCAAGGTTACTGTACAGAAATTACATGTACAAACAATGTATATAACAAACACCAAAGCTATGATTCAAAGTCAAGGTTACTGTACAGAAATTACATGTACAAACAATGTATATAACAAACACCAAAGCTATGATTCAAAGTCAAGGTTACTGTACACAAATTACATGTACAAACAATGTATATAACAAACACCAAAGCTATAATTCAAAGTCAAGGTTACTGTACAGAAATTACATGTACAAACAATGTATATAACAAACACCAAAGCTATGATTCAAAGTCAAGGTTACTGTACACAAATTACATGTACAAACAATGTATATAACAAACACCAAAGCTATAATTCAAAGTCAAGGTTACTGTACACAAATTACATGTACAAACAATGTATATAACAAACACCAAAGCTATGATTCAAAGTCAAGGTTACTGTACAGAAATTACATGTACAAACAATGTATATAACAAACACCAAAGCTATAATTCAAAGTCAAGGTTACTGTACACAAATTACATGTACAAACAATGTATATAACAAACACCAAAGCTATAATTCAAAGTCAAGGTTACTGTACACAAATTACATGTACAAACAATGTATATAACAAACACCAAAGCTATGATTCAAAGTCAAGGTTACTGTACAGAAATTACATGTACAAACAATGTATATAACAAACACCAAAGCTATAATTCAAAGTCAAGGTTACTGTACAGAAATTACATGTACAAACAATGTATATAACAAACACCAAAGCTATGATTCAAAGTCAAGGTTACTGTACAGAAATTACATGTACAAACAATGTATATAACAAACACCAAAGCTATAATTCAAAGTCAAGGTTACTGTACACAAATTACATGTACAAACAATGTATATAACAAACACCAAAGCTATGATTCAAAGTCAAGGTTACTGTACAGAAATTACATGTACAAACAATGTATATAACAAACACCAAAGCTATGATTCAAAGTCAAGGTTACTGTACAGAAATTACATGTACAAACAATGTATATAACAAACACCAAAGCTATAATTCAAAGTCAAGGTTACTGTACACAAATTACATGTACAAACAATGTATATAACAAACACCAAAGCTATGATTCAAAGTCAAGGTTACTGTACAGAAATTACATGTACAAACAATGTATATAACAAACACCAAAGCTATAATTCAAAGTCAAGGTTACTGTACAGAAATTACATGTACAAACAATGTATATAACAAACACCAAAGCTATGATTCAAAGTCAAGGTTACTGTACAGAAATTACATGTACAAACAATGTATATAACAAACACCAAAGCTATAATTCAAAGTCAAGGTTACTGTACAGAAATTACATGTACAAACAATGTATATAACAAACACCAAAGCTATGATTCAAAGTCAAGGTTACTGTACACAAATTACATGTACAAACAATGTCTATAACAAACACCAAAGCTATAATTCAAAGTCAAGGTTACTGTACACAAATTACATGTACAAACAATGTATATAACAAACACCAAAGCTATAATTCAAAGTCAAGGTTACTGTACACAAATTACATGTACAAACAATGTATATAACAAACACCAAAGCTATAATTCAAAGTCAAGGTTACTGTACAGAAATTACATGTACAAACAATGTATATAACAAACACCAAGGCTATAATTCAAAGTCAAGGTTACTGTACAGAAATTACATGTACAAACAATGTATATAACAAACACCAAAGCTATAATTCAAAGTCAAGGTTACTGTACACAAATTACATGTACAAACAATGTATATAACAAACACCAAAGCTATAATTCAAAGTCAAGGTTACTGTACAGAAATTACATGTACAAACAATGTATATAACAAACACCAAAGCTATAATTCAAAGTCAAGGTTACTGTACAGAAATTACATGTACAAACAATGTATATAACAAACACCAAAGCTATGATTCAAAGTCAAGGTTACTGTACACAAATTACATGTACAAACAATGTATATAACAAACACCAAAGCTATGATTCAAAGTCAAGGTTACTGTACAGAAATTACATGTACAAACAATGTATATAACAAACACCAAAGCTATGATTCAAAGTCAAGGTTACTGTACAGAAATTACATGTACAAACAATGTATATAACAAACACCAAAGCTATAATTCAAAGTCAAGGTTACTGTACAGAAATTACATGTACAAACAATGTATATAACAAACACCAAAGCTATAATTCAAAGTCAAGGTTACTGTACAGAAATTACATGTACAAACAATGTATATAACAAACACCAAAGCTATAATTCAAAGTCAAGGTTACTGTACAGAAATTACATGTACAAACAATGTATATAACAAACACCAAAGCTATAATTCAAAGTCAAGGTTACTGTACACAAATTACATGTACAAACAATGTATATAACAAACACCAAAGCTATGATTCAAAGTCAAGGTTACTGTACAGAAATTACATGTACAAACAATGTATATAACAAACACCAAAGCTATAATTCAAAGTCAAGGTTACTGTACAGAAATTACATGTACAAACAATGTATATAACAAACACCAAAGCTATAATTCAAAGTCAAGGTTACTGTACAGAAATTACATGTACAAACAATGTATATAACAAACACCAAAGCTATAATTCAAAGTCAAGGTTACTGTACAGAAATTACATGTACAAACAATGTATATAACAAACACCAAAGCTATAATTCAAAGTCAAGGTTACTGTACAGAAATTACATGTACAAACAATGTATATAACAAACACCAAAGCTATGATTCAAAGTCAAGGTTACTGTACAGAAATTACATGTACAAACAATGTATATAACAAACACCAAAGCTATAATTCAAAGTCAAGGTTACTGTACACAAATTACCCCCTTTCCATAATACATGACTATATAGGAGTTCTCTTGATTGTCCTTACTGTTATGAGTTTGAATCCCGTTCAGGCAAGGTGTACTCGATACAACATATGTGATAAATTTGTCAGTGACTTGTGGCAGGTAGGTGGTTTTCTCTGGGTACTCCAGTTTCCCCCACCAATAAAACTGACCGTCACAATATAACTGAAATTGGCGTTAAACACCATAGCACCACCCATCTATCCTCCTGACTGTTAAAGTCATGAATTTAATTTGAATAAATACAGAAAACAATTATACTCACTTTAAGGTTTCCATAGAGACCATCCATGTCACTTTTATGTATTGAGGAGTTTATAGAAGCATTTTTATTCAGTGATTCTCTAACTTCTAGTTCTCGTTCAACAAATAGTGATTCAGACTTTAAAACTGATTTCATTGGAACACCACAGCTTCCTATCAAAGATGGCTGAAATATGGAAGGAGTAAAATATAATATGATCGACCTAGCAAAAACATCAATTGGACCAAACAAGTGAAATAATTTTTGAAACAGAAACTGAATTAGATGTCGTTTTCCTTTGACACGTAAATTTCTTTTAAAAAATATACTTTTTATATACAATGTATTACAACACGGTGTGTGGTAGGTCGTGGGTTTGGTCCCGTTTGGGTCAAACTTAAGTCTTAGGAAGTAGAATTTGCTGCTTCTCCGCTAAGCACTCAGCATTCATGTGTCCGAGTGGAGTGACATGTCTATCCGTGGACTGTTGTTTCAGTGAGCTAGCACTATAAAAATTCAACTTAATGTGTTAGTCTAGTACCCCATCATCATTTCATTGAAATGTAACTTTTTTGAATATAGCTGCAAAATTGCTCACTTGGCGTTAAACAACAATCACTCACGCACTATATTACAATAGAAGACCTAATTATGTGCAATACATTAATTCAATATGCTTCACTTGAATATCTCTTGTTTTTTATTGTATTCATTAGGCCTAAATTAAAATATTGTTTGTTTGCCGTCAGCCGACCGACCCCAAAAAATCTGTGCGACTGAAAAGATTTTATTGCCGTTTTAAATTTTAAAATTTTTTTATTTCTGAAATTTTCGTTCCGGTCCGTTCCGTGTTTTAGTAAAGTTCCGGTTTCCGGTATATTCGGAATTCTCGTAGTCTTTCCATAGTTCGTGTCGATAACAGCCGTTAATTTTAAATACGAACGTCAAAAAAGGTGTAAAAAGCAAGTGATACATACATACACACAGAACACATGCAATATAGCCCAAAAAGTGCAAGGTTCAGGCCCAAATTAAAAATAAGTTTGTTTCCCCTTATCCGACCGACCCTGTCAAAATCGGTCGACTGAAATTTTTTTATTGGAAATTTGCCGTCACTTTTCCCGTTTCGCTGAAATTTCGCTTTGCTGAAAATTCCGTATTTTAGATTCGTTTCACCAAAAGATCGATATTTTCGCATTACCGAGCGAGCACATCTTGGTCGTCAAAAAAAAAGCCTACCTACCTACCCACTTCCAAAATTGTGGGTCGGGTAAGGGGAAACAGAAATATTTTTAATTGTGGCCTCATGTATCTAAATCTAAAACAGAAACATGCACGGATGTCTATTTAGCTTCATGCATGCTCAGTACATGTATATTCATACTGTATACTTAATATTTTAAACATACAAAAAATGTATGTCTGGTTCAGAAAAATAAAATAATATACCTACCTACCTACCCACACAAAAAAATCTGAGTCGAAGAATGGCAAACAAACAATTTTCTAATTTAGGCCTTATTACATACCACTTTTTGTCCAGCAGATCTAGCATAAACTTTAAACACCAATGCTGATTTCCACCAATTATCTACAGCGTTACCATCAAACATGATTGGGAAGACAGATCGATGGTTGAATTGTACCACTGAAATATGTAGCAAAATTCTAACAGTTTGCTTTAAATGATTGATAAGACATATAGATGATTGGACCATCAATTAAATTATACTTAGTGAACCATATGTACTGTACTTAATGGGGAGTAAATCACCTGGACAAGAATTATGGTGGTTTAATGCCACTTTCAACAATACTTTCAGTTATAACATGGTGGAGGAAACTGGAGTACTTCAAGAAAAACGACTTGCTACATGTACATGTAGCTGACAAATTAATCACATAAAGTAGTAATACATATTTGAATAGAAGTCACAAACTTTAGTGATGAAGGCACTGAGTGAAAAAGTCAACTATTACATGTATATAATTATTTTCTTAATTCTATTTTACAATTTCTCTGGTACAGCAAACTTTAGTAAAAAAAAATATTACGAATTGTTCCGATGTTTCACCATAAATTTTCCATTTAAAATGTGTAAATGAAATCTATAATTTTATTTTTATATACCGTGGTACAACAGATTAACTTACATCCATCCCTGACATTTTTAGATGCCACTCTCATGACTTCTGTGGCCAAGGCATTAGGTGAATATTTATCTCTAGATGTGGCTACAACTGGAAACTGGTACTCTATGAAGTATGTCCTGTTTAAACAAACAAAATTATAACATTAGAATTCAAAGTCTTGAAAAATATATTACATAAGTATATAAACAAGGGCAACGTATCCCCTTGCCTAAAAATTATACCCTGTGACCTTGACCTTTGACCTTGAAAATCAATAGGGTTCCAGAATCTCTTAACGTCCAAGTATGTACCAAGTTTGGTCAAAATCCATTGAAGGATGTTGATTCTAGAGTGTTCACAAGGATGTTACACGGTAAAAATTTGACCCCTTGACCTTTGACCTTGAAAATCAATAGGAATCCAGACTCTCCTAAGGACTATGTATGTATCAAGTTTGGTCAAAATCCATTGAAGGATGTTGATTCTAAAGTGTTCACAAGGATGTTATGCAGTAAATATTTGACCCAGTGACATTGACCTTTAACCTATGACCTTGAAAATCCATAGGGTTCCAGACTCTCCTAAGGACTAAGCATGTACCAAGTTTAGTCAAAATCCATTGAAGGATGTTGATTGTAGAGTGTTCACAAGGATGTTGGGTGGTAAAAATTTGACCCAGTGACCTTGACCTTTGACCTTGAAAATCAATTTGGTTCCAGATTCTCTTAAGGATTAAATATGTACCAAGTTTGGTCAAAATCCATTGAAGGATGTTGATCCTAGAATGTTCACAAGGATGTTACGGAAGGATGGAAGGAAGCATTACTATATCCCTTCGCAACTTCGTTGGTGAGGGGATAATAAGGTAGCAGTGAAAAAAAATTGCTAAACATTTTTATTTATATAAAACTTGATTTTCAAGACAGATTCAGAAAATTTTTAAATGTGTCCATTTATGCCTCTGCTTCAAGCTAAAGTAAACAGCGGCATATCTCCAGTATGGAAAAATAGGTTAAGCCAGAAATTGATATTTGTCTTCTTTCTATGGTCATGGCTCTTGTGTATAAATTAGGTAGACTTCAGTTATTGAGCAGAAACAAAATGCATATGTATGGACATGAGTAAAACTTAATGTCCCTGATCCTAAATGGATATAAAGATATCATCTGACATTCTTTAAACCAAAACATGTACTTTCAATAACAATTCATTAGACTGTGTAAATATCAAATATAAATTCCGAGTAAACGAACAAACCAGTCATTCATGAATGCATGTTACACATGATTTAATTATATTCGTTCTTCGGTAAGGAGTTGTTTTATTTTTTATATTAGGAATGCCTAAGTAGATCTAAGTAGATATACTGTTTATTAGTAAGGAAGGATATGTTATATTTATACCATGGTTTTCTGAGTTAAACAATCAAACACAAACTGTGGTATAAATTATTTGTAACATGAAGCCATACAATATCACATCTAGGTCGTTGATTATTGCATGGCTATCTGAGAGTAATAAAACTACAGTCCCCTATTTAAAATGTGCAATATCTGGTATCTGCGTGTATTATTTCATAGTTCTTAGCTGTTGCTTACATTCTGGTATATAAACCATAAAAAGATCAAAGGAAAAGAATGCATTCATGTTGCAAGGTTACATAGATTATATACTTTTGTTTGTGCAAATACGACGTTTCATTTGCTTTTCACTATCAGACTATCAATGATTATTTTGGATTGTGATAATGTTGGTATTGTAATTTCAATGGGCAAAATAATGGTTTATCTTTCACCCATCAAGTGAGAAAAAAATATACTTTCAAATTTACCCATTTTTATCAAATATAATAAATGACATGTACAATACATGAAATTAGTTTCTTCAAAGATGTTAGCTTTATAATTCAATTGTCATCTTTTTAATCATGCATTAAAACGTTTAACTTACATGGATTTTTTAGCTTTGGGTGACGGCTTCGGAGGTTTGCCCACTGTTTTAAATTTAAAATTCTTCTTGGATGAAGATGAGGTATTGAGTTCCTGTCCAGTTAGATGAAGGGCGTCAATTGTCACTCGAGCCACGTGTACCCTTCCTAATAATGTCAGCCTCTCAACACTTAAACCATCTGTCTTTTTACGTCTTACAGGTTCATCTGTATAATAAATCATTAGGTGTCACTATATCATCTTTCTATTGAGTAAAAACAAGATCATGTTCTTAGTTTGGTTTGGTTTATGGTGTTTGATGCCACTTTCAACAAAATTTCAGTTATATCGTGGAAGTCAGTTTTATTAATGGAGGAAACCGGAGTACTCAGATAAAACCACCTCCCTGTCATAAGTCACTGACAATCTTTATCACATAATGTTGAATCGCCCGAGTGGGATTCGAACTCACAACGTTAGTGGTGATAGGTACTGATTGCATAGGAGATTGTAAATCCAACTACCATATGATCATGACCACATTGGCCCCCCTCCTTAGTTTGAAAATATGTAGGAAGGTGTTATACATTATATAATAATACACAGAAAAAAAATTCTTAGCACAAACAAATTTTCTTGTGATAGTTCAAGAAAAGAAATATCACTTATGAACATTACTGACTGGAGTGAGTGAGCAATTCTTGTTTAATGTCACATCAGCAAATTTTCAGCTATATCATGGCGAGAACAAGTTACATTCAAAGAAATGATGATATGACCACTTTGAACAAGACCAACAAGCTTAACTGGATCTTTATAGCTCACTGAAATAACAGTCCTTATTCCAAGCCAATCAGTCTTTTCTCTTACGCATTAAAACTGTGTGTTTAACGGAGAAGCAGAAATACTAATTTTATAGTCATTAGTCTGACCCGATTGGGGCTCAAACTCAGAATCTATCTCACTCATGGTGAGCATGCTAATCATCACCACCGATCTGGTCAAAACTGCCTAGACATGTCAATGTAATTAAAATATTTTTATAACCAAAATTCCCTCAGTAATAGGCTAAGAATAACAAACTATTGTTTAAGATCTGTATCCTCAAGCCTCCTTAAATTCACATACCAAAAATCAAGTCAATATCTCAAATCATAGTGAAATAAAGTGGTGACAACTAAATATTTGGCCAAATTTCAAAGCCCAACGGCTGTAAGTTGACCAAAAATCATTAAGTTGACAACCGGGACGAATTTCAAAGTTGATCTGTAACTTATGATTATATACTCTCATATACAAAAAAAAAGTCAATATATCCAAGCATAGCGAAAAAAAGTGTTGACAACTAAATATTTGGCAAAGTTTCAAAGTCCAAGGACCATAACTCGACCAAAAATCATTGAACCGGAACGAAATGTAAACTTGATCTGTAGCTCATCATTATACACTCATATACCATAAATCCAGTCAATATCTCCAAGCATAGCGAAAAAAAGGGGTGACAACTAAATATTTGGCCAAATTTCAAAGTCCAAGGGCCATAACTCGGTCAAAAATCATTGGACTAGAACGAAATGAAAACTTGATCTGTAACTTATCATTATACACCCACATACCAAATATCAAGTCAATATCTCAAAGCATAGCAAAACTAGAGGCTCAGTGGGTTGAGCCTGTGTTACCCATGAATTACGGACATGGGTAACACTATATGTCCCAGCCACTTAGTGGCAGCGACATAAAAATATCTGAAATGCATGTTGGTTTACAAATTCCTATTTTTCCAATACATCTCCATAAATATGATACTGTAGATCAAAAGAAATCTGTGACAACTTTTGAGTGTGGAAAACTGGTACTCTGTCACTGTACAACTTCTTTACCTTGCTCTGGTTCATCCAGATCAGATGCTGGTAGATCAAAGGAGACTTGTGATAACTCTGATCGTGGAGTACCAGTTCGCTCACTGTCACTATATTCACTTGCACTGCTTCTAACACTACTCCGAGACCTCCGCCGTTTCTTACTGCCCTTTCTCTTTGTCTTTAACCTGGCTTTCCTCTTTGGAGTTTTTTCCTTTTTCTTTGGCTTGTCATCAGTTTTTTCAGGTTCAGGAAAGGGAGGAATGTTGAGGCTTGATATAGATGATCGCCTGGATGGTGGTCTCTGATAACAAAACAAATGTATCGTAAATGTCTCTTTATGAATGAAATGTATCATACATATATTAATGATGATGAAATGTAGAAAAGTCTTGAATGGAGGGATCACTATAACAGAAGTCAATGTAGAAGGGATCAATCTCCATGCAAAGGAATCTGGGTACCTTACATCAACCACTACCACCTCTGCTATACCATTGAGATATCTCTCATGGCAGATAAGCCACAGCTTATTCATTCTTTGTTTATAAACATCACGGACAGACGACAAAATAACATAACTTTGCAGTCCCACAGTAAGGGTCAGAGGTTATATCTAAGTGTAGCGATACAGAATCAGCTGTGTGGTCTGTGGCCAGCGAGTGAAAATAAGCCATTTTGATTGACAGAGTATTTGAGATATCCAAGATACATAAAGTTTATTTCTACTACAAAGTAACCTCCCTTTGAATTCATTAACGTTTGAGATAACAAGATTCCAAAATTCAAAGTTTGAGAAAATGAGATTCCAAAATTCAAAGTGTAAGAAAATGAGATTAAAAAAACTCAGTTTGAGATAATGAGATTCCAATATTCAAAGTTTGAGATAGTGAGATTCCAACCTTCAAAGTTTGAGGTAATGAGATTCCAAAATTCAAAGTTTTAAGAAAATGAGATTCCAAACCTCAAAGTTTGAGATAATGAGATTCCAAAACTCAAAGTTTGAGATAGTGAGATTCCAAAACTCAAAGTTTGTGATAATGAGATTCCAAAACTCAAAGTTTGAGATATTGAGATTCCAAAACTCAAATTTTGAGATAAAGAGATTCCAAAACTCAAAGTTTGTGATAATGAGATTTCAATATTCAAAGCTTGAGATAATGAAATTCCACTGTAATTTCTAAAAACATACTAAATATTATAATCACCTGATTTGCTGGATCTTCAACTGAGGCTGAACTGGCACTTCTCTTCATTGACTTTGATTTCTTAACATCTTCATCACAACTCAACTCACTGAGGTCACTCACTTCTGATGCCTAGAAGATAAACAAAAACAATTACACATATAGTTAGCAAGATTTCAGTAATGACATGCTTTATTAGGTATATTTGTGTTTAAAATTTACATTTCTTAAATTATGTCATTGATTAAAACTAAGGTCAATCTTTCTCAGGGATAGGTAACTGTAGCTGATGGTGGTGCCCTCTTGTTTAGGCCCTTTGATTTACTTGCACTCAAACACTTTTCAATTATTTGGCTTTTCAATCTTTTGACTATGAGAGTACCTGTTAAAGTTTATTCCACATGTTGTGCGAAATAAATTAGAAATCTACGTTTTTATTCAGATAAATGCAAGAATACATCCCTATAACAAATATCAATCAATCATTCAATTTACAACTTGAGTACCACATTTGTAATAACTAAAGATAATTTCAAAAATGTTAATTCCTTCCCCAAAAAATTCATATGGATGAACATTTACATGCAGTGCTGTAACTAGGGCTGTATATTAACTGAGGCAGATCCACTGAAAGCTGAGTATAAGTAGAGTACTTTGAGTGCTAAAAAATATTGGCTTCCATATCTCCATAGTCGTCTATATATTGACAACATTATGTATACAAGCTGGTTTACAAAGCTTATCATAAGTTCATAAGTATATACACTGCTCAAAATACGATTCATTTAGAATTTAACTTTATCTTACTAATACTTGACACAATTTCAACTAATAAATGGAAGGTACTTACAGGATTTTTATAAAAGAGTTCTTGTAGTATGGATTCACTGTGCATTGGGTCTCCTGGATCACTCATCACATCCATATCTCCAGAAATACTGGACCCAGGACTACCATTTACCATCATCTAAAAATAAACAAATCTATAGATATTATATGTTATTCAGCTATCAGACAGGGTATATAATGCCTCAGGGAATATAGATCATAAGCCGGGAATGTCACATTATATACCCTGTCTGATAGCTGAATAACAGATATATTACGGATTTAACCTTTTATTTTTAAATACAACATCCAACTGTATTCAATAAATTTGCCTCTTTTATTTTAATTTTTCGTATCTCTAGATGTCCGTTTCCGTACCTTTGACGTCATTCTTCAATGACGTCAAAATATGTGTCACGTCATATTTCATGTATAGGGTGTCTCATGAAGGAACATACTGTACTAAATTTCTAAATCAATACAGTTTCATATGTAGTAAATTTTATAAACTTTATAAATATAACATTAATATATCACATGACAAAACAACGGGTTTGCGAAACAGTTTCAATAATTTAAATGTTAACTACATGTAAATAAAATCTTGGTGTGGCCCCATGACGTCGAAAGTTTTCAAGGCTCAACGTTTTGTCGTCCATGTTTTAATCGTTTTTGGGGACTGAAATATATACCCCGTCTGTTTTCCGAATATATGCTGACATTCAGGGCTGAAGAACCAATGGAAATATGTGTAACAAACTAAATTCGTAATATATGTATATATTCAGAAACTGTTATATAGATACATGTACATGTATATACTCAAAAATTCCTTGTAAGCACAAATCATTTGATGAAACACATATTTTATTATATTTTCTTTGATTTATGGCATTTTTTTATCCCTTTTTTATGTCTATTTGTACTGTGATTCATAATTTAATATATTATATCTTATACTACAATGTCATACTAAAATGGAGTGGTAGGAAACTGAATTAAGTGGTGTGACATGGACATGTGTCTTCAATTAAATACATTATACTAAATCTGTTTTTTCAATGTTTCAATCTTAGTGGAACAGGAATTCATGTAAGTACTTACTTATTAAAAAAAAACATATTGATTTGAACATACAACATTAAATGACTGGTGGTCAATGGAAATTTTAAAATAAACTAGGAAGAACTGTTTTAAATACCTAAAACTTATGTCTCCCCTTAATGCGCCATCTGTACAACAACCTATCTCGAAAGACAAAAATGTTATGGCCAGGACAAGAAAATACTATTTAAAAAACAATTATTTGACCTTGAGGTCAAAGGTCAAGGTCCCACGAACGTCATTACGGTACGTGACACACCACCTTATAATCATGCACCCACATACCAAATATCATTGACCTATCTCAAAAGACAAAAATGTTATGGCCCGGACAAGAAAATACTATTTAAAAAACAATTATTTGACCTTGAGGTCAAAAGTCAAGGTCCCACGAAGGTCATTACAGTATGCGACACACCACCTTATGGTCATGCACCCACATACCAAATAAATACTATTTAAAAAACAATCATTTAACCTTGAGGTCAAAGGTCAAGGTCCCACGAAGGTAATTACAGTACGCGACACACCACCTTATGGTCATGCACCAACATACCAAATATCATTGACCTATCTCGAAAGACAAAAATGTTATGGCCCGGACAAGAAAATACTATTTAAAAAACAATTATTTGACCTTGATGTCAAAGGTCAAGGTTCCACAAAGGTCATTACGGTACGCGACACACCACCTTATGGTCATGCACCCACATACCAAATATAATTGACATATCTCGAAAGACAAAAATGTTATGGCCCGGACAAGAAAATACTATTTAATAAACAATTATTTGACCTTGATGTCAAAGGTCAAGGTCCCACAAAGGTCATTACGGTACGCGACACACCACCTTATGGTCATGCACCCACATACCAAATATAATTGACATATCTCGAAAGACAAAAATGTTATGGCCCGGACAAGAAAATACTATTTAATAAACAATTATTTGACCTTGAGGTCAAAGGTCAAGGTCCCACGAAGGTTATTATGGTATGCGACACACCGCCTTATGGTCATGCACCCACATACCAAATAAATACTATTTAAAAAACAATTATTTGACCTTGAGGTCAAAGGTTAAGGTCCCACGAAGGTCATTACGGTACGCGACACACCGCCTTATGGTCATGCACCCACATACCAAATATCATTGACCTATCTCAAAAGACAAAAATGTCATGGCCCGGACAAGAAAATACTATTTAAAAAACAACTATTTGACCTTGAGGTCAAAGCTCAAGGTCCCACGAAGGTCATTACGGTACGTGACACACCGTCTTATAGTCATGCACCCACATACCAAATATAATTGATCTATCTGGAATGCCATTGATTTTTTTTTATCTAGGTGGGGGGAGTAAAATGTATTTCTTTTCTGGGGGTCGTTGTCAAATTTCTATTTAATTAATCGCGGTTGTCGGTATTTTTACCATTTCGGTATATTAAAATAGACCTACTTGCCGGCAAGTTGTGTCACTGTGTTGTTCCTTAAACGGTGTATAATATTTGGTTGTTTGTTCCGCGATTTTGTTTCTTTTGCGTTATTTTTAAGCCAAATTGTCTCCCTTTATCTTCCAAAATATTCCAAATGATATGTTATGTAAAAGATGGAGAAATACGAATGATGAACTGGTACCTGGTTCTTTTATTTTCGTTCCTGGGTTCCGAGATAAAAAGTACCAGTCGAAAACGAAATGTGGTCAAATGGCACGATTTCTCAAAAAGTATTTATCCAAAAATAATAAACTATACATATTATTAATCCTTGAGATATAAGCTTTAAAATGGTGTAACATTTATTTGACAGACATTTGATTTAAAAGAGTTATACGTGATCAAAACAAATATTTTGATACAAATTATCGTCATTTCCGCCATTGAAAAATACTGTCCTGCCACGATTTAGGGCATCAAATGTCAATATTTTTTTAAAAACTGTATATCAAATTAAAGCCTTTAATCTCTTCTTTATAATGGAATTTACATCATGAAAATATCTCATTCCGTTCAAAAGTTATACCTATAAACGTACTGGAAAATACCTGTCCTGGTTTTAAACCCTCCCCCTCAAAAATAGATAAACAACACACTTTATAGGTCACACTTGTACTTGCATTACTGCCATTAAACAGTATTACAGATTTGATCAGTCTGTTTCAAATTTAATTTCTATTTTCTAGGTGGGGGTTATTTTAAGTATTTATATTTATGTGGTGGTACCCCAAAAATAATTAAAATTCTGATCCCCCAGGTATTTTTTTCTGGAAAAGCCGTTAGTGATCAGTAAGACAAACTTAACTTATCAAGACTAGTTCTTACATTGTAATCAAAAGCACCAGTGCCACCAAACATTAAATCTACAGCCCTGGAATCTAAGGCAGAAAGATCAACATCTTTATAGCCATCTTTGTCATTTTTTAGGATTTCCTTAAATAAACTTCCAGTAGACCCACGTCTGAAAAATAAATAAATAGCCAGCTTAGTAATAAACTTCCAGTAGACTCACGTCTGAAAAATAAATAAATAGCCAGCTTAGTAATAAACTTCCAGTAGACTCACGTCTGAAAAATAAATAAATAGCCAGCTTAGTAATAAACTTCCAGTAGACCCACGTCTGAAAAATAAATAAATAGCCAGCTTAGTAATAAACTTCCAGTAGACCCACGTCTGAAAAATAAATAAATAGCCAGCTTAGTAATAAACTTCCAGTAGACCCACGTCTGAAAAATAAATAAATAGCCAGCTTAGTAATAAACTTCCAGTAGACACACGTCTGAAAAATAAATAAATAGCCAGCTTAGTAATAAACTTCCAGTAGACCCACGTCTGAAAAATAAATAAATAGCCAGCTTAGTAATAAACTTCCAGTAGACTCACGTCTGAAAAATAAATAAATAGCCAGCTTAGTAATAAACTTCCAGTAGACACACGTCTGAAAAATAAATAAATAGCCAGCTTAGTAATAAACTTCCAGTAGACCCACGTCTGAAAAATAAATAAATAGCCAGCTTAGTAATAAACTTCCAGTAGACCCACGTCTGAAAAATAAATAAATAGCCAGCTTAGTAATAATCTTCCAGTAGACTCACGTCTGAAAAATAAATAAATAGCCAGCTTAGTAATAAACTTCCAGTAGACACACGTCTGAAAAATAAATAAATAGCCAGCTTAGTAGTATTCCCTCTTAATATATAAAGTCCTAATTACTAGACATTACATCTCTAGGACACGAATGCTTCCACTTCTAGCTAAAGTAAACAGGGACATAACTCCAGAAAGAAAAAATAGATAAATTCCAAAATCGAATTTGGCTTTCCAATTATGGTTCCTGATCTTGTATATAAATTTCAAATGATTTAATTAAAGGCAACAAAATATGTGCCATACCAAGACGTGGGTAAAACATAATTCCCCAGCTAGCGGTGGGGACATAATAAAAAGCTTGTCTAAAATCAATGTAAACTTTTGAGATGATCTACCACATCCATCATTTTACAACAATTTAATTTGATTTGAATACTGCAATCTGATTGGCTGACCCGCTTGGAGAAAATTTTGTTTATACTCGATAACCTGGGCTGGTATTGTGACGTCACCAACGTTTTCATCCACCAAAGGCAAATTAAAATAGTCACATAAAATAATCGTAATGTAAATCGAGGAATCATTAAATTTTGTTGTAAAAATTAAATTATAAGGAATATTTGAAATTGTTGAACAGGTTAGACTTGTATAGACTTCGCAGTTTATTAAGCGTAAACTGACCCAAACCAAGTAATACCATATAACCTGTTAAAAAATTTCAAATATTACTTAAATAAATAGTATTATAACTAATGGCTTGCCTTACCTTTCTGACATTCCAGACATGTTCACTTCATTCATACTGATATTAGGGCCATTAGTTACTGGTATATTTTTATCACTATCATCTATGCTGGATATGACCATCTGATCCCGTAATTTATTTCCTCTCTCCAGTAAAACAGACAACAGGTTTCTATCTGATTCAGATCTGGATGGATTTGCTGTTAAAATCCAATTGTAAAAACATTAATTGTACCATTATGATTATCAGTTTTTAAGGTCACTTAGCAAAAATCATAATAAATAAAGATATTTATGATTGATTGGAAATGGTCTGTAAATTAATTGAGTGGGTTTATGGTGTTTAATGGCACGTTAAAAAAAAAATTCAGCTATATCATGGCGACAAGTTTTATTGGTAGAGGAAACCAGAGTACTCGGAAAAAACCATCGACCTGCCACAAGTCACTGACAAATTTTATCACATAATGTTGTATCGAACAAAAAAGATATGTCAAATTTATGTTAACATGCGTAAAGAAAATCTGCTTGCGCATTCAGGTTATAATTTATACCTGTCGCTGTTGACCTTTTAGGCTCAATAAAACTCAGATCAGTTGTGACAACATCACCATTGGTTGTTATGGCAACTGTACTACCAGATTTAACAGGATGTATATTATTAGCTGGCAAGTCATTAATGCTGTAGTTAAGTTGTTGACGAAGATCTGATGCATAATCTGTAAAACCGTTTGGCATGGCATCATCAACATTCTGAGAAAAAAAAGTGTGCATAAATTATTCTATTGATTGTTTTTTTTAAAACAAAATTCTAGAGTTACATATCTACTTTAAACTTTTTTTTATAAAAAAAATGTTCCCATGTGAGCCACAATCAAATGTTTAAAGGTAATATTTTTTTTACAAAACTAAGATTTAGACATTTATTGTGTATACTGTTTTGGACTGGAGATTTCCAGACAAAAACAACAGTAGAAATGCCATTAAATATATATTTTGGCATTTGTAAATTACTCCCAACTCGATGGTGAATAGATAAGTAATCACCAGAGGTATTTTCTATATCACATATACATTTTGACATTTTTCCTGCTCTTTAATACATATTTGGTACACTTCTCTTTAATACATATTTGGTACACTTCTCCTTAATACATATTTGGTACACTTCTCCTTAATACATATTTGGTACACTTCTCCTTAATACATATTTGGTACACTTCTCCTTAATACATATTTGGTACACTTCTCCTTAATACATATTTGGTACACTTCTCCTTAATACATATTTGGTACACTTCTCCTTAATACATATTTGGTACACTTCTACTTAATACATATTTGGTACACTTCTCCTTAATACATATTTGGTACACTTCTCCTTAATACATATTTGTTAATACTGGTATTGTTTTTATGTTTATCACAACAATAATTCAACCTATCAAATTAATTCATAAATGAAAACATTGTGAATCTAACCATCTGTAATAAAAAATAAATAAAATAAACTTTAAATTTATTACAAAACCTGAGATTATATATTTATAACATGTACAAATTGTTACAATAAGGAATACTGCTAAAATTGTTTTAGCCACTCTTTTCATTAATAACAATGAAAAAAACAATTTCCAAAAGAAAATCCCAAAACTGTTTTAATATACTTCTCTAATTTAGAATACTACTTGAAAATAAATCAGCTTTAACATGTTTACAGGATATTAAATTTCAAATCCAACTCGTCAATTACCGACCATAAAATTTACCTGATGAGAAGCTGGAGATATGAATGGATCGTCTACAGGTTTACGTGGAGCTTGTGGATGTGGAACAGGCTGGTATCTTTGTGGATACATTGATTCTTGTGTAGCTTGTGTCTCAAAACTGATGTCTGTTGTAGGAACTGATCCATTGCTGTCATATGATGCTGTAATATAATTCAACACATAAAAATTCATGATAAATTTAAAAGGCATTTTCATTTCAAGTAAGTAATTGTATTAATAGAAGATTTGCTGCTTTATTCAAAGCTGTTCTTCCACTCAAATGTAGAAATTCTATTCCCAAACTACATTATGAAGACAGAACAAACAGTGATGGTCAACAATTTCACCAAAAAAACAATCACCTATCACCTCAAGCCATTGAATATAAAAAAAAGACCACAAGTCAACATATGGTGTTGGATATCCAGGTCCTGGCTTGGGACAGGCACACATATGTGGTAGGGTCATATTGAGGTAATATTTCCTCTAGTTCAATGTTTGTTAAATATATGAGACTACAAAAGAATGTTAAAGCTAGCTAGACCAAGGCGACTAATGTATTGATATCTCGTTCATTCTGCACCGGGAAAAAGATAAAGGTAAATTATATTTGCCATATCATTATCTGTTCAGATTGCTGGGAAAAAAAAAAAAAAAAAAAAAAAAAAAACATTTGACCATGTGTATGTAAAACCTACCCATTAGTGATTCTAGAACAAGAGAAACTTGTAGTTCAGCAATTTTTTGTTCTTGTTCTGTAAATACAGGGAAAAACCTGAAAAATAAAAGAGTAGTGGTATTCAGAATTTATCTACAATTCCTTTCAATTAATGATAAGTAATATGTTAATAGTAACATTGTATAAGACAGGACAACTATACTGTGCATTCTAAAAAGTATAATTTCTGTCAAATACTTTTAATGTTATAACTTTATATTATTACTGACAGTTTTTTTTAAGAAACCAGTTCATAGCGATTTAATTTATATACAACATATATTTTCTATAAAAGATGTCTGGATAAAGCTCTTTATTATATGAGACTATTTCTGTATGTTTTTGGGGGTATTTAGATAATTAATGTTACATGTTACTCCAGCAGCCAACAGAATTTGCTAAAACTAGATGTGTCGGAACGACACGAATGTCCCCGCTGTGAATATTAAGGAGGCTCGCAAATGTTTCACCTTTTTTTAATTCCCTCAGTAATAGGCTAAGAATAACAAACTATTGTTTAAGATCTGTATCCTCAAGCTTCCTTAAATTCACAATATTTATTAAAGGAAACAATAGTGCCTGAACAAATCTTGATATGATCAGGAATCTACAACACTTGCATATGAATAAGAAGTCCTATACCTATAAAACATTACCTTTTAATAGTCATTGAATTTTTTTCTGAATTAAAAGTGTCATGTGGTCTGAGTAATAACAACCATTGTAAATTATTGATGGCAAATGTCCTCCAGAGAAAACAAGGTCCAATGTTGATCCATAGATTGTGGTGGGGTTGGTCACACACTGTTGTAGGTCATTTGTTTTGAAATGTTGAGCTACTTTTTCATAAAGAGATGGAGTGGTATTGCTCATAATTTAGAATTTTGAAATTGAATGTGTATTCATACATGTTGCCCGGCGCTCGCCACAAATCATGACTGAATAAGACGATACAGGGGTTCAGATTTCATGTTCATGTATAAAATATTAAAGCCTCTTAGAAACTATCATACACTCAAAAAACTGTAACATATAATTTCCCACATTTCAACCAACCGGCCTTCATCAATTCAGATCAATTCCTTGATGAAGGCTGGTTAGTCAAAATGTCGGAAATGATGCATTTAAGATTTTTGAGTATCATAAAATATTTATTTAAAAGGAAGCTTTCGTAATTTTAAGGCAATTAATCATTGGTAGTCATATTCCAAAAGATACAATGTATTCAGTCATGAAATGAAGCTTGGAGGTTGGAGGTCCTGAGTGCCGTGTAACATGTATAAACAGATAACTAAAATAAACAAAAAAATATGTGAAATAGAAAACAGTTACAACAAACTGTCAAAACTTAAAGTGTTGACAAAATGTTGCCATATCTTTTGTCCTTTTGCATGCTATCAGATAATGAAAAGAAAATGCTTATTAAATCTAAATGTTATTTTGAAAGAAATTAAAAAGTTAGTAACTTTCAACTTACCAAGCTGCAAATGTTTTTCTGCCAAAGATCACTCAACCCGAAATAAACCGTAAACGCAACTTCTACTTAATAATACACTAACATTTCAAAAATCAAATAAAATATCTAAAAGCACAGTTGCATACCATTAAGTGGGAACAACAATTTGAATACTATGTAAAATTCTAAAATCCAAGGACAGTAATTTGGCCAAAATCATTCAGTAGGAACAAAAGCTAAACTTGATCTGTAACTCATCATTGTAATTCCAAATACCAAAAATCAAGTCAATATCTCAAAGCATAGTGAAATTAAGTGGTGACAACTAAATATTTGGCCAATGTTACAAGTCCAAGGTGCATAAATTAGCCCAAAATCATTCAATCAGAACGAAATTCAAACTTGATCGGTAACTCATCACTATACACTCACATACCAAAAATCAAGTCAATATCTCAAATTACTGTGGATTCATTTATTTTCGTGGGTACCAATTTTCATGGATGTAGAAAAGTATGAGGTTTCGAGGATATTTAATTTCGTGGTTTCGCCATTTCTTTAGTAACAAGTCAACTGAAATATTGCAGTACGTTTGATACTTAAATTCGTGGTTTGCCGGTTCCCACGAAATCCACGAAAATTGGTATCCCACGAATAATAATGAATCCACAGTATAGTAAAAAAAAAGTAATTGGCCAAATTTCAAAGTCCAAGGGCCATAACTCGGCCAAAAATGATTGGACCGGAACGAAACGTAAACTCGATCTGTAACTTATCACTATACACCCACATACCAAATATCAAGTCAATATATCAAAGCATAGCAAAAAAAAAGTGTTAACAACTGTTTTATTTCGGAATTACGGACATGGGTAACACTATATGTCCCAGCCACTTAGTGGCGGGGGACATAAAAATGTGTCCATTAAAAAGAACTTCCCCTTAATCACTGAGATCAGCAATCTATTGCTTCCTAATAAATAAAAGTAAATTTTTGTTGAGATAAAAAAACTGAGCTAGGTGTCTGACTTACCCATTGACTGGTCTGCTAGGTGAGAGCAGGCCAATGTTTGTGACTTCAGCGTATCCTACAGGTAATAACATTGGTCCATTTAACACCTCCAATATTATACTCCCCATGTCACCCAGGTAGGATGCAAACTGCTTTGGTCCTGACCTCACTGGGTACCGTGCCACTGTCCTACTAGAAGCTTTGTCATTCTTCTTTACATTTAATGGTCTAAAAATAATCAATATGGTAATAAAACTGGAGATAAACTTCTAGGGAACAGATATCATGATCAACTGTCGTACATGTACAGAATATGCTAAATATTTTTTATTGATAAACAAGACATAATGATCAACTGTAGTACAAAATATGCTGAATGCTTTTTATTGATAAACATGACATAACGATCAACTGTAGTACAAAATATGTCAAACATTTTTTTATCGATAAACAAGACATAATGGATTATCAACTGTAGCATAGAATATGCTGAATGTTTTGATAAACGACATCAAGAACCTTCCTATATTTGATAAATTACAGTTAATTAAACATAGTGACATCTGTGACTTTGAGGTGATTTGGGTAGATTTTTACTGGTGAACAACTTACCTAAACAGTGCTCCATCACTATCTTCTCCCCACCACTTGACCCTGACATGTGTAACATCTGGTGGACTAGGAGACACCCATACAATCTGTGGAATGGACAGTCTAAGAAAACATCGGAGTTGTCCCTCAACTTGTGGCGGTAACCCAGTATGTACTTGTACATCTTCTTTCTGCCATTGCTCCCCTATCAACATATAAAGTGATATATTTCAAAGACAATTAATTTTGCATCACACATATACATGTACACAGAGATACTTACAACTTTTCTAGGTGAGTCCTCAACTCATCATGTGTTTAGAACTCGCCATTTTTTTTTTACAAAAAATAACAAAGAATCTACTAGAATGACACAATCTACTCTTGACTTTTTGGCTGGATCTCATAAAATTTTTATAGTACAAAGATCTCTATGAACATGACTTGTATGTAATATATTTTTTTGCTTTTCCAAATCTCTTTTGTCGAAAAACTTAATTTTTTTTATCTTTCCAATATATATTAACGATTCACTGCACGTTTGTAGTTCCATTGCAATAGCTGTTTAGTTATATTCTACACATCTAATTCCTAACTAAAAATTAATTTACTACAATTTACAGAGAGTATATCCAGTTTTTTGTAAGGATCTTGATCATTAGGGATACAATGAAGCATCAAAGGATATGATTACACTGCATGTCTGTCAAAAAATTTACTTATTAAACAAGAACGCCCTTATATTATCAGCATATATTATGTATTTGTTGGTTGATTTGCACTTTGAATTTTGTCATATATACAGTCATTGTATTTGGTGGTAGTAGATTTCAATCATTAATGATATTTTTGGTATGAAGCTCAAGGTGTTTGTTTTGTTTTGTAGTCTTAGGAAATGCCGACTACATGACGGTAGTTTTACTTAGTAAATTGGTATGGTTGATTATGCTTTTTCAGAAATTTTTCATATAAAACTACAAACAAGAAAATAGAACTATGATATTTCTTCTAAATATATATGGTTACTCAGTAATGAATGTAGAAAAATAGCCAGATTTATTAACTCAAGTTTTTTGCTTAGAACAAAACCTTAAAAGCACCACAGCACTTTTTTTTATTTATCTGCTCACGCATTGGCACATAGCACTATTAAATATATAGTAATTATGTTGTTTTTCCCCATTATTATCTCCCTTGGAACACATAATCTCTAAAATCCAATAGTTGATTGATTGATTGGTGTTTAACGTCCAGCGAGCAATAGTATATTATACATATTAATAATATTAATTTTATGCAATTTCTCTACTGTCTGTAAAATGTTCATGTGTTGAACTTTCTTTAACAGGGTGGACAACGTACATCATACATCTGGGTATTTTTAATCGAAAACTTTATAATGGCAGAAATTTTTCAACCATCTGACAAAATAAAACTCATTTTTATACTTTTGTAACAAGAAACCTGTATGATAAAAGCCAGACCAAAGTACCCTACGGACTTGTAGGGTACTATTTACATCGATAATATTCAAAAAGCTGTTGTCATTTGTCTAATTATTCTGACATTTCCTTTTGATTCTGGATCCAGGGTGGACAACGTACGTCATACATCCATACTTTTTTATGCTGGATCGTCATCGACGTCTGAACTCACGTGACAGTGCATTCCAAAATGGTGACTGATTTCAGGTGTTGACCGATTTTAACGGACGAGAGGATATATGAAATCTTACCTACAATTGATCCGACACAATCCGTCCATGACAAAATATGTATTGGAATACACATGGGAGGGGTCAGAAATTAAAATTCCTGAATGCATTTGCTAGGGCTTGTGACGAGATTAGACTGGAGATATACTAGTCAATATAGAGCAGAACATTTCTTAGGAAGTCAAATCTCAACGAGATTAAGTGTCTGTCACTCAACACTGAATGATGTCAAGGTGTTTTTATTGTAGATGCGATAGAGAAAATTATGGACAGGGACCATTTAAGTAGCATATATATGGAATAAAAGTAACTTATTTTATTGGAAACAAATTATACATAATTGCCGCCAACATGCAAAATTCAAAACATGTATCAACATGGTCAAAACGTAAACAAACATCTGTTCAATGAAAGTACCTTGCTTTCTAGTAGATTTGGGACCTTTAGCTTTCTTTTTCACCATATTTAAATCATTGGGTGTTATGCCATTATAAAATATTAAAAGCTAATTCCTCAGATAGGTCGTAATTTGGAAAACCATCGCTGTTACCAGCCAAACATTTTTCTTGACCTGTCCGCCATTCTTGATCTCGTTATGCCGAGATTTTCAAAATTTAGAAATATAGCATATTTTTCGAAATAATGAGACATGAAATTTTATATGTTGATTTATTTTTATTCGAAAAAATAATATATAATTTACAAAACATTTTTGACAACGACCCGAGAACGGGCACCTGCTTCGAGATTACGGAAAAAGATGTCTGCTATGGAAAGACAAGTACTGAAATCAAAACTGGGAGGTTTACCCCCGATGCCTCCACCAGGTGTTGGGTAAATAATGTATTTGTATAGCAGTTACATCGACTGCTACATATATTTCTGCTGTAAATTTAAATTTTTATTCTTATGAATTCATACGAGCCAAGATTAGCAAGAATTCGACCAATATGTGGTCCAGTCTCAGTAACAAGTCATTTCGCCTGGGTTGTATCGATCTTGAGGATAAATAACTGAAGGGCGCTCTGACTTTTTACTAAATAAGCATACAGACAATGGTCAAACATATTCGGACGATTCCAATATTCCTTATATATTTCATATAAATTAAAACAACAATTTATCAAAAGCTTATCATGAAGTCATCGCATCCGATTTCGATATTTTTTATATCAATAAAAACGAATTTAATGTAGTTTTAC
This sequence comes from Bathymodiolus septemdierum, assembly GCA_963383655.1. Taxonomy (NCBI): domain Eukaryota; kingdom Metazoa; phylum Mollusca; class Bivalvia; order Mytilida; family Modiolidae; genus Bathymodiolus; species Bathymodiolus septemdierum. The sequence continues at coordinate 37,016,665 of OY726524.1, read as the reverse complement.
TCTATAATTTCAAAATAATTCTATTCTTACTAGAATTTATCAATAACTCGTAGTCTCGTAATCTGATTGGATATCATCACTTATTCTACGTCATTCGAAAGGAATTTATAAATCAATACGACAATAGTCAAATTGTAAATTGTAAAATCAAAGTCATTTTTGGTGATATACAAAACTCTAGTCAGAACTCATTTAGATTATGTCAGCTCTGTCTGGGCACAATACAAAGTGAAGTACATAGAAAAGATAGAAAGTGTCCAAAAACGAGTAACTAAACAATTCCCTGGAATGAAAAACTTATCATATCCCGAAAGATTAAAAAAATTAGGGTTACCTACATTAGTTTACAGACGAATAAGAGGGGATATGATTGAAGTATACAAAATTATTAAGGGATGCTATGACAGAGAGGCTAGTTCATTCTTGAAATTGATGAATGAAACTGGATTAAGATTCAGCTCTAGAATTAACTCGAACAAGATAGTTCACCAACATGTAAAATCAAACAAGAGAAAGTATGCATTTACATTAAGGGTATCAAGAAGATGGAACAAACTACCAGATACAGTAGTAAGTGCCCCGACACTAAATACATTCAAGAATAGGCGGGATAGATATTGGGAAAAATCGAGACCTATATTTCAATAATTACAAATCAGACATTCAATGGGACTGTCATGTGACCAGCGAATGTTTGGAAGTGGAAAGTGTAGAGTCTGGCGAAGAGGACCTGTAGGTCCTGAGCTGGAAAATCACCATAAGTAACCATAAGTAATATTTCCGTTTGCCAGACTGCTTTTCCCCCCGGTCATTCCACGCGTATAAATCTACGACCAATGATACTAAGGGGTTCTGCTGGAAGGATCTGCCATCTTGAAAATGTGAAATCCTACATGTCATATTTACAAAAATACACAAAAATAATTAAAAAGTTTACCTTGAAAACTTATTTTAGTTAAATTGTATCAAACTTGAACTTTGAAGCATACACGAAGCCAAATAACGTCTAATCTTTACGTTTCAAACTGGAAGTCTTCATATGACGTCAATGACGTCATGTTGGTTATGTTCCAAAGTCGTCGATAACATTTTTTTCAGTTTACAATCGTATGTAATGTGTATTGTATGTCCATTGTTTGAGGCTCTTCTTTGGTATTTCTTTAATAGTATTTAGCGTTGAAAACAAACACGATGTCCAAGAATAAGAATTATAAGGATTAAACACTGTGCTTTTAGGAAATTATGTAAGTATAAACTCCGGCAGCTCACTCACAAATTTTACATAAAGTCATTCTAGATTTGAGAAATATGTATACCTATATGTTTTAAGCATTATATCTTAATGGTATCAGTGTATTGTATCATGATTCATATGCAATTTTTAGAATTTTGATTATTTTTTTTTAAAGTAAAAAATGTTATTTTTAGGTCATATTCAACAACCTAGCACACTAAAGTTATCTTCTCCTGTGCCCCTATATTTGCAGATGATGTAAGAACACCTCAGAATATATCTGTTTATTTGTCTATTGAAGGTGTTATTTTTTCTTAATCATGTAAATACTGGCGATTTTATATTAATTGCTTTATATATATTTTTCAGAGGCTATGGGAAAAGACAAATTATTCGAAAGAGAGACTATACCCCAGTATACTGGGACCATTATTTTGAACATGAACATGATGTTAAAGTAGAAAACAATGTATCCTTTTAAAGTTCTGTTGTCTACAGATAAAAATTGAAATTAAAATAATGATCACACTTATACATGTATCATTTGTAAACAGGAGGAATGTTTAATGCCATTTTCAACAATATATCAGTTATATTGAGGAAAACAGTATTTAAAGAAAACCAATGTGCCACAAGTAAATGTCAAACTTTATCACATAAAGTTGTATTGAATACACCTTGCCAATGATGGTAGTCCAACTCACAAACTTGAGTGGTGACAGACACATAATTTTCATTTGACATACTGTAAACAGAAATGAAAAATCAAGAAAAATACATGGCAAATACTGTAAAAAGAAAAGGAATTGGAGAAAACCGAACCAAATTGAAATGTTAATATTGATAAAATTAACTACCTATAATATTAAACAAGTTTACAAAATGAGTATTAGTAAGTTAGTAAGAAAGGATATGGAAGTAAATGAAGATGAGAGACTACTATCAAAGTTTAGACACATATTAAAGTAAAGGAACAGCCCCTTTATTGATGTTCTACATTTCACAGTCAAAGTATGATCTTCAATAATGAGTATAACTTGTACTATGAAATGAGCACAAAATTGTCCCTGTCATGTATTTATATTTGATAATAATAAAAGATCATTTAATCCCTGGAAAATAAAATGTCCCTAGTGAGAATAAATCCTGGGACCTCTTGCAATTGCATTGTAATCTAAAACTCTACCAATCAAGCTAATTTATACTAATACAGCTAACAGATAGTTATAGACCTTCTACAGATCATATAGCTTTAGGTAGTGGAGTGTACCCATTACAATAATAGACTCTACCAACTAGGCTAATTATACAGTTAACAGATGTTTGTAGACCTTCTACAGATCCTATAGCTTTAGGTAGTGGAGTGTACCCATTACAATAATAGACTCTACCAACTAGGCTAATTATACAGTTAACAGATGGTTGTAGACCTTCTACAGATCCTATAGCTTTAGGTAGTGGAGTGTACCCATTACAATAATAGACTCTACCAACTAGGCTAATTTTATTCTAATACAGTTAACAGATGGTTGTAGACCTTCTACAGATCCTATAGCTTTAGGTAGTGGAGTGTATCCAATACAATAATAGACTCTACCAACTAGGCTAATTATACAGTTAACAGATGGTTGTAGACCTTCTACAGATCCTATAGCTTTAGGTAGTGTAGTGTACCCATTACAATAATAGACTCTACCAACTACATGTAGGCTAATTTTATTCTAATACAGTTAACAACAGATGGTTGTAGACCTTCTACAGATCCTATAGCTTTAGGTAGTGGAGTGTACCCATTACAATAATAGACTCTACCAACTAGGCTAATTTTATACTAATACAGTTAACAGGTCAGGGGCGGATCCAGGATTACAAGTTAGAGGGGGTGTCCTTAAAAAAATTGTGCCGAGCGGAGGGAGGCGCGAATTTTTTTGGGGTATTTCGTGTGAAAAAACACGATTTTACGCCAAAAAATCATATTCTTTCCAATTGCGGTGGGAGGTGCGAAAAATGTTTTTTTTGGGGTATTTCGTGTGAAAAGTCACGATTTTACGCCAAAAAATCTTATTTTTTCCAATTTTAGGGGGGGGGGGGTGCATCTGGTGTGCCCCCCCCCCTGGATCCGCCCCTGCAGGTGGTTGTAGACCTTCTACAGATCCTATAGCTTTAGGTAGTGGAGTGTACCCATTACAATAATGGACTCTACCAACTAGGCTAATTTTATACTAATACAGTTAACAGGTCAGGGGCGAATCCAGGATTTCAAGTTAGGGGGGGGTGCACTTAAAAAAATTGTGTCGAGCGGAGGGAGGCGCGAACAATTTTGGGGTATTTCGTGTGAAAAATCACGATTTTACGCCAAAAAATCAGTTAACAGGTGGTTGTAGACCTTCTACAGATCCTATAGCTTTAGGTAGTGGAGTGTACCCAATACAATAATAGACTCTACCAACTAGGCTAATTATACAGTTAACAGGTGGTTGTAGACCTTCTACAGATCCTATAGCTTTAGATAGTGGAATGTACCCATTACAATAATAGACTCTACCAACTAGGCTAATTTTATACTAATACAGTTAACAGATGGTTGTAGACCTTCTACAGATCCTATAGCTTTAGGTAGTGTAGTGTACCCAATACAATAATAGACTACCAACTAGGCTAATTATACAGTTAACAGATGGTTGTAGACCTTCTACAGATCCTATAGCTTTAGATAGTGGAATGTACCCATTACAATAATAGACTCTACCAACTAGGCTAATTTTATACTGATACAGTTAACAGATGGTTGTAGACCTTCTACAGATCCTATAGCTTTACTTTAAGTTTATGTAGTTGTACATTATAGACCTACAGATCCTATAACTTGTGTACCCATTACAATACTAGACTGTTATATCTTCCTTGACTATACATCAGTGTTTCAGAGTTTATGAGTGTGGTACAGAGGGACCAGTTCTGTTGTTTCTCCATGGAGGAGGATTCTCTGCTTTATCATGGGCCTTAGTTTCGGTAAGTTTATAATTTACGGTCAACCTTTGATACCTCAAACTCCAGATGTCTGTTGAAATATGTTTGACCTATCATTAGTTCAAGCCACTGATGTTCCTTCATTTCTGGAAATTATCCAGTGTTGACTTGTACTAAGCATGTTTCTCATTTTTGAAAATAACGAAAGACCTGTTTCTGCACAACTACACAAACATATATATCTATAAGAATGTTTCTTTTGACTGTATTTTCAAATTGTTACAATAAGTGTATCTTGAAAAAATTATTATGTGTTATCATAATCATTGTGTTGTGTTTTTTACTCAAATTTACTCAAGTTTTTAATTGTGTTGATATTTATTTCTTATCATTACTTGTTTACTTTACACACTGTTGTTTGATGGGTAGTTGAAATGCTAAGCCACCATGTAGAATGTGAATAAAACCCAATATAAAATCACAGCCTTTAATAGAAACTCACATTTATATAATTAAGGTGACAGTTAATAACAAACACACATTTTATGAAATGTAGCAAAACACACTTAATAGAAACAAAACATTGAATTATTTGCCACTGGATCAGGGTGTTAAACAATAAACAATCAATCAATCGTAATAGAAGACTGCTTAGCAGAAAGTCTATTTTAAAATGATGTTGAGTAAATTGCTTTGAAATCAGCTTGTCTATCAGCCAAAGTTAAAACATGTAAAGCTCTTCTAATAAACTAATAATCTATATTTATCACACAATAACCATGTTCTTGTTTTTACTTTCAGAGAAACATATCACATTTGGTAACCTGTAGATGTGCTGCAATAGATTTAAGAGGTCATGGTATGTTATCTTGACCACAACTTTTGTTTATTTATCACAATCTTTATAGATTAAATACTTTGTTTTTGAACTGGTTAAATGTTTATGTGATACTTCTAATTTATTTAATATGATAGATTATAGTCGTAGACATTCAAAGATATTAAGGGGCAGTTGTGGTCATAATCGTATGGTATTTGGATTTATAGCTACCTGTGCAGTGAGTGCCTATCACCACTAAAGGGGTGAGTTCAAACCCCGTTCATGGTGAGGTGTACTCGATACAACATTATGTGATAAAGTTTGTCACTTACTTGCGACAGGTCAGTGGTTTTCTCCAGGTACTCCGGTTTCCTCCACCAATAAAACTGACTGCCATTGACAGTGGCATTAAAACACCATAAACCAAACCTATGATTGCAAATATTTTCTTTGCAAATGAAGTATTTTTTAATATATTTATAGGTGACACAGTTACAACAGATGATACAGATTTAAGTGCTGAAACTTTTTCAAGGTACAGTGCCTGAATATCAGTCCCTTCATTCATTATATGTAAAAGGACTGGGGACTATGATGTGTAATGCCTCTTTCAACAATATTTCAGTTATATCGTGGCAGATTATATGTAAAATAATACATCACTTTAGTGGTAGTATATTCAAACTAAAAAAAAGAGAGGTTAAATATTATCGTTTATTCTGTAGAAGAAAATAATTAGCAGAATAATAGTGATTCTGTTTAAGTTTTAAAACAAATAAAATACAATCGTAACTACTCGGCCATATAATATATATAACCTCGTAAGTAGGTGGCGGATAAATAGAACTACTTTTCACATGTCAGTTACATGCAAGTTTGATAAAGTTATATTTTAAACAATTTTCTATATTTCAATTATTTTCATGGATATAAGTTAAAGTCTTAATTAGTTTTGCATAATTAGATTTTACTTAGTATATCTTCCATATTGGATTTTCGTGGACTATATTTTTGTGCGGCTTATCTTCCGGTAAACAATTTAAGAAGAATTTCTACTATATTCTTATGAGGTTATTTGTAGGGTAGCGAGAATGGCCGAGTAGTTACGATTGAAATAAAATACAGACAACACAATTTTGAGTTCAGTTCAGAGCTCAGATGTAATTTTACTTCATTTGTTCACTGATTAATATGATCAATAAAAATATGTAGTTCAGCTACAGTTTGCAGCAGGATTTATTAACATATATTTTTATTCATCAATGTTCATTTAGTTCCCGTTAACTGCTTCTAATGTTTTGGCTAGAATTGTAAAAGGATTTTCTCAGGATGTGATTTTGAGTGCATTTATTTGTTTATGGTAACTCATTATTACCATCACTTTGGAAAAATATATACAACATTAAATCATAATGAATTTACCTTCATTCTAGGGACCATTTACGCTCACTGTAGGATATGTACATGATCTACTCATTAAGAACCCTGCTGGGATGTGAAATGTAGAAGTGACGTCCCTGTACTTTATTTCATATATATTATTTTCTACATCCATATCCTTTCTTCAAATAATTATACCCCCGCTCCAAGATATTTTTCGTCGCATTTTTCTCAGTAACTGTTGATGGCAGAAATCTGATATTTGGTCACAAGCGTCATATAGGTATACCATATTGTGGGTAGCGTTTTTGGACCCGTCAGATTCCTACTTCCTGTTTGCCGACTTAGTTGGTTTTTATACACATTGAACATATATGCACATTTTTCGTCACATTTTTCTCAGCAACTATTGATGGCAGAAATCTGATATTTGGTCACAAGCGTCATATAGGTATATCATATTGTGGGAAGCCTTTTTGGATCCATCTGATTCCTACTTCCTGTTTGCCGACTTAGTTGGTTTTTATACACATTGAACATATATGCACATTTTTCGTCGCATTTTTCTAAACAACTATTGATGACAGGAATCTGATATTTGGTCACAAGCTTCATATAGGTATGCCATATTGTGGGAAGCCTTTTTGGACTCGTCAGATTCCTACTTCCTGTTTGCCGACTTAGTTGGTTTTTATACACATTGAACATATATGCACATTTTTGTCACATTTTTCTCAGCAACTATTGATGGCAGAGATCTGATATTTGGTCACAAGCTTCATATAGGTACCCTATATTGTGGGAAGCGTTTTTTGACTCGTCAGATTCCTACTTCCTGTTTGCCGAAGAGCGGGGGTATCATAAGTGAGCATTAGCTCACAGTTCATCTTGTTTTAAAATGTCTGCAGTTGTATACATGTACTGTGAAATCATTTTTATTAATCATGGGGTGTTAATTTTTGTGGATTCCGTGGTTCACTTAAACCATAAAAACGAAAATGCAACGTAATGCAACTTTTCCATTGACTTGCATGTAGTGTTTGTAATGGCAAATCCAAGAACCCATGGATCAATGCATTTTGTAGAAACCACAAAAATTGGTGCCAACGAATAGTAATGCTTTTACAATATATAGAGGTGATAAAGTTTAAATCTGTAATATTTCAGTGATGTTGGTAATGTTGTGAAAGCTTTATACGGAGATGAACCACCACCTATCATACTAGTTGGACATAGGTTTGTAGACCCTTTTTATTGTAAATTCATTTAGGTTACAGTGTTTCAGCTAGACTTTGAAATCTTCAGTACAATTGCCAGTTTTATCAAAATTTCTTCAAGACATTCTTTAATAATTAAACTAATTTTTATAAAGTTCTTCAGGACAATTTGAAAAATAGGTGGGCAAATATCATGAGACCGGCGCCTAGCTGAATCACTGGGTTAGTAGGAACATTTTTTTTGTAAATTCTTTTAGACAGCTATTTACCTGTTAACATCCAAAAGACAGCATAGTATGGGATTATGAAGTGGAAGCAAGTTTTATATTTATACAGTGACGACCTGTCTTGAGAGATCACCTCTTCATTGTGGATTTTTTCCATGGAAGACAGTTGGAAAATGTTGCTGTCTTCTATTGGGTAGCTTGTTAAATGAAACATGTATGTTGGAATTGTAAATATGTCAGTCAAAACTATGTTGGAAATAGCATTACACTTTCTACACAATGTTTTAAATTATGTTTACTTTTCTTTATATCTGGAAGAAATAAAATTTTCCATTCGGCCAAAAATAATATATTGGAATAGCTTTCACTCATGTGTTGGTCTTGTACTTTGATTTAGAAATAAATGTTGATAATTAGGAGATGCATATATGGATTGAAATAAAAGCTGGAAAATCTTCGATGTTGATTTGAAGCAAGGTTGTAATATATTTTTTAAGACATAGCATCAAATAATTAGATAAAATATATACGGTCAAACCCTGAGAGAGGTTAAAGATCGTAAAATCTGAGACATGCGAGAGTAAGATTTAAATTGTATCTTGTCAAGTCAGATATGATTTAAATCTTACCCAAGGGTGTCTCAGATTTTATGCTCTTGCACCTTTTCACAGTGTTTGCCTCTTTTTCTCACCTTTCTATTTGTAAATAATTATATTTTAAAGAATTACCTCCCTTTGACCAAATTCCGTAGTAGTTCCGGAAAATCCGAAATGTGGGTCAAATAGATATTTATTGTTGTTGTAGTAGTATTTAAGGATACAGTGTATATATTTTATTTTGAACTACATCTAAAATACCGCCAAGACATTGATGGACAAAAAATGGTGGGAAAACGCTCGTGTAGCTTGTCTTATTCATGCCTGGGTAAGATAGAAAAATCTTTTTCACCTAAATTAATGGACTACTTTATCCAGGGGGTGAGAAATATTTATTATAACTCATTTTGTATTGTACTTCTGTGCTTTGATCTCCTAAAATGTATATTGGCTACCCAATTTGCTCAAATTCCGAACTGGTTTCAAAGCGAGTTGATAAGACTTAATATATGATTTAAATTCAACGTGATGTTTTCACACGTAATTATTAAAGAAAAAAACAATTTGTTTAACAAATCATGTTTCTTCAAAAGCTGCAAAATAATACAGTTGTATGTTGGTATGGCAATTATGTCATTTTCTTATGTATAACTTACATTTTATTTTATTTTCAGTATGGGAGGTTCAATTGCAGTACATACTACCATCAGAAATCTCATTCCATCCTTAATTGGCCTGGTTGTGATAGATGTTGTAGAAGGTAGGTTATCTCCCTTAACAACATGGAAGAGTTACTGTTCTTGCTACCGTAATTCTATTGGCTAATCTAGAATTAGTCCCTAGTTCTAATCCACCATTCATCTATTAAGTTCACACTGCTGATCTCTGAGATCACTAGATTGATATATACAATGAAACCTGTCTAATCCTGAATAAAAACAGAATTCTCTATGGAAAACGGAACTTTTGATAAAGTCCTAACTTACAAAATCGTTGTTAATTTAACCTGTGTCAACCAAACACACTGTCTATTTAGATCACAAAACAGGTGTGAATGAGGTTTGGTTTAAACAGGTTTAACTACACACATGTCATATTTCTGTAATTGACATGTCAAGGTTAAGTTTTGTTTCCTACAGCCAGTTAATGACACATCAATTTGAATTTTTAACATATTTTTGAAAACCTTTTGAGATATTGGATGATATTGGAGATTGAGCACAAAATTTCAATGACCAAGCTATAAAAAGTAATATATACAGTTGTATCTAATTATGCCAAAATTGGTTTACACAAAATTTTGATCAAGTTGATATTTTTCTGAAGTTCCATTTTAAACTCAGTTCTTTTCAACTTAATTTACTTCTCTAATCTCAAGATTATATGCTAATTTTCATTCACTGGTACCTTTATTTTGCTTGTATATAAAGTTACGAATGTATGTTGATATGCGTGATATTTGATTTGGTCTGGGGTAGACCCTCTGTATTTGTTTTCTTTCATGTTGTAGGTACAGCCTTAGAAGCCTTAGCCAGTATGCAGAATTTCCTCAGGGGTCGACCCTCTGTATTTAAATCTTTAGAACATGCAATTGAATGGTGGTAAGATAATTTATGGCATGTATCACCTTCTTTAAACTTCAGACAGATACCAATTCTGTTTTGACAATAATGTTGAGTTATTTATCATTTCTGTTACATGGTTACAATTTTACAGTTTGTTCCATTGTGAAATTTAATAGTTTTTGATTTGTTTTAAGTTCTTAATTAATAAATAGAAATGGTCAAAGCGTGATCCCTATTTAAAGGTTTATGTCTCGTCTGTGACTTTCGTCACTGAAGACGAGACATAGGTATTGCTTTTCCTGTTATGATGTTAACAAATGTATAGTTTTTGTGATTAGTTCAGTTTCTCCATTAACATACAAATATGCTTCATCCACACATTGATCATCGAGGATACATGTCAGCGAGGCATGTGTCACATGACCTTGACCTCATTTTCAGAGAGAGACAGAGAGTGTAGACTGTTACAGGAAGCATTTTCATAGTCTAATGATGTTAAGTTTACGTACCTCATGTTTTCGTGATTAGGTCAGTTTCACCATTACCATACAACCTAGAATCGTGATACATTGTCCACACATTGATCATGGTGGGTAAATGTCAGCAAGGCATGTGTCACATGACTTTGACCTCATTTTTATGGTATACTGACTTTATTAAATTTACCTCAAGTATTTGTGATTATGTCCATTTTTCCAGTGCCATACATCCTTTGCTGCATACATTGACGATGATACATGTTGGTATTTATTCTTTTGTCACCTTTAATGGTTTATGTGTATGATGTAGGGGTGGTAATGTTAAATGTTTCAATCAATATATACGGTACTACCCCATATTGCTGTAAAAAAACAGTCAGACTTGGTTTAACAAATGAAGAAATTATTTACTGTTGTCCAAAAAAATAACAACAATATATGAAATTTGGTGGTCGTATTATGATATAGGGCTGTTGTTGTTGTTGTCGTCGTCCATCTGAAGAAGGTTATTGATGGACCATGAACAAATTATACTATTTAATTTCGAACAGGGTTCTAAAAGGGGCTCAAATTTCGAAATTTTACATATTTGGAAGGTATATTTAACTCTATTTAACACAAATTGTAAAACAAGACAAAAGTTCAAAATACAATTTGTACAGCTTATTACTCTGTCCAACACATTGTGTCAAGCAAACACTTGCTTTTGATGTGCACTTTTTCAACTTTCCCTCATCGACATCATGCAGTCATATCATGCTTCACTCTGTGTAGCCCTTTATTTATTTATTTTGTAATTAAAGAGAGAGAAAAAATCATCTCCACTTGCGGTGAAACATGGATTTCTGACACTCAATATTAAAAGCTTCAAGACAAATATTAAATAGCAATCAAGTAAACGTTAAGAGAAAACAGAAGCAAGAATTGGGCACAGAACAAAGACAAACAAAACAAAAAACAGAACACAGAAAACTTGAAAGAAGAGGAACAAGGACCCCACCAAAAGTAATGTTCCATTAAAACAAAAAACAGAACACAGAAAACTTGAAAGAAGAGGAACAAGGACCCCACAAAAAGTAATGTTCCATTAAAACAAAAAACAGAACATAGAAAACTTGAAAGAAGAGCAACAAGGACCCCACAAAAAGTAATGTTCCATTAAAACAAAAAACAGAACATAGAAAACTTGAAAGAAGAGGAACAAGGACCCTACCAAAAGTGATGTTCCATTAAAACAAAAAACAGAACATAGAAAACTTGAAAGAAGAGGAACAAGGACCCCACAAAAAGTAATGTTCCATTAAAACAAAAAACAGAACACAGAAAACTTGAAAGAAGAGGAACAAGGACCCTACAAAAAGTAATGTTCCATTAAAACAAAAAACAGAACACAGAAAACTTGAAAGAAGAGGAACAAGGACCCCACAAAAAGTAATGTTCCATTAAAACAAAAAACAGAACATAGAAAACTTGAAAGAAGAGGAACAAGGACCCTACCAAAAGTGATGTTCCATTAAAACAAAAAACAGAACATAGAAAACTTGAAAGAAGAGGAACAAGGACCCCACAAAAAGTAATGTTCCATTAAAACAAAAAACAGAACACAGAAAACTTGAAAGAAGAGGAACAAGGACCCTACCAAAAGTGATGTTCCATTAAAACAAAAAAACAGAACATAGAAAACTTGAAAGAAGAGGAACAAGGACCCTACCAAAAGTGATGTTCCATTACAGTTATAGTAGATATGTATCAGATTCTGATGCTTGGTTTTTACCATATCTTCTGTTGGACTAATTGTTAGTATCATACTGTAAGTTAATGTCTATATCTTGTGTAATTGTAGTGTAAGAGCAGGTCAAATTAGAAATGTAGAGTCAGCCAAAGTGTCCATGGTTGGTCAGCTGAAAAGGTTAGTAATACTGAGGTTTTTATATACATGTACTAATTAAATAGGACACACCACATTTGCTTTGCATTCCCCATATATCAAGGTAAATCATGTTTCTAATACCTCCTGGTATTTATTTTTTTGTGTGAAAATGTCTTGTGTATACTCAGAAAAATGGGATAATTATTTAATTCATGAAAAAAATACCAAGACAGATATACAGTTTATAGTGTTATCTGCCCCATATTTTCTTGACACGACTTCAACGGTTTTCTCACAGATCTTTGTTATCCTTGAAAACAATGGCTACAATTTTACCGACAATGAACTTGATTTGATTTGTAATGTTAAAGTACATATAAACAACTGTTATAGTGAGTGAGTGAGTGATTGTTGTTTAACGCCAAACTCAGCAATTTTTCAGCTATATGATGGCGAGAACAAGTTAATTTTCAATAAGATGATGATGAGGTCCGCTTTCTACTAGACCAACATGCTTAGATAGATTTTTATAGTGCTAGCTCACTGAAAAAACAGTCCGCGTATAGTCATGTCGCCCCACTCGAACACATTATCCTGATTCCGAGCCAACCAGTCTTTGCTCTTTCTCCTTAATGCTGCGTGCTTAGCGGAGAAGCAATAAATACCAATTTTATAGTCTTTTGTTTGACCCAACCAGGGCTTGAACTCATGATCTACTGCACTTGAGGTGAGCAGTCTAACCATTACACCATAGATGCGATTAACAACTGTTATATGTTTAAACTACCTTCGGGTTGAACAAGTATAAAATGTTTGTTCATTTGTAATAGAAAGTTTACATTCATAATAATCTTTAAATAATTTTCAAGATAATAAAAGTCATTTTAAATTTTCGGATTGAAAGGAGATGTGAAAGAAATTTATTTTCTCCTCTGCAGCTTTGTTAACACCTTTCTATTTAAGTTGATATTAACTACATGTGTATGTGTAATGATTTATTTTCTAGAATAGACACAGCAGAAACTGCTACCTCAGAATTAGACCATCAACATGAGATAGTTACCACAACAACCACACCAAGAAATGACACTATTGTAGAAGAAGAGGAAGAGGACATGAGTGATAGTAAAAAATCTAAAAATAACACAGAAATATCAGACAGATTACAAAGTTCAGACATCTCATCGTCAGATACATCAAATTCTTTACAGGAAGCACAAAAACAAACTACCAGTTCCAAAAAAACAGAAAACACAGTAAGTATACCAGTTTTATAATTGTCCCAAATAACAAAATCAAGTTAATAAAAGAAGAATTTGACTAACCATCATTATAACCAGAAATAAAGTACAGTGAAATATTTTAAGGAATTGATGATTTAATGCTCTAACTTTTGATGAGGTATGGTTTGGTTTATGGTGTTTAATGCCACTTTCAACTATATTTCAGTTATATCGTGGTGGTCAGTTTTAATGGTGCAGGTAAAACGGAATAACTGGAGAAAACCAACGACCTACTGTGTCACTGATAAGCTTTATCACATAATGTTGTATCAAGTACACCTCGCTATGAACGGGGTTCGAACTCTCAACTTAACTTTTGATGAAGATTCTGTATTGGCATAAAAAAAATCTAAATTTGGTCAAAACAATAATTTTTGGCTTAATGTTAGGTTATAGTATGATGAAATGGTGGGCCTGTGTATGGTCAGGGTGAGAAAAAGGGTAGCTAGTCTGTGTAATCAACTCCTCTCAGTTTACAACCAAATGATTTCAAACCTAATCACAGTTATTGGTAACTTACTGAAGATATGCATTAAATTGTATAATAATGATAATCACATTTTTACAGGAATTATGACTACAATGTATTTGAACGTTATGTTGTTTTTTTTTGTAATCCAAGACAGTTTTCAATGCAGATCTTTGAAACTTTGCAGAATGTTACACACATATTCAAAATACACATGCATTACCTGACATTATGAATCTATCTTGAATGCTTTTATTTAATTCATTTCTATATTGGATTTTTATTAACTTCACTTTACTAACTGACATTATCCCTATCAAAAGTTAAGAATGATTTGTTTTCTTTCGCAGACACAGTATACATGGAGAATAGATCTAGGAAGAACAGAACCCTACTGGAAAGGTATTTTATATACTACATTGTTGTTGTATATATTTCAGGACTTCAGATCTCTGATGTTATACTACTTTGATCTGTAAATATGATTCTGTAGCAGTCATTGATGGAGAAAACAAACTTGATCACACCATCAGAAGAGTTCCAAAATCTAATCAGGGAAATCATAGAAACAAAGACAAAATTGATATCCCTAAAACACATACAGTCAAACCTTTGGTATCGTCCAACTCTTCTTAAGAGGTTGCCTTTGAGACAAAGTAAAAGTGGCCTTATAAGACAGTTGACCTCTTAAAAGAGGTTCAATTGACTCTCCTGGCATGGTACAGGCACTTTAATAAAAAAAAATGTTTTATGGGCCCAAAACTCCACTCTTTAAATGGAAATAAATATATTTACAGCTTAGAACATTAAAATTATATATATATATATATCTACATGTATATTGATACATTGTACTGTATAAATTATTTACTACACAACCAAGAATAGCATATTATATGTTATTCGGGAATGTGAACCTGTATCCAGTGTGAAGCATGAATACACAATTATATTCTACTGGAGTGTTCCGATTAAACTAGCACTAGAAACACCACTCACAAACTGTGACGCTTTTCTGGACGACAAATTTTGATTATCTCCCCTTTTTACAAACAGAAAAATTAATATTGAATTGGATATGAGGGGGGAAATCTGTACAAACAAATTGTTTTTAGCATTTTCTTATTGTAATTTATTTTTCAAAAATGAGTAAAAATATGAAGTGATGATGAAACACCTTTTTACAAAAAAAATCCTGTCCATATCCCTGGCCCTACCACTAACCAATTAAATTACAGGATTAGCCAAGACATTTCACTCCATTAGAATATATCTATATATATATATATACATGTTGTAGAATTTTTTTTTCAGGTTGGTTTGAAGGACTGTCTCAGAAGTTTTTATCGTGTGAAGTTCCTAAAATGTTGTTATTAGCAGGTAAGACTAGACTAGATCAGATATACTTGCATATGTTGCATGATGAAATGAAAAGTGATATTTTTATATATATATATATATATATATAGGGAGTGGATGTGGTCGAGTGGTCTAGGGCGCTGGACGTAAGGCTAAGCGAATGGTGCTGCAGTGTATCAATGGTGTGAGTTCAAATCCCGTCGAGGGAAGAACAAAAATTTGACAGCTCAAAAATCTAATTCTAACACTGTTTGGTTTAATTTTCAGACGTATATATATTTATATATATATATTTGTTCACCTGTATTCCTAGAAGATTCAGTTGTATGCTCTCTTACATTCACTTTAAGGTACAAATTATACTCAATGAAATGAAATAGTGATTTTTTTTAAATATATATTTATGTATATATATGGTATCTGAGACGGAAGAGAACATGAGTTAGGAACACAAGTTAATATATATATATATATATACACCGGATATTTATATATATATTAACTTGTGTTCCTAGCTCATGTTCTCTTCCGTCGCAGATACCATTTCTTATGTGCCTCTGATGCTGGGTTAAATAGTGTCCATTTTCCTTCTATGTAAATGGTGTAGTTGTTTTAATCCTATCCAGCTATTAGCAGTTGGTTCATTGCAATTTATTACAAACCTAATGTATTGTGTATCAATCGCAATCAAAAATACATTATTGAGGATATGGAACTGATGTTATTGAGTCATAATATAAATGAGTAAATCATGTCCAACCTCTTTGGATTCAAAAGTTTATATTAACTCCAGTAGGAGTATGATATGTTTTCATAGATTAAGCAATGAAAATACAATTCTTAAATGCAGATATAAGATTTTACAAATAAAATGCCCATAGTATATAATCATAGTCATGGGGATCCATTTTTATAATAACCAAAAATGGTCTTTTGATTGCATTTGACATTGCAAGCATCAGTTTGATATCCAGATTTAAGTTGTACAGTTATACAAATAGAGACCCTTGGTTTAATGGAGTCAAGAGTTGAAAACAAAGGGTAATGGCAGAAAAAATAGCTTTCCTTATGAACTAACAACATTATGAAAATGCTATTGTATTAGACATGATTATTGTGCTATTAAGGTTAAAGCTTACATAATAAAAGCCTTAGGGTGTCCTTGGGTGTACAAAGTTTGAAATGGGGGGGGAATGTTAAGAAGTAGGGTGGAAATGTACCGGTAATTGTATAAGCCATAAACATCCCTGTGACTCAATTTTATACCAATGAATGAACCAGAGTATATTTGGTCCAAAGTTCTAGGGGATACAAATTCTACAGAGCTTTCAATATGTGAGCAATGCAGGCTCATGTGAGTTTATAATTTCATTATATACCTCTGTCTTATTACAGGTGTTGACAGATTAGATAAAGATCTCACCATTGGTCAGATGCAAGGTATGTTATGTTTAATTAATTACCTCCAATCTATTCAAAAGTCTTTGTCACTTTGATGGTAAGACAATAATTGAATGCCAGTCTGTGCCAAGTTGTCAGAGCCCCTGTCTGACATTCAGTCAGACAGTCTTGTCACTTTGATGGTAAGACAATAATTGAATGCCAGTCTGTGCCAAGTTGTCAGAGCCCCTGTCTGACATTTAGTCAGACAGTCTTGTCACTTT
Organism: Bathymodiolus septemdierum; assembly: GCA_963383655.1. Classification (NCBI taxonomy): domain Eukaryota; kingdom Metazoa; phylum Mollusca; class Bivalvia; order Mytilida; family Modiolidae; genus Bathymodiolus; species Bathymodiolus septemdierum. The sequence goes on along the minus strand of OY726524.1, from coordinate 36,999,532 downwards.
GATGGTAAGACAATAATTGAATGCCAGTCTGTGCCAAGTTGTCAGAGCCCCTGTCTGACATTCAGTCAGACAGTCTTGTAGGTTTTGTCTGACCGAAAAAAAAATAGATATTATGTGAGTGATTAAGTTATTTTTTTTATTTCAGTTATACGAAAATAAAGATTCTAAATCAGTCACAGGCTAAGGAGAAAACTGCCTCCTAGTTGTTCTCCTCTCCAACATAGTCCTCACAAAATTCATTAACATCTTTGTCTGAATAGTCAAATAACTGTTCTATTTGTTCTAGAATTTCTCCCTCCACTAGATCATCATCAAGTCCTCGATTTTTCTGTTTACCGTAATGTTAACTGCAGTTGCATGTGACTTGCATGTTTCGTGATCGGTGACAGCAGAGATTCTAAAGTTTGTACAGCCTGTGATAAACTTATTCTGGTTTTCCAAATTTTAAGAAACATTAGCGTCAGTGCCATAATGCTCGATACAAACGGCACATGGCATGCTGTTTTTTATGTCGTCAAACTTTAGCCAGGATCTTTTGGCTTGCCAGTCACGGTTAAATTTTCTTACAGGACGATGCTCCTTATATTTTCTTTTTCTTTCCTGAGCTGAAACGTATTTTGGTTCAAAGGCTTTCCTGGGATAGCCCCATTGAACATACTTCAAGGTAAACATGGGTTTCGGAAGTTGGGGTTGTTTTTCTAATTTTTATTTCCAGTTCGATCGCGCATGCTCCGCATCAAATAATTCACAAAGCCGGACCGGTACGTCACCGGACATTCAGACCGGAAAAGATGACAAAAACGGCGGACTGATGTTCCATTTTGTCGGTTGGGACCGTCAGATCGACGGCATTTGGCACAGACTAGAATGACCAGAGTTTCATTGTAATTTTAGTAAGATTATCTATTACAAGAAGGGTTTTATGTAAGGCTAGTTGATGGAGTGATTACAGTGACTTTCAACAAGATGTTGATCTTATCATGGCCTCATGGCCGTCGCTTTTATTGTTAGAGAAAACCACTAAGCTGTTGCAGGTCACTGACACACATTATCACATAAAGTTTTATTGAGTACGTCTCACCATGGATGGCAATCAAAATCACAACTTAAGCAGTAATGATGTCCGTAGGTTTTTAATATGGACAAATAGACAGAGGTCATACAAGACATTTTAGATGTTTCTACATACCTATATAAAGTCGAGCAAATAGTAGAGTACCGGTAGTCCATCAGAATTTTATGGATTTATAAAACAGCTGGAATTTATAGCATTGTATTTTGATATATTTACTTCAGTGAAGTCACATGACTTGAACTATAAACAATTCCAACGTATAATAAGAAATTTGTGGATTGGAACCAAAGAATATTATTGTTCTCTTTATAAATTTGATTTTGTAATTGTATATTATCATTAAATAATTTTTGTTATTTTAATAAAGTAGAGAAAGGTAATTGATCGTTTCTTTCAGTTACTAGAATATTCTAGAAAAAATATTATGTAACACTGTTTTATTTTACAGGTAAATTCCAGATGCAAGTATTACCTCAGTGTGGTCATGCTGTGCATGAAGACAGTCCTGATAAGGTAGATATACAGTCAAACCTGCCCATGTGGTCACCTCTATTATGCAGTCACCTATATTTAAAAATAACTTTTCTGACAGGTTCTATGTACAATGGCAATCCACACCCCTGTATTGTATGAAATGTCTCATTTTGCAGGATGACTGCAAATATGAATATCTTGGGAAACTTTTTAGAGTGAACAAAAGGTTTTGGGGGAATCTGGGATTGTTTGTGCAATAGTCTATTTGTGTGAAGGCTGTAAATATTAATATCTTGGACAAATTCTTAGATAAAAGAGATGTTACAAATGCTTGTGGGGAAAATCTTATATTTTTTAATGAAAGAAAAGAGTTTCAGAATTTAGTCTTCTTTATGAGATAAACAATCTAATTAAAATTAGATCTTTAATTTAGTTTTTAAAAAAATCAATACTTATATGCATGCAAATTATGGTAGAAATATAAGACATGATAGACAACAGTAGTTCACATCCTCTTTAAGATTTTTCAACAGTACCATGAACTTTGGGGTAATGAGATTTGACTAGCTTCTTATAACCAAAACTCAGATCAAATTTGACCCTATAGGAAAAGTCCATACATCTTCTTCTAAGAGACTTCGTGCCTATATTTGGCAGTTGTTTTATTTTCCACTATTGGCAGATTTGAATAAAGGTGACAAATATAAACACCACCAATATTTCTTTTGTTGAGAGAAACCGTAACCTAATATATTTTAGTATTTATACATGAAGTCACTTAACTATAACGTTTTATTACAAATCAATCGACACATTGACAAAAGAAAATCATTAAAATTGATAATAAAAAACGGTATTAAAATCAGCAATAAAAAGGAATTGTTTTCTTGTTTTATAATAATTAGCTTACTGTAGTTTGCTAAATTTATAAAATAAATAAAAGTTCCTTTACGTTAAGCTTCCCTTGTTTAAGTCAGTTTGTCAACAAGTTGATGTGAAAGTGAGTAAAATTCATTATGTTTGAAAGTAACCATCACATATGAAGCGAAAATTTATCTACAGTACCATGAAATTGATTACTGGTATAGGTGATAATGGTAAAAACAGTAAATTATTTTTTTCTAGTCATAAAACTGCCAAAATAAATAAGATTGATTAAACTGCTAAATTTGGACTCCGCAGATATAAAGTGCTATACAGTAGCTGATTTTCATAACTCAATCTTTACTTAAATGCATACAGTTCTTTTTTCCCCCGTAATCAGCCAGTTTAAAATGATGATAACCAGGTGAGCGATACATATTTAGTTAAACCTGTTAGTCATCGTCTTTTATTTTTATAGGTTGCTGATGTCCTTGCTACATTCATGGTCAGATATAAAGTTGCTGAAGCCACAGCTAATTTTCATAGGTATGTATTGTCAATGTTATGTCTATGTATAAAGAGCATACTAGTTTATTGAAAATTGTTCTGATTTTTCAATAAAAGTTTACACAACTTGTAAATGATTGTATTCATAAAATGAAGTACTTTAATGGAATTCCAAATTGTATATTTAAGAAATGTTTGAAGATACCAAAGGGGACCAAAAGTTTTAAATGAAAGGACAGACAACACAACGGCCAATAGAATAAAAACAATGTTCTATAAAGTACTACACAGACAACTAAATATTGAGCAACACTAAAAAACAGTGGTGAACTCAGGAAGGGTAAGCAGTTCCTGTTTCACTAGTGGCACCTGTCATGTTACTGTTATTAAATGACACGAGCATCATGTGATATGGAAATCGTGTTAGACACCAGTATGCATAAAAAATACAAATTAACAAATATAACATGAACCCCCTTACAAAGCAAATGGGAGTAAAGATGAACCGAACATCGTTTTTAACATGAAAATCATAGCGGAAAAGCACAACATGCAACTAACGACATATAATTGGACAACATGAATGACAGAATAGTGATTAGACAAACAGTTCATATCCGTGGTCATTTGTGACAGAGATATGCCATATTGGTTAACCAAGTCATGTAATTGTTACCCAAAAAAAAATAGAATAGAACACTTGATGTTAAGTTTTAAAATCAAAATACCTAGTACCTGATGTATTCAAACATAGACAAAGGGAGATAACTGTAGTGTATTTGAAGATTTGCCAGCAATTGTTTATTTGATGGTTACAAATTGAGTTTACTGGTGTCACTCACCTAAGCAGAGCTGGTAAAGTGATATTTGTAACCATAAGATCACAACTGATACTGGCAAATCTTAAAGTATTTTACAGTTATCTCCCTTCTAATGTAATATCTGATCAATAAGCATTAAATTGTATTTATAATTAACTATGAAATGTTTCCCCATGCACAAAACTGTTTGATAGCATCAGTATTGTTATTGATGTCAGCAAATATTAGACGGTGTCTAATCAAAAAGTCTTCAAATAAATAATTGCATTCAAATCTTCATTGTGTGTTAAACATTCAGATTATCTAAAGAATTATTTCATAATAGATAAAAATAATTTGTATTTAAGAAGTTAAACAATGAATCCTTCTTTTGTCAACCACATGATGGTTGAATCTTTTTTTATTGCATGCATTTCAGTCAAACTTGCATAAACAGTCACCTGCTGTAAACAAACAGTTTAAAACCCTCCCAACTGGATGTACATGTTATTTTATCTCAAACAAGTGGTCACCTCACCAATGTGGTCAGAGTTCACTCGATGTTTATCACATCATATCAGTTTACTGGTATTTAATAGTCATCCTAGACATTAAAAATCATTGGTAATTAACTTTTAAAGTGTTTCCCTTTCATGAATGTACTAATTAAGCTATTTAATTATTGAATAATTAACAAACCATGAATCGTTATTTTTTTTGGCAATAAATTACCCTCCAATAGCAGTAATATATGAATCATTACAAACCTGCACTGACAGTCTGGATTGACCATTCTTCAGTAAGCAGTCAATAGTCTTATGCAGTCACATTTTTCAATTGTGCCAAAGTTGGCAGTTTGACTAAATTTCACCTTCCTACCTGATAAAGTTTGTCAGTGACTTGCGACAGGTCAGTAGTTTTCTTTTGGTCCTCCAGAATCCTCCACCAATGAAACTGACCGTCAGGATATAACTGAAATATTGTTGAAAGTGGCATTAAACACCATCAAACAAACAAACAACAAAACACCTTCCTACCACACATTATAATTACCTTATGCCATAATACTACAATTTTCTGTTTTCAGAAGTGTTCCAGGATGCTGATATTTAATACAAGAATCTAACTTCCAATAGATCTGGATCAGCAAGAGAATGGTTAAAAGATTCCCTCCGTACAAGGAAGGGACAATGCTGGCGGTTGTTACATTAAAATGTGCCAATAAAAGCACATATGCAACCAGAAAATTCTGCTTTTTACCCCGAAATTGAAGCTCATTTTAACTTTTGTGATTTTTTTTATTATTACATCAGAATATGACATATTGATCAGACAAATAAAATAAATCGATTTGTTGATGTACAATTTTTTTAAATGTTTATCCTGTGAATCTTTTTGAATTTGTATTCCAGTCATACATATTTTTATACAATCTTTTCATAAATTGTAGAATAAAGTGTTGTATCAATGAGTCTGTAAGAGAAAAAAAACCAACAAGTATATTGTAGAATAGACATTAATTGAAAGTTTATTTTCAGAATTTCATAACCTAAATTTTATATATTTTATTGTTTGTTATTACATGTACATGTTTATGAATCAAAGTAAATGTAAATGTACATTTATATTGTCTGTTAATGATATCTTCTTAATTGTATAATTTATTGGATATCCATTTTGAGGGTAAATCTATTCATAAGTAATATTTTGTCAGTTTACACTCCAAAAGTGATATTTGGTCAATTTACAGTCCATATATAATATTTGGTCAGTTTACAGCCCATTAAAAGAGTTTGAAGATACCAAAGGGGTAATTAGAATCTGTAAATCGAAGGACAACACAATGGCCAAAAGAAAAAAGGACAAAAAACGATCTATATTAACATTATACAGAAAACAAAAGATCAAGCAACACGAACCGCACTAAAAACTGGGTGTGAACTCAGGTACTGAGAAAGGGTAAGCAGTTCCTGCTCCACAAGTAACATTAGGTAATTAGGTAATTTCCGCTTACCTTCTGGATTTTATTAGTTACGTCTCTTTTAATGATATCATATTCATCCAATCGGCACTAAGCATTCATGTCAAAATATGTACACAGTTAACTAAAAACACTAAATCTGTCATCAAAAATTATTCGGTTCTTTTTTTGGCAGTTGCTCATGGCAAATCCTACACAAGTCCATTTTGTGTTTACCTTTCCTACAAATCACATGTTTTTTGTAACTCATTCTGATTGGTTGCAGCTATTTCGTCTGCCTACAGATAAAACTGTCACCTAGTAACCACAAAAATTCAGCTAACACTGCCAAGAGTTAATGAGGAGGCGAGGTAGATTTTAACCCTTGTTGGCAAAGATGTTGCAATGTGAATTTGCATCAAACCGTATCTACTGAATCTCATGTGCACCAATGCATAATTAATACATGTCAGTCTGGCTTTATTTTTGATAAATTGGTTAAAATTTCTTTAAAGTAATCATATATGCTGGATCAACCATACTCTGTCAACACATACTAAATGAAGTATACATGTTAGCCAGTCTGCCACTACATTTGACCTTTGGGTCAATTTAATGCTTCCTTGATGTTGTTAAATGTTTCAATTTTTTGTGATGACTTTCACTTTTTAATAGCCATACAGAATCAAAAACCATCCTGGAACCAACAGTGACCTTTCCTTGACCTAATTTATACATATCCCCCATGTTTTTCTTGTCATTCGTGAAGGAACAGGTGAAACATCTTCTTGTGTGAACAATTGTTTTCATTTCTTTTTTTTTAAATTGAATACATTTGGTTAAAGGGTATTCCTCCATTTTGTTTTGTGTATTTTATGAATGTAATATCAGAACAACCAGTTCCATGCTATATTTTAAAAAGATCTCATGAGAACGAATTAAATTCATGTGATGTAGAATTGTATAGAATTTTTACATAATATACACTAGCAAGGTTTTCATAATTATTGCATAACATTAAATCTAGAACATGGTAAAAATATTTAATAAACATGAAAATACATTTCTTGTCAAGGTCATTTAAAATTAGATATTTAATCATACCTGTAATGGTGTAAGGATATCTACCATAATTACATAACAATGTAAAATGATGGTCAAATCAAGGGATAAACATAGAATCACAATCTGGATGTACAATATCAGAGAAAAATAATCCTACTAAACAGATGATTGGACAACATAAACACAAACCCCTTCAGAAAAATATGGTGTGAAAACCTGGTCAAAATCTCCTGCTTCATATATTATTTATTAGCTCGCCCGGCCAAAGACCATGTGAGCTTTTGTCATCACTTGGCGTCCGTCCGTTTACTTTCACATTTAAATCTTCTCTGGAGCCACTTGGCCGAATGAACCAAAACTTGGTAGGAAGCTTCTATGGAAGATGGACTGTCCCCTATAAAGATTACTAATTTCGTCCAGATCCGTTGGCAAACATGGCCACCATAGGCAATTCTTGTTTCTGGGTTGATTTCTAAAAATCTTCTCCTCAGAAACCACTTGGACAAATAAAGTGAAATTTACAGGAAGCATCTATGGAAGGTCCTCTATAAGATTTCCTCAATTCATCCCAATTGAACAAAAAACATGGTCCCATGGGCAATTCTTGTTTCTGATTGGCTGAAATTTTAAAAATCTTCTGCTCTGAAACTAGGAGGCACAATGAATTATTACTTTGTAGGAATAATGTATGAGAGGTCCTGTACAAAATTCAATATTTCGTGTCGATCAGACAACTATATGGTGGCCATTGACAGTTCTTATATTGAAGTCCTGCTTTAATGGTTTATAATTGAACATCAGATCATATTTACAAATGAACACAAACTTGCATATGAATAATCAGGCAAGCGGTGCAGGCTCAAGTAATCCTCTAGTTATGAAACAACATGAACATTGTTTTAGACACCACACATTCAAGGGACTTCAGGTTTAGAGTTATCTTTTGATCTTTTCATAAATGTAGTTTATTTTACTCCACTTCCTAAGAACTATTTGATTGGTTGATGTATATCTGTATTGATCTTGAACTATAGTCAACCGCATCGGTGGTGTAATGGTAAGCGTGCTTGCCTCGAGCGGTGGATCGTGGGTTCGAGTCAAACCAAAGACTATAAAATTAGTATTTGTTGCTTCTCCGCTAAGCATGTATTAAGGAGAGACCAAAGACTGGTTGGCTTGGTATCAGGATAATGTATTCGAGTGGGGCAACATGTCTATCCACAGACTGTTGTTTCAGAGAGCTAGCAGTATCAACTGTGTATTGGTCAAGTACAAAGCAGACCTAATCATCTCATTGAAAATTAACTTGTAAATTGCTGAATTGGCGTTAAACAACAATCTATTACTCACTGGACTATTGTCAGTTTTCAAATAGTCTCTGGACGAAATCAGCTGTTTTATTTGATACCATTTGTAATTAATAATTGAAGAACATACTTATTATTGATATTTTAATTAATACAGTTGATTCATTTGACTAAAATTTTATTATTTATATTTTCATACTGGCAAACACATCAACATCGAAATGCTTCTCCGTGCAAAATGCAACTGCATTTTCATTCCTGATACTTAAGAAAATATTAGAACCTAGGAAGGTATAATCAGAAGCCATAAATTGAAGGACAGACAACACAATGGCCAAAAGGACAAACGATTTACAAAACATTACATAGAAAACTAAAAATCGAGCAACATGAACCACACTTAAATCCGGGGGTGAACTCGGGTGCTCCGGACCACAATGTATTTGAAACCATAGACCCTGGGGTCTAAGTTCTCAAGAATTAATTTACAAACATTTTTCTTAATGATGTCTATGTTACATTTGGAATCCAGGGCTCAGACCAAAGAGAGCTTAGGGTCTTCAATTGTAACTCCATTTCACAAGGATATTTCATGCCATGTACAATTACATTTCCTCAGCTGGTTCTTTAGAATACTATTTTATAATTATCTCCCTTGCAGTCCATGTCTATCTTTGGACCACATAGACCCTTAGTTTTTCATTTGTACATATTTTAATCTCCGTCACAATGATTTATACCATTTACAACAATACAGTACATGTATTTACACAGATTTACTAATTTCCCCCCCATTTTAAACCCTCCAATAGCCCCTCCTCATTTGTAAAAATCTTAATCTCCTCTTCCCATGGACCATCCATGCCAAGTTTGGTTTCATTTGATTGATGGATAAGATTAAAATGTGAAATAGTTAATGACAACGAACAACGGAGGAGGGACACCAAGTTATACTAGATTCTGAGACAGTCTTTGTATATATGAAAAATCTGTGAAAATCACATAGTTTGTGCCATCAGACTTTCAATACAAATGTCTCACTCTCGGGGCCGTCTTAACAGCATAATAGGCCCCAGGGCAAAGCAGTGCACCGAGGCTCCTACCTACACAACCACTCGCAGGAATAAAAATGTAAATGATCGATCAAATTAAACATATTTATTGTACTGGTACTTCCAATAAAATTAGTGTTTAAACATGAAAAAACATGCCGTACAAAACACACATAGAATATCATAGGGCCCCTGCGCAACTGCCCAGTGTGCCCATGTGTTAAGATGGCACTGCTCCCTCTTCCGTGACAGAAATGACAGTGGGAAATAAAGCTACAAAAAGTAGCTGGACCATGCATATTGGTAAAAGTCACAAAATACACATAAATATGAGATGTGGACACTATGGTACAAAATAAATTCTTAACATTTTATGTCTTGAACAGGTCTAATAAGAAAACCAACCATTTGTTGTCCCTCATCCCATTTGCAGACCAAGACCAGAATATTGTTTGACAAAATATAGCCATTCTGGCAGGTCTTAAAATGTGAGGGGGAAAAGGGGAGTTGTGATAATAGCACACATAATCCTGTCTTTCTTTTTTTAATTAAAATAAAACTTATTTTTTTTAATAAGTAAAATTTTCAATTTTGAGATCTACTGTTTAATAAAATGTATAAAATGATTCTATGTCCAATATTTATTCAACATTATTCAATAACATCTGTCTTCAACCTGAAAATAGACAACAAAATTGATAAATGTTTGCATCCTATATAATGTATACAATGTTCGACTTGTCTATCATATATGCACAGATTGTAAAACTGTGTATTATTTCTTGATTCTGTTGAATGACTAAGATACTCTAGTGATATGATATACAGAGTAGACATAATACACAGTTTTATCGATAATTGATAGGTTTATGGTGTTTAACACCACTTTCAACAATATTTCTGTTATATCATGGCCGTAAGTTTTATGGGTGGGGGAAACCGGAGTACCTGGAGAAAAACACCGACCTGCCATAAGTCACTGACAAACTTTATCACATAATGTTGTATCGGGTACACCTCGCCATGAACGTGGTTCGAATTCACAACTTTAGTGGTGATAGGCACTGATTGCACAGGTAGTTGTAAATCCAACTACCATACAATCACGACCACGACAGTCTCCTCGATGAGTAGATTTTCCTTATTATCTTGGTAATATACAATTATAGCCTTTTGATGAGGTACTCCAATATCATCCAATCGGAACAATGTATTTATTGACTATGACATTCTGATTGGATATTTCTCCAGTGTGGTATTCTTTTAATATTATGTTGTATTGCATTAAAACCCTCTATGATTTAGCTAGTGTGGGAAGGGATTTATCTTTATATCATGTGGTCTGGTACATGACATGTGCCCTATGTCTATCAAATAACAGCCAAAATCAGGAAAAGAAGTATCTTTGTTGTTGGTCAATGTTTAAAACTCCTAACCCAAAATTGAAATTATAAATATAGTTTTGTAATGTCTGTAGACAATTTCCCTTGTAGTAATGAAAGTCAATTTGAAAAGTGATGACAGGATAGGAAACAAAATCCTGTTGGGGTAACATACCCCATACATCACAGTATCATTTCAACTCAAAATAAAGTCAGCCAAGCAGTTTTCATTTTTTGCAAAATGTGACACACAAAATCCCCACCTGATTGTGTCTTAGCTGTATGCAATCATTGCCTATCACCACTGCAGTTGTGAGTTTGAACCCTGTTCATGGCGAGGTGTACTCAATACAACATTATGTGATATAGTTTGTCAGAGATTTGCGACAGGTCAGTGGTTTTCCCCGGGTCCTCTGGTTTCCTCCACCAATAAAACTGACCGCCACGATATAACTGAAATATTGTTGAAAGTGGCGTTTACCACCATCAAACAAAAAACAAACAAAAACCAAAATTTACTTTGTAATAGAATGGCCTGAAGTTGATATAATTCATGCACCCCCACTGACTTTGTAATGGAATAGCCTGAAGTTGATGCTAACTATTTATGATGGAAATATATACACTGTTTACTTGTTTGAAGAATTTGTGTATGAACAATTCTGGCAATTAATATTTTAAATTTACATGTGCATGTAATTGACTGTTATGTTAAACAAGAATTTCGCTCCTATGTTACCAATTTGTGGCAGTTAAATTACAGATTGATATGTGAAAATATCCATACGTAAAACAATATTACCCATATTTAATCTAAGTTGTTAAACATTACCTTCTTAAATATTCTTGGTCATAGTTATTAAATCTTTTTATCACCTGAAAAATAAATTCATAAGTTTCATGATATAGACTCTAGGACCGTCCTAGAGTCTATATCATGAAACTTATGAATTTATTTAGTAGGACGTAGTAGGACGACTGCTTAGTATGCAATGATTATCTTAAGAAGCATCTGAAGATACCAAAGGGGTAATCAGAATCCGTATATCGAAGAAGAACAGACAACACAATGGCAAAAGAAAAAGTACAAACAACGATCTACAAAACATACATACTAAGAGTAACACGAACCCCACTAAAATCCGGGGGTGAACTCAGGTGCTTCGGAAGGGTAGTGGCACCCGTCGTGTTAATCTAGTTTCAAACCTCGTAATAAGTCGTGAATGAGGAAAGGACCGGGAAGTGCTTACGACAAGTAGATTTCAAAATTGACTGAATTTCAAACAAATTACAAATATCCTTGGAAAAGTGGTAATTAAATCCAAATTGTAATCAAATTCATAAAATTAAAGAGATCATTGAAAAGCTGTCATGAAACACCTTAACATCACTTAAATTATGAACCAAGCAATTTCTAGTGAAACCACAAAACATGGGAATCAATGAATTCAGTTCTTTCACAGTACATGTATTGCAATTCACTTAATACAATACACCATATCCGAGTTTCTGGATACAGAAAGGAATTTTAATGCAATACAAAAATGGTTTCAACTGAGCTATTAAATTGGTCTACAACTTAACTAGAACACATCTTTTTATCTGTCAGAGCAGTTTTAATAGTGCAGCTGTCATTTAAGTTAACAGTTTATTTAAACGACCTCAAAGAAATTTCATTCACAAAGAACATATTAAAAATGCATGAAAACGTTCAAGTCCTATGATTCTTACAAAAATTGTCGAATCAAAATGGTAGGATAATATGATCAACTACACATCAGGACCAATCACCATATTAAATATGAAAGCTATCAGACGAATGACATCAGAGAAGTTAAATTCACAAAGTGAAGCGGGACAGACGAACAGACAAACAAATAAACCAAAAAACTATATGCCCCCATAATATCGTGTGTGGCACATAAAAACAATGTGTTCAAACCTACAATCAAACTGAGATATAGTTTTCTGTATATAAATGCAAATGTTTTTTTTTAGTTAAGCATATCCTTAAAGTCAGTTTTAAAAAAAGATCATTTGATCTTAACTTGAAACATAAAATGTCTGTACACTGTACATTAAAAACTTACCATTAAAAACTTTGGCAAAGAATTTATTTTTAACAGGATGTCCAACCACATGAGAAGATCTGGGCTCTGGTAATACTTCTATAATTATAAATAAACATGAGAATTATTTCAAACAAAATCTTCTATGACAAAAGAGGGGCCGTCGTGGTCGTATGGTAGTTGGATTTACAACTACCTGTGCAATCAGTGCCTATCACCATTAAAGTTGTGAATTTGAACCCTGTACATGGCGAGGTGTAATCACTATTGTGTGATAAAGTTTGTCAATGAATTGCTACATGTCAGTGGTTTTCTCCGGTTTCCTCCAACAATAAAACTGAATGTCACGATATAACTGAAATATTGTTGAAAGTTGGGTTAAACACCATAACCCTAACCCTCAAACTTCGTATGGGCAACCTAAATATTATAAAGGCATCACCAAAAAAAAAATAAAGTTCAACATCAGATTGTGGGTGATAGTCTACTTTCATTATATTATAGTGTTGTTATTCCAAGATGTTTTCACACTGGAAGTTGTAGCATTTTATCTTTTTATAATTCTAAATCAACTTTAAATTAAAAATGTTAACATTTTAGGTAATTATGTAAAAGTTCATAATTGGCCTAATTGAAAAAAAAAATTCTGAATAGGAAATCACAAAGGAAACTCCAGCAGAGTTTGGTAGTAAATGTCATGGTGATTTCAGTGAAGATTAAAATATGTAAGAAGAAAAATTAGAGAAGACCTCGTAAGTTTATGACTTGTGTCTGATCCATTGTGTGTATAGTTGCTCGACAATATGGAAGTTAATAACAGAGGAACATGGAATGAAGACATAAATTTCATGACCGTTTAAAAGGTGAGTAAAAAATGATACTCTTTGTCTTACTTGATGTACAGACTTTATAGCCATCCCCGATCAATCCACCCATGCAAACACAGCTAGGGACACCATTCTTTAAACTACAGACTGCCTTAGGGTGACACTTGACTCCAATAGAAGTATGTCGAAATTCTGGTCTATTATTGACCATTTTACACTGAACTGTCTCTGAGCAATCTTCTGTTGAATAGGATTTAAATAGCTAGAATGGAAATAATTTTATCATTTAGTTTAATTGGTACTTATGATTGATGATATTTTCTATAAGAAATAACTATACAACTATTGTGATTTTCATTTCAAATATTAAAAAATTTAAGATCATTTTGCTAAACGTTTTTCTGTTACATAATAACCGGTAATCATTCTAAAAAAAATCGTTATCATAAAATGTCCCCAAAAATATAAGTCTTTATTACATGCATTCTTTCTTTTTCAAAACGATGTGCCTGTTGTTTGCTTAATGTACAGCAGCGAACATCTCATGCATATTCTAGAGGATAATAAATTCAACAATATCTGAAAAATATACAGAAATGATGAAGGGATGGGACAAAAGGGGCAATGACAGGGAAAATATAGAGAGAGTTGGGTAGGGACCAAAAATTTAACCCTTTTGTGGCAGTTACAAAATGGGTCTATTTAAAAAAAAAATTGAAATCCACAAAATAGTTCTTTACATGCAAGGAACGTGACACACTCCAAACATGTTACTCATGACGTCCACGGTCATGCTTTCCGTATATAACCAGACAATATCCCCCTCCAATCAAATGGGCACCCCTATCTGCCACCTGAGGATGCAGTTGGCAGCCCTAGTCAAATTATTCACTAAGCAGGATCGTCCTGAATAAAGCTGAAAAATTGCTTGCTGGACGTTAAACATCAATCAATCAATCACTATGCAGGAAGATGTAAACACACTATCATATGGTCACATTAACAGTAGACTACAAAATTCAGTGGATAACAAGCACAGGCTATCATATGGTCATAGAAACAGAACACAAACAATCCAGCAGATGACAACACACACTTACAGGTATATAATGTCTGTCTGGACAATAACATCCACATTTACTGGCTGGGACACATTCATGTCCACTCCTGAAGTAGCCTGCATCACATGTACATCCCTCAGAGTAAGGTAACCCTTCACAGGATGGAGATCTATCCATACAGCTAGCAGGACAGGCAGTCACTTCTGAGCTGTACACAGAATTTGCGATACAGTGAACAGCTGAAATGTTATGAATGTGGTTTGTGGATTAAACAATGTTAGATCATAAATATATAGGATCTTTAATATTATTCAGCCCTAAAATCACGCATACTGCAACACCAGATTTTAGTGTTCATATATTTTATTTAATTTACAGAATAATTTTTTATATAACCAAATTTTATGAAAACAGTTTTTTGGATACAATACAAACTTGTATTTAACTGTCAACTTTGGGACAAAGGAAAAATACCTTCAATTGTATGAGAGATAAATAAATATTTTCAACTTGATTTTTTTATTCATAGAACAATATATATTATGGAGTAGTCAAATTGTTGCCATTCATATTAAAATCTGGTGCAAGTTGAAATTCCATAACCCAGTGGGGTTAAACAAAAGTAGGTAATCAAAAGATGATAAAAAAACTGTCAAATTGTAGTGATGTTTAAATTATAGGTTTCATTGTTTATTTGATATTTTCAATCAAGCTTGGTATAATAATCATTATAGTAAACTAACAAACAATAATACAGTTGGCTTTCAATGATCTTTCAGCAAATTTACAACAAAAGAGATGATTTCAATTTTCCCATTGAGAACTTTCCATTTATAATGTAGAAACATTCTAGCAGCACACCCATATGTAGTATATATCTCTAAGTTGATGCAATATTCCAGAGCTTGTGGTTCCTATTTCTTTGATAGAGGGTTGCTGCAAACAATGAAGGTACTTAACCAAGAATTCCTGGTGGTCAAGTTGAAGTCATCATGAAGAGTAACATGACAGGTGTCACTGGTGGGGCAGGATTTGCTTACCCTTCTGGAGCACCTGAGTTCACCCCTGGTTTTTAGAGGGGTTTATGTTGCTATATCTTTAGTTTTCTCTGTAATGTTTTGTTGACTATTGTTTGTCTTTTTGTCTTTTTTCTCTAGGCCATTGTGTTGTCTGTCTGTCTTCAAATTATGGCTTCTAGTTACCCCATTGTAATCTAGAAACTTTTCTTAATACACAAGTTAACAAGATACTCACTGCAATGATATCTGAAGTTCTTGACATTTAATCCTCTATGAAGACATTCAATGGCCATTTGTTCAACATATCCACATGCCAAGCGATGCACAAAGGCATTATCATTATAATTTAGACAAACGTCTCTACGACAGGCATCATATAACATCCTAGCTAAATTTGGATATAGATTCATACACCTTCTAAAAGGACTGTGTTCATGTTCTATATTTAGAAATCCACACACTTTTGGTTCAGCAACATATGCCTCTTGTTGATGGGTACAGGAAGCACATTTTTTAAGATTACCAATACATCTGTAAATAATGAGTGCAGGTAAACATTACAAAGTAAAACATTGTAATTGACAGTATTTTTCTTTGTACAGTGAAGCCTGGCTAAATCGAACACTGAATAAAACAGAATCCTGCATAAATTGATTTATTAATAAAGTCCCAATGTAGGAAATCTTTGCTAATTTAACCTGTATAAACCAAACACCTGTCTATTATGAATACAGAAGTTGGTGCCAAGGAGGTTCAGTTTAGACAGGTTTCACTGTAATTAGTAATAAAATTTACAATCAGGACCTACAGTGATAACATGAAACAAAAAATACTCTCCACTAATTAGCCTTACAAAAGGCATTAATTCCCAGTTATATGTATTTTTGTAGTTTCTAAAGTATTTGGTTATGTTGTTATATTTGAAGGTCTGTTGCCAATAGTTTTCATTTTAGAAAAAAAAATTGACTTCAAAAAAAAAAAAGAAAACAAATGCCCTTCAAATAAATTTTTAAACATCATTTCATCTTCAATTCTCCAAATAACAAAAATTCTGACATATGTCTTTCTTTCTTGTTTTAGTGGTTAATCTAAATTTGTGTAGTAGTCAAGATATAACTGAAAAATTACTGAAAGTGATAATAAAACACCAATAAATACAAGCATAAATATTTTATTAAAAAAAATTATTTTAATATTTGAAAGTGTTCAGTATTAGCATTTCTATTACAAAAATCAAGTTTTGTTAACATATTTAACTTAATTATTCTAATTTCATCAAACTTTAAGCAACTTGTCCAATGTCAATTAATTTAGTTTTGTATTCATAACTTACTTCACATTAAACGGCTGCCCTATACTGGTAACAATATAACATTCATAACTTACTTTATGTTAAACGACTGCCCTATACTGGTAACAATATAACATTCATAACTTACTTTATGTTAAACGACTGCCCTATACTGGTAACAATATAACATTCATAACTTACTTTATGTTAAACGACTGCCCTATACTGGTAACAATATAACATTCATAACTTACTTTATGTTAAACGACTGCCCTATACTGGTAACAATATAACATTCATAACTTACTTTATGTTAAACGACTGCCCTATACTGGTAACAATATAACATTCATAACTTACTTTATGTTAAATGACTGCCCTTTACTGGTAACAATATAACATTCATAACTTACTTTATGTTAAACGACTGCCCTATACTGGTAACAATATAACATTCATAACTTACCTTATGTTAAACGGCTGCCCTATACTGGTAACAATATAACATTCATAACTTACTTTATGTTAAACGGCTGCCCTATACTGGTAACAATATAACATTCATAACTTACTTTATGTTAAACGACTGCCCTATACTGGTAACAATATAACATTCATAACTTACCTTATGTTAAACGACTGCCCTATACTGGTAACAATATAACATTCATAACTTACTTTATGTTAAACGACTGCCTTATACTGGTAACAATATAACATTCATAACTTACTTTATGTTAAACGACTGCCCTATACTGATAACAATATAACATTCATAACTTACATTATGTTAAACGACTGCCTTATACTGGTAACAATATAACATTCATAACTTACTTTATGTTAAACGACTGCCTTATACTGGTAACAATATAACATTCATAACTTACTTTATGTTAAACGACTGCCCTATACTGGTAACAATATAACATTCATAACTTACCTTATGTTAAACGACTGCCCTATACTGGTAACAATATAACATTCATAACTTACTTTATGTTAAACGACTGCCCTATACTGGTAACAATATAACATTCATAACTTACCTTATGTTAAATGGCTGCCCTATACTGGTAACAATATAACATTCATAACTTACTTTATGTTAAACGACTGCCTTATACTGGTAACAATATAACATTCATAACTTACTTTATGTTAAACGACTGCCCTATACTGGTAACAATATAACATTCATAACTTACCTTATGTTAAACGACTGCCCTATACTGGTAACAATATAACATTCATAACTTACTTTATGTTAAACGACTGCCCTATACTGGTAACAATATAACATTCATAACTTACCTTATGTTAAATGGCTGCCCTATACTGGTAACAATATAACATTCATAACTTACTTTATGTTAAACGACTGCCTTATACTGGTAACAATATAACATTCATAACTTACTTTATGTTAAACGACTGCCCTATACTGATAACAATATAACATTCATAACTTACCTTATGTTAAACGACTGCCCTATACTGGTAACAATATAACATTCATAACTTACTTTATGTTAAACGGCTGCCCTATACTGATAACAATATAACATTCATAACTTACTTTATGCTAAACGGCTGCCCTATACTGGTAACAATATAACATTCATAACTTACTTTATGTTAAACGACTGCCCTATACTGGTAACAATATAACATTCATAACTTACTTTATTTTAAACGGCTGCCCTATACTGGTAACAATATAACATTCATAACTTACTTTATCTTAAACGGCTGCCCTATACTGGTAACAATATAACATTCATAACTTACTTTATGTTAAACGACTGCCCTATACTGGTAACAATATAACATTCATAACTTACTTTATGTTAAACGGCTGCTCTATACTGGTAACAATATAACATTCATAACTTACTTTATGTTAAACGGCTGCCCTATACTGGTAACAATATAACATTCATAACTTCCTTTATGTTAAACGACTGCCCTATACTGGTAACAATATAACATTCATAACTTACTTTATGTTAAACGACTGCCCTATACTGGTAACAATATAACATTCATAATCTACTTTATGTTAAACGGCTGCCCTATACTGGTAACAATATAACATTCATAACTTACTTTATGTTAAACGACTGCCCTATACTGGTAACAATATAACATTCATAACTTACTTTATGTTAAACGACTGCCCTATACTGGTAACAATATAACATTCATAACTTACTTTATGTTAAACGACTGTCCTTTACTGGTAACAATATAACATTCATAACTTACTTTATGTTAAACGGCTGCCCTATACTGGTAACAATATAACATTCATAACTTACTTTATGCTAAACGGCTGCCCTATACTGGTAACAATATAACATTCATAACTTACTTTATGTTAAACGACTGTCCTTTACTGGTAACAATATAACATTCATAACTTACTTTATGTTAAACGGCTGCCCTATACTGGTAACAATATAACATTCATAACTTACTTTATGTTAAACGGCTGCCCTATACTGGTAACAATATAACATTCATAACTTACTTTATGTTAAACGACTGCCCTATACTGGTAACAATATAACATTCATAACCTACTTTATGTTAAACGGCTGCCCTATACTGGTAACAATATAACATTCATAACTTACTTTATGTTAAACGGCTGCCCTATACTGGTAACAATATAACATTCATAACTTACTTTATGTTAAACGGCTGTCCTTTACTGGTAACAATATAACATTCATAACCTACTTTATGTTAAACGGCTGCTCTATACTGGTAACAATATAACATTCATAACTTACTTTATGTTAAACGGCTGTCCTTTACTGGTAACAATATAACATTCATAACTTACTTTATGTTAAACGGCTGCCCTATACTGGTAACAATATAACATTCATAACTTACTTTATGTTAAACGACTGCCCTATACTGGTAACAATATAACATTCATAACCTACTTTATGTTAAACGGCTGCCCTATACTGGTAACAATATAACATTCATAACTTACTTTATGTTAAACGACTGCCCTATACTGGTAACAATATAACATTCATAACTTACTTTATGTTAAACGACTGCCCTATACTGGTAACAATATAACATTCATAACTTACTTTATGTTAAACGGCTGTCCTTTACTGGTAACAATATAACATTCATAACCTACTTTATGTTAAACGGCTGCTCTATACTGGTAACAATATAACATTCATAACTTACTTTATGTTAAACGGCTGCCCTATACTGGTAACAATATAACATTCATAACTTACTTTATGTTAAACGGCTGTCCTTTACTGGTAACAATATAACATTCATAACCTACTTTATGTTAAACGGCTGCTCTATACTGGTAACAATATAACATTCATAACTTACTTTATGTTAAACGGCTGCCCTATACTGGTAACAATATAACATTCATAACTTACTTTATCTTAAACGGCTGTCCTTTACTGGTAACAATATAACATTCATAACCTACTTTATGTTAAACGGCTGCTCTATACTGGTAACAATATAACATTCATAACTTACTTTATGTTAAACGACTGCCCTATACTGGTAACAATATAACATTCATAACCTACTTTATGTTAAACGGCTGCCCTATACTGGTAACAATATAACATTCATAACTTACTTTATGTTAAACGACTGCCCTATACTGGTAACAATATAACATTCATAACTTACTTTATGTTAAACGACTGCCCTATACTGGTAACAATATAACATTCATAACTTACTTTATGTTAAACGGCTGTCCTTTACTGGTAACAATATAACATTCATAACCTACCTTATGTTAAACGGCTGCTCTATACTGGTAACAATATAACATTCATAACTTACTTTATGTTAAACGGCTGCCCTATACTGGTAACAATATAACATTCATAACTTACTTTATGTTAAACGGCTGTCCTTTACTGGTAACAATATAACATTCATAACCTACTTTATGTTAAACGGCTGCTCTATACTGGTAACAATATAACATTCATAACTTACTTTATGTTAAACGGCTGCCCTATACTGGTAACAATATAACATTCATAACTTACTTTATGTTAAACGACTGCCCTATACTGGTAACAATATAACATTCATAACCTACTTTATGTTAAACGGCTGCCCTATACTGGTAACAATATAACATTCATAACTTACTTTATGTTAAACGACTGCCCTATACTGGTAACAATATAACATTCATAACTTACTTTATGTTAAACGACTGCCCTATACTGGTAACAATATAACATTCATAACTTACTTTATGTTAAACGGCTGTCCTTTACTGGTAACAATATAACATTCATAACCTACTTTATGTTAAACGGCTGCTCTATACTGGTAACAATATAACATTCATAACTTACTTTATGTTAAACGGCTGCCCTATACTGGTAACAATATAACATTCATAACTTACTTTATGTTAAACGGCTGTCCTTTACTGGTAACAATATAACATTCATAACCTACTTTATGTTAAACGGCTGCTCTATACTGGTAACAATATAACATTCATAACTTACTTTATGTTAAACGGCTGCCCTATACTGGTAACAATATAACATTCATAACTTACTTTATGTTAAACGGCTGTCCTTTACTGGTAACAATATAACATTCATAACCTACTTTATGTTAAACGGCTGCTCTATACTGGTAACAATATAACATTCATAACTTACTTTATGTTAAACGGCTGCCCTATACTGGTAACAATGTAACATTCATAACTTACTTTATGTTAAACGACTGTCCTTTACTGGTAACAATATAACATTCATAACTTACTTTATGTTAAACGGCTGCCCTATACTGGTAACAATATAACATTCATAACTTACTTTATGTTAAACGGCTGTCCTTTACTGGTAACAATATAACATTCATAACCTACTTTATGTTAAACGGCTGTCCTTTACTGGTAACAATATAACATTCATAACCTACTTTATGTTAAACGGCTGCCCTATACTGGTAACAATATAACATTCATAACCTACTTTATGTTAAACGGCTGCCCTTTACTGGTAACAATATAACTTTTGATGATTTCCATGTCACGTTTATTAGGAGAATATCCTGACACGTCATTCCCATCCTTTGTTATAAAGTCATCCTCATATTGACCATTACAGTTACCACAGAGACCAGTCATGTGACTGCTACATGTATTTAATGCTTGAACCATGACTGAGGAATCTCCATTCCACCATACATGTAATCCACACTTCGTTGTCAAGAGTAACCAGTTTCCAGTGTAACGAATGTGAATTTCCTGACTGTGTAGACTTAGAGGAAGATAATGAAGGTATCCATTTACCTGTCAAAAAGAAAAACTGAACCAATTATATCATCCAATCAAAATTAATGCTACATTCAAAAATCTTTTCTATGTTTTAATTGGACAGAAATTAAGACAGTCATTTATTTATTCCTCGACCTTTGACTTATATTGTCATTCTACTATGCTTATGACGGGGGAATAGTGTTATCTCTAGTTGCTAAAAGATCATAATATTTAAAAATCATTTTCAAGTCAAATAATTACACAACAAATTGAGAAGAGTGGAATTAAAAACTCTTACTCCCATCAATGATTTGACCTCTTCAACTCTTACTCCCATCTATGATTTGACCTCTTCAACTCTTCCTCCCATCTATGATTTGACCTCTTCAACTCTTACTCCCATCAATGATTTGACCTCTTCAACTCTTACTCCCATCTATGATTTGACCTCTTCAACTCTTCCTCCCATCTATGATTTGACCTCTTCAACTCTTCCTCCCATCTATGATTTGACCTCTTCAACTCTTCCTCCCATCTATGATTTGACCTCTTCATGTATAGTAGACTTCATGGTAACTTTTTGCTATCATCAAGTGAGCCATATCCATGACCTGAACAATTGTTACAAACGATATAAAGTGAAATCTGTCTTAACCGAACCTCATTGGGACTAACTTTGTTGTTCTGAATAGACAGGTGTTCTGTTTATACAGATTAAATTAACAAACATTTCCTAAATTGGGACTATATTCATAGTTTGCTTTATACAGGATTCAGTTTTATTCAGAGTTTAGTTTAGACAGGTGTCACTGTATCAACAAGTAGATAAACAGATGACAGTGAGGGGGTGGGGTCTATACCACTGGTAAAACAGAATACAGTGGATAGGTCTCACAAAATTATGTCTTGTAACAGATCATCCATCACCACTCATATTGAACTGTTAGTCATAATAACCATAAAGAGGTTTAACAAGGGTTCTTAAAGTTTACTGGAGTGTGACATTCTTACAACCAAGGTGAACCCCATATACATACCATCCAAAGATCAAGTTGTATATTTGATAGCCAAGCGGTGGATGCTACATTTCGGAGGTGTTGAAAAAATCCCACAAGTTGGAGAAGCTAAGAACTAGTTCTATACCCCTGCATTTCTAATGGTAGGGATAACTGTTCTTAAAAACATAACTCTCCCTTTAAAGCATCAATTTAACAATTTACATTACTCACATAAATATTATTACCAGGTCCCAACTGTATCCTACGGTTACACATCTCTACAACGACAGCTTTGATCTTTGTAGCGCTATCTACTTGAGTTCCCATGATAACTTCTATATTGAAGGCACAGGGATCTGGGAACTTAGTAGATTTAGTTAATGTATAGGTACAAGCTCCACTGTGGAAGATCATTTGTCCATCATAGGTTCTGATGTAGGCATTACCAAAGGCGGAACAAATACATTTACCTACAAATATACCAAAACCTGTTGATACCAAGAAGGTCATGTACAGATTTCATATGAAATATATCTATAGACTTTACTATAATTAAAATATTAATAGGCAAAAATGGAAGCATATAAAATGCAGAACAAATACAGTCAAACTTGTATTCAGGGATTAAGGTTACGGTGTTTAACGCCACTTTTAAAAATATTTTAGTTATATCGTGGCGGTAAGTTTTATTGGTGGAGGAAACCGGATTACCTGGAGAAAATCACCAACCTGTCGCGAGTCACTGACAAACTTTACTTGTATTCAATGACGAAAGAAAACTGACAAGTGACCGCTTATCTAAGATCTGTAGATCCACATTGTCAGTTCGTATCAGTAATGATTCATGAATGACTGTTACCAGAAGGTAATTATTGGAAAAACAACATGGTGTTAGCTTTGTAATATAGCGGTGTTTCTGTAATGATTTACAGTTAGATGTCGTTTTATTATTATTTAATAATTTTGTAGCTTAATTAGTACAATTAAATATTGAGACACCAAGAAAATTAATTACTGATGATTCTTGAAAGCATAGAGTAAAATCCGGCATTTAAATAACAGTAAACTGATATGATGGGATAAACCTTGAGTGACTACTGACTGTGTTTGTGATAAGACTTCTTATTAGGGTTAATAACATGTACAGATCGACAGGAGGGTTTAAAAAAACTGACTGTTTACACCAGGTGACTTAACTGTTAAGGCTGGTTTGAATGTGTGCAATTTAAAATATATTTAAAATGACAAAGGACATTAAATTTCACTATAAATAAGACATTATATCATATAGCTGTATGAAATTCTCAATAAAATTATGGGTATTCACTCACATTCATATTTTTGATGAGCTCCAATATGCCCCCCTCTTTAAACCTCACATTAATATTTTTGATGTGTTCCAAAATTTCCCCTTCTGTAAACCTCATTTTGCTAATTCTGATGTAACTCCTCCAGTTGTCTCGCAGTAAAGATTCACTCATACTTGTAATGATCTCTACATGACCTCTTCCTCGCTACTTTACATATGTTGACATTTGTGATGTCAGTCCCTTATTGGCCCCCTCCCCTCGCTACTTTACTTACGTTGACATTTGTGATGTCCGTCCCTTATTGGCCCTCTCCCCTCGCTACTTTACTTACGTTGACATTTGTGATGTCCGTCCCCTACATGCCCCCCTCCCCTCGCTACTTTACTTACGTTGACATTTGTGATGTCCGTCCCCTACATGCCCCCCTCCCCTCGCTACTTTACTTACGTTGACATTTGTGATGTCCGTCCCCTACATGCCCCCCTCCCCTCGCTACTTTACTTACCTTGACATTTGTGATGTCCGTCCCCTACATGCCCCCCTCCCCTCACTACTTTACTTATGTTGACATTTGTGATGTCCGTCCCCTACATGCTCCCCTCCCCTCGCTACTTTACTTACGTTGACATTTGTGATGTCCGTCCCCTACATGCCCCCCTCCCCTCGCTACTTTACTTACGTTGACATTTGTGATGTCCGTCCCCTACATGCCCCCCTCCCCTCGCTACTTTACTTACGTTGACATTTGTGATGTCCGTCCCCTACATGCCCCCCTCCCCTCGCTACTTTACTTACGTTGACATTTGTAATGTCCGTCCCCTACATGCCCCCCTCCCCTCGCTACTTTACTTACGTTGACATTTGTGATGTCCGTCCCCTACATGCCCCCCTCCCCTCGCTACTTTACTTACGTTGACATTTGTGATGTCCATCCCCTACATGCCCTCCTCCCCTCGCTACTTTACTTACGTTGACATTTGTGATGTCCGTCCCCTACATGCCCCCCTCCCCTCGCTACTTTACTTACATTGACATTTGTGATGTCCGTCCCCTACATGCCCCCTCCCCTCGCTACTTTACTTACATTGACATTTGTGATGCCCGTCCCCTACATGCCCCCCTCCCCTCGCTACTTTACTTACGTTGACATTTGTGATGTCCGTCCCCTACATGCTCCCCTCTCCTCGCTACTTTACTTACGTTGACATTTGTGATGTCCTTCCCCTACATGCCCCCCTCCCCTCGCTACTTTACTTACGTTGACATTTGTGATGTCCGTCCCCTACATGCTCCCCTCTCCTCGCTACTTTACTTACGTTGACATTTGTGATGTCCGTCCCCTACATGCCCCCCTCTCCTCGCTACTTTACTTACGTTGACATTTGTGATGTCCGTCCCCTACATGCTCCCCTCTCCTCGCTACTTTACTTACGTTGACATTTGTGATGTCCATCCCCTACATGCCCCCCTCCCCTTGCTACTTTACTTACGTTGACATTTGTGATGTCCATCCCCTACATGCCCCCCTCCCCTCGCTACTTTACTTACGTTGACATTTGTGATGTCCGTCCCCTACATGCCCCCCTCCCCTCGCTACTTTACTTACGTTGACATTTGTGATGTCCGTCCCCTACATGCTCCCCTCTCCTCGCTACTTTACTTACGTTGACATTTGTGATGTCCGTCCCCTATATGCCCCCCTCTCCTCGCTACTTTACTTACATTGACATTTGTGATGTCTGTCCCCTACATGCCCCCCTCCCCTCGCTACTTTACTTACATTGACATTTGTGATGTCTGTCCCCTACATGCTCCCCTCTCCTCGCTACTTTACTTATGTTGACATTTGTGATGTCCGTCCCCTACATGCCCCCCTCCCCTCGCTACTTTACTTACGTTGACATTTGTGATGTCCGTCCCCTACATGCTCCCCTCCCCTCGCTACTTTACATACGTCAACCATTGTGATGTTCTTCCCCTACATGCCCCCCTCCCCTCGCTACTTTACTTACGTTGACATTTGTGATGTCCGTCCCCTACATGCTCCCCTCTCCTCGCTACTTTACTTACGTTGACATTTGTGATGTCCGTCCCCTACATGCCCCCCTCTCCTCGCTACTTTACTTACGTTGACATTTGTGATGTCCGTCCCCTACATGCTCCCCTCTCCTCGCTACTTTACTTACGTTGACATTTGTGATGTCCATCCCCTACATGCCCCCCTCCCCTTGCTACTTTACTTACGTTGACATTTGTGATGTCCATCCCCTACATGCCCCCCTCCCCTCGCTACTTTACTTACGTTGACATTTGTGATGTCCGTCCCCTACATGCCCCCCTCCCCTCGCTACTTTACTTACGTTGACATTTGTGATGTCCGTCCCCTACATGCTCCCCTCTCCTCGCTACTTTACTTACGTTGACATTTGTGATGTCCGTCCCCTATATGCCCCCCTCTCCTCGCTACTTTACTTACATTGACATTTGTGATGTCCGTCCCCTACATGCCCCCCTCCCCTCGCTACTTTACTTACATTGACATTTGTGATGTCCGTCCCCTACATGCTCCCCTCTCCTCGCTACTTTACTTATGTTGACATTTGTGATGTCCGTCCCCTACATGCCCCCCTCCCCTCGCTACTTTACTTACGTTGACATTTGTGATGTCCGTCCCCTACATGCTCCCCTCCCCTCGCTACTTTACATACGTCAACCATTGTGATGTTCTTCCCCTACATGCCCCCCTCCCCTCGCTACTTTACTTACGTTGACATTTGTGATGTCCGTCCCCCACATGTCCATCTCCCCTCGCTACATTACTTACGTTGACATTTGTGATGTCCGTCCCCTACATGCCCCCCTCCCCTCGCTACTTTACTTACGTTGACATTTGTGATGTCCGTCCCCCACATGTCCATCTCCCCTCGCTTCATTACTTACGTTGACATTTGTGATGTCCGTCCCCTACATGCCCCCTCCCTCCCCTCCCAACTTTACTTACGTTGACATTTGTGATGTCCGTCCCCTATATGCCCCCTCCCCTCCCCTCATTACTTTACCTACATTGACATTTATGTGATGTCCGTCCCCTACATGCCCCCTCCCCTCCCCTCCCTACTTTATTTACATTGACATTTGTGATGTCTGTCCCCTACATGCCCCCTCCCCTCCCCTCCCTACTTTACTTACGTTGACATTTGTGATGTCCGTCCCCTACATGCCCCCTCCCCTCCCCTCCCTACTTTACTTACGTTGACATTTGTGATGTCCGTCCCCTACATGCCCCCTCCCCTCCCCTCCCTACTTTACTTACGTTGACATTTGTGATGTCTGTCCCCTACATGCCCCCTCCCCTCCCCTCCCTACTTTACTTACGTTGACATTTGTGATGTCCGTCCCCTACATGCCCCCTCCC
Organism: Bathymodiolus septemdierum; assembly: GCA_963383655.1. NCBI lineage: Eukaryota > Metazoa > Mollusca > Bivalvia > Mytilida > Modiolidae > Bathymodiolus > Bathymodiolus septemdierum. The sequence goes on along the minus strand of OY726524.1, from coordinate 36,971,745 downwards.
CTCCCCTCCCTACTTTACTTACGTTGACATTTGTGATGTCTGTCCCCTACATGCCCCCTCCCCTCCCCTCCCTACTTTACTTACGTTGACATTTGTGATGTCCGTCCCCTACATGTCCTCCTCGACAGACACAGCGACCATCAACACATTCAGAGTTCTCTGCACATTTTATACCTTTACAATATCCCTCAGCTAAAATATAATATAAAGTGTTGTATGCTGAAATGTCATACCCAGTATGTCTAATACAATGCAGCTTTATCAACTTTCATCTTTTAAGTTTTAGAGGCACAGTTTTGAAATAAAATTAAAATATTACTATCTTTTTTCATATAAACAGAAAAGAATTAGTATTATATGTAAAAAAAATATTTTCTGTTTTCATTTCAATTATCAAAACATTGAGTTATTGCACAAAAGATTTTGTGAGGAATGTTTATCATATTCATACAATAATCCTTTCCTTTCATAGCAAAACTTTAAAAAGGCTACAGACATCATTTTTGAATACAATATGTGACTTTAATAATGAATTTGACATAAATGTTCCACATACCATTTGTAAACAAATAAGTAGGACAACTTACGGTCACAGAAATCATATCCATCACCATGGTAACCCTTTCTACATTTACATATATAATCTTCACACATAGCATTCATATGACATTTCTTTCCACCACAATATTCTAAAGCTGAAAACAAAAAACTTCCTGTTCAAGAATACACTGATCAAGCCACAATCCTTCTCTACATGGAAATTTGACAATAGTGTAATTGACTCTTATAAGACAAACTATGTATGTCAGTTGTGATCTGAATTTATTTGTAACATTAATGTTTATTTACATTTTCTTGTAATCATATTTATTATTCTAATTGTACATTACATTTGTTTAATTTGTACTAATAATATCTATGCTTATTTATTTGTACATAGTACTTAATAATTCCAAATTTATTTTATGAATTAATATGAATAATTCCTTGTGCTTATTTATGTTGTGCATTCAACCTATTATTGTTTGCATTTTGTGTATTAGTGCTTTTTAATGAAATATGATAAAAACTATTTCTTCATTATTTTAATCTACATTGGATTCACTGTAAGTCTAATTACAGGTAAATTTCATTAATCCCTTTTACACTTTTTCATGTTTCTCCCACAAATTTTTCTCTACCTGTATTTCACAAACTCAAAAATGGGAGGAAAATGAAAATACCATAAAAATATAATCTCACCTTATGCTGTTGACACCTTGACAGGTTTGTTAATTGATTTAATCTACATAATTTCAACATAACGAACATCATTTGAATGGATTTTGTGTATTAGGGACTGAAAAGTTACTTTGAGAAACCAGAAATTTTGAGACATCATCTTTTGAAAAAATAGGAGTAAATAAAGTTGAAAAGCAATAAAGTTTAAAACAGGACTTTTAAACATTTCCAACTTAACTCAAATTTCGAGTAAACCAATTTTTACATAACAAGATTTAACTGTTTACATATTCAATACCACTTGAAATTCAGGAATCTAAAATTGGTCCACAAATACTTAATTAACATGACAGGTGTCAATAGAGGAGCAGGAACTGCTCACTCTTCCGGAGCACCTGAGTTCATCCCCGGTTTCTAGTGGGGTTCGCGTTACTCGATCTTTAGTTTTATGTGTATGTTTTGTAGATCGTTGTTTGTCCTTTTGTACTTTTTCTTTTGGCCATTGTATTTGGTCATTGCATTGTCTGTTCTTCTTTGAATTTACAGATTCTGATTACTCCTTTGGTATCTTCAAACTCTTCTTGATTAAATCAAGTATTTGGATAAACAACTCACGTTCACATTTTACATATGGTTTTCCATGGAAACCTGTATGACACATGCATTTCTTATTCACACAATGAGCATGTTCTACACAAAGTCTTCCTCCACAATAAGCTGAAACAATTTAAAAGATGAACTTTTAAATGTCAAAACAGAATTAAAACATCAATCTAAAAATACCTGTATATATTATGAGAAATCAAAGTTTGTAACATTATTATGTGCCACAATTAACACAATAGACCTTCATGAATACCTATTGCCTGATCAGTTTACCAAGCTGGTGACCAGATAGGAACATTAATATAGTTCCTATGGTTACTTCAGTTTGACTATTGCTCACAAGATCAGCCAATCTTACAATTTAAAATACTATCAGAACTTCAGATTGTAAACTTGAACAATAAAGAATGAAATTTATACTCACCTCTTTCTTTTAAATCTTTATTATTTAAATTATACTCACCTCAGCCATGTTATTCAGCTGATTTGCTGATCGAGAGGCAGAAACTGCGTGCATACAAAATACTTACTTACTATATAAGAGGATAGATTTAATTTTGATTACATACAAAAATTGTGGAGTAAAAAAAGTTTATCTTCAAGAACACAGTAAAATAATATCAGAAATGTCCCAATAATTTAAAATTTATTTTCAAAACACATAAATTTTACAATTGTGTTTATTTCTTCAAAATTTGTTACCTAGTATTAACATTTCTATTGGAAATCTTTCAATTGACCAAAATAAAGCCATAAAACTTTTCTTCTTTTGAGGGGATTATAATTTTTTTCTAATAAATCTTTTGAACAGGAGAAAAAAATATAAGAATCAGCTAAACAATATATATTGAAAAGTATTGTCACTTGATTAGTTGGCTAAAGCTGTTCACTAGTTACAGAAGACTACCAGAAGTAAGTACAGTGAAACCTGTCTAAACAGAACCCTGAGTAAACCAAAAACCTGTCTAAACAGAACCCTGAGTAAACCAAAAACCTGTCTAAACAGAACCCTGAGTAAACCAAAAACCTGCCTAAACAGAACCCTGGGTAAACCAAAAATCTGTCTAAACAGAACCCTGAGTAAACTAAAAACCTGTCTAAACAGAACCCTGAGTAAACCAAAAATCTGTCTAAACAGAACCCTGAGTAAACCAAAAACCTGCCTGAACAGAACTCTGAGTAAACCAAAAACCTGCCTAAACAGAACCTTGAGTAAACCAAAAACCTGCCTAAACAGAACCCTGGGTAAACCAAAAACCTGCCTAAACAGAACCCTGAGTAAACCAAAAACCTGTCTAAACAGAACCCTGAGTAAACCAAACACCTGTCTAAACAGAACCCTGAGTAAACCAAAAACCTGCCTAAACAAAACCCTGGGTAAACCAAAAACCTGCCTAAACAGAACCCTGAGTAAACCAAAAACTTGTCTAAACAGAACCCTGAGTAAACCAAAAACCTGTCTAAACAGAACCCTGAGTAAACCAAAAACCTGTCTAAACAGAACCCTGAGTAAACCAAAAACCTGTCTAAACAGAACCCAGAGTAAACCAAAAACCTGTCTAAACAGAACCCTGAGTAAACCAAAAACCTATCTAAACAGAACCCTGAGTAAACAAAAAACCTGCCTAAACAGAACCCTGAGTAAACCAAAAACCTGCCTAAATAGAACCCTGAGTAAACCAAAAACATGCCTAAACAGAACCCTGAGTAAACCAAAAATCTGTCTAAACAGAACCCTGAGTAAACCAAAAACCTGCCTAAACCAGACAGACTTTACAGTCCCATCTATTAAATGTCTATGTAATTTGAACCTGTGTAAACCAAACACCTGTCTAAACTGAACAAATTCTTCAGTCCCAAAGGGGTTCGGCTTAGACAGGTTTTACTGTATAACTTTTTCAACTTTGAGCTATTCCAATACCAATTTTACAGATTGAATCGCAAAATTGTAAAATTGGTTGAGCAATTGCAAAATTAGAATGGCTAATTGGTCAATATGAATGTTTCTGTTGCCTGACGAATGTGGTAAACTGGTCAGGGAATAGGTATTCATGATGATTGATGGTGCTAATAGAGGCACAGTACTAATTAGATAGAAACATACTAATAAACACACGACAAAGCAATTATCATGACACATGCTATAATGAACTTCTACAGATTCTTCTTTTAAAGTTATTGTCTAAAATTAATGCCTTGCTATACAGAACAAACCATCTAGTTCTGCTAGTGTTTAGTTAGATAGGTATATCTGTGATCTAAAACTACAATACTTGTACATGTTCACCAGAAAACATAACAAAGCACGGTTAGGGTTATGGTGTTTAACTCCACTTTCAACAATATTTCAGTTATATCGTGGTTGTCAGTTTTATTGATCGAGGAAACCAGAGTACCTTGAGAATACCACCGACCTGCCAAACTTTATCACATAATGTTGTAACAAGTACACTTATCATTTTAATCTCCAAATATTATGCATACATTGCTTTTCCAAAAAAATGTTTCTTCAAACATATATAAAAAGAATTATAATAAATTCTATCAAAAATTTTCGTGAAATGTGATTGATTTTAACTTACGATCGCAGCGATCATAACCATCTCCATAATAACCTTTCTGACATTTACACAGGAAGTTGTCACACTGAGCGTTCTTACAGCAAACGTGACCATCACAAAAACCATCCGCTAAAAAATATAAGACAACATTATAGTCACTGGAACAAAACGACAAAACAAAACATACCAGACCGTCAGAACAGCTCTAGAATCTAACGTAGAAATCTTAGTAATAGAGGCAAAATCTATAATCCTAACACATATATCCATAAAATTCACTAATATTTGCTATTCTTTTTTCATTACTAATGAGATATTTGGCATAAATTTCCTGTACAGATCTTAAACCCCTTGGTGTTCAGGTCAATGTGCAATTGACTTCAGAAGAATTCTGAGGACATCCCAACAAATGCACCCACTTCCGGTAAAAAAAATCCATGTTAATTCATCTGTGACACACGAATAAAACCCGTTAATTCAAAATGACTAAAATGAAGGATATGTCACAGTGGAATATAAGTTTCAAAAAGAATGATCACTCAGATGCACTTTAGTGTGATGCAAAATGGCAAGTAGTTTTCATTTCCCACCGTTTTAAAGGATTGCTACACTTAGTGACACAGAGATTAGACTTGATCATTGTGTAAAGTTAAAGAATAAAATCTCCTAATAATGAATTTCAGAAAGATTTCTCTGAAATAATAGATGTTTTTACTATCATATAGCAAAATTAATACTCAATGACCTTTAATGTAATATCTGACCTTCACATCTGTAATCACCATCACCATGGTGACCTTCTTGACATACACATCTGTTATGTAAGCACATGGCATTCTTTACACACTTCTTCCCATTACACAAAGCTAAGATAAAAATAAATTTAAGAAATGATAAAATTAATGCCAAATAACTTCTATTAGAAAATTAACCAAATATTTTCAGTTTACATCCTTCAAAACTACACATAAAGGAATAATGGCTGACAGCAAGCCTAACGTAACAGTAATACAATTAAAACTAGGCAGAACTGTTTTAGATACCTAAAACTTATGTTTCCCCTTAATGCGGCCATCTGTACAACAATAAGTTACACATTATGAGTTGAATGATACTATTTAAAAAACAATTATTTGACCTTAAGGTCAAAGGTCAAGGTCACACTAAGGTCATTACGATACGCGACACACCGCCTTATGGTCATGCACCCACATACCAAATATTATTGACCTATCTCGAAAGACAAACAAGAAATGTGTGCATCACAAAATACACCCGTCTATATAAATTATCAAACGGTATAATGGTAATGACCCCAAAATAAATAAGGTTCTTCCCCTTCCACAGGGGAATCATGTGGCCAAGTTTGGTAAAGATCCAATATACAGAACTAAAGTTATTGTGCGGAAACGATCATGTTGACAAAAATTATATTTATAGTAATGGTGACCTTGACCTCTGACCTAATGACCCCAAAATAAAAAGGGTTCTTCCCCTTCCGCAGGGGAATCATGTGGCCAAGTTTGTTAAAGATCCAATATACAGAACTAAAGTTATCGTGCGGAAACGACCCCGTTTTCAAAATTTCTATTTATAGCGACGGTGACCTTGAACTTTGACCTAATGACCCTAAAATAAATAGGGTTCTTTCCCCTTCCACAGGGGAACCATGTGGCCAAGTTTGGTAAAGATCTGATATACAGAACTAAAGTTATTGTGCGGAAATCTGTGTGGATGCCCGCCGCCCACCATACCCTATCACATAATACGGCCCGTCTTCAGACGGGCGTATAAAAAGTTATGGTCCAGACAAGCTTCGCTGAGAAGAAGCGGAAGAAGAAGAAGAAGAAGAAGCAGAAGTGGAAGAAAAAATCAGACTAAAACAATATGTCTCCCTTCGTTCGAAGAGGATACATAAAAAGATTCCTGTAGGATCTGCTTTATTTGACGATCCTATCACATTTAACATTTTGCATTAACTAGGTCAGCTATTCTGGACAAAGCATTCATCAAACTCTTATTAAATACATATGAACAATAAGCCAAAGTTACTGTATCTATATCATACCAAGCTTTACGTTTAAACACATTGTCCAAAATTTGTTATAACATGTTCTGAAATCTATATGAAAACTAACCATCACATCTTTTGTACCCATTTCCAGTATCAACAAGAACACTTACCATCTCATTTTTTGTACCCATTTCCAGTATCAACATGAACACTTACCATCACATTTTTTGTACCCATTCCCAGTATCAACAAGAACACTTACCATCACATTTTTTGTACCCATTTCCAGTATCAACAAGATGAACTGTGAGCTAATGCTCACTTATGATACCCCCGCTCTTCGGCAAACAGGAAGTAGAAATCTGACAGATCAAAATTGCCAGATCTCTGCCATCAATAGTTGCTGAGAAAAATGTGACGAAAAATGTGCATATATGTTCAATGTGTATAAAAACCAACTAAGTCGGCAAACAGGAAGCAGGAATCTGACGGGTCCAAAATCGCTTCCCACAATATGGCATACCTATATGAAGGCAGAAGCTTGTGACCAAATATCAGATTCCTGTCATCAATAGTTGCTTAGAAAAATGCGACGAAAAATGTGCATATACAAATGTATGTTAAATGTGTATAAAAATCAACAAAATCGACAAACAGGAAGTAGGAATCTGATGGGTCCAAAAACGCTTCCCACAATATGGGGTACCTATATGAAGGTTGTGACAAAATATCAGATATCTGGCATCAATAGTTGCTGAGAAAAATGCAACGAAAAATGAGCATATATGTTCAATGTGTATAAAAACCAACTAAGTCGGCAAACAGGAAGATTTCTGCCATCAACAGTTACTGAGAAAAATGCGACGAAAAATATCTTGGACGGACAGAGGTAAAACAGTATACCGCCCTCCCCCTTCGGCGAGCGGGGGTATAACAAGAACACTTACCATCACATTTTTTGTACCCATTTCCAGTATCAACAAGAACACTTACCATCACATTTTTTGTACCCATTTCCAGTATCAAGAAAACTTACCATCACATTTTTTGTACTCATTTCCAGTATCAACAAGAACACTTACCATCACATTTTTTGTACCCATTTCCAGTATCAACACGAACACTTACCATCACATTTTTTGTACTCATTTCCAGAATCAACAAGAACACTTACCATCACATTTTTTGTACTCGTTTCCAGTATCAACAAGAAAACTTACCATCACATTTTTTGTACTCATTTCCAGTATCAAGAAAACTTACCATCACATTTTTTGTACCCATTACCAGTATCAACAAGAACACTTATCATCACATTTTTTGTACTCATTTCCAGTATCAAGAAAACTTACCATCACATTTTTTGTACCCATTACCAGTATCAACAAGAAAACTTACCATCACATTTTTTGTACCCATTTCCAGTATCAACAAGAACATTTACCATCACAGTTTTTGTACCCATTACCAGTATAACAAGAACACTTACCATCACATTTTTTGTACTCATTTCCAGTATCAAGAAAACTTATCATCACATTTTGTGTACCCATTACCAGTATCAACAAGAAAACTTACCATCACATTTTTTGTACTCATTTCCAGTATCAACAAGAACACTTACCATCACATTTTTTGTACCCATTACCAGTATCAACAAGAACACTTACCATCACATTTTTTGTACTCATTTCCAATATCAAGAAAACTTACCATCACATTTTGTGTACCCATTACCAGTATCAACAAGAAAACTTACCATCACATTTTTTGTACCCATTTCCAGTATCAACAAGAAAACTTACCATCACATTTTTTGTACCCATTACCAGTATCAACAAGAACACTTACCATCACATTTTTTGTACTCATTTCCAGTATCAAGAAAACTTACCATCACATTTTGTGTACCCATTACCAGTATCAACAAGAAAACTTACCATCACATTTTTTGTACCCATTACCAGTATCAACAAGAACACTTACCATCACATTTTTTGTAGCCATTACCAGTATATCCTGCCTTACATTTACATCTATAGTCAACACATTCAGTGTTTTCTGCACAGGTTTTATTACCACAAAACTTCTTCACTAAAACAGAATATAAAGTTTTTTTTATCAGACTTCAGATTTCTTCAGAATTTCAATAACTTTTTATGCTTTTAAGGAAATTAGGTACTAATAATTATATTTGTGTTGTGTCAATTTTATTAATGATTTAGGTTGTCTATGTGGATGGTTGGTTGGAGAATCTATTCACTATTTTCTTGAATGCTGTAATATCCCATTAACAAGAGACCAATTAAAAATGAGTTTGGACTTTGTAACTATTCAGAGATGATGACTTATCTGAACACGAAGCAAACAAAAGGTTTTCACACCCCCCTGATCACAATTCAAATTTGAATTTTTTTTCTTTCCTTCATATCCTTCTAAATTTCCTACAATTTATCTGTAGTATTTGTGAACAACAAACTCCTTTTACAGTGTTACTATGTTTAAAACCTAGGTATTATATCCTATTTCGATTAGTATTACCTGTATTTAATAACATTGCAGATTCATGTATCATGTAATCTGCGGTTGAGTTTACGCGAAAATCTGTGTTTTTCACACAAACTTTTGGACAATTACGCAAATTTTCAGTGTCCCACGTTTTTTTCCACGCATATCCCTTGACCAGTTTCTCACAATAATTTTTTTTTTTTTTTTCATTTCCGTTACATAGATTTTTTAAAATAAATAATCGAAAGAACTGTTCTGATTGGCTTAACTCAGGTTCCGGTCTTGTATTCTCAGACAGCATGGCTTAAAAGTAAATTTAAAGGTCGCTGTTTGACTTTATGAAAGCGGGAAATAGTGATAACCAAGGAATGTCTCAAAACAATAATGACATTGAAGGGCCTGACGATGATAGCATGGACTTGAATACAGCAAGACAGTTGTTTAATTCGGAAAAAACAGTCAAATTTAATCTTTCACTCGTCTTCCAATCATGTGGGCACTGATCAGTTTACGTTACTATTTGATTTTTTGCTAATTCTTTGATGTTTTTCTACCTGTTCGATCTTTAAAGATTTATAATTAAAAGCCATTTTGTAACGGTCCCTTCAGTTTTCCTAATTGTCCAATCAGATTCACATATCAAATCATATGACCTTCACATGTGGTGCACATACCTACCTATAGATATAAATAGACAGAAATGGAATACACAGCCCAATTTATTTTGAAATAAATTAACAGTAAACATAGGGATGCTTAGCTTTATTGTGTTTCGTTTGCACATCAAAAGTAAAATTTTGAAAGGAAAATTAACAGAAATCACACCAGGTATAAACTATTATTTATCTACGTCCTTGTCTAAATGCTTCGCACAATTTTTTTTGACAGGCATGCAGAATTTTGCTTGATCTACGTTTTTCTCACGCACTAATTCAAAAACTACCGCGACCACTGATAATGTATCTATTTTGTGAAGAGCACCATTATAATTTGATATAACTTGTGTACAATTCATTTGTTAAAGCATGGAGTAATAAAATAAGTTTAATCTATCTTCCGTCAGTGACCTTACACTTGAAAAATGAATGCTCAACTGGAGATGCAACTACATACAAAAGAACTGCCAGAAATAACGGACATTTTCCTGAAAAAACAATCAAACTAAGAAACAATATGCCAACAACTTTTTAATACCGCTTAATAGAAAATAAACCAAAAAAAATCAACTAAAATAAACAAAATCGTCTTACATTCACAAAATTTAAATGGGTTTCCATGGTAACCTTCTTGGCAGGTACAACATCCATCCACACACAAAGCATATTTTGCACAAATTTTACCACTGCATAAAGCTGTAAAAGAAAACGAGCATTTTGTTGTTACCATATCTCTATACTAAGACTGATATTTATAGTTCTAACTAAATATACACTATCCTTCTTTATAATTTATGGGCTTAGCTTTTTTGATGTGATATCACAATAGCTGTTTACAACTTATATCTCCTTTAAGTTTTTACTGTAAGATTTCCAGCATGGAACAATATTTATTTCACATTATCTATTAAAGATATAGATAAACAATATGGTTTATAATGTTAAGATCCCTTTTTTCTGTCCAGTTGGAATGACTGTGGTCACTTTCTGTGGCAATCTGATTAAAAATTAAATCTATCAATTGTTCCCCCTTTTCTGATATGTAGCTCATTAAGATTTAACAAAGCTCTGTAAGATATTATATTCATGTGATGTTTTATGATAAAATCAGAGATGATCAATCTGGTGATGTTTTACTTCAAGAACATTTTTATTTCGTGACTGGGTACTATAAATTGTCAGAAAGTTTAAAACAAGCTTCATCTTCTTATTTAATCATTTAAATATTAAAGTAGTACATCTTACTCATTGACGGGTTGTCATGGTTATTATCATATTGTAGATAAATTTACAACTACCTATGCAATCAGTGCCTATCACCACTAAAGTGAGCTCGAATCCTGCTCATGGCGAGGTGTACTTGATACAATATTATGTGATAAAGTTTGTCAGTGACTTACGGCAGGTCGGTGGTTTTCTCCGGTTTCCTCCACCAATAAAACTGACCGCCATGATATAACTGAAATATTGTCGAAAGTAACGTTAAACACTATAACGCTAATCTTGTCTTATTCATTTATCATTACTATTATTACCGTCTGTCATAAATAGAATTGTTGAATTAATTGTTAAAATCAAAGAGATTTTGCCTCTCTTCAAGATGATACTATTATTTGTTTCAATGGAAGTATGTATTTCTGTATAATATATTTCTTATGGGACATGTAACATTCGTTCCTTACTGGGATATGGATGAAGCTAAATGATAGTCACTAAATCCGACTTCAGTTGTACCTCAAGATTTGATGAGAAGCAATTTGATTGGACGAGTTAAGGTCATCTGAACATGGCTACTTACAAGGTTTCCATCTAGATCTTTTTGACATTTCATAAAAGGGGGAGGAGCCATTCAAGTTCTAATTTTAGTTTGTTTGTTCCTTTGGGATGAAAAATAATGAAATTTGTAATCTATGGCATGTATTACAAATCTTAACCAGGGCCATCGTGGTCCTGATCGTATGATAGTTGGATTTACAACTACCTATGCAATCATTGCCTATCCCCACTGAAATTGTGAGGTCGAATCTTAACCGAGGGCGTCGTGTTCCTGATCGTATGGTAGTTGGATTTACAACTACCTATGCCATCATTGCCTATCCCCACTGACGCTGTGAGGTCGAAATCCAGATCATGGTGAGGTGTACTTGATACAACATTATGCAATAAAGTTTGTCAGTGACTTGTAACAGGTCGGTGGTTTTCTACGGGTACTCTGATTTCCTCCACCAATTAAACTGACCGCCACGATATAACTGAAATATTGTTGAAAGTGGCGTTAAGCACCATAAGCTAACCAAATCTTAACCATTCAAGCCAGCATTACAGCTGATATTTAAAAACATAATCTCCAATGTCTGGTAGCTAACATATTTGGAAGTAGCTACAATGTATTTGTGAAAATTGAAACATCACTATCTCACTCTGGAAAATTTAACCGTTTTGACGAAATCACTGAAGACTTGATTTTTAATATGATAAAGTAAAAAATACCTACGTTCACAACAAGTATAGCCGTGTCCATGGTAACCCTCTTTGCATTGACAAACAAAGTTAATACAGTCGGCATTAGCAGCACATGTCTTACTATCACAATACTTGTCATCTATAAAATATATTTTATTGTTATATTGTTTATTGTTACAAGTTTGATTATGTGAGCATCATCTGACTCTGAATATGAAAAACTCAGCATTATCATCTTCTAAATTTTGTTACTGGGTTTGGAACAGAAATATGAAGAAAAAAAAATAAGATTTTTTTTTCTGAAAGTAGAATAACCAATTACACATGATTTATAAATGTTTAAAATTAAGATAAAACAACTGTAACTGGGTAAGTACCATCCACATCATGTGATGACAAAAATAACCAAGTTCCTAAAAATATATATATTTTTTTTTAATTATTCAAATCTGTCCAAAATAAGGTGTAAATTTTCAATATGTGTGCAATCACAGTGCAAAGTTTGAATAATGTTATATAAGTAGCTTCTACTGCATGTGATGACAAATAAAGTCTCTTCCTGCAAAGTATGCCTAACATTAGCATTAGTTGTTTCAGAAGTTGTTTAGATTTGATTTTAATTGTCAACAAAATACAATTTTATAAGTCATATATATATATATACGTCCAAAAGATAAAAATAAGGACCTTAGAACAAAAAAACTACCATCTGACTACAGATTTCATGTACTGATTAAAGCTCACGAGATAAAATGATTTTCTCTTTTAAACTTATGAACATATACGAACCTTCACATCTATGAATTCCATCACCATGGTAACCTGTACGACATGTACACTGTCCTCTGTAGCAGAAGGCATTGTCATGACATTTCTGTCCATTACATAATTCTGAAAAAAGACATTGATGGAATTTCGACAATCATCTTATATATTTTTTCTGTAGTATAAAGGGGTAATATTTTCATAAAAAAACACATTGGTAGTCTAATGATCAGCATGCTTGCGTTGAATGTTGTAGATTGTGGGCTTGAACCAAACCTAAGACTATAAAATTGATATTTGCTGCTTTTCCGCTAAGCAGGTAGTAAGGAGTAAGAACAAAGACTGGGAGGCTCGGAATCAGGATGATGTGTTAAAATGGAGTCTACTCACAGACTGTTGTTTCAGTGAGCTTGTACAATAAATATCCAACTGAGCATGTTGGTCTAGTACAAAGTGGATATCATCTCATCGAAAGGTAACTTGTTCCATCCATGATATAAATGAAAAGTTGCTCACTTGGTGCTAAACAACAATCACTCACTCACTCATATAAACAATAATTATCATATCATATATATGATCTACTAGTATATCAATACAGTGTGCAAAATCAACATGTGTCAACAATTTACAAAAAGTAAAATGACAATAGATTAAGCAAGACCAAAGACTACAATTTCTGTAATATTTATCAGAAAGAATAATATAGTTTATATTACAACACAGATACCATTTCCAAAAATATATTTTACTTTGTAAGGGGTTGTTGTGGTCGTGATGGCAGTTGGATTTATAACAACCTGTGCAATCAGTGCTTATCACCACTAAAGTTGTGAGTTTGAATCCCGCTGATGGCGAGGTGTACACAATACAACATTATGTGATAGTTTGTCAGTGACTTGAGGCAGTCGGTAGTTTTCTCTGAGTACTCTGGTTTCCTCCACCAATAAAACTGGAATATTGTTGAAAGTGACACTAAACAGCATAAAACTAAGCCTAATACACCTACCTTGTATTAAAATCATAACTGATAATAGAGCTGTTGAAAATGTTTCAAAAATTGAGGACAAAGTGATACCTATATGCTCCGAAGAAATTGTTCCGGAACATTTTTTAAATCAAAACAATGACATGGAACGATTGTATTATATTGTAATACTTCCCAGATATTTTAAGCTCTACAACCATGATTTGAATTTACCCTCTTCATAACTTCATTCAATATTGATATTTACTGATAATATTGTTTTCATATTATTTCAAACGGTTATCCGATTAAGAATATCGCTGCCCTGGTTAAATTTTAACTTGTCAGAGAGTCTAGCGTAAAAAGTCTCCTAAAAACAGGATGCAGTAAAAGGAAATGTAGTCACAAATCAAGTTCCGACGCAGCGAAGCATCAGAATACGGACTTTGATTTGTCTTTACGCTTAAAAGTAAGTTAGATTTTCACGTATTCAAGTACAGAATAATGATTTTTCACGAATCACGTTGCACTAGAGATCACGTTTTCACGTCTATATTTTCCGTTTTTCACGCGTCACGTTTCCGAAAAAAGGCCATTCACGTATCACACTTAGACCCCTTTCAGACCCACTTATGATAACCGTCCCCCTACATATATATTTTATTACCATCACATTTATGATAACCATTCCCAGTATAACCAGTCATACACACACACGTAAAGTTGTCACACCTGGCATTACTGGTACATATCTTCCCTCTACAGATACCATCAGCTGCAATAAACACCAACAGAGTGTTGACACAATAATATGTATGTCGCAATCGACAAATTTCTTCCCTAAATAAACATCTATAAACACAATAATATGTATGCCATCACTGACAAATTTCTGCTCCATATAAACATCATTTAAATTTATACTGTTTTAAGATCAATCTTAGTATGATCGTCGATGTAATTTCGAGTTTTTATCCTCTTGATCTTACCCAATACAGCCTCCCTCGATCCAATACAACTAACATAGGACATAATACATGACCAATATATAAAAATACCCATTTAATAATACAATAGCATTAATACACACATTAAACACTACAGGAACACATAAATACCTTCACACATGTAAGTGCCATCTCCATGGTAACTAGTAACACATTCACAGTGATCTCTCACACATGTGGAATGATGTACACATTTATGGTGTCCACACAGTGCTATAAAAGACAACATATTACGATTATTTAGATTTTTAATACAAATTAGATTTCATACAAATATTACCATTATTAGTATTCTTTAAATATTGAAATTTTCACTTATTTTGTGATTATGAAATATGCATAAAAAATATCCCCATGCAAACAGATAAAAGAACTAAAATTAAATAAGCTTGAATTATCAAAAAGTTTACTGTGAAGGAATGATATTTCAATGAAAAATTAAATTGTGCAAATCTTCATAATACATGTCAAAATTGTCAGAGGAAGCTACAAATAACATGGATCTGTACAAGAGACTGAAAAGGGTTTCTTAAAATCATAAGGGTTTGTTTCAATTTAACAGAAATGTATAAAAACAGCATGAGAGAGTATATCTACATATACTATGAATGTTTCACAAATATATTTCAGTTGGTTAAAAATTAAGACTGACAATGTTGTAGCAAAGTACCTTTGTTACTGAGTGTTTAGCAAAGTACTTTCATTACTGACAACACTCTACTTACCGACAGTATTGTAGCCAAGTACTTTCATTACTGACAACTCTAATTACTGATAGTGTTGTAGAAAAGTACTTTCATTACTGACAGCACTTTAATTACTGACAGTGTTGTAGAAAAGTACTTTCATTACTGACAGCACTTTAATTACTGACAGTGTTGTAGAAAAGTACTTTCATTACTGACAGCACTTTAATTACTGACAGTGTTGTAGAAAAGTACTTTCATTACTGACAGCACTTTAATTACTGACAGTGTTGTAGAAAAGTACTTTCATTACTGACAACACTTTAATTACTGACAGTGTTGTAGAAAAGTACTTTCATTACTGACAGCACTTTAATTACTGACAGTGTTGTAGAAAAGTACTTTCATTACTGACAGCACTTTAATTACTGACAGTGTTGTAGAAAAGTACTTTCATTACTGACAACACTTTAATTACTGACAGTGTTGTAGAAAAGTACTTTCATTACTGACAACACTTTAATTACTGAGTGTTGTAGAAAAGTACTTTCATTACTGACAACACTTTAATTACTGACAGTGTTGTAGAAAAGTACTTTCATTACTGACACCACTTTAATTACTGAGTGTTGTAGAAAAGTACTTTCATTACTGACAACACTTTAATTACTGACAGTGTTGTAGAAAAGTACTTTCATTACTGACAACACTTTAATTACTGAGTGTTGTAGAAAAGTACTTTCATTACTGACAGCACTTTAATTACTGACAGTGTTGTAGAAAAGAACTTTCATTACTGACAGCACTTTAATTACTGACAGTGTTGTAGAAAAGTACTTTCATTACTGACAGCACTTTAATTACTGACAGTGTTGTAGAAAAGTACTTTCATTACTGACAGCACTTTAATTACTGACAGTGTTGTAGAAAAGTACTTTCATTACTGACAGCACTTTAATTACTGACAGTGTTGTAGAAAAGTACTTTCATTACTGACAGCACTTTAATTACTGACAGTGTTGTAGAAAAGTACTTTCATTACTGACAGCACTTTAATTACTGACAGTGTTGTAGAAAAGTACTTTCATTACTGACAACACTTTAATTACTGACAGTGTTGTAGAAAAGTACTTTCATTACTGACAACACTTTAATTACTGAGTGTTGTAGAAAAGTACTTTCATTACTGACAACACTTTAATTACTGACAGTGTTGTAGAAAAGTACTTTCATTACTGACAACACTTTAATTACTGAGTGTTGTAGAAAAGTACTTTCATTACTGACAACACTTTAATTACTGAGTGTTGTAGAAAAGTACTTTCATTACTGACAACACTTTACTTACTGACAGTGTTGTAGAAAAGTACTTTCATTATTGACAGCACTTTAATTACAGTGTTGCAGCAAAGTAACAGTTTTAAGTAAAAACAGATATACAACATTAAATCATTACTTACCTACACAGTTACTGTACCCATCTCCTGTGAAGCCATATTTACAGTGACATTTAAAGTCTATACATTCTGCATTAAAATGACAAGTTTTACCACCACACTGTGTCAATGCTGTAAAACAAGACAATTCTACATTGTATATAAATACAAAATCAATTTAAAAACTGGCTGTTTTTGATCAGTCGGAAGTATTGTAATGAAATTAGAATAATATTTATAATTCTAATGCAACTTTTATGTAAGGCGTGTTTTCATTGATTACTGCTTTTTTGGACAATCCACAGGTGACATGTCGAAACTCATGCGTTCTACTTTGAAAGAGTCACCATATTGAAATGTTGTAATCCATGTCTAATTATTGCCGCATGATTGAATAAAAAACACATCCTACCTCTAAAAACCTTGTTTTCTTTTGTCTTAATATTCATCAATAATTATTATTCTGTATGTAGAATGTTTCAGGACTAAAAGGGAATATTTCTTTTGTAATGCATTAGAATAGGAAAAACAGCTTTGTATTTGAGGAGACGAAGATTTGTCTTGTAGGGCTCTGATTCACATCACCAATAAAGCTGTATTTGTCACCATCAAATCCCCATTCGATGACAGCAACTCTTCAAATACAATACTGTTTTACCTTGAATTGAACAAAATGAGCAAAATAAAATAAATCATAGCATACTCACATTCACAGAGTATGAACCCATTGCCATGGTAACCTTGGATACATTCACATTTATCATTGTGACATACTGAGAATGGTTTACATGGATTCCCACCACATAAGGCTGAAATATACAATGTTTTTGTCAACTGTGAATAAAGGTCACCAACACAATATAGTGGAGCAGGAACTGCTTACCTTCTGGAGCACCTGAGTTTAGCCCTGGTTTTTAGTGAGGTTCATGTCATCTTTAGTTTTATATGTATGTTTTGTAGATCATTGTTTGTTCTTTTGTACTTATTATAGTGCTAGCTCACTGAAACAACAGTCATGTCAGCTTCACTCGGACATATTATTCTGATTCCCAGCCAACCAGTCTTTGTTCTAACTCCTTAATGTTGAGATCTATAATAAAAAGTCTTGCAAAATGATTAAAATTAATATTAAATTGTCAAAAGTTGAGTACTTGTGACCTATATTAAAGTTCAGTAGGGATTATCAAGGTTAAAAGTATAAAATCTTTCCTGATATAAGACACTGTCTCATAAACAAATTATTACTGACCTTTGCACCCACAATACCCATCTCCATAGTAACCAGATCTACATTTACATTTATAGTTGGAACACTCTGCATGTTCGGCACACCTCTGTCCATTACATATACCTAACACTGAAATTAAGATAATTAACATAATACTGGAAATCCATTGTCACATGGGGGCCGTCGTGGTCATGATCGTATGGTAGTTGGATTTACAACTACCTGTGCAATCAGTGCCTATCACCACTAAAGTTGTGAGTTTGAACCCTGTTTATGGTGAGGTGTACTCAATACAACATTATGTGATAAAGTTTGTCAGTGACTTGAGACAGGTCAGTGGTTTTCAACGGGTACTCTGTTTTCCTCCACCAATAAAACTGACTGCCAAGATATAACTGAAATACTGTGAATTAATTTTTATTCGTTGTATACCAATTTTCGTGGTATTCGTGGGTGCCAGCAAACCACGAATTTAAATTTTCGACGAAAAATGACCATTTATTTCTGTTTGGCGGTAAGCAAGGTTTCGACAACACAAACGTTTGTAACCATGTAGGTAATTCAACATTGTTACATGATGTAATTGTAATGCATGTCTTGTGAGTCTAAAATAAATGTACCTGTGTGTCATTTTGTGATTGATAAACATGTAAGCTCTTGGAATAAATTGTTTATTGTTGTGACATTTATGAAAACATTTTGCGGTAATAACTACCAGTATTTTTGTATTGTTTAATGAAGTGTTGATTAATAAAGTAAAATAAAGGATAAATTAGTAAAAAGAAATTAAATTGCTTGTACATATAACATCAATACAAATAAATACAAAACATTTTTGGCAAAATTTCAATCGATAATACTAACATTATTGTCGCCTTTTATAATTGCTGTGTAAACACTTTGATTGACAATCATAAAGTTTATTAGTGATAATAATCGGATTAACGGTCAGTATTCTGGTTCATATATGCCCGGTGGTCAGGATTTTAATTTGTTGACACGTGCAGGGCTCACCACACATAGTAAAAACAGGGTGACTTGACTTCTCTCTCTCTTGACTTAACGGTGAAGTGAGGGAAAATCTGGGAGACTTCCGAAAATCGATCAAAATTTTAACGTTTCTTTCCCCGCTACCACATGTGCCCCTACCTTTCACAAAAACGAACAATGATCTTAAAAGGATGCAATTAACGAGTTTGGAATAAAATATTGAACATCAAACCCTGTATGGGTCACACTTCAGGAACATGGGAGCTCTTTTTATGTGAATATTGAAGAAAAAGTATGATTATTGGTGAACAAAATACGGACTTTAAAAGACTGACAGGGCGACTAAAACTTCGATTTTTGACAGAAATTGGGCGACTTCATTGAAACCAAGGCAAAGAAGTCGCCCACTTCGCCTGGTTTGGTGAGCCCTGCACGTGATGTTTAACTGCTGTGACATAAAATTTCACACCTTTTTTCTTTACCGTTAAATGCAACTTTTTTATATGTATCATTTATGGCATGTCATGTTTCCGTAGAGTACAAAGAATTATAACTTAAGTTTAAGCTAAAACATACCCGTTTGACGGATCAGGCAGTCCCGGCGTAATGGGAACTTTCACCTTAACGCTACCAGACTTTAACCACTGTTGTAGAGACATTGTGTTATGAGAGAAACCATTTTTTCCTCGGTATTTATGACAAGTTGCTCAATGAGTAGATTCACGGCTTGGGATGCAAACATTGTATGCCCGCTTCTTATCTTTTGATCATCTTTCGATGATTACAAATTATTTCTGATTGGATGTTATTGATTTAATTTGTGGGCTTCTTCAAAGAAGTATTAATTATGCAATCAAATAATTATCAAAATTGTAACAAGCTGATAATGTACAACAATGATCCATATTTGTTTGGCGTACTTCTAAATTTACTTAAAATGAACACTTTACCGTAGAATCGTGACATGCAAAATCTATGAAGTTGAAGTGAAAATCCACGAAATTAAGTATTTCAAAACTTTTTTAAAAAATTTTGCAATCGGCAATCCACGAATTTAACTATCCCACGAAATGCCTTTTTTTCCCAATCCACGAAAATTGGTACCAACGAAATTAAATGAATTCACAGTATTGTTGAAAGTGGAGTAAGCAACATCAACCAAAAAAACCCACTGTCACATTTGTATTCAGACTTCTTATCATGTTTTAAAAATAAATCTTTGTTCATTGTATATATACCAAATACAGTAAATAAATAATTAAAAGTGTAACAATCTCCATAATAATGATATCTTTATACATGTATTTACATTTGTAGATGGAACACTCAGCCTGTTTGGCCTAACTTTGTCTATTACATATACCAAACACTTATAAAAACCTTCTTTTGCTTGTGTAAATCAACAATATGTATAAGCCATAATATTGTCCTGTGAAAATGTGTCCGATTGTATCTTTTTCAAATGAAAAATCACCAACAGACCAAAAGAAGTCACCTCTGCGCTTTATTCCGTCCTCGGACTTTATTATCATAGAAAACAATTGTAACAGAGGACAATATTTCACGGAGGACACTATTTAATACTACATATGCTCCATGAAGAATAAAATGATTGTTATCTATAGAGTTTGTACTGAGATAAAATTAGACAACAGAGTGAGTGAGAGTATAATCATTGTAATCATTATTAAAATTAAGGTTCTCCTCCCTCAGACATAGGTGACATTTGCAGATTTTGGCCTTTTGTTTCCATGCTCCAAAAAACTGACATTATTTGGTTTTCCAATCTTTCGACTCGAACATACCTGATGAAGGTTATTCCAGAAACATGTCGTGCACACTAAATTTGATATCTGTTTTTATTGTTGTAATGCCATCTGACCAATTTTCAGTGATATCATGTTAAGAACAAGTTACAGCTTCTTTTTGAATAGATGATGATGTTTAAAGTGCTAGCTCACTGAAACAACAGCCCAAAGGTATAGACAGGTAGCTCCACTCAAGACACATTATCCTGTCTTTGAAACAACCAGTTTTTGGTCTCACACCTATATGCTGTTAGACAACTGACAAATATTACATTTTATCAGTAAATTGGACATTTTTTCTTTGTGACCGATACTGGAAAATATTGGTTAGTGTGACTTCACATCAAGACGCTTAATACCGATAAAAATAATAACGTCCATATTGAAGGTTTCAACATGCTCATCTTATAAGACTCGCTGCAATACTAGTGATAATGTCTGTCTCAACCTTCAAAACTGCTGTTATTCAATATGCATTATAAATATTGAAATGAATATTGTTATAATAGATAATCCAGTTTAATTTCAAGGACAAATTTGATAATGACTGACATTATAGTTTTATTATCTATACTGTGTTATCTACTTAAGAACAAATTGTTCAAAATATTGTATCTAACACATGAGAAATTTAAATCATACAAAAACTTACGTTCACATTTATAATATCCGTCTCCATGGTAACCTTGCTTACATAAACATTTTCCTTTAATACAGTTTGCATTATTCACACATTTTTTGTTGTTGCAATAAGCTAAAAATAACAGAAAAACAAAAACATACTGAAAAACATATTGAATTATGAAATTAATATGAAATCACCTTAATATCATTTCTGGCATAATCATTACATATAGTGGTAATATGAATTATTCGAGTTCGAACCCCACTCAGGCGAGGTGTACTCGATACAACATTATGCTATAAAGTTTGTCAGTGACTTCTGGCAGATCAGTGGTTGTCTCTGTGTACTCTGGTTTCCTCCACCATCCATTAATAAAACTGACCGCCACAATATAACTGAAAAATTGTTGAAAGTGGCATTTAAAACACCACAACCCTAACCCTAATATGCAATATTTTGGGGCTGACTACAATAGAATTGATAATAAACATTGTGCCATGAAATAACTGTGGAAAAATTACCTTAGGAAAGTTATTTATTTCTTTGCAGAGTAGTTAACAGTTCATAATTATTTTTTCATTTGTTTTCTCTCTTCAAAATAGTTCTTGTAAAATTTATTGATGATGGTAACAAGAAATATAAGATAAAACTTGTAATTCAAATAGATCTGGTCACGTAGGTACACATCGAATGCAATGATCTTCAACTGAAGGGCCTAATGAGTGAATTAAAATAAATAACATTTGACAATCACGACAGATTGTGGAGCAGGAAAGGCTTACCTTCTGGAGCACCTATGTTGACCCTCAGTTTTTAGTTGCTCGATCTTTAATTTTATGTGTATGTTTTGTAGATCGTTTGTCCTTCTTCTTTTGACCATTGTATTTATCTGTCCTTCTTCGATGACATAAGGCTTCAGATTACCCCTTTGGTATCTTCAAACTTCTCTCCATGAAAATGAGTAACAAAATTTCTAACCAACAATTGATTAGGAAGGTTGGAGACAATTTCAGGAAAAAATATTTTCCTATTCACGAGGAACAAAATAAAACCATCAGGCCATCTCAATGCAGGAGTTAATGTATTTAAGTAGTAGAAAAATACAATATACATTTACATTTAATATATATATCATACTTCAAAAGGTGAAATAATAATCTAAACCACTACCTAGTCCAGTTTATTTTACTAAGTAAATGATTCTTTGTAATTCGCTTGTTTTGAATCATGTCAATTCCGATCATGTTCCGTCTTTTTTCATGTGTTGACATCTGAAATGTTAGGCAGATGACTTCCATGTTTATGTTATTACCATGACAACATTAACATATCAGTTAGTCGTAGAGGCGGTAGATTATAAGTCATTGTAATATGGAGACGCCAAGAAAATGGCTGGGTAAATACTGGTGTTCGGTACCCCACTGTCTGTCTGATAACAGAAATATATCAAGACATATCGTTTTCCTTTCATGATTCATGTATGTACAATCACAGCAGTAAATAAAGAAAGAAAACAAATTTAATATTAAAGAAGTAATTGTCTGTGCATTGATACAACATACATGTGAACCTTCCGGTGGGAGCATTTTTCTCCCGATTTTGAGGGTCCCTTCCGTCCCTCCTGTCAACTTTCAAAATCTTCTGCCCGTGAAAAAAATCAAGTACAATAAAATCTTGACCTACATTTTGCGATCAATATTTCTGGAAATCCCCCATTTGGAACTCCAGTGCTGACGAAAAACGCCGAGAGATACGAATGGTAAAGGTGAATGTCATATTTGATGATATCCGGTTATTGCTCTGTTTGACACCTTTACAGGTAAATTGGGTCATGGTGATTAATTAAGGTGTTGATGATTATACAACAATTATCCACTGATGGACAGTCAATTGGGGTTAAGGAAGTGTGTTTGTGGCACACACTTAGATGATTAGAAGTGTGATAGCAGCAATTAAAAATAGTTATAAACCGTTGTGCAAACAGGAGTCGGACAACCTTTGATGCAGAGGAAAACTTCTTATTTCGATCAAACATGCAATGAATTCATCTCGGATTGAGTTGTTATGGCTTGTTTGGGACCAAAGCCGATCAAAGTATTATTTAAGGACTAAGTTCCAGGATGGAATTGATAAACCACAAAAATGCCGAAACGTATGCTATCACCCAACGCACCAGCAGCAAAGTGACTTTTTAATTTTAGTGCTCTATGACTTTATTGTTCAGAACATTCTGTCTTCATTGTTATTGCTTTGTTATAACCTTATGATTATGAATGATTATGAATAAATTATAAATACAGTTTTTATCCTTCATTCATCATATGAAACACTACTAATAATGTAAACAATATATTTTGAAATGGGATGCAGTTGGTTCAATACTGTAACAAACAAAAGGAAAACATCAATAAACAATAAAAACACGCATCAAATACGTTGATAAAAAATCTCCAGTTGTAGCATAGCAACTTTATCACATGTATGATACAAATAAAATAATTTAATTGATATCTGTCTTTCACAGAAAATGCTAAGAATTCTTTAAGTTGAGGAATGTTAAAATGCCACATATTGATTGGATTTTTTGTTGTGTACATTGACAACGGAAGTTCAGTGCCTAACATTCCATCAAAATTATGTGGTCTAGCAGACAAAAATAAAAAACTTTTGACGGAATGGAAATGATTCCAAACAAGCGTATTAGTATATGTCTTGAATACCACGTCTACCAAAATGATTTATATACATTAACTTACGCAAGCAAATGTCATATCCATTGCCATAGAAA
Organism: Bathymodiolus septemdierum; assembly: GCA_963383655.1. Taxonomy (NCBI): domain Eukaryota; kingdom Metazoa; phylum Mollusca; class Bivalvia; order Mytilida; family Modiolidae; genus Bathymodiolus; species Bathymodiolus septemdierum. Next base: position 36,947,416 of record OY726524.1, on the reverse strand, counting down.
CCATTTTTACATACACAGCGGTAGTTCATACACTTTGAATTCTTACAGCATACCTTCCCTCCACAAGTTCCCATGTCTAATAAATTAAAAAACAATATCATTATATTTCTATACAAGCAATAGGAGGTTGTGTATCAAATGCCATCAAACCGCATCTGTCGTGTAATGGATAGTGTGCTCACCTTGATTGCGGCAAGCCGCGGGTCAGGTCAAATTAAAAAGTATAAAATTGGTATGGACAAAGGATGTCCTTAGTAACAAAATCAATGTGTAGATCATGTATGATTGCCCAATAATATGTTGTTGAGTAACAGACCTAATAATGAATACAAACTGCATATCAAGACAGGAGGGTTATGATAACAATAACAAGTCTAACACAGCAACAATTTTGTGTCTGTCACAAGCTAGGACCTAAATTTACATTGACTTCCGTTGTTGATCAATATTCTTTTTATTGTCAATTAAATATTTTTATGAAAACTATACCTTCACATTTTAGAGTTCCATTACCATGGTAACCATTATCACATTTACACATTTCTCCACTACAAGTTGAATGATCTACACATTTGTTCCCTCCGCAATAGGCTACAAGAGAAAGGAAAGAAAACATTTGTGTAGGAAGTTAGCTTTAAAAACTACCCATTATTTTTAGGACCTAAAACTAAAATTCTAATGAGGAATTCCTAAAATAATTTTAAATAAACAAAAATTTCTACAAATCACAACAATTAAATGATGACGTTTCCCTCCTTGTCATTTGTCAGGATTACTATGTTCACAAACCGATGACATATTGAGTTGTATTTTCATATAGTAGTTAACAACATATTTGATTGGGTGCTTCTCCATATAAAGATGAACCAATCAAAAAGGTATACTAGCATGCATGTACATATGTAAATATATCAGAATGTACAATTAAGGATGAAAATTAAATTTAACAATATTTTTAGAAATTTTTAATTGGGCGTTTGTGTTTTAATGGTATGCAAATATTGGTACTAAATACCACCCATCTCTTCTATTTTTGCTTTCATCCAAGTTGTTTGTTTTCAATTTTCAAGCAATATCATTTTTCAATATATTTGACACATCACATGCATATTTGATTAGCCGACTGGCACTGGAATACCCCAATTAAATTTCGTTATGAGTTCAATGGTCACACAAATGGATATAGAAATACTGACAAATGCCATTCATTATTTTAATAGATTTTAAGGGGATTATTTTTTTATCAACAGAACCTGCTTTTACACATGCCAGTTTAAATTTTCTATGGTTATAATGTCTTCTATTCATACCTGTGCATGTAATGCCATCTCCATAGTAACCAAATTTACATTTACATTGGTAATTATCACATTCTGCATACTGATGACACACTTTACCTCCACACAGGGATAAAACTGAAAAAAGTTAGTTCAAATTTCACAATTTTGTGCGTGTTTTTTTCTTTCTTCTTTTTTTTTATAAAAAAAGGAAAATGGTGCTTCTTTAGCATTTAAAATTGTTCATGTTAAATCTGAAATATTTTGAAAACTTCAATTATGTTCAATCAAATTTAATACAAAAATGGCAAGTAAAACTGAATTATTTACAAAAATTACTTATTTATATTATTAGATGCCAAAAATATAGAAATCTATCTATAAATATTTTCATTATAATATCATATCATTTAAAAGCTGATATTTGTCACTTGATTTAATTATAAAACATGTATAAACTGGGCTTTACTAAAAATAGATATTTATATACCTTAGATTACTAAAAATAGATGTGGGTTTGGGACAAACCAAAGACTATATAATTGGTATTTGTTGCTTCTCCGCAAAGCATGCAGCATTAAGGAGAATGAGCAAAGACTGGTTGGCTCGGAATAAGGATAATGTGTACAAGTGGGACGATATGTCTATCTGTAGACTGCGGTTTCAGTGAGCTAGCACTATAAAAAAATCCATCTAGTATAAAGCTGACCTCATCGACATCTCAATGAAAATTTACTTGTTTTGCAAGCTGAAAAATTGCTGAGTTGGCATTAAATGACAATCACTCACTAACTCACTAAAAATAGATAACACTTGCTCATTTTTGGCAGCGGCCATCAAACAAAAAATGAGCAAGTTCGCATATCTAATTTTAATTAGTTTGAATATTATTTAAACAATAAAAATAATAAACTCAACAATGAATGTATATCTTATACCTTCACATCTTTTCAATCCATTTCCATGGAAACCAGGACCACATATACAATGCCCATCTGCACTACAAACAGCATTAGAAACACAAACATTGCCATTACATAATTCTGGAATAATAATATAATGTTAGGTTAAAATTCAGACATCTGATGGTAACAATCTTCATCTTCTTTCAAAAAATTATAGATCTCTCTGTAAAAGTCTATTCTCCAGAAAAATTTAATTTTGGAAGAAACTACTCAAAGAAATATATCAGCAAGCTTTCTTACATGGACTGACTGTTCAATGATTCGTCTGAATCTGGAAAATGATGGATGTCTTTTTTTTTACTGTAAAAAAAAAACTTTTTTTTGTGTGCTGATAATAAAAGAAATAAGTTCTTTTATTCCATTAGATTTTATAATTGTGATATATTACACTATTCTGAGGATTTTATGCATTTCATTCTTATATTTGACACAAAATACATATATTTTGTAAAGGATCATTGAAGAAACATTCCAGCAAAGCTTGCTGTTAAATGGTTTAGAGCTTTCAGAATTATATTAAGATACATTTCCCATAGGGCCCTAATTAAATTTGTATTGGTATGTCTACCATCTCATATTTCTTAGGGGGCTGTCGTGGCCGTGATCGCATAGCAGTTGGATTTACAACTACCTATGCAATCGGTGCCTATCACCACTGATGTTATGGTTTCGACTTCCGCTCAGGGTGAGGAGTACAACATTATGTGATAAAGTTTGTCAGTGACTTGCGACAGATCGGTGGTTTTCTTCGATTCCTCCAGTTTACTCCACCAATAAAATTGACCGGCACGATATAGCTGAAATATTGTTGAAAATGGCATTAAAAACCATAAAACCAAACCAAACCAAATTTTATTTCTTAGTAAATGAAGTCTTTGGTCAATGTTTGAGAACCCATAATACCTCGACCATAGACATTTTCGTGAAATAGCCTTTACATGGCCACATTTTGATATATTATAAAACATATTACTTGTACAGCTTCTGTAGCCATCTCCATGGAAACCATGTCTACAGTAACATTTATAGTCTTTACACACAGCATAGGGAGCACACAGTTTACCATCACATATATTTTCAGCTGAAAATACCAAAACAAAACATTGTTAATATTTTATAAACAGGATATATAATTTGTGCATGGTATTGCTATATATTACCTTTCAATTGCTATTTTACTTAAGAAATAATTCATGGAAGCTACAATTTGTATCTAGTTATAAAGAGTATTTTTAAGTTTGTATGTGCCACGGTCCTGTATGAATACATGAAATCACATAGGAATTATGTCAATAATTTGTTCAACAATACACATACATACATGTGCGAATTAAAATATATCGGGAGTTTTATCACAATATTATTATTATAGCCAATGAAGGATGTCATGTTAGAATTTACAACAAGTTAATGTCAGATGTAATGAGGAAGCCAAGAAAAAAGTGATAATTTATATATCTAGACAATCCAGGAGCCTTAGTGATCATGACCTATGTTAGTTCAATTTCTAGGTACCTATAACAAGTGAAGTAATTAGTGTCCATCACCACTATGATAAAACCTTATGTTGTATAGTTTTTCAGTAACTTACCGACAGTTAATGTCATATTCTTAAGTAAAAGTAGTCCCCCTCTTATAAGGCTAACCCATCTGCAATGAAATGTGGCCTTATAACAGAGGTAAACTCCCTTTAGGTGACCAATTTACAAGTATTTTACATGTACCATCTCAGTACATCTGAAATTTTGCCAGATAATAGAGGTTGCCTTTGGTGGGAGGGGCTTTAAATGAGGGGGAATACTGTACTCCAGTTTGTTCCACCAATCAAAATGACCACATTAAACACTGATACTCCACCTTCATCTTGTTTATGTTTATCTCTTTCCTTTAGTTGTTGTTATATGTTAATTTAGTAAATAACTTACGTTCACATTTTATGTATGGGTTGCCATGGTAACCATTTTGACAAATACATTCATTAGCATCACAATATGCATAATTTCCACATCTCTTATTTTGACAAAGTTCTAAAAATATACAAATATAGGTAAATAAATATCTTGTATTCCAATGTTTGTTAATAAAAGAAAACAATGGTCTGCGTTTATTTTTTCTTGACTTACCATGACAACATGACTGCCTGGAAAGTAGTTAATAATGGATTCGATCCACGGTCAGATCAAACCAAAGATTATCATATTGATCTCTACTGCTTCTCAGCTAAGCACACAGCTTTAAGGAATTGGTGTAAATACTGGTTATCATGTATGTTTCTGACACTACAACAGAAATTCTGTGTGGAAACCTAGATATTATATTTTGTCACTATGACATTTGTGTGGTAACCAACGAGAATGTCTTTCAACGTTACAACAGGTGACAGATGCCAAATAATAGTAATGTTTCCTCTTCTGTACACTTATTACACTTATATAAAATACACAACAAATTTGATACCATTTACATAATGTGAAAGTTACTTTCAAGTACAACTAGGACATGATGAATTTGACTTCTGCATTCAAACTTAACCTGTTTTTTTCCAATCAAATACACCTGTATACAACATACTGATTTAGTATTTTATTTCATAATTTATTTCACTGTTCAGCTGTTAGAGAAGCTGGATAACATAATTGCATATTTTCATGACTGAACTCATTTTATTTTGTTAGTTTTGCAGAAAAATACATGTATACTCTTACATTTTGTTTGCAAAGGAAACTGCTGTAGCTTGTTAGTGTATGGGTAATTTCAAATTACAACTTCCTGTATCACAATTTAAACAGGGACCGTTGTTGAACTTGTGATTAAGTTAATCATATGATTAGCCCTAATTACATTTTTAATTCCTAATCACATAATTAACTAATGCAATGATTAACTATGATTAGTTAATACATTGACTAAAAACAGTTCAACAACAAAATTTAATCATTCCATTAGCTAAGTATGCTATTAGGAATTAAAAATGTAATTAGGGCTAATCATATGATTAGCTTAATCACAAGTTCAACAACGGACCCCAGTCCAAAGCTACAGAATTTCAATTTGCCCAAAACAATACAAATTAAGTGAGTCTTTGACATTTCTTCATTTTTATTCTCACATGTTTTCATCTGATACATTGTTTAATATGGTTAAAGCAGACAGTCACAATGATATGCACCCTTCCATATGGAAAAAAGCAGGTAAAGTTTTTAAAAATAAATTATTTAAAAAGCATGGACAAATTTTGCTAACAAGCTTTCATATCCTATATGTAATATTTGTAGTTATATAAAGGGCAATAACTCCTTTAAAATAGTTGCTTAAAAACTGTTTCAATGCCATAAATAACTCTATATGGTAATAATCTGATATGTGAAATTTCAAACAGAATTACTTTAAAATAGACAGCATTGGTGCTGTAATTATTAGTATGTTTGCCTCAAGTGCGGTAGATCATGGGTCCGAGCCTCGGGCAGGTCGAACTCAAAGACTATAAAACTAGTAGATCATGGGTCCGAGCCCCAGGCAGGTCGAACCCAAAGACTATAAAACTAGTAGATCATGGATCTGAGCCCCGGGCAGGTCGAACCCAGACTATAAAACTAGTAGATCATGGGTCCCAGCCCCGGGCAGGTCGACCCAAAAGACTATAAAACTAGTAGATCATGGGTCCCAGCCCCGGGCAGGTCGAACCAAAAGACTATAAAACTAGTAGATCATGGGTCCCAGCCCCGGGCAGGTCGAACCAAAAGACTATAAAACTAGTAGATCATGGGTCCCAGCCCCGGGCAGGTCGAACCAAAAGACTATAAAACTGGTAGATCATGGGTCCCAGTCCCGGGCAGGTCGAACCAAAAGACTATAAAACTAGTAGATCATGGGTCCCAGCCCCGGGCAGGTCGAACCAAAAGACTATAAAACTAGTAGATCATGGGTCCCAGCCCCGGGCAGGTCGAACCAAAAGACTATAAAACTAGTAGATCATGGGTCCCAGCCCCGGGCAGGTCGAACCCAAAGACTATAAAACTAGTAGATCATGGGTCCCAGCCCCGGGCAGGTTGAACCCAAAGACTATAAAACTAGTAGATCATGGATCTGAGCCCCGGGCAGGTCGAACCCAGACTATAAAACTAGTAGATCATGGGTCCCAGCCCCGGGCAGGTCGAACCAAAAGACTATAAAACTAGTAGATCATGGGTCCCAGCCCCGGGCAGGTCGAACCAAAAGACTATAAAACTGGTAGATCATGGGTCCCAGTCCCGGGCAGGTCGAACCAAAAGACTATAAAACTAGTAGATCATGGGTCCCAGCCCCGGGCAGGTCGAACCAAAAGACTATAAAACTAGTAGATCATGGGTCCCAGCTCTGGGCAGGTCGAACCAAAAGACTATAAAACTAGTAGATCATGGGTCCCAGCCCCGGGCAGGTCGAACCCAAAGACTATAAAACTACTAGATCATGGATCTGAGCCCCGGGCAGGTCGAACCCAGACTATAAAACTAGTAGATCATGGGTCCCAGCCCCGGGCAGGTCGAACCAAAAGACTATAAAACTAGTAGATCATGGGTCCCAGCCCCGGGCAGGTCGAACCAAAAGACTATAAAACTAGTAGATCATGGGTCCCAGCCCCGGGCAGGTCGAACCAAAAGACTAAAACTAGTAGATCATGGATCTGAGCCCCGGGCAGGTCGAACCCAGACTAAAACTAGTAGATCATGGGTCCGAGCCCCGGGCAGGTCGAACCCAAAGACTATAAAACTAGTAGATCATGGATCTGAGCCCCGGGCAGGTCGAACCCAGACTATAAAACTAGTAGATCATGGGTCCCAGCCCCAGGCAGGTCGAACCAAAAGACTATAAAACTAGTAGATCATGGGTCCCAGCCCCAGGCAGGTCGAACCAAGACTATAAAACTAGTAGATCATGGGTCCCAGCCCCGGGCAGGTCGAACCAAAAGACTATAAAACTAGTAGATCATGGGTCCCAGTCCCGGGCAGGTCGAATCAAGACTATAAAACTAGTAGATCATGGGTCCCAGCCCCAGGCAGGTCGAACCAAAAGACTATAAAACTAGTAGATCATGGGTCCCAGCCCCGGGCAGGTCGAACCAAAAGACTATAAAACTAGTAGATCATGGGTCCCAGCCCCGGGCAGGTCGAACCCAAAGACTATAAAACTAGTAGATCATGGATCTGAGCCCCGGGCAGGTCGAACCCAGACTAAAACTAGTAGATCATGGGTCCGAGCCCCGGGCAGGTCGAACTCAAAGACTATAAAACTAGTGTTTGCTGCTTCTCCACTATAAGAATGCAGCATTAAGGAGTAGAAATAAAGACTGGTTGGCTCAGAATCAAGATAATGTGTCCCTGTGAAGTAACATGCCTACACATAGACTGTTGTTTCAGCAAAATAATAAATCCAACCAAGCATGTTGGGACTAGTTTAAAGACATCATCATCATCTCATTGAATGTAACCTTGTTCTCACCAGGATATGGCTGAAAAATTGCTCATTTGGCATTAAACAACAATCAATCACTCAATTTAAAATATAGCAGGAGTGGCACACAAAATCTTTGGTTACAGACGATGGAAGGACATGATAAAATGATATTTCTTCCCTATAAGATTGGGAGACATAAAACAATAGATGTTATCTAAACTTACTTTCACATTTTGTGTATCCACAACCAACATACCCAGCATCACACACACACTTGTAGTCAAAACAATGTGCATTAGCTACACACGATTTACCTCCACATATACTTATGGCTGAAAATAAATAAGGAGTTTAAAACATGTAAAATAATTTTTTTTAGGTCTCTTCCTAGAAATGTTGTATGAAAATATGAGGGATTGGAAGGGCAAGACAATCCATATGATGATGTTAGGTTAAATGCCTTCCAAACTAAGATTCAACTTTACAGGTTTTTAATTTGAAATATAGCTTTCTATAAAACAGAAGGAGAGACATAAGTAGCTAGAGTTATGAATTGTTTTGTTTTACAAATTGTTTTTATTATTTATTCTATTTACACATATATATATTTATATATATAACATAGTTTATTAGATATATAAACTACTGGCTCCTGAGCCTATATCATTCACATGTTTATTCATGAACAGTTTAAGTTCAAGAAAATCATAATTTTGAGATAAAAAAAACATCTTATTTCTTTTCACACAAAGTCTTATATTACTGTGTTGTTTGGGGAAATTGTTCAAATGAGGGACTAAATTGCATTCTTAAATTGCAAAAAGAGCAGCAAGATTGATATTAGATCAAGATCCCATAGCACCATCTGAACCTCTATTTAAACAACTGGGATGGATGCGTATTGAACAAAGAATCAAATATCATAAATATCTTCTTGTTTCAAAATGTCTAAAGAATGAAGCACTTGTATATTTAAAAAATAAAATCCAGTACTTGTCTGATAGAAATCCTTACTCTCTCCGAAATGTTGTAAGTGAAAAATTACAAATCCCAAAGGCAAAAACTGAACTTTTTAAGAAAACTTTTACATACTCTGGACCAAAGCTATGGCATGAACTTCCGTTTTCGATACGGCAAGTTTTTTCTCATAATGCATTTAAAACAAAAGTTAAAAGTCTCATTTTAAATGATGATGTACCTTAAATTACCATTAAATGTTTACTAAATCTTTTTGTGTATACTTATTACAATGTATTGCTTCTTGTGTATAACTTTTATATAGTGTACTTTACAATGTATGTTTAAATATGTCAATGAGGGCCTCAGGGAAGATTAGTTATTATTTAACTGTGTAACCCTCTATAAATAAAGAATTCATTATTATCATCGTCGTCGTCATTATTATTATTATCATTATCATTATTATTATTATTATTATTATTATTATTATTATTATTATTATCATTATCATTATCATCATCATCATCATCATCATCATCATCATCATCATCATCATCATCATCATCATCATCATCATCATCATCATCATCATCATCATCATCATCATCATTATTATTATTATTATCATTATCATTATTGTTATTATTATTATTATCAATATTATTATTATTATCAATATTATTATTATCATTATTATTATCAATATTATTATTATCATTATTATAACTATGGAATGTGGTTTCTGCTATCTTGGATTTCCAATCAACACAAACAACAAACTTGTTGCAGAGACATATGATATCCAAGAACATTCCAGCCAAGTTTGATTTCAAATGTAATTTGAATATTTCTAAAAAAAATTCCATTAGGATCATATGTATTAGTCAGTCCTGCCTGATGTGGTGGCCATCTTGAATTTCCGATCCATACGAAAAATGAAAGCGTTTGACGGACCATCCAATGATAATTCATGTATAGATTAGGTTGAATCAAAAGTTTAGTTTTTTATGAAAACTATTTCATTCATTATCATATATAGGGCCTTATATTAAACTATAAGGTGTCCATCTTGGGTTTCCGATCAAAAACAAACTATTCAAGGAACATTCTTGCCAGGTTTTATTTCAAATGGGTCAGTGGTTTCAGAGTAGAATAATTTCAAATATTTTTCTCATAATTTTCTGTGATTCACGAACTGAATATTGGAACTTTTGTTACTCATAATTTGATCTTCTACCCAGTTCCTTCTTTATACGTTACAAATATTTTTGATGGCTCTTTAAAAAGTTTTGCTATCTAGTATAGACACATTAATCTAATCATTATGAAAATAAGGTAATATAAAATGGTCGTTGTAAGCAATTTTCTAAACCATTCAAAGAGAAAGATACCTACATTCACAAAGCTTTGTTCCATCGCCATGGTAATTGGGCTTACACAAGCATTGGTCGTTGTGAGAACAATAAGCATTTTCTTTACAAATTTGTCCATGACATAATTCTGAAATAAAAAAGAATCTTTGGCTCAATGGTTTCTGATATTTTTTCAAAATAAACTTCGCTAACTTCTTTATATATGAACTGAAAATTAGATAACTGATGACACTGAAGTTGAGGTCAACAGTTAAAGTCAACAATCTCATCAACCATAACAAGAACTTCTCTTGGGTCACCCTAAATTTAACAACAACAACCTCTCCTGTCTCACCCAGTTGTGTCAGAGAAGACTATTGTTTCAAAAAGTTCCCATATTGAATTTTATCATGCGGCATTGCCAGTCTTGGATATTTGATCCACATAAAAAATATCAACTTTTTACAATGGACCATCCTGTGACCATACATATACAAATTTATTTAGTAGAATCTTTTGATTCATTTTCAGACAAGTAAAATTTCTGTCAAATTTAGTTCCAAATTAAGATCTTGTGGTTTCTCAAATCAAAGTGAAATGTGCAAAATTTAAGTCATAAGTTTATGAGGACATGTCATTTTGGTTCTTGGTGTCAGCTTACACACTTTTAAGAATACATGTATCTCACATTTCTATATGTCAAAGTTCATCATCTGACAATCAACATTGCTTAATTATTTTTCTAGTCCAGTGAGTGAGTGATTGTTGTTTAACATTAAATGAACAATTTTTCAGCTATATCATGCCGAGAACAAGTTACATTTAGATGAGATGATGATGATGATGTCTACTTTGTATTAGACAAAAAACATGCTTAGTTGGATTTTTATACTACTCGCTCACTGAAACTAATTCAAAACCTTATATTTTTTGTTTAAAACAGAAGAATATAATGTTGGCAAAGACTGATACTCAAGATATGGTGACATGGTCAAACTTTCATGTTCTATTTATACTATTACTATGGTAATCATGCTAAACAACTTACTTTTACACTCACTGTAACCATTCCCAAGGTAACCAGGCAAACACTGACATTGATAGTCTATGCATGCAGCATTTGGTTTACATGTTTTGCCACCACACAGAGACAACACTGGAATTTAAAATTAAACATAAAAATCAAATGGTTGATCATCATAAGACACAGTATGAATTCTTAATACTTGATTCTTAACAACATATATCAATCAGATATTTATCTTTTGCCATTGTGGTCACAATCGTATGGTAGTTGGATTTATAACTACCTATGCAATCAGTGTCTATCACCACTAAAGCTGTGAGTTCGAACCCTGCTCATGGTGAGGTGTACTCGATACAACATTATGTGATAAGTTTGTCAGTGACTTGTGACTTTTCTCCGGATACTCCGGTTTCCTCCACCAATAATACAATACAATATAACTGAAATATTGTTGAAAGTGGCATTAAACACCATAAACCATAATTTGCAATGATGTGAAGAAAATAAAAACCAAGATAGAATAACCATAAAAATACATCATTTAATTAGTCATAATAAATGTTATTTATGAAATTCTAACTTAGATGCTTACAAAAATGGTGGGTGAACAATAACATTTGTCCAATTTGTCGAAATTTTATACCTTTTTATTCACACATGCAAATGTCATTCAAAAAATTTATAATGAATTTAAAGAAATTTGTATCACCTTCACATTTTTTGGCACCATCACCATGGTAACCTTCCTTACAGACACATTGACCATTCTGGCACTCTGAATTGTTGCAGCATTTAACATTGTTACACAGTGCTGTAAGAAATAACGTATCATAGTTAAAATCTAAATGCCCATGAAAAACAAAAATCCAGTTGGTTGTCATGTCAAAAGGGGGTTTTCTCAAAAACATCTTCAGTTGTAAGTTGTTCATTTCCTCTATATCTGTGTCTTATACTTCTTTTCTTTTTTTCTTTTTGAAAATACAGATACTGTGTATAATATGTAGTTAACATATGTGTATAATATGTAGTTAATATATGTGTATAATATGTGCCTTAACATGCATTAATGGAATAACACAAAAATATTGGTTTATAATTTGTAAATATATGACTTTACATGTAACACCTAACTTTCAAGATGATTTGATAAAATTAAGCCTAATTTTTTTTTAAAGATACATGTGTTTGACAATGTTGTGCAACATTGGATGTATAACCCTGTAATTAAAAATACTCACATGTACATGTACAATATGCATCGCCATAGTAACCATTATCACATACACACTGAAAGTTAACACACTTTGCTTTTAGTGCACACTTCCTTCCATCACAGTATTCAATGGCTGTAAAAATAAATAATAATAATAAATGGGTATCCACAACATTTACCACATAAAAACAACAATTAGCTATAAACATGGTAATTTGAACTATATTCACTGCTACCAATATTCCTTTGAAGTCTATCTATATAAATATTTGATTATTTTCTATAATATTAATACAATAGTCAACCATGTCGGTGGTGTAATGGTAGGACTAACGTATTGTAATTTGCCCCTAATTTTGCTCGCCTCCATTGTGGTAGATCGTGGAATCGAGCCCAGATCGGGTCAATTCTAAGATTATAAAATTGGTATTTGTTGCTTCTCCGCTATACATGCAGCATTAAGAAGAAAGAACAAAGACTGGTTGGTTCAGAATCAGGATAATGTGTCAGAGTGGGGTAACGTGTCTATCCATGGACTGTTGTTTCATTGAACTAGCACTATAAAAGTCCAACTAGGCATGTTGGTCTAGCACAAAGCAGACCTTATCATCATCTCATTGAAAATTAACTTGTTCTTGCCATGATATAGCTGAAAAATTGCTGAGTTGGCATTAAACAACAATCATTCACTCATTTGATATCGTACATAAAAGGAATGGTAAAATACCTGTTTTTCACACTTAATCCAAGCTTTGGTAATAAAGAAGCCACCATAAAAATCTTTAAAAATTCTAATTAAATATGAATGCTATGGTAAGGCGACAAGATCTCAAATCCTCATTTTTTTTTAGATAAAACAAGTTTTTCCCTTAACATACTTTTTAAAAATTGTTTTCATTCAAAATTTGACATGTGTAGTGGTCATAGAAAGCTGCCCTAAACATTTTAAGAAATTCTGATAAGAAATAAATTATCTAGTTTGGGTGACAAACAATTGGGTTAGGATTTAGGGTTATGGTATTTAATGCCACTTTCAACAATATTTCAGTTATATCGTGGCGGTCAGTTTTATTGGTGGAAGAAACCAGAGTAACCAGAGAAAACCATACAAAGAATTGGGATCTAGTTGGGTGACAAAGTATTGGGAAAAATAAATGGGTCAAAAACATTATACCATCATAAACTTTGTTGTGTGGGTTATAATAAGAAAGAAAAATATGTTCTGAACAATAAAAGACATAAATTCTATGTTCTATTGAAACAATACTTACGAGTACAACTAGTCATAGGGTTGCCATGGAAACCATCTCTGCACTGACATTGTCCATTTACACATACAGCATATTTGGCACATTTTTTGTTATTGCATAATTCTGAAATTCAACAGTTTTTATATCATTATATATTGTACATCCAAAACAAATTGACGAAAACAAATGAATATATATCTAATTTAAGAGAATGTCATACAAATTTGATGCTTTACAGAAAGTTGTTTACATTTCAAGTTTCAGCCTTCTTAGTGTAAAACATAGTTAATTATTAAGCTAGCTGAAATTTTAGAACAACATGATTTCTGCTGCAAGTCTTCCTGATAAGAATATGTCTGATTGCCTGATGTCAACAACACTATGTTTGCCTAAAAGGGAGGTAAGCGACAAATCATTTTCAAATTATGGTTTTTACTTATATATACCTACTTATTTAAAGTCTTATGTATGGTGTCTTAATAATGTCTTAAATAATAATTACTTGTTTAAAAAAAAAAAAAAAATGTTAAAAAAAATAAAAAAATTTACTTTTACAATTGGCAAATAGTGCCATAATTTCTTTATTCTGAAACATATCACACACATGCAAGAATGTCTATTACCAAGTCTTATAATGGTTCAAATTATATGTATATTGTGTTAGTACTAATGTTTGCATCCTGTCGAGTCAGTTGTGTAAATCGTCTCACTATGATACCGTCGAGTAGTGATATGAAGCAAATCTTGAATGTTTCAAACGTTATTTTAAAGAATCTATGAACAGAATTCTACATTTACATACAAAGACGTAATGGGGGTTTTCCCCATATTCCAAACAGATGACGTTCCGACTAAAGTACATCTCGATTCACATTGGTATCTTCAAACTCTTCATACCACTATGATAGAATGCTTTGTATCTCATGGTTTAAATCCCATGGTTTAAATCCCATACTTATTGTTAGATAAAATGACTTATTCAAACAGAGAAGGAAACAGTTGATTGCAAACACATTACACTAACATACTCTCACATTCAGAATATCCAGATCCTACATAACCATCTTTACATACCCTCACATTCAGAATATCCAGATCCTACATAACCATCTTTACATACCCTCACATTCAGAATATCCAGATCCTACATAACCATCTTTACATACCCTCACATTCAGAATATCCAGATCCTACATAGCCATCTTTACATACCCTCACATTCAGAATATCTAGATCCTACATAACCATCTTTACATACCCTCACATTCAGAATATCTAGATCCTACGTAACCATCTTTACATACCCTCACATTCAGAATATCCATATCCTACATAACCATCTTTACATACCCTCACAATCAGAATATCCAGATCTTACATAACCATTTCTACATACCCTCACATTCAGAATATCTAGATCCTACGTAACCATCTTTACATACCCTCACATTCAGAATATCCAGATCCTACATAACCATCTTTACATACCCTCACATTCAGAATATCTAGATCCTACGTAACCATCTTTACATACCCTCACATTCAGAATATCCAGATCCTACATAACCATCTTTACATACCCTCACAATCAGAATATCCAGATCTTACATAACCATCTTTACATACCCTCACATTCAGAATATCTAGATCCTACGTAACCATCTTTACATACCCTCACATTCAGAATATCCAGATCCTACATAACCATCTTTACATACCCTCACATTCAGAATATCTAGATCCTACGTAACCATCTTTACATACCCTCACATTCAGAATATCTAGATCCTACATAACCATCTTTACATACCCCCACAATCAGAATATCTAGATCCTACATAACCATCTTTACATACCCTCACAATCAGAATATCTAGATCCTACGTAACCATCTTTACATACCCTCACATTCAGAATATCTAGATCCTACGTAACCATCTTTACATACCCTCACATTCAGAATATCCAGATCCTACATAACCATCTTTACATACCGTCACATTCAGAATATCCAGATCCTACATAACCATCTTTACATACCCTCACATTCAGAATATCTAGATCCTACATAACCATCTTTACATACCCTCACATTCAGAATATCTAGATCCTACATAGCCATCTTTACATACCCTCACATTCAGAATATATAGATCCTACATAACCATCTTTACATACCCTCACATTCAGAATATCTAGATCCTACGTAACCATCTTTACATACCCTCACATTCAGAATATCCAGATCCTACATAACCATCTTTACATACCCTCACATTCAGAATATCTAGATCCTACATAACCATCTTTACATACCCTCACATTCAGAATATCCAGATCCTACATAACCATCTTTACATACCCTCACATTCAGAATATCTAGATCCTACATAACCATCTTTACATACCCTCACAATCAGAATATCCAGATCCTACATAACCATCTTTACATACCCTCACATTCAGAATATCCAGATCCTACATAACCATCTTTACATACCCTCACATTCAGAATATCTAGATCCTACATAACCATCTTTACATACCCTCACATTCAGAATATATAGATCCTACATAACCATCTTTACATACCCTCACATTCAGAATATATAGATCCTATGTAACCATCTTTACATACCCTCACATTCAGAATATCCAGATCCTACATAACCATCTTTACATACCCTCACATTCAGAATATCTAGATCCTACATAACCATCTTTACATACCCTCACATTCAGAATATCCAGATCCTACATAACCATCTTTACATACCCTCACATTCAGAATATCTAGATCCTACGTAACCATCTTTACATACCCTCACAATCAGAATATCCAGATCCTACATAACCATCTTTACATACCCTCACATTCAGAATATCCAGATCCTACATAACCATCTTTACATACCCTCACATTCAGAATATATAGATCCTACGTAACCATCTTTACATACCCTCACATTCAGAATATCTAGATCCTACATAACCATCTTTACATACCCTCACATTCAGAATATCTAGATCCTACATAACCATCTTTACATACCCTCACATTCAGAATATATAGATCCTACGTAACCATCTTTACATACCCTCACAATCAGAATATCTAGATCCTACGTAACCATCTTTACATACCCTCACATTCAGAATATCTAGATCCTACATAACCATCTTTACATACCCTCACATTCAGAATATCTAGATCCTACATAACCATCTTTACATACCCTCACATTCAGAATATCCAGATCCTACATAACCATCTTTACATACCCTCACAATCAGAATATCCAGATCTTACATAACCATCTTTACATACCCTCACAATCAGAATATCTAGATCCTACATAACCATCTTTACATACCCTCACATTCAGAATATCTAGATCCTACATAACCATCTTTACATACCCTCACATTCAGAATATCTAGATCCTACATAACCATCTTTACATACCCTCACATTCAGAATATCCAGATCCTACATAACCATCTTTACATACCCTCACATTCAGAATATCCAGACCCTACATAACCATCTTTACATACCCTCACATTCAGAATATCTAGATCCTACGTAACCATCTTTACATACCCTCACAATCAGAATATCTAGATCCTACATAACCATCTTTACATACCCTCACATTCAGAATATCCAGATCTTACATAACCATCTTTACATACCCTCACATTCAGAATATCCAGACCCTACATAACCATCTTTACATACCCTCACATTCAGAATATCTAGATCCTACATAACCATCTTTACATACCCTCACATTCAGAATATCTAGATCCTACATAACCATCTTTACATACCCTCACATTCAGAATATATAGATCTTACGTAACCATCTTTACATACCCTCACATTCAGAATATCTAGATCCTACATAACCATCTTTACATACCCTCACATTCAGAATATCTAGATCCTACATAACCATCTTTACATACCCTCACATTCAGAATATATAGATCCTACGTAACCATCTTTACATACCCTCACAATCAGAATATCTAGATCTTACATAACCATCTTTACATACCCTCACAATCAGAATATCTAGATCCTACGTAACCATCTTTACATACCCTCACATTCAGAATATCTAGATCCTACATAACCATCTTTACATACCGTCATATTCAGAATATCCAGATCCTACATAACCATCTTTACATACCCTCACATTCAGAATATCCAGATCCTACATAACCATCTTTACATACCCTCACATTCAGAATATCCAGATCCTACATAACCATCTTTACATACCCTCACATTCAGAATATCCAGATCCTACATAACCATCTTTACATACCCTCACATTCAGAATATCTAGATCCTACGTAACCATCTTTACATACCCTCACATTCAGAATATCTAGATCCTACATAACCATCTTTACATACCCTCACATTCAGAATATCTAGATCCTACATAACCATCTTTATATACCCTCACAATCAGAATATCCAGATCTTACATAACCATCTTTACATACCCTCACAATCAGAATATCCAGATCTTACATAACCATCTTTACATACCCTCACAATCAGAATATCTAGATCCTACATAACCATCTTTACATACCCTCACATTCAGAATATCTAGATCCTACATAACCATCTTTACATACCCTCACATTCAGAATATCTAGATCCTACATAACCATCTTTACATACCCTCACATTCAGAATATCTAGATCCTACATAACCATCTTTACATACCCTCACATTCAGAATATCTAGATCCTACGTAACCATCTTTACATACCCTCACAATCAGAATATCTAGATCCTACATAACCATCTTTACATACCCTCACATTCAGAATATCCAGATCCTACATAACCATCTTTACATACCCTCACATTCAGAATATCCAGATCCTACATAACCATCTTTACATACCCTCACATTCAGAATATCCAGACCCTACATAACCATCTTTACATACCCTCACATTCAGAATATCCAGATCCTACATAACCATCTTTACATACCCTCACATTCAGAATATATAGATCCTACATAACCATCTTTACATACCCTCACATTCAGAATATCCAGATCCTACATAACCATCTTTACATACCCTCACATTCAGAATATATAGACCCTACATAACCATCTTTACATACCCTCACATTCAGAATATCCAGATCCTACATAACCATCTTTACATACCCTCACATTCAGAATATCTAGATCCTACGTAACCATCTTTACATACCCTCACATTCAGAATATCCAGACCCTACATAACCATCTTTACATACCCTCACATTCAGAATATCTAGACCCTACATAACCATCTTTACATACCCTCACATTCAGAATATCCAGATCCTACATAACCATCTTTACATACACACTGGAAATTCACACATTTAGCATTAGGAGCACATTGCTTCCCTCCACATATATCTTGTGCTGCAAAACAAAAACAAAAACAAAATTAAAAAACAAAATCATGGCAACAAAAATTTAATACTGTTTAGTAGTGAATAGAAAATCTGTTATTAGATTTTAGTCATTTGTCATATACCGATATAACAGTAGAATTAATTCCGATTCCTCCACCAATAAAACTGACCACCATGATATAACAACTGAAATATTGTTGAAAGTGGCAATAACACTATAACCTCTAACCCTCAAATCTGATTTAGAACAGTAACAACAATTTAAGGGGTTTGCAATGCGATATATCTGAGGAACCTGTCTGTAATGTGGATGCTAAAACTAGATTGATTGTTGTTTAATGTCAATTGAGCAGTATTTCATATTCATGACAAACAAGTTGATGTGAGAAAAGGGGTGCCCCCTATCACTCCTTGAATACAAAGAAGCACTTTGAAAGTTGTCATTTCGGAGGAACTATGACTATTTATTAAAATCATGATTTCCATTGAACTATGACTATTACAGTCTGGGTTTTGAACCCGTCGGACGACTATTTCTATCGGAACCTCTCTTTAAAATTTCTTGCTACAGGCATGCAACCCTAACCAAGATATAATATATTCTTTCCATGGACTCCTTAATTATTGTAAATTGCAAAATAATTGTACATCGGAACCATTAAGCCTACATTAAAGGTTTAATATACAGTTGACTCTCGTTATCTCGAATTGGATGGGACCATGGAAAAAATTTGAGTCCACCGTAGTTCGACTCAAGAGGAGCTACGAAAATACCGGAAGTGTAGTTTGTTTAACAACGAAAGGGAGACAACTCGAGCGAAATTTTGAAGAGCTAAAACCAGCATCTCATGTCCCTATTCTCAGAATGATTTTAAACATATTCGATGTTTTTGTTGCTGTTTTTTCCTCTCTGTTAAATTCTTTGAATCTTGTGGAACGACTGATAACTTCTAGATATCTTTTTTTGTGTGTATGAATATGTTTATCTGTTTTGTTTATGTTTTTCAGCTGTTGCATTGTCATTAAACTTCACCCATCATGACATATTTTTCTTTGTGCAATACTGTTTATTTACAATAAATTGTGTGTTTTTATTATTCAATAAAGTGTAGAAGCAAACTATTCTTCTTTAATCAAAATTAATTTCCGACTTATAATTCAATTGATAAAACGCTTCCTTTGTGTACTTTTCATAATCATTGATGTATGCCGACCCAAGCGCACTTATTATGAATCGATAATTTTTGATTGTACACATCTAACCTGTGTCATAATACCAAGCCAATTCAAATATTATCACTAATTAATTTGACAGATTGTGAAATAAACATGTGAAATAACCTAAGGTAAAAATGTCAAAGTCAATGACCGGATGTTTCACCTGTGATCCGATTTTAATCCCAAGGTAATACACATGTTTTGACAGGTAAATTCGACTTAACGAATGTAAATAATATGGCTTTCTACATCTCAGGACCAAAACTTTTATTCGAGACAACCGAAATTTCGACTCGTCCGAATTCGACTCAACAGGAGTCAAATTATATATATTTATACACAACGAAGTTCGGGACTTCGATAAAAACTCGACTCAACCAAGTTCGAGACAATGAGAGTCAACTGTACTTACTTTCACATTTAATATAACCATTTCCATGGAAACCATCATTACATTGGCATGTGTCTTTGTAACAGTATGCATTTTCAACACATTTTCTCCCATTACACAGAGCTGAAAATAAATAAGATATATGTACATACATTTTACAGGAAATATGTGCCAAAGGACATCTACAAAGTGACCTTCCTTGCCAATCTACCAGAATTATTTTTTTCACTCTTCACCTATACAACTTTGAAAATTTCCTACAAACACTATTTTAACTATATTGTCCTACCACCCATTTTCACCTCAAAAGATGCTGTTTATTGGAATGACCAAAAGTAATGATAATTCAAATATTTTACAGTTATGAAATGGAATGAAAATCAAAACAAGTTAAATTGCTTTTTTATAATTTTATTTACAAATTATCTTTACAATGTCAGATTGAAGGGAAAGGTTCTTTATATTGTCCTTGGTGGTTGGAACCAGCTGACAAAAAAATATGTTCCGGGTAATGCATATTGTATTCACTTAAATTACATATTTACCCGTCGATATAATCCAAAATCACCAGAGGGGCCGTCGTGGTTGTGATCATATGGTAGTTGGATTTACAACTACCTATGCAATCTGTGCCTATCATCACTTAAGTTGTGAGCTTGAATCCCGCTCAGGTGAGGTCTACTCGATACAACATTAAGTGATAAAGTTGGTCAGTGACTTACAGCAGGTCGGTGGTTTTTTCCACCAACAAAACTGATCGCCACGATAACTAAAATATTGTTGAAAGTGGCGCTAAAATACCATAACTGTAACCCTAACCCAAAATCGCCAATTAAAACATTAAAATACTCAATATCACCACTTATTGTGGCGAAGCAATCAGTAGCACAATAAATCTTCAAGTTGACACAGAATTTGGTAACCAGTATTTGACAAATTAAACAAGAACTTGTATCACAGACCAATTCTTCACAGTGAAATGTCACAAACGTATAGCACATAAAAAACTCACGGTCACATCTAATGTAGCCATCTCCACAATATCCAGGTCTACATAAACATTGGTCGTTTTCACAGACAGCATTCATGGCACAATGTTTACCATTACAGATATCATGTGCTGAAATAGATTTTTATTGACGTTATTAGTAAATATCATTCTTATATCATATTGATTTATTGAATATTTTATAAAAGCTACATTCAGACAATTTTAATCTCATTTTTTAATGGAAGCAAATATGTAGAGGTTTTTTATCATTTGTTTATATTTCCATTGCCATTGGAGATCAAATTATCAAGTGGGGGAGGGTTGGGATACCATATTTTTGACCGCCACGATATTTTTGTGCCTGTCCCAAGCCAGGACCTGATTTTCCAATGGCAAGATCATTTTATGTTGTTCAATGAGTCGAGTGAGAGGTAATTGTTTGTGTGTTGTTGAGATTGGTGGAATTGTTGACCATCACTGTTTAAACTTTCTTTTCATAGGCATAAGCTAGAAGTAAATAAGAGATAATAGAGAAAATAGGGTGATGGGAGGTGGGGGGTTGGTGGCTATAAAAATAGGGGTAAAATCAATATAAGACCAGGTATTGCCTTCGTATTTAAATTTTCCATCTACTTAACACTAGCATATATATATAAAGGATAGGTAGAGTGACCTGTGAGTCACATACCCCTCTCCCTCACATCATTTTAAGGAGTTTAACCTTTCACATGTTTCTGTAGAGTTGTTAGATGCATGCCTACTTGAACAAGGGCAACGCAAAGCGTGGCATATCCCCTCACCTAAAAATTTGACCCGGTGACCTTGACCTTGATCGTGAAGAAAAGTTCAAATGGTGAATTTCTATGTTTGAATGCGGATAACTGCACATTAGAATCTAAGGATGTACAAGTGCATAGTTTTGGGCATAACTCTAGAAAAACTCAATGGACCGGGATATGGTACTAATGTGCACATCTTCATATTAGAATCTTGTAATATACTAAGTTTCACAAACATCTCATTAAGCATGTGGGAGGAGTTGTGATGACAAAGTGCACAGTGAATTGTATCAAATTTCTAAGTCCAAACGGGCATAACTCTGGAAAAACTCAATGGACCAGGATATACTACTAATGTGCACATCTTCATATTAGGTTCTCGCAATATACTAAGTTTCACAAACATCTCATTAAGCATGTGGGAGGAGATGTGATGACAAAGCGCATGGTGAATTGTCTCAAAATTTCTTACTCCAAAAAAGCATAACAGGGGTAAACCTCAATGTACTGGAATATCCTACTAATGTGCACATCTTCACATTAGGATCTTGCCATGTACAAAGTTTCATGAACTTCTGATTAATCATGTAGGAGAATTTGCAATCACAATGTGCATACTGAATGGTTTCAAAAAATTTGACCCGGTGACCTTGACCTTTGACCTATGACATTGAAAATCAATAGGGTTCCAGATTTTCTTAAGGACTAAGCATGTACCAAGTTTGGTCAAAATCCATTGAAGGATGTTGATTCTAGATAGAGTGTTCACAAGGATGTTACGGAAGGACAGATGGTAGCATTACTATATCCCTTCGCAACTTCGTTGGCGAGGGGATAATAAAGTACAAATGTATGTTACTGAAAAAAACTAGTTGCTAAGGGAAGGTGAAAATAAATTACTGAGATGAAAGAATAAAATTTGAGATGCACAATAACATTATTAAATCCATTGAAGGTTTCATTGAAATCCATTAATCACTGGTTTCTGATAATTTGTGGATAGGGATGGCCACCGTCTCTTATCCATCGTTTGACACGGGAAACAATAAAAATCATTTGGATCAGAAAATAAAGTAGGAGGTGCGCATTAATCATCAACAACAACTATGTGATTTGGTCCATTATACAGGGCTTTCAATAGAAGCCGGTAGCCGGCGATTTTCTCTGTTTATTTAGAGAGGCGCCAGCTACATTTGTATTTTGTTGAAAAAAAAAACGAAAAAAAACAAATAAATCTATATTTATGGCACTTTATCTATAGATTATTTTACTTCCTGGAATAAGTTTTCCGATATACTATTTAATACACATTTTTTCATTGGTAGAGAGATTTGCTTAGGACTGTATCCCGGTCTTATTTATTCCATTAAGGACAATGCAACTATCAGAGTACATGTACCAGTTGCGCAACATCATGGCAAAACTAAAACAGGCTGATCTAAGCCACTGGCTTAACAAAAACCCCAAAAGAGGTGATTTATGATTTGCTTTGATGAAATAAGTTTTCTTACAGTTCAATTATTCTCTGCCTTGGGTAAAATCTTTTGAAAAAAAATATGTGTAAAAAGTTAGTGTCGATCATTACGTATTTGTCTTTTTCTGTCAAGTTTCTGTTAAAAGAAACTATTTCTTTTTAAAACATCATACAATGATCTTAAGTTTGTTAAATGTCTAAAAATGTGCTGAGGTGTAATGATTTCAGAATGTCAGTCTGTGTTCTTGGATCATTGATGGGAACTCGACAAACGGTAGGACCAATTAAATGATGATATACATGTACACTGCTATTTTTAGTCTGCACTCATTGTGTCAGTGCTGTTAGTTCTTTATATATTTTTCCTGCACACTTGAACAGTCAGGATTGAGGTTCTAAAGCTTTCATAAATGTTCATCTGCCTATAATTAAAATCATGACTGCTTATATATTTACACATTGTTTTTGCAGTCTCCAAACTACCGGCCGAAAAATGTCGGGGCACAAGAGCTCCTCCATTTCTCCACCTACTTTTTGGAAATAGCCTGCAACTTCATAACTATTGGAAGCCCTGATTATGTCGGTGGCTGACCAACAAAAGGAATCATTTGTTGTTTTCCACAATGAATCCTGGTTCACTCTCTTGGATTCAGTTGGCTGTACTCAAGTTTATCGCACACCAGACAAAAGATAAATGTTGATTGTTAGGCCTAAATATGCATGCCTAGGCCAAAGATTTACATTATGAAGCAGATTGTTCATGCACTAATCTATCTACCTTGAACATCATTAGTCCACACTGTGGTTAAAAGGAACATGTGCTGTATGTGACATAAATGAATAAACCTGTCTTCAGCTGCAGATTAGATGTTCAGTCACCGCAAACATTGAAACCAATGATGGAGGTGGTACAAAATCAGACGTTTACAACCAATAGCCCTTGTGACAGCTCTGACGCTCATGTCTGCCTAGAGTATATCTAAGGCATGTTCTCTCAAATCATGAGAAAGAAGTGACATTCTGTTGATTTTGATGTAGTTTTCTGATGTTATCAAGAGTGTAAATTTTCTAATGACATTTTAAGATTTTCAATATTTTGCCCGGGAAAATTTGCATGCAACTTCCACAAACTGTCAAAATAAAGTTTAATTCCCACAACATTACAACAAACCAATATGTGAACAAATAGATGTTCGTAATTAACAATTGCATATAGTATAAATAGATGCAAAAAAAAAATATCACAAAGAAATATAAACTATTAAATTTGTTAATTTGAAATTAAATGTGTATCCTTTCTTTGTCTACTTGTGTAATAAACCACAACAAACTTACTTTCACATCTGACATTTCCATCTCCATGGTAACCATATTTACATTTACACTGGCCATTTACACATATTGCATTTT
The DNA here is from genome assembly GCA_963383655.1 of Bathymodiolus septemdierum. Lineage (NCBI taxonomy): Eukaryota > Metazoa > Mollusca > Bivalvia > Mytilida > Modiolidae > Bathymodiolus > Bathymodiolus septemdierum. The sequence continues at coordinate 36,922,223 of OY726524.1, read as the reverse complement.
CTTTACATTTCTGACCATTACATAATGCTGTGAATAAAAACTAAATAATCAGCAGCTAATGAAACGTAGGGTTGGGTTATGGTGCTTAATGCCACTTTCAACAATATTTCAGTTATATCGTGGCAGTCAGTGTTATTGGTGGAGGAAACCGGAGTACATAGAAAACCACTGATCTGTCGCAAGTCACTGACAAACTTTATCACATAATGTTGTATCACAATGAGCGAGAGTCGAACTCACAACTTTTTGATATTTTCAGTGTCAACAAACTGACTCTGATACTGAAATTTACACATTATGATGGTACTAATTAATATACAATACTTGTGCACTGTCGAAGCATATAGGTAATATGTGTATGAGGCTTAGAAACGGGGGGAAAGGCCTTTTCCTGCGTTTCGCTCCGAATACACATATTTACCTATATGCTTCGACAGTGCACATGTATTGTATTTATCCTGCAATTTTAAATCGTAAATAAACGTTTACTGGACGATGATAAAAGTATTTGAAATAATTTTGTGTATGTATTTAAAAACAATATCCCCCGATGTGGGCGGAGCTTACATTTGTATGTTCTATTTATAACTGACCAATATCAAAAAAAATATTGGGCAGGCTATATTGGTCGGTAAATGCTGTCATTGCAAGATAAAAACAATAACAGACATTTTGAAGGTCTCTACACACATTAACACATAATAGCGATAATGTATGTCTCGACCTTCATAACTGCCATTATTCTATATAGATCAAACAAATCAAAAAATATAACAAATCACTAAGATTGGTTGGTTGGTTGGTTGGTTGGTGTTTAAGAAGATCTGTAATGTCAATCTAATTTCAAAAATAGAATATGACATATGATTTCTAGTAGGATTGGAGATGGAGCTAGAGTTTAACCAAGATCATTATCATATATTTCCAGTAGGTCTGTTAAAACTCCAAAGCTTGGATCAGTATGTGTTAATTTCAGTATATAAACAAACTTGGATTCTGGTGCAATGGGAACGGTCCCCTACCTAATGTTATAGGAACCATAGTAGGTTCATAGCCACCTCTGCTAACTGCATTAGTGGAGATCTCCTATAGCTCAGTTGGTAGAGTGGTGGCTTAAAATGTGAGAGGTCCTGGGATCAAATCTCATCTGGGACATTGCATTTTTCAGAGATAAAACATGCTCTACTGTTACACTGGAAATAATAAAATCTACTCTTCTGAATGAAATTCAAGAAAAAAACTAAAAACATACACGTTTACATATACTTACGTCTACAAACAGTATATGGTTGCCCATAGAAACCAGGCTTACACTGACATTTCTGGTTAACACAATGAGCATTCACTGCACATGTCTGTCCATTACAGATACCGTCAACTGAAAACATACTGGTGAATTAAAGAGATTACCTATTGATTATGATGTTATGTTCTGTTGTATCGTTTGACTTGAATAGAGGTTTTAGTTTAATAATGTACCAGTACATGTCTATAGCACACAAGTTCTGCACAGTTTGATGTTGAAAAATGTTCAGAAACTTCTCTCAGCACTTGCTCCCTATTTTCTACTTCCACGCGGTGACTACAAAACAACCGATAGAAAATAGGGAGAAAGTACGGAGATCTAATTTGTTATGTGCATAGTATGATGATCCGTATCAGGTTCATTAACAGAACAGACTTCGAATTCCACTCATGGAGAGGTATACTCGATACAACATTATGTGATAAAGTTTTTCAGTGACTTGCGGCAGGTAAGTGGTTTTCTCTGGTGTCCTCCTCCAATAAAATTTATCACCACAATATACCTGAAATATTGTTGAAAGTGCCATTAAACACCATAATACAAAATTTAACCCATCAGTTTATTCATATCACCACAAATGTTATCTTATTATCCAATTTTTTTTTTATCTAATTACAATGTATATTGCAGTCTTCACGCTTAACTTTTTACCTTACAAGCCCACCGGGCCTGCAAGTTCAAATATTTACAGGCCCACCATCAATTCTACAGGCCCGAATTTGAAAACTACATTAATGACCATAAATTCAAACCACCAAAACTCAAAACATGATGATATACCAAATATTATTTTGTGGACATGTCAATTATGCATTAGGTAAGACCAGAATGCAAGTAAAAAAAACAAAAAGACACTTTATTTTGGATTCATGTTTATATTAATCTCCTGAAAATTCTAAAATCATATTGTCAATAGCATCCTCAGTATATTCCATATCATCACTGTTCACCTCCTCCTCCTCATTATCATCACAACCAATATTGCTATAAGACTCTTATAACAAAAACTTGTGGTGTCATCATTGCATGTGACATATAATTTGGTGATAATTCTTAATATGTAACCCCCCTTTTTTTTAAATATCACTATGCTTTGAATTAATACCACACAAAATGCAAAAAGTCATATTTGTGTAGCCTTCAGCAGAAGAAATATGTATATGCCAATTTGCTCAACAGTGCAACTATATATAGATAGCTAGGGAATGCAAATATAGCACGAACGTATATTGACACCGACAGTCATAAACTGAAGCAAGTAAAGATTGTAATTATTATTTGTCAGACCTCAAATCAGAGTGCAACAATGGAACAAAACTACTGTAATTCAAAGTCTATTTTCTAACTGCAGATGTATTAACGTAGACACAGGTCTGTCAGCAACAGTTCTATAAATAGATCGCAATTAATCAAAAATACTGTATCGGATTTGGAAGCGGATCGAAAAAAAACCTGAAGTGTCTCCGTGCATTTCAACGAATATTGAATGACCAACCTTCTCAAATATGAACATATTATATATGAGAACTCAGACTTTATGTCACAGGATTGAGAAAAAAATAAATCAAAAGTTTGTTTGGTTAAAAGTAGCTTCGATCAACATTTCCCGTAGCACAGTGTCTGATTGTGCCCCCTTTCTCGTGGTGCCATTTTTATTTGATATTGAACGAAATTAAAGTTTCTTTAAACCGAAATGGATTACTTTTCAAGAAAGTCACTTTCAAAATATTTAATGAATACCATAGAATTCAATAAACACGATGTCGATATTTTCATAAATGGCACACATGGCAAAATACGTAGACAACATAGGGTGACTCTTCAAAATTACATGGCTACTTGAACTTCGTTTTTGACCAACGAGAAATCGAAGTCAACCTTCACAAGGCAACTACTTCGCCCTCTAATGTGAGCCCTGCTTCTCGTCCTTTTTTAAAACCTACACGATGGTAAAAATATCAACCAATCAAATTGCAAAAAACAGACACACCTAAATCTATTTCGAATATCGGAAATTCTTAAAAGTACTTGTTTGCCTACCCATTTTTTGCATTGACTCGGCAGCAACTGAAAACGGAGAACAATAAACTAAATATCTACACACAATATCTTATGAAATCAACTTTTGAAACAATATGACTTTTTTTTCACAGGCCTGTCGGACTTGTGGAACTACTCATTTTATACGACTGTGTACAATTTTACATGCCACAGGCTTCGGACTACCGCCTAATTTCGAAGACTGATATTGCTTGTATATCTTTTTGAATATTTATTAACCAAACTGCTAACAAATTTATTTTATAAAATAAAAAACATTACTGATGTGCAAAATGTTTTATGCGTAAATTATCTATATAAAAAATTAAAGAAATCACCAACCTGTCAATGAGTTACACATTACTGACCTTCACAAATAAAATATCCATCTCCATGGTAACCTTTTCTACAAACACAGTTTTCAAGATTACAATAAGCATTATTTACACATCTCTTTCCTCCACATAATTCTGAAAAATAAAATGTTCATTTCTGTATCAATCTAATTATTCTATGTAAAGTATTTAGTATTAATAAACATGCTCCTTCTTTTTTATTCTTTTTTTTTATTTTATAATCCTGAAAAAATAATAGAAAATAGTGACCCGCCAGAGCTATATATAAAACCCAGTTGTATAAGGAAATTGTGTAAGTAAGTGAATATATATATGATTGAGTGATTTTTATTTGATGAAATTGAGCCATTTTTCAGCCATACCATGACAACAGCAATTAATTTTTTTTGATGAGACAAAATGATGAGGCTTGCTTTTTGAAGAACAACACTTTCAGCTTGATTTTTATGTTGCTAACTTACTGAAACAACAATCTATAGGTAGACAGGTTGCTCCACTCTGAAACTCTGAGCCAACTAGTCTTTGCTATATCTCTGTAATGCTGTGAGCAAACTAGAGGCTCAGTGGGCTGAGCCTGTCACTCGCCTTTCATTCTGCTTTGAGGAAACTTAATACAGAACCTTCCATACATGTAGATGCTTCCTACCAAGTTTCGGTTCATATGGCTAAGCAGTTTCAAAGGAGAAGATTTTTTAGAAATCGACCAATCAGAAACAAGAATTGCATGTGATGACCATGTTTGCCAACCGATCGGAACGAATCGAGCAATCTTCATAGAGGACATTCCATAGATGCTACATACCAAGTTTCAGTTCATTTGACAAAGTGGTTTCAGAGGAGAAGATTTTTTTAAATCGGCCAATCAGAAACAAAAATTGCCTGTGGTGGCCATGTTTGTTAATGGATCGGGACGAAATGAGCAATCTTCATAGTGGACCTTCCATAGATGCTTCCTACCAAGTTTCAGTTCATTTGGCTGAGGGGTTCAGAGGAGACAATTAAAATGTGAAAAGTTAACGGACGACAAACAATGGATGACGGACGCCAAGTGATGGCAAAAGCTCACATTGCCTTTGGCAAGGTGAGCTAAAAAGGGAAGTAGTCCCATGCAAATGACTTGAATTTACACTGAGTTGTAAACTGCTGACCTTTACATTGAGTAGAGACAGAGACTGGTGTTAATGTACAAATAGTTGTAATCTACTAACCTTTACATTCAGTACATCACTGACCATAGTAGCCAGGTCTACATGTACACTTAGCTGTAATCTACTAACCTTTACATTCAGTGCATTCCTGACCATAGTAGCCAGGTCTACATGTACACTTAGCTGTAAACTACTAACCTTTACATTCAGTACATCACTGGCCATAATAGCCAGGTTTACAGGTACACTTAGCTGTAAACTACAACCCTTACATTCAGTACATCCCTGAACATAGTAGCCAGGTTTACAGGTACACTTAGCTGTAAACTACTAACCTTTACATTCAGTACATCCCTAACCATAGTAGGCAGGTTTACATGTACACTTAGCTGTAAACTACTAACCTTTGCATTCAGTACATCCCTGACCATAGTAGCCAGGTTTACAGGTACACTTAGCTGTAAACTACTAACCTTTACATTCATTACATCCCTAACCATAGTAGGCAGGTTTACAGGTACACTTAGCTGTAAACTACTAACCTTTACATTCAGTACATCACTGACCATAATAGCCAGGTTTACATGTACACTTAGCTGTAAACTACTAACCTTTACATTCAGTGCATCCCTGACCATAGTAGCCAGGTTTACAGGTACACTTAGCTGTAAACTACTAACCTTTACATTCAGTACATCACTGACCATAGTAGCCAGGTTTACAGGTACACTTAGCTGTAAACTACTAACCTTTACATTAAATACATCTCTGACCATAGTAGCCAGGTTTACAGGTATATTTAGCTGTAATCTACTAACCTTTACATTCAGTACATCCCTGACCATAGTAGCCAGGTTTACAGGTACACTTAGCTGTAAACTACTAACCTTTACATTCAGTACATCCCTGACCATAGTAGTCAGGTTTACAGGTACACTTAGCTGTAAACTACTAACCTTTACATTCAGTACATCCCTGACCATAGTAGCCAGGTATACAGGTACACTTAGATGTAAACTACTAACCTTTACATTCAGTACATCCCTGACCATAGTAGCCAGGTTTACAGGTACACTGATTGTTGACACAGTGGGCATGTTTAGCACAAAGTCTTCCTCCACAAGTTTCAATCTCTATAAAAACAAATTTACATCTAAATGTACAATATATATGCTAATTAGAGTTGAATAGCAGGACTGGTGGTACAGCTTTAAAAAAAAAATAGACATAAAAACATTAAAAGTATTGTATTGTCTATGTTGTCATTCATTTTTCTGATAGTAAGTATGTGCCAGTTTTAAGTTGATTTTGATAGACTTGTTGACCATCACTGTCTCCTGAGTTTCATTGATAATTACACTACAATACTGATCTTTAAGTTTCTCAGACAATTAAACTCTCATTCCCTTTCCTCTGAGTTTCTCCAACAATCAAACTCCAATACTAATCTCTTCTGAGTTTCTCCAACAATCAAACTCCAATAGTCTACTTTGAGTTTCTCCAACAATCAAACTCTAATAGTCTACTCTGAGTTTCTCTGACAATAACACTGTTTAACATATTATGTCCAGTGAAAGCCAATGAACAGATTCAGAAATCTAATATTATTGTGGTAAGATATACTATTTATCATTTGTAATTGGTCAATTAAACTTTTATGTGCACACTGATCATGTGCAATATAATTCACATGGAGAGGTTTTCTTAGGTAAATAGAGATTTTCTGTGGAAGACAGCCCAGAGTAGACAGGAGTGTATGAAACTGTTTTCAATTGGTAAATGTTCAATCAAATGTACAGATTTGTTCAACATCACCATAATAAATTTTATGAATGATTTGACCTCGTAATGGAAATTGACAGCATCGGTGGTGTAATGGTTAGTGTGCTTGCCTTGAGTGCAGTAGATATGGGTTTGAGCCCCAGTCAGATCAAACTAAAGACTATATAATTGGTATTTGCTGTTTCTCTGCTAAGCTCACAGCATTAAGGAGTAAGAGCAAAGACTGGTGGCACAGAATCAGGATAATGTGTCAGAGTGGAGCAACATGTCTACCTGTTATCAGTGAGCTAGCACTATACAAATCCAGCTATACATGTTGGTTTAGTACAAAACGGACATCATCTCATCAAAAAGTAACTTGTTCTCGCCATCATATAGCTGAAAACTTACTCACTTGACATTAAACAACAATCACTCACACACTCACTCATAATGGAAATACAATCACTCACACACTCACTCATAATGGAAATCATCCCAAACATTGGCAAGTTTTGCCTTTCTTTATGGAGTTTTACCATCACATTTTATGGAAGAAATAGGTTCTTACATTCTGCCAAAATTGAAGATTGCTATATCTACTCGTGTCAGAAATTCAACATATCTTCCCCCTCCTTCCACTGTGCTCCACTCGGGAAAAGACAGAATTTCTCAGTCGTGGAAGACATAACTAATATGGACTCGTGTAAGAACTTGCTAGTTTGAATTGATATATTGTCTTTATATAAATATGTTAGTGCTTACTCTCACAATGTGTTGTTCCATCACCATGGTAACCATTTTTACATTTGCAGTGTTGTGTGACATCACAATATGCATTAACTACACATCTGTGTCCATTACAAAGTTCTGAAATTAAAATGTTAACAATAAATGTACAAAAATCATCTTCTTTTACTATCATATAAATAAACAACCCCTACTGATGACTTGTTTTTAATGCAACAGGTGTGTGATAGGTTCCTGTTGTCTATAAAATCAGTAAGACTGGTATAAATTAACAACTAAATAAAAACCAATGTAATCAACATAAGATGTTTGCTGGAACTTTATTTAGTGACACACTAACATCTTACAACATCCATTATGGGGTCATGTCAGATAACCTCTCATTCACTTTGACAGTCCAGTCTTTTGCAAGACAACAAAAATATATTGACCAATCCGAAAACACCTCTCAGCATGTGCTCTGTTTAATGATAAACAAACTGATGTATCAAAAAGCTTGTTAATGCCATTTATATTTGTATTTCCAAAGCAGATTTTTAAGAAAATCTTTTTTTTTAATTATCCCCATATGTGGACTCATGTGCTCTGGTCCCATACATCCTAGGACCTTCATTTGTACAAATCTAAATCTACAAATCCTAATGATGCTGTGAAACAAATATTTCAGTTTTCCTAAATATGGTATGGTTAAAAAAATGTACTTAATTTTTTCCCTTTAAGAACCCCTGCTAGCCCCTCCCTCATGGAGGATCAAATTGATTTCTATAAATCTGAATTTCCTCTTTCTAAAGGTAACCAATGCAAAGTTTGGTTCCTTTATATCTATTAGTTCTGTAGGAGAAGGTTCAAATGTGAAAAAATTAAAATGCAAAACAGACAGATGACGTATGTCAAGTGATGACGCCTAAGTTCACATTGATTGTTAGTGGGGTTCGTGTTGCTCGATCTTTAGTTTTCTGTGTAGTAGTTTAGTAGATCACTGTTTGTCTTTTTGTCTTTAGGCCATTGTATTGTCTGTACTCCTTCTTTAGGTCATTGTATTGTCTGTACTCCTTCTTTAGGTCATTGTATTGTCTGTACTCCTTCTTTAGGTCATTGTATTGTCTGTACTCCTTCTTTAGATCATTGTATTGTCTGTACTCCTTCTTTAGGCCATTGCATTGTCTGTACTCCTTCTTCAGGCCATTGCATTCTCTGTACTCCTTCTTTAGATCATTGTATTGTCTGTACTCCTTCTTTAGATCATTGTATTGTCTGTACTCCTTCTTTAGGCCATTGTATTGTCTCTACTCCTTCTTTAGGCCATTGTATTGTCTGTACTCCTTCTTTAGGTCATTGTATTGTCTGTACTCCTTCTTTAGGTCATTGTATTGTCTGTACTCCTTCTTTAGGCCATTGTATTGTCTGTACTCCTTCTTTAGGTCATTGTATTGTCTGTACTTCTTCTTTAGGCCATTGTATTGTCTGTACTCCTTCTTTAAGTCATTGTATTGTCTGTACTCCTTCTTTAGGTCATTGTATTGTCTGTACTCCTTCTTTAGGTCATTGTATTGTCTGTACTCCTTCTTTAGGTCATTGTATTGTCTGTACTCCTTCTTTAGGTCATTGTATTGTCTGTACTCCTTCTTTAGGTCATTGTATTGTCTGTACTCCTTCTTTAGGTCATTGTATTGTCTGTACTCCTTCTTTAGGTCATTGTATTGTCTGTACTCCTTCTTTAAGTCATTGTATTGTCTGTACTCCTTCTTTAGGCCATTGTATTGTCTGTACTCCTTCTTTAGGTCATTGTATTGTCTGTACTCCTTCTTTAGGTCATTGTATTGTCTGTACTCCTTCTTTAGGCCATTGTATTGTCTGTACTCCTTCTTTAGGTCATTGTATTGTCTGTACTCCTTCTTTAGGTCATTGTATTGTCTGTACTCCTTCTTTAGGTCATTGTATTGTCTGTACTCCTTCTTTAGGTCATTGTATTGTCTGTACTCCTTCTTTAGGTCATTGTATTGTCTGTACTCCTTCTTTAGGTCATTGTATTGTCTGTACTCCTTCTTTAGGTCATTGTATTGTCTGTACTTCTTCTTTAGGCCATTGTATTGTCTGTACTTCTTCTTTAGGTCATTGTATTGTCTGTACTCCTTCTTTAGGTCATTGTATTGTCTGTACTCCTTCTTTAGGTCATTGTATTGTCTGTACTCCTTCTTTAGGTCATTGTATTGTCTGTACTCCTTCTTTAGGTCATTGTATTGTCTGTACTCCTTCTTTAGGTCATTGTATTGTCTGTACTCCTTCTTTAGGTCATTGTATTGTCTGTACTCCTTCTTTAGGTCATTGTATTGTCTGTACTCCTTCTTTAGGTCATTGTATTGTCTGTACTCCTTCTTTAGGTCATTGTATTGTCTGTACTTCTTCTTTAGGTCATTGTATTGTCTGTACTCCTTCTTTAGGCCATTGTATTGTCTGTACTCCTTCTTTAGGTCATTGTATTGTCTGTACTTCTTCTTTAGGCCATTGTATTGTCTGTACTCCTTCTTTATGCCATTGTATTGTCTCTACTCCTTCTTTAGGCCATTGTATTGTCTGTACTCCTTCTTTAGGTCATTGTATTGTCTGTACTCCTTCTTTAGGTCATTGTATTGTCTGTACTCCTTCTTTAGGCCATTGTATTGTCTGTACTCCTTCTTTAGGTCATTGTATTGTCTGTACTTCTTCTTTAGGCCATTGTATTGTCTGTACTCCTTCTTTAAGTCATTGTATTGTCTGTACTCCTTCTTTAGGTCATTGTATTGTCTGTACTCCTTCTTTAGGTCATTGTATTGTCTGTACTCCTTCTTTAGGTCATTGTATTGTCTGTACTCCTTCTTTAAGTCATTGTATTGTCTGTACTCCTTCTTTAGGTCATTGTATTGTCTGTACTCCTTCTTTAGGTCATTGTATTGTCTGTACTTCTTCTTTAGGCCATTGTATTGTCTGTACTCCTTCTTTAGGTCATTGTATTGTCTCTACTCCTTCTTTAGGCCATTGTATTGTCTGTACTCCTTCTTTAGGTCATTGTATTGTCTGTACTCCTTCTTTAGGTCATTGTATTGTCTGTACTCCTTCTTTAGGTCATTGTATTGTCTGTACTCCTTCTTTAGGTCATTGTATTGTCTGTACTCCTTCTTTAGGTCATTGTATTGTCTGTACTCCTTCTTTAGGTCATTGTATTGTCTGTACTCCTTCTTTAGGTCATTGTATTGTCTGTACTTCTTCTTTAGGCCATTGTATTGTCTGTACTCCTTCTTTAGGTCCTTGTATTGTCTGTACTCCTTCTTTAGGTCATTGTATTGTCTGTACTCCTTCTTTAGGTCATTGTATTGTCTGTACTCCTTCTTTAGGTCATTGTATTGTCTGTACTCCTTCTTTAGGTCATTGTATTGTCTGTACTTCTTCTTTAGGTCATTGTATTGTCTGTACTCCTTCTTTAGGTCATTGTATTGTCTGTACTTCTTCTTTAGGTCATTGTATTGTCTGTACTCCTTCTTTAGGTCATTGTATTGTCTGTACTCCTTCTTTAGGTCATTGTATTGTCTGTACTCCTTCTTTAGGTCATTGTATTGTCTGTACTCCTTCTTTAGGTCATTGTATTGTCTGTACTCCTTCTTTAGGTCATTGTATTGTCTGTACTTCTTCTTTAGGTCATTGTATTGTCTGTACTCCTTCTTTAGGCCATTGTATTGTCTGTACTCCTTCTTTAGGTCATTGTATTGTCTGTACTTCTTCTTTAGGCCATTGTATTGTCTGTACTCCTTCTTTAGGTCATTGTATTGTCTGTACTCCTTCTTTAGATCATTGTATTGTATGTACTTCTTCTTTAGATCATTGTATTGTCTGTACTCCTTCTTTAGGTCATTGTATTGTCTGTACTTCTTCTTTATGCCATTGTATTGTCTCTACTCCTTCTTTAGGTCATTGTATTGTCTGTACTCCTTCTTTAGGTCATTGTATTGTCTGTACTCCTTCTTTAGGTCATTGTATTGTCTGTACTTCTTCTTTAGGTCATTGTATTGTCTGTACTCCTTCTTTAGGCCATTGTATTGTCTGTACTCCTTCTTTAGGTCATTGTATTGTCTGTACTTCTTCTTTAGGCCATTGTATTGTCTGTACTCCTTCTTTAGGTCATTGTATTGTCTGTACTCCTTCTTTAGGTCATTGTATTGTCTGTACTCCTTCTTTAGGTCATTGTATTGTCTGTACTCCTTCTTTAGGCCATTGTATTGTCTGTACTCCTTCTTTAGGTCATTGTATTGTCTGTACTCCTTCTTTAGGCCATTGTATTGTCTGTATTTCTTCTTTAGGTCATTGTATTGTCTGTACTCCTTCTTTAGGTCATTGTATTGTCTGTACTCCTTCTTTAGGCCATTGTATTGTCTGTACTCCTTCTTTAGGTCATTGTATTGTCTGTACTCCTTCTTTAGGTCATTGTATTGTCTGTACTCCTTCTTTAGGCCATTGTATTGTCTGTACTCCTTCTTTAGGTCATTGTATTGTCTGTACTCCTTCTTTAGGTCATTGTATTGTCTGTACTCCTTCTTTAGGCCATTGTATTGTCTGTACTCCTTCTTTAGGTCATTGTATTGTCTGTACTTCTTCTTTAGGTCATTGTATTGTCTGTACTCCTTCTTTAGGTCATTGTATTGTCTGTATTTCTTCTTTAGGTCATTGTATTGTCTGTACTCCTTCTTTAGGCCATTGTATTGTCTGTACTCCTTCTTTAGGCCATTGTATTGTCTGTACTCCTTCTTTAGGCCATTGTATTGTCTGTACTTCTTCTTTAGGCCATTGTATTGTCTGTACTCCTTCTTTAGGTCATTGTATTGTCTGTACTCCTTCTTTAGGCCATTGTATTGTCTGTACTCCTTCTTTTGGTCATTGTATTGTCTGTACTCCTTCGATTTAAGACTTCTGATTACCCCTTTGGTTTCTTCAAATTTTTCATATGGTTTTGGTTATTTGAGCTAAAAAGGGGAAATTCTAGAATTCCATTAACTGGTCTAACTCTACTACATATTTGATTTGTTTGTTTCATAAAACGTTGTCATCTTCCAATCAATGTAATCAATCCATAATCATTGTAATAAATTCTTTGTTAATTGTTCTGCCCGAAAGGGCTCCTTAATTGGAAATAAAAATATTTGTATTTGTATTGGTGCCTCTCAAAAGTCAGAATTTAAATTGCCTTCAGCTTCTGTCACTGTTTTTTCTTCAGGTTGTGCAATATAAAGGTGTGTCTGAGGAGTCATTCTATTATTGAGATTTTTGACAGACATTACTTAACTTTCTTTTTATTCAAGTATATTATTACAAAGGCACCAATGATTTTTTTTCTATACAGCTTTGACTAACATTAATAATTCCCATCAAATAATCATTCATTTTTTATGAGTGTACATTTCAGACTTAAAATATCAATGTTATCGTCTCAATACAATAACTGAAGCCTTAAAAATAAAATAAAAAATATAGTTACTTTGACAGGTATGATATCCATCTCCTACAAAGCCAGGTCTACATACACAATTATAGTTTATACAAACAGCATGGAGATTACACTTCTTACCATAACATATACCTTTAGCTACGATAGAAAATAATGTTATTTATTAAACAAAACAAATATCTACCAACACCACATGAAATGGAAAGTACAAGTTATCTTTCTCAAAAGGCGAAAGAATGTTCATGTGGAGTTCGTACTTTCCATTTAAAATTAGGGTTTGTCGTGGTCGTGATTGTATGGTAGTTAGATTTACAACTACCTATGCAATCAGTGCCTATCACCACTGAAGTTGTGAGATCAAAGCCCTCTCAGGTGAGGTGTACTCAATACAATGATATGTAATAAAGTTTAACAGTGACTTGCGACAGGTCGGTGGTTTTCTCCAGGCACTCTGATTTCCTCCATAAATAAAACTGACTGCCACGATATAACTCAAATATTGTTGAAAGTGGCGTCAAACACAATATATATAACCCATCCCTCCTATTTAAAATGAAGGAGGGTTTGTGAACAAACATTTTGATGAATCTGTATATATTGTAATAAGCAAGCATGTCAAGTTTGAGGAAATTTCATTAAAAAAAATAATAGGAGGAGCTGCACTTGCAAACTTCTTGATGAAATATGAATAGATGATCGAGTATATATTGAAAATTTAGAAATTTCCCACAAACAAACTGAAGCTTACAAAATTGCTGCTTGTATGTGATAAAAATTTATAATTCATGGATCTATTTATAGCTTTTATACTGTCCTCTGAGACAAATATCAAATTCTCATTGAAATATTTTATAACATTGTCACTTCATCATACATGTGAACCTTCCAGCGGGAGCATTTTTCTCCCGATTTTGAGGGTCCCTTCCGTCCCAGTCCCGTCAACTTTCAAAATCTTCCGCCCGTGAAAAAAATCAAGTACAAAAAAATCTTGACCTACATTTTGCGATCAATATTTCTGGAAATTCCCCATTTGGAACTGACAAAAAATGTCAAGAGATATGAATGGTAAAGGTGAATGTCATATTTAATGATATCCGGTTATTGATCTGTTTGACACCTTTACAGGTAAATTGGGTCATGGTGATTAATTAAGGTGTTGATGATTATACAACAATTATCCACTGATTGACAGTTAATTGGGGATAAGGAAGTGTGTTTGTGGCACACGCTTAGATGATTAGAAGTGTGATAGTGGCAATTAAAAATAGTTATAAACCGTTGTGCAAACACGAGTCGGACAACCTTTGATGCCGAGGAAAACTTCTTATTTCCCCATGCTGAAGAAGATACAGACAGACTCCAGAGACAACTTAAGTGACCAAACCCTACACAGTCTTCTCAGTGTTAAGATTAACAATACAACAGAGTGTCACCAGTACAAACCTGATACAGATGTGGTGAAAGCAGCAAAGAAGGCTTGTACCACCTACTTGAACCAGTGTGCCAGTGCCAAGTAGACTGATGCTTAATGACTTTTATATATGTTCAATTGTGTGACTTCTCTGTTTACTTTCTTTCACTTACTGTGATTATATCTGTGACTTTTTAAGGGTAAATTCTGTGACTACATGTGATGAATAGTGACTTTTAAATTTTAGTGCTCTATGACTTTATTGTTCAGAACATTATGTCTTCATTGTTATTGCTTTGTTATAACCTTATGATTATGAATAAATTATAAATAGTTTTTATCCTTCATTCATCATATGAAACACTAATTAAGACAGAAATGTAAACAATATATATTGAAATGGGATGCAGTTGGTTCAATACTGAAACAAACAAAAGGAAAACATCAATAAACAATAAAAACACGCATCAAATATGTTGATAAAAAATCTCGTTACGAGACAAAATCTCCAGCCAAAAATTTGCAAATCTCCAGTTGTAGTATAGCAACTCTATCACATGTATGCTTCAAGAAATAAATAATTGGAACTATTTTTCTGATTCATGTGTATACATATTGTTTGTTATCCTGTATCTGGAAGTAAACTTTATTATTATTATATTGTCATTGTAAGTTTGATAATACAGGAATTCTCATTTAAAATGTAGGAGGAGTCATGCTTACAAATTTTAGTGACTGATGGGCGGTCAGGATGAAAACAAGATGTCTCCTCCTAAGATGAATCAGAAATCTTGTATTTTATTTGCATGTTCTCGTAAAATCAATGTAAAGGCTTTTTAACTTGTGTGGTTGTGATCGTATGGTAGTTGGATTTACAACTATCTGTGCAATCAGTCCCTATCACCACTAACTTTATGAGTTCAAATTCTGCTCAGGCAAGGTGTACTCAAAACAACACTATGTGATAAAGCTTGTGATAGGTCAGTGGTTTTCTCCAGGCACTCCGGTTTCCTCCACCAATAAAACTAACTGCCACGATATAATTGAAATATTGTTCAACACCATAACCCAAACCAAACCAAACCAATTTAACTTGTTATCATAACCGATTACTAATGAATGAAATAATACTGTATAATTATTGTGACCTACCTTCGCATTCCAAATATGGGTTTCCATGGTAACCATGATCACAAACACAATGGTTGTTTTCACAATGTGCATAGTCACAGCATTTCTTTCCATTACAAAGTGCTGTTTAAAACACAATAAGAAATAATAATGTCAACTGTCAAAATAAGTTTAGTATTAATTTTTTCATACAAATGCAATTCCAACACAAATGTAAACAAGTTTGCTACACGTAGCCATATGTCCCCCACTCAAAAAAGGTGTAATCTGAGTATGTTAGCCATGTGATATATTTATATCAGTAAAAGTACCCTCCCCCACCTCAAAATTCAAATGTCTGAATAACAGCCCTTGAAGAAGACAGAAAGGCAAAGGTATTTGATCTAAAAGGTCGATTAATTCCTCTTACAAATGTCAGACCATGAAATAAACGATTTGATGCCTTTCAAATATGACCTTTTGTTATGTGTTTAAAAACCCATGGAATGATTTATAAAGAGTTGTGCTTACATGAGTCATGGGTAGACGAACAAGGTGAATTTAGTTATAAGCATGTACAACTAGGTGCATGAAACTGTGTTACACTATTATAAAATAGTCAGTCCATAATTCCTACATATTTGTGGAATCACGGCAGGCCCATCTACATGTCATGACTAACAATCCTACCAAATATAAACAAATTTCGTCATACGGTTTCAGAGGAGTTGCCTTCACTAAGTCTCACTGACAGATGGAGGGACGGAGACCATTATTATGTCTCTCCGTTGGGTGACAATACATGAAAGCCATAGTAGCTTGAGTACCACATGAAGATAGAGAAAACATTTTTATCTATATATCAGCTTTATATATCATTAACAACTGCATAGAATCAATAGTCATGACCACCAGAACTGACAATACTTACGATAACAACTGTGTGCACCATCACCAAAGAAACCAGGTTTACAGGCACAGCTTGGGTATCCACCTCTCAATCCACAGGAAGCATGTTCATGGCATACTAAGTTAACTGGAGACTTGGTTAATGAACCTTTTCCTTCTTTCATCTCACAATTCAATAGGTATAGACAATCCAGTGTCATCATTGACTTGCCAATCTATAAAACAAATGGACAATTATTCTCCAATACTTTATTCAACACGACGGGTGCCATTAGTGGAGCAGGAACTGATTACTCTTCGGAGCACATGAGTTGACCTCTGGTTTTTAGTGGGGTTTGTGTTGCTCGATCTTTAGTCTTTTCTGTGTAGTGTTTTGTAGATCGTTGTGTGTCCTTTGTTTTGGCCAGAGTGTTGTCTGTCTTTCGATTTGTGGATTCTGATTACCCCTTTGGTATCTTCAAAATATGAATCTTTTGACATATGTAAAATATTCTGCAAAACCGTTATTCTTAATGATTTATCAACTTGAATGCATGTATGAAAGATAAGTTTTCAATTCCATACAATTTACTGTGGTGTTCATTTATTTTTGTTGGTATCAATGTTCATGGATAAACTGATAGCAAGATGTATGTTGACATAAATTGATTAATAATTGATTAGGTTAGCGTTATTGTGTTTAATGCCACTTTCAACAAAATTTCAGCTATATCGTGGCGGTAAGTTTTATTGGTGGAGGAAACCGCACTACCTGGAGAAAACCACATAATTTTGTATCGAGTACATCTCGCCATGAGCGGAAATAGAACTAACAACTTTACTGGTGATAGAAACTGATTGCATAGGTGTATGTCAATCCAACTGCCATATGTAATTGAGAATATATATTGAGAACACCACGAAGGTTAATTACAGTCTAGGATGAAAATTGATTAAAATGCAGGTAAACTGATACAATGGGACATTCTTTGAGTGACCGTTGACATCATCAGTGAGGTGACTGCTTATTTAAGTTAAAATAACATGTAAATCTGGTAAGGACGGTTTTAAACAGGCCGTCTACAACAGGCAACAGCCAATTTAAGGTGACCATTATAGCAAGTTTGACTGTACGGGTTTTCCAAAGTTATGTCTGTACTTACAGGTATATATCCCATCTGTGTTTGACATCCACACTCTGCTATAGGTACACAATTGTCACCACTGTTGACAAATCCTGGGAGACACTCACAACCCTCTGTGGGTGGAAACATACAGGACGTAGGGTGAGGATTAAGGTCTATACAAGTAGCTGGGCATCCACTCACTCTAGAACTGTACCTCATATTTCTGGGACATGAGATTGCTATAAAATCAGATTTATACAATGTTTAATAAAAATTTAGTTTTGAAACGTATATTTCATGACATTACAGCTGAAATGATTGCAACTGACATCTAAACAGTACATTTTTGCCAGCTAACTGTAGAATCAATCAATTCTTAGAAAAAATGTATTATGCAAAAGCTGGTTTTTTTCAGCCAGAAAGAATTGCAGGTATCATTCCCTTTGAGATAAACACAGCACCAACATTACTATGTAAACAGTATATCTTATAAAAAGTAAAAATTACTTTCTGAAAATATATGGTACTCAACAATCACTCCAAACAAACTGTTTGCTCATCTAGGGCACCTGCTACAAATCATCTTTCTAATTCAAATAGCATCGCACTCGCCAAACACAAGGCATTCATTTACATCCTGTTACTAGGGAAAGATGTGTATTTGATTCAAACAAAACAACTAGTTTACACCATTTCAAATTATTGTTAAATTGGAAAACAATCTTTATTGCTCCTATTATCTAAAATTTATAACTTCTGTTTATCCAAACATTTTATAGTTTCAGGAACCTGCTTAAAAACTTTGGGAGTTGACAACACAAAATGGGTACCGTCTGCTGAAAATGATGCTGAAAAATAATTTAAACATTTTTTTTAAAAAAGAATAAGTGTAAAAATATAGGAACAAATGCTGAACACCTCTATAATGACAGGTGCACATATTCCATTTTATATGGCTTCACACATCCAAATTTCAAACTAGGATATGTTGACTACAAAAAATGGGTACTCTGTCTTGTCTCTGTAGAAAATATTTCTATTAATATGAGGTGTACATCTTGAAAAAAGTTCTGGGTTGAAAACTGCAAATGGGAACTGATTACATAAAATAAGTACTCTCTGTTTAAAATGTTTGAAAAATAACCAAGTTTCGAAATATATGGAAATTACAACGTGAATTAATTCATAAACATATGCAGCATGCCCATTTACCCTCTGCAGAGGGGTTTTTACCCCAAAATTGTAGGGACTTTCTATATGCAGGGGTACAAAGTTAAGGAAAAAACAGCAATTGTACCCCATTCAGCGGCATTGTACCCCCAGTTTCAAAACTCAGTGGGCACCCTGCATATGTAAAATGTGATATACAAGTACAGTGAAACCAGTGTCTAAAACAAACCCTGAATAAAATGGAATCCTGTATAAACAAAACCCCATATTAGTCGATCTGCGATGGTAGCCATGTAACAATTTTGTTAATTTTAGGCTCAATTCTGTGGTTAGCTTTTATTCTTATTAGATCGTTTTTGCTGGTCTGGAGGGGATAGAAAAGGTTCCTCCCATGAGACCCAAATGGGGCAAATTTTAATACACAAAACTTTAAATAAAGTCCTAATGCAGGAAATCTTTGTTAATTTAACCTGTTTAAACACTGAACACCTGTCTATTCCAAACACAAAAGCTAGTGCTAAGTGTTTAGACAGATTTCATTGTATTCAGTAACCATTGAAAGTTGTGGGAGAATGTTGATTACAAAAAATAGGTCGCCTTTTTCTCTGCCCATCTACCATTCAGCATACCATAACCTGAATTTGCACTCTGTACAACAAAAGCTACAAATTTTTTTTAAATTCTAGAGTAAGTGCATCATAATAACACAACATATTTCCCTATTGAAGAAATACATACGACAAAATTTTTCTCTTCTCCACTTCACAATTACGCCCCTTGATTCACATTCGGCAGCCAAGCTATTTAATGATTCACAAACAATTTTCTCACGTCGCTGGACATCGTGGAAGTATGCACAAACGTCATATCTACAGGAAGTATACAATGTCTCAGCAAGGTCTTCATGGTCCTCGATGCATTCTCTGAATGGACTATGGGCCTGATTTTTGAGGTCCAACATTCCACAGTATTCCATCTTCTGTATATACTGGTCCATTATTCCTGTACAGGGGTCATCAATGGCCGTTGTTTCACATCTATCATGTATCAATATCAATCATTATACCTTTTTTTTTTTAAACATACATGTAATTGATTATCATAAAAAACATTATAACATTGGTGATATAATGGTTAACATGTTAACCTCAAGTGCAGTAATTCAAGTCATGGTGGGGTCAAACCAAAGACTATAAAGTTGGTAGTTGCTACTTCTCTGCTATACATGCCATATTTAGGGCTAAGAGCAAAGATTGGTTGGCTGTGAATCAGAATAAAGACTGGTTGGCTGTGAATCAGAATAATGTGTCTGAGTGGCAAGACTGTTGTTTTAGTGAGCTAGCACTATAAAAATTCAACTAGGTGTGTTGGTCTAATACAAAGCTGGCATCATCATCTTCTCATAAAATGTAACTTTACTCATTTGGTGAGAATAACAATCACTCAATATCGCCCTTTTTACATGATAAAAGACTATTCTTCCCTGTGATATAAAGTTGCAGTTGTTTTTTTTCTTTCTTTTTTTGTTAGGTGCTGGATAAAGATAAGTTCATAATCTAATTGGCTTTGAAAGTCTTGTTTTCAGGGTTTGGGTACATGGGTGTTTAATATTTCAGTACCCAGAGAAACCCCCAACCGGCTGCAAGTAGCTGACTAACTTTATCATATAAACATTCATTTGTACAAATGTACAACTATCACAATATTCAGTGGTGATTAAGCTACTGATTCTATAGGTATATGTAAATCTAACTACATAAACAATTGTTACCATGCCAACCAGAACCTATCTTATTAAGTTATCAAAATATGGGTTAAACCATTTCCATAATGTCACAAATTAAAGTTTAAGGGACAAACTTTATTATCAAACCAAACTTTCTAAATATCATAAAAGAATTGAGTCAACGTAATAAAAGACCCCAGAAAAAGCATAAAACATACTCGTCTGTTTCAAAACCAGTATTATCTTCTACTTCAAAACTTTCACCAATCATAACAGCATACTTTCTCTTCCCAGTTACATCTCTGCCATCCTTGGTAACTAAATCATCATCAATTCCATTACAATTTCCACACAGACCTGTCAAATCGTTTCCATATCTTCTGGGTATCATGACGATAGCCTCTGACTTACCGTTCCATAATATGGACACACCACAACCTGTTACAAGTCTACCATATTCTCCTGTGTTGTATATTGTAACATTCTTGTCAGGCAGTCTGACTGGCATATATTGAGCTAAACCATCAATCTATATAATAAACGTCAAATATGCACCAGTATATCATTAATAATGAATAATATTGCATTGTCCTTTAAGTATATCTAACAATAAAGAGTGAGTGAGTGAGTGATTGTAACCACAAGTTACATTAAATGAAATGATGGTGATATTTGTACTAGATCAACATGCTGCTTAAGGGAGAAGTAACAAATACCAATTTTATTGTCTTTGGTTTGACCTGACCAAGGCTTGAACCCAAGACCTACCACACTCGAAGCAAGCATGCTAATCATTACACCACTGATGTGGTTTACAAAATAAAGAACATGTAACATATATATATATATATATATATACTAGGGGTATAACGATACACTTTTTCCTATTGCGATATTTGATATGTATTACGATATGCTTTATAGGAAACTAACTATTCCTTGAAGTCCATGCTGGTCGACATGAGCGCTGCCATGTTGTTTTTTTTATATGAGGTCGCTTACGTACAAACGGAAATTATAAATATTTGATATTTGATTAATTAATTTTAAAAGCGTAAATTAATCGATTCACTTTTCTCAAAATAATAATTAAATGATCACCAAAAGAAGAAAACAGAAGTTCAACACTACTTTTTTTTTCCAAAAATGAGCATCATATCGTTTGTATCGTAAGCGGCCTCCACATATCGTGAAGCGAACAATCCCCAAAATAATCACGATTTCAGTACATACGGTGAATCGTTTCCTCCTTAATATATATATGTATATATATATACAAATTTAACAACATATGGTTCAAAATTGAAGAGTTCCCATTCCTCAGTTGTAGAGACTGTATAATAAAAGGACCCAAACTGTGTACCTGTCATAAATTTGTTGAAATTTCAAATTTGAACTATTATTTATTCTTCTATGTATGTACATTGTAGTTCAAACAGAGTAAATTTTCAGATTTTAATTCAGAACAACATTAAATTTTGTATCAGACAATATTGATTTTTAGCAATGTAAAAACAAATGAAATTCACCATCAATATTTTTGTTGTTACAATCAATTGACCATTAAATGTGATACTTACAAATACTTGTTTATTTTTGTGAAGTCTGATAGTAATACCATACATGTGGACATCTATCAGCCTTGTATACGATATTCTACGTCTACTTCCTCTGCGTTCATTTTTTACTTCTATATTAAATGAGCAGTTTCCATGGGGATCTATGTATTTGGTCATGGTATATTTACAGAAGCCATTAAATGTATAATATTTCTTGTCAAACTGTCTGTAATGAGGATCACCATATGCTGAACATGTACATAAATCTGAAAATATAAATATATATAGAGCATGTGTGACCCAGCTTCCAGTAATAGTAAACGGTCATAAGTCCAGATTGAAAAAAGTTGTAAAGTCCTAAATGGAACTTGGCTTACCTTTTTATGTCCCTGACCCTGTGTATAAATTATAAATAATTTGTCTCAGGGGAACTAAAGTTATTGAACAGAAATCAAATGTGTGACATACGTATGGATGGACATACAGACATCAGTAAAACCTAATGCCCCAGATGCCTAGTATGCAGGGGTAATAAAAACAGCTGTCCAACAACTAGTCGAGTATCTCTGTAAATCTTCAAACTTACAGGTAGATAATAGGAAACAATGGTCATGATCAAATGGTATTTAGATTTTCATCTACCTATGCAAAAATTACCTATCTGTGTATCATCACCAAACTTTTTGACTTGATACAATCTTATGTGATAAAATTGTCAGTTTGGACTTAAAACTGAATGCCACCACAAATGAATACTGAAATACATGATGAAACATAGATATCTAATTTAGTGCACACGACACGATTTCAGAATAACCTTCATCAGATATAATCAAAGGTCAAAGATTAGAAAGCCAAATACATTTGTAATATAAAATCTTTGGAAGCAAGAAACCCAAAGAGCCTAAACAATACAGTCAAAATCAGCTACAGAACAGTCAAAATCAGCTACTGAACAGTCAAAACCAGCTACAGAACAGTCAAAATCAGCTACAGAACAGTCAAAATCAGCTACAGAAGTCAAAATCAGCTACTGAACAGTCAAAATCAGCTACTGAACAGTCAAAATCAGCTACAGAAGTCAAAATCAGCTACAGAACAGTCAAAATCAGCTAGAGCAGTCAAAATCAGCTACAGAACAGTCAAAATCAGCTACTGAACAGTCAAAATCAGCTACAGAACAGTCAAAATCAGCTACAGAACAGTCAAAATCAGCTACTGAACAGTCAAAATCAGCTACAGAAGTCAAAATCAGCTACAGAACAGTCAAAATCAGCTAGAGCAGTCAAAATCAGCTACTGAACAGTCAAAATCAGCTACAGAACAGTCAAAATCAGCTACAGAACAGTCAAAATCAGCTACAGAACAGTCAAAATCAGCTACTGAACAGTCAAAATCAGCTACAGAAGTCAAAATCAGCTACTGAACAGTCAAAATCAGCTACTGAACAGTCAAAATCAGCTACAGAAGTCAAAATCAGCTACTGAACAGTCAAAATCAGCTAGAGCAGTCAAAATCAGCTACTGAACAGTCAAAATCAGCTACTGAACAGTCAAAATCAGCTACAGAACAGTCAAAATCAGCTACAGAGCAGTCAAAATCAACTACTGAACAGTCAAAATCAGCTACAGAACAGTTAAAACAACTACAGAACAGTCAAAATCAGCTACAGAACAGTCAAAATCAGCTACTGAGGTTACCTATGTCTGAGGAAGGTGAATCTTAGATTTAATAATAATTATATAATTTAGAAACTGAGAGTGTTAATAAACATCCATAATTAATTATCATAGTCTAGCTATTGCATACCTTCACATGTTATATGAGGATTACCAAAAAACCCTTGTTTACATCTACAATGTCTTTCACAACACTCAGTAATTATCATAGTCTAGTTATTACATACCTTCACGTTACATGAGGATTACCAAAGAAACCTTGTTTACATCTACAATGCCCTTCACAACACTCAGTAATTATAATAGTTTAGTTATTACCTACCTTCACATGTTACATGAGGATTACCAAAGAAACCTTGTTTACATCTACAATGCCCTTCACAACACTCAGTAATTATCATAGTTTAGTTATTACCTACCTTCACATGTTACATGAGGATTACCAAAGAAACCTTGTTTACATCTACAATGCCCTTCACAACACTCAGTAATTATCATAGTCTAGTTATTACATACCTTCACGTTACATGAGGATTACCAAAGAAACCTTGTTTACATCTACAATGCCCTTCACAACACTCAGTAATTATAATAGTTTAGTTATTACCTACCTTCACATGTTACATGAGGATTACCAAAGAAACCTTGTTTACATCTACAATGCCCTTCACAACACTCAGTAATTATCATAGTCTAGTTATTACCTACCTTCACATGTTACATGAGGATTACCAAAGAAACCTTGTTTACATCTACAATGCCCTTCACAACACTCAGTAATTATAATAGTTTAGTTATTACCTACCTTCACATGTTACATGAGGATTACCAAAGAAACCTTGTTTACATCTACAATGCCCTTCACAACACTCAGTAATTATAATAGTTTAGTTATTACCTACCTTCACATGTTACATGAGGATTACCAAAGAAACCTTGTTTACATCTACAATGCCCTTCACAACACTCAGTAATTATCATAGTTTAGTTATTACCTACCTTCACATGTTACATGAGGATTACCAAAGAAACCTTGTTTACATCTACAATGCCCTTCACAACACTCAGTAATTATAATAGTTTAGTTATTACCTACCTTCACATGTTACATGAGGATTACCAAAGAAACCTTGTTTACATCTACAATGCCCTTCACAACACTCAGTAATTATAATAGTTTAGTTATTACCTACCTTCACATGTTACATGAGGATTACCAAAGAAACCTTGTTTACATCTACAATGCCCTTCACAACACTCAGTAATTATAATAGTTTAGTTATTACCTACCTTCACATGTTACATGAGGATTACCAAAGAAACCTTGTTTACATCTACAATGCCCTTCACAACACTCAGTAATTATCATAGTCTAGTTATTACCTACCTTCACATGTTACATGAGGATTACCAAAGAAACCTTGTTTACATCTACAATGCCCTTCACAACACTCAGTAATTATCATAGTTTAGTTATTACCTACCTTCACATGTTACATGAGGATTACCAAAGAAACCTTGTTTACATCTACAATGCCCTTCACAACACTCAGTAATTATAATAGTTTAGTTATTACCTACCTTCACATGTTACATGAGGATTACCAAACAAACCTTGTTTACATCTACAATGCCCTTCACAACACTCAGTAATTATCATAGTCTAGTTATTACCTACCTTCACATGTTACATGAGGATTACCAAAGAAACCTTGTTTACATCGACAATGTCCTTCACAACACTCAGCATTCTTCCCACATTCACCGTCATCAAAACAAACTGAAAAAAAGTTGATGTATAAAGCATTCTTCCCACATTCACTGCCATCAAAACAAATAAACAAAAATTTGTGTATAACAAAACTCCTCTGAACCTAAACAGTGTCATCTAAAACAGTCAAACCTTTATTGTGATCACCTCTATTATAAAGCAATAACTTGTATTGTGTGACATTAATTTTAATTTCCCTTCAGAGTTCATTTCATATTAATTAGTGACTACCTGTCTATGTGACCCTATTCCAATGTTCCATCGGTAGGGCATGAAAGACAAGCTTGACTGCCCATTGATTGTACCGGCATGCAAGAATAATATGGTTCTTCCATATATATATATATAGGTAATAAGAGATTTAATATTCTTGAGATGAGATGAGTTGGTAAATTCCATCTTTTCCACAAGTAGAGAATAGTGGAATGAGAGTAAAAGATGTTAGACAGTAAATTTCAAACACTACAAAAAGATATTCAAATCTCTAAAAACTCCTTGTGAAAAAACCTATTTCTTCCATAAATGCAGTCCTCAAAATTAAAATTTGAATTTACTGGTCCGAATTAAATTATTAAATAAAAACTTGAAAATTGAGTGGTCCAAACAAAGTTTTACTGGTCTTGGGCAGGAGGACCGGTGGTAATTGTGAGGTCTTGGGCAGGAGGACCAGTGCTAATTGTGAGGACTGTGAACAAAGTTTTACTGGTCTTGGGCAGGAGGACCGGTGCTAATTGTGAGGACTGTGAATGATGAAAAAGTAAACATAATCTAAATAATTTTGAGAAAATTCATGCCACTTCTTACATAGTTTTAACTGATTGATTGATTGATTAATTGGTGCTTAACACTGACTTTAGCAGTATTTCAGCTATATTGTGGCATAAACAAATGTAATAAATTAATTTGCTCATACAAATTTCAATATATAACACTTAAAAGTTACCAGCTTTCTGTGTGGTAAAACAGATTTGAAATCGTCCATCACATCCTCGTTCTGTCCACAATCCTCCCCTTTTATCAGCTCCATATGTCACCTCCTCCTCACACAGGTCTTTCGAGTATTCCCTCATCAACAAAATGGAAGTTATGCCCTTGGAACGACGTATTCGACATACCCTTCTGCCCAGTGATTTTGGCCTGCATCTCACTGTTTTGCATATTATTTCACTCTTTTGCTCTGCTAATAAAAATAATTAACCATTACTTTTATAAAAAATTTAAAAAAACTTATTTTGAATATGCCAATATAGCTACCTATGCAATCAGTGCCTATCGCCACTGAAGTTGTGAGTTCAAATCACAACATTATGTGATAAAGTTTGTCAGTGACTTTAGACAGGTCGGTGGATTTCTCCGGTTTCCTCCACCAATAAAACTGACCGCCACGATATAACTGAAATATAGTTGAAAGAAACGTTAAACACTTCTAATAGCTTGATACTTTGTTACATAAAATCACCTTAACAAGACCTTTTGGCATTTATTTTTCGATTTAACAGAGAAAATCAGTAAAAATATTTTTTTTCAATTATGAGTCAATGCCATGTCATGAGGTTTGCAGATTTAATTTGGTTTTGGGGATGATTCTGATTTTCTAATATCTTGAGATTGATATTCATGTTTTCCTTTAATTTAAATCAAATTCGTAAAACTTGATTCATGAAATGTTGACTACCACTATTTTGCAATTATTTATATTCTTTATCAAACAGGATGCCAAGCATTGCCCAAGATTTTATACAACCATCACAAATGTTAAACCCCACTACTGAACTGTTTTATTCTAAAATAGGTTTTTGATACATTTGTGATGCTGTTCACTAGGAACTTATAACATATATTTTTAGCATTTGGAGTTTTTAAGTCAATACATGGCTTTACAATAGTTGTCTAACTGCATTGTAATGTTATTGCATAGTTGATAATGTATAGAATAAATAAAGTAAAACATATTATTATATAGATATCGATGAAATAGCGTGATTTCCGAGTTAAATAAAAACGATAATTTCACCAGTGAAATTACCATTTTTATTTCACTCTCGCTATATGAAGACTTCCAGTTTGAAACGTAAAAATTAGACGTTATTTGGCTTCGTGTACGCTTCAATTTGGATCAAATTTAACTAAAATAATATTTCAAGGCAAGCATTTTAATTATTTTATTGTCATGGGTGGGTGGCGCCATGTTTTTTCGAAGCGATACACATTATAGTATATCCCTACGCTATTCACGTAATATAGTGCAATTAAACTCGTTTTATATTAAATTCAATTCGAAACATTTTTTTTATCTATATAATAAATACTATAACTAATTGACGAGTTTCATTATCAAAAATATGTCATGAATGACCAAATAACACAGTAACTCACGAATATAAGTATTACATAATCATTTGTGAAGTGAAGTGTGCTAATCCTTTACGGTCTGCTGGTTTTATAAATTGGGACATGTGCCACTGAAAGTGAAATTTACTTTTAAAACGTACATGTATCTCTAAATAAAAAAATATTAATAAAATAGAAAACAAAATACTGACATATTAAATATATCATGGCTTACATACAACTGCATACATGCCAACCCTCGAGAGACTAAAGGCGGTAGGGGGGGGGGGGGTCTGAAATTTGTTTTTCAGAAGGACGCAAAATGGTGCATTCTGCTGCATTTTGGATATAAAATCTGTGTAGTCAAAACTTTAAATATAGTATGATAAAACCATGAAAAAATGGGAAAAAAATTCAGAAGGATGCAAAATGATGCATTCTGTTGCATTTTGGATAAAATCTGTTCAGTCAAATCTTTAAATATAGTATGAAAAAACCATGAAAAAATGGAAATTAGCATTTTACATATATTTATTTGTCAGTCATAACGTAAACGAGCCTTCTTTTTTTCTGGCGTTTCGGATATATTCATTCAGACATTGATCTGTTGATGTTTAGGAATCATATTAAAAGTTCAAAATGTAGTGCTTCAAAACTTTATTTTAAATACCGTTTCTGATTGGTTTAATGATAAAGAATTGACCAATGGAAGTTTTCGGTACAAATTAAGAGGGAAACGATTACAGAAAGGGCCAAAATAATTTGGATTTGTTTATACTTCGTAGAAATCTACAAGAATAATCGACATATGAACAATTCACGATAATTGTTTTTACATTTTTTCTTTTTAAATCGGTAGGCGGTAGAAGACTTAAAAATTCGGTAGACTACCGCGTTTAACTACAAATCGGTAGGGTTGGCATGTATGCAACTGTATACCTTCAAAATAGCTAGTGTGGTTTTTACTAGACAGCCCCGCATATGATCGGACCATCATGCCTAAATGCTAAAAACTGGAAGAAAATATCTATGTAATACCGACACCCAGAAGATGGATAAAATGACTTTATAATTATAAAATCATGCTTAAATTGATGATATCCACTCAATATTTCTATAAGAGTTTTATTAATTTCCCCGCCAAAAATATAAATCACCATTCTTTCCTTCAAAATAAATGATTCAACCTAAAATAATGATTTCGACCACGATTCTGCACTATACAGGGATTGCAATAAATTTTCTTTAATCATTAAATAGTTGTTGTATTTACACTGTAAGCGGTTTGTTCAGGTTGATGTGTACATTTTGTATTTCATTTTCTTTGTAATAAATATAAAAACGAGTCTCTGTAAAGTCCCTGTATAGTGAGAAACGAAACAGAAAACAGAAATCTCTAATTTAGTGTTCACAATGCGTTTCTGGAATAATCTACAGTAGTGATATTCTTGGAAGCATATATATATTTTTTTTTTATGTTGTACGTAACGATTTGTACTTCGGGTTATTTTCTTCCACAAAGCTTAACGGTCATAATTAGGTTCGATAACTCTGTAGTTGATTAATGATTTTGTTTCCAATAATTCCGACAGCTATTGACATAAAATGTTCCTTATATCTTCGAAAAGGTACAAAGAGGGAGAAGTGTCTAACCTCAAACGTAAACGCTTGTCACTGATTCAAGTTGTAAACAGTTTAACACATGGAATACAGAGTGAATACAGAGTGAAAATTCTAGATCTAGAGCCGTTGAATGTGTCGGATCACACATTTGTCATAGCGGACATGTCAGGAACGGTAACCAAGAAAAAGAGAAACGAAAACGTAATAATCAAAAGACTTGATTGGCGAAAATGTGACAAACAAATCTATCAGCAAAATATAGTTGAAAATTTAACCGAACTCGATTGTAGCAAAATAGACAGTGCGTCTGAGGCTGTGAATAAACTAGAACAACTCTTCCATAACGCTGGAAATGCTTCTATACCAAATCACAGAAAAACAGTTACCATAAAATCAAAGGGAAATGGTATATGGAATAGAGAGATTAGCAGCGCATCGTCAAAATCAAAGGAGGCTTTTCATCTCTGGAAACAGGACAAGGACAATACAGAATTAAAAACAAAGATGGTCAATACGAAGAGACAGTTGCGTAGTGCTCAAAGACGTGCCGAAGCATCACTCAGAATAGAAAAAACTGAAAAGATTATGAACGCTATGCAAAGTGATAACAAACTATTCCATCAATTGGTTCAGAACCAAAGAAAGCAAAAACCTAACGTTGACTTCATGATATTCAATGAACAAGAAGTAGATGATACTGATAAAATCCTAGAAGGCTGGAAAGACTATTTTTCAGAATTGTACAGTACGAACAATAGTGCAACGTTTGAATTAGAAAAAACTGGAGTTAGTAAAATTACAAAACGAGATACTTGAAAATTCAGAAAAAGATGGTACTCCTATAGAAATGGCAACACTAGAAGAAATACAAACCGTAATAAAGAAACTCAAAACAGGAAAATCACCTGACTCAAGTGGCATATCTGCAGAACACTTTCGATATAGCCCGGATGAGGTTATGCAGTTCTTAGTGACTATAGTGAATAAGATTTTTGAAGAGTTAGATATCCCAGAATCGACAAAATATGGTACTGTAACACCAGTCTTGAAACCGAATAAAGACAAAATTCACCCTGAGAATTATCGAGGGATTACTGTTACCAATACATTCTCCACAGTTATAGAGGGTATATTGAAGGAGCGAATTGAACCAAAATTACTTTTGTCTCAAAATAAACTTCAGAGAGGATTTACTCAAAAAGCATCATCCTTGAATACAGCATTTATTGTAACGCAAACAACAAACCACTACAGAGAAATGTCAAATGAACTATTCATTATCACATTAGACGCCCAAAAGGCATTTGATAAAGTGAACCATGAACTCTTATTCAATAAGTTATATCACGATGGCATACAAGGTGATCTGTGGATATTACTAAGGAATATGTACAAAAACCTTAATGTAAAGGTAAAGTGGAACAATGGCATATCAGAGAATGTTGAAGTGAAACAGGGAATAAGGCAGGGAGCAAAACTCTCAACAGTCTTGTATAAAAGATATAATAACAACATACTAAATGCACTAGATTGCTCGAACATGGGTGCTGAAATTGGAAACATCAGAGTAGTTGCCCCAACATGCGCTGATGACATCGCACTACTAGTCAGTACACAAAGTGAAGCTCAAGCCCTACTTGACATAGTCAGTGCCATCACAAGTAAAGACTTGGTTAAAATCAATCCAAGTAAGTCTGAACTTGTACCACTTACAAAAAGACACAGCGATTTTAGTTTGCGTATGGACACAGAAGAGATCAAACAAACAACAGAAACTAAACACCTGGGAATAAGAACAATATTGATATCGAAGATAGAATAAAACTAGCAAGGAGAACAATTTACGCACTTCTAGGACCCGGCCTTCACGCAAGAAGAGGAATGTCACCCGTCGTAGCCTATAAACTGTGGAAAACGTATGTCATATCACGAGTTTTATATGGCATTGAAGTCATGAACCATACTGCTTCTGACATTATCCAATTAGAGAAACTTCAGCGAAAAATATGTAGACAAATCCAGGGATTACCCGATAGAGTGGCAAATGTCGCAACATACAGTTTACTTGGAGTGGAACCAATTGAAGCTGTAATTGACAAAACCATCCTGATATTCTTTGGAAGTATCCTACAAAACAAAGACACTATAGAATATAGAATTATAGAGAGTCAGATCAGTATGGACAAACCAAATGGCAAAAGTTTTGCATCATTAGTTTATGACAAGCTCAGAAAGTACAAACTTCCAGATTTAATGAATCTGATGAAAAATCCAATATTTTATAAATGGAAAAGGCTAGTCAAACAACATATAGAGATCTACTGGGAAGAAGCCTGGATAGAAGAAAAACAAACAAAGTCAACTTTGAAATTCCTAAACTTACAACACCCACTTTTTGGAAACTCGCACCAAGTCTGGAAAACAGTGCCAAAAAACAGCATGGAAGTAAAGAAAGCGGAAGTAAAAGCGAGATTACTGACAGGAACGTATATGTTTAAAGAGACAAAAGCGAAATTTAGTAGGAATACGGATACTCCGCTCTGTGAACTATGTTATGAAGAAACAGAAGACGTTAAGCACTTCTTACTAATTTGTCCTACTCTCAATGACATAAGAGAAGAACACCTATATACGCTCAAATGCTGCCTAAACAACATCCAGGAAGGAGCTTATGAAGCTATATGTGAAAACAAACCACTAATGCAACTCATCTTTGACTCTTCTATGAGCATACTAAAAGGCATTGTCACTCTGACAAAAAGAAACCATATAGACATTGAACAAATAACAAGGACACTTTGCTACTGTCTGCATGTGAAAAGAACCCGGCTCAGTGCAAAATAAGTGCTATGACATTTATCAGTAAAAGAAAAAAGAACAAACTATTTTACCATTTTCATCCTGTATAAACTTTTTACCTGTACAAAATGGTGGAGGAAAACCGTGTGCCATATGTACATACTGAATTTGGTGAAGGTGTGACTGTACAGTTAAACAAAATTTTAAATACATAAATTTGATCCCGTTGGGAGTGCTCCTGAGATAGGAGGAAAATACCAGTAACAGTAACAGCATGTTGAAGCACACCAACAATCTATAAACATTGACAAAAATTTGACGATTATAAACAAAATTACTTGAATAAATACGATTATCACATATTTTATTGAAATAACGCCGAATTTGCATGTGTAATAAAAGCATAATTTGCGGCGTGTTATTTGCCTCCGGGGCAATAACATGTTATCTGCCCTCTTGTGAAGGGCAATAATATGTTATCTGCCCTGGCAAAATATGTGATAAGTAGATTAATACATGGTCTTTTTCATATTGCCCTTGTTATCAGCCCTCGACTGATATCGTCCCGGGCCGATATCAAGGTCTCGTGCTGAATACAAGGGCAATATGAAAAAGGCCATGTATTAATCTATAAATATCACTTATTGTTTACAGTGGTTTTCTCCAGGTACTCAAGATCAGGTTTCCTCCACCAATACAACTGACCGCCACGACATAACTGAAATATTGTTGAAAGTGGAGTTAAACACCATAATCCATAATCCACTTATTGTTTACATGTCCCTATCACTTCCGATACGACCCAATCTTGACGAAGGCATATTTTCAAATGTGGGAGTAAATTATATATATTAATTATTCCTAGTTCTAACTAAATTGGACGATACAAGATATAGATTCAGACTATTTTTAATGAACAAAAATATATCAGTGAATATGTACATGACACGACAATTTTCCCAGACTTTATTTAGAAAAGTTTATTTTGTCATTTCTTGATCTCCCCCGTGCATTCTTTGTTCAAATTTTCCAATTGCAAAATTCACAGGAATACGTCACCAATGTCACGTGATGACCATAATAGCTAGATATGGTTTGATGGATGTTATGCAGTATATTGGATGAAAACAGATTCACAGACACTGCCAGTACGTAGTAGAAACTTCAAAGCCTACAAAGCTGTACAATAAAATCAGAACTGTTTTTTCGGGGATAGACAGACTCCCACTACAATCGTTGATTTATATTAAAATTTAATGAAATGTGGAAACTAACTTACCACTGGAGGTTAAATCATCCACACATTTGGACAGATATAACGTACATACCAGAAAAACCCCTGCGATGGATGTATAGATGTCTGAAAATCTTAACCCTTGAGTAAAGTATCAGGGCGTGAACCCCACGTCGGAGGTGTTAGGCTTGTGGTCACTAAAACACTTGATTTTAACTTTTAAATGTCACTTTTAGACAAATAAATACTATTTCGGATATAATTGTATATTTTCACATGTTTAATTTTATTCATAATGTTCATTTCATAATATATGTGCTTGAGGACAGGATATATATGGGCTAGCCTTATGGTGCCCATATGCCGGGCACATGTGTTTCATTATGTAAAATATGACTACGAAACACGGGAGACTGTCAAGCTCTTTAAGAAAAAAACCATCCGTTTTGCCTGATAATTTTATGTCTATATAATGATTTTCAAAACAATCATCAAGTTTACCAGCGTTATCTAGTATTTCAAATCGGACTAATAGTTGACCCCTAGAATTGTATCTGTGCCTTCTTATATATATCATGCTAATATAATCCGTTTTAAATGTACATATACTTATGCATCTGTCACAGGATTGACACGACTTTGTAAACAATAGAAAAAAACCTTTCCATTTTAATACCTACATGTTGCATTCATGTAGGATTATTAAAATAACAATATCTAAACATTCTCGTATTTTGTATCGCAACATTTGTATTTAAGAATGCAAGGACATAGGAAATATTTTTTCCCAATGTTTATTGAATCATTATTCTCTACAAAAGCTTAAAATAAATTGTATTTTACCACGCATGTAAAACTATGTCTACTTTTGATTTTGCTAAGCCCGGCTCACTTTGATTCTAATATATTGCGTGTTACGGATAAACTTATTAATGTTTTAGTTGTACGAACTATGGACAACATCAAAAGAACTATATCTCCACACACAACGTAAATATGAAATCTAAAGGCGTTTTTATGTATATTTAGTCGCACTTACTTTTCACGTCACAAAAATTTCAACAGATTTTCCATGCTATTGGCATATACCAAAACAGTAAGATATTTTTGTTTGTTTGAAAAACACCATTCCTTCATATTACAAAATAAGATAAAATAAAAACGTTGAGATATTCTAAAATGAGACATATAATAAAGATATATATGTGTGTGTGTGTGTGTGTTACCATGAAATGTCACACTGTCTTATGGATAACTGATAAGTATATGTTAATACTGTTTCATTATAATGGTTATACCATTTTCATTATTAGCATGTGATAATATTTTATCAATTTTGAAAACTGCGGTTCCTTCAACCAAGAAACGTTTGAAGATACCAAAGAGGTAATCAGAAGACGTAAATCTAAGATACCAATGAGGTAATCAGAAGACGTAAATCTAAGATACCAAAGAGGTAATCAGAAGACGTAAATCTAAGATACCAAATAGGTAAGCACTTCCTGTAATATACGTACTGAATCTCAAGATATTACACCGTTTTTTTCTAAATCATTTTATGTATTTGCTACTTATGATTCAGAGTTTTACACTGTACTATCTGCGTTTGATGGATGTTCAGCACAATTTAAGCATGGTATCGATGTTGCTTCTTTCTACGATTTTGATATTTTATTTTGGAATGTTTCCAACAGTGTGGTATTTGTTTGTTTTTAATTTTATATTAACCGTTCCCTTTCATTTTATATTAACCGTTCCCTTTCATTTTATATTAACCGTTCACTTTCATTTTATATCAACCGTTCACTTTCATTTTATATCAACCGTTCACTTTCATTTTATATCAACCGTTCCCTTTCATTTTATATTAACCGTTCCCTTTCATTTTATATCAACCGTTCCCTTTCATTTTATATTAACCGTTCACTTTCATTTTATATCAACCGTTCACTTTCATTTTATATCAACCGTTCACTTTCATTTTATATCAACCGTTCCCTTTCATTTTATATTAACCGTTCCCTTTCATTTTATATCAACCGTTCCCTTTCATTTTATATTAACCGTTCCCTTTCATTTTATATCAACCGTTCCCTTTCATTTTATATTAACCGTTCCCTTTCATTTTATATCAACCGTTCCCTTTCATTTTATATCAACCGTTCCCTTTCATTTTATATCAACCGTTCCCTTGTCTTTGCAAGGTCCCCATTTATATATTTTTGTTTCGTATATACACAACATAGACTTCTTTGCTGCATTGTTTGTGGTCATCTACATCTTCAGTGTGGTGTTTTAAATGAGTGTGCAGAGAACAGTAGGTGTGAGCTATTCTCTGAAAGTGTCTACTGTTTGAGCTTGTATACAAGGTTCTGGTAGATTGTTCCATTGTTTAACTGTGTGTGGAAAGAAGGAATATCTGTATGTGTCTTTTGAAGTGAATATGTACATTAAAGTTTGTTGGTGAATTTTCTTGGTTCTTGAGTCAGCTGATATAAGGATTGTGCCTGATAATATCGCAACAAGTTGATGTACACATTTGTATATCATGATGATTCTGGTGCGTAGTCTGCATTCTGCTAGTGTTGGCCAGTTTAATGTACTTAGCATATCAGATACACTGATGGTGTTGTGATATCTGTTGCAAGCATACCGAGCACTTCGCCTTTGAACCATCTCAATTTTGGATACAGAATCTACTGTGTAAGGGTCCCAAACTGTTCAAGAGTACTCAAGCTTTGGTCGGACGAGTGTTTGGTATACCTGACATTTGATGTTCTGGTTTGCTTTTACATTGTAAGATACATGTACATGCAGATGGATAACGAAATTGTACTTTTAACAGGAAGATAGAAAATATCATCGTTGTTTAACAAGTATCAAATTATTAACTAAAAGTGATAGAGATACAAGTGGAATTCTTTGTTTACTATTAGACCATTTTGCCGATACCAAGTACACAAAGTTCGATATGAAATACCAGAACAGTGATCAGTCTTGTAAATATGTGTTAGGGGTATTGATTTTACCTGTGTTACTAGTACGATTTTCCAATTAAATTTTGGAACTGTTCTGACAGTGTAGTATTTTCGTTTTTCATTTTTTTTTTTTTCAACCATTTTGAAATTCGAATCTTTTAATGGAATGCTTAGAAAATTCAGAATGCAGATTTTAGGAAGAAAAATAGAAATGTTGTGGCAAATTGACAAATAAGAAATCAATTAACACGATTTTTTTATTATTATTATTATTATTACATTTCAATGTAATCATAAAAACCTTCGGTCATTTTTCAAGCATAAAGTCTAATAATTGGGATATATTTATAAAAAGCTAAATTAAAGTCATATTACCTGCTATGATTGATTCCCAAAACGCTATGGAAAACAGCAAAAGTAAACTCCGAAGTAGCATAACGACCCTGTCAATTTAGTCTAAACTCTTCAACAATACAATGGAAATTTAGTCATAACCAATTGGATTTCTGTAAATAGGAATATTTTGGTGATCATAGGTCGCACCTGTTGTTTTAATTACATGTACTTACACACTAAAATCAAAGAAGAGACGTGTACCAATGGTTCAATTCCAGTAATCTTTACCCACATTGAATGGTACGAAACCGTAATCGGTTTCATAGAAATGCGTAATGAATCGAGGAAAAGTAGGATTTAATGAAATTTTTCAATAAAAAGCCTACGTCATTACAGGTGTTTAGAAGCTTGTATATTTATTTGACTGTACTTGTGAACTATGTATTGAGTGTGAACCATCGACATGATTGAACGAATTGACTGAAATCAAACAAAAAACCGCTTGATATCATTCTACAAGCTACTAATCCTAGAATAAGCTTAATTATTTCATGGTTCAGCGAGCAGCAATGGTTGACAATAGACGAAAGTACTTTCAAATATGCTTTAATAAGCGAATGATTGTTGTTAAATGAACCAAATGAGCATTTTTCAGGAATATCATGACGAGAACAGGTTAGATTTCAATGAGATGGTGAGGGTTTCCTCATTGTTCATATGCTAAACCAACCCGCTTAGCTGGTTTTTCAAATGAAAAGTATATACATGTATCTACGTTATTATAACCATCACTTGGTGGACACCTCTTTAGGAGACTATTAGTCCTCGAGGGTGTCACCCGCCTAATATTCAGAGCATCGGCACTGATATGGATTTTATTAAATATATTTATGTCTGCATTGTACAGTTCCTAAATAATGTAATTTATTAAAACTTAGGTCAATCTCTCACAAGCAAAAATAACCATAGCTGATGTTAGTTATCTTGATTAGGTCCTGTAGTTTAAATAGTTATAAAACACTTATACATTGTACATTGTTTGGTTTTCTAATCTTTTGACATTTCACTAAGAGAGGAGGTTTGGACCCATAAAACTAGATTAACCCCGCCACTTTGTATTGAAGTGCCTGTGCCAAACCATAACAATGACCAGTCATGTATCTGTGTTGTCTAGGGGTATCGATTTTGTCTCTTTCTACGATTCTTGTCTATTACTTTGGAGTTGTTCCGACATTGTGGTCTTTGTTGTTTTTTATTTTTTTCCTGACGAAAGATATTTATAAAGCACGTCGTTCGCACTAAGTTAGATATCTACGTTGTCAATCAGTGTATATGGAATAGGTCTTGAAATCCTCATTTTTGTTGAATTCCAACTTTTTAAAAACATTTCATTGAAGAGTCTCGGGTCTATTATTGTTTTTGGAAGAGTACATATAGCAACCATACATTTCTGGAACCAGAATAACAAAGGTTGTCACATAGAACAACTTGATTGCTGCATGTTTTAATTCCAACTTGTAATTATCATGGAAGACTCTCAGACGTATTTTCTGGTAAAGAACCTAGCAATCATACATTTCTTGGACCAGAATAATAATTGAATAATTGAATTCAAACTTTCATACTTACCTGTTGAATTGGTCGGACTTCTGAAACACGCAGGTGTAGATAGGGAAAATTAACTTGGGATTTATAGGTTAATGCCAGCGCAGTATCAGTCAAGCTGATTTGGATCAAGGCTGAGAAACCCTTGCAAAAATTGGAGAAGTTACTAGCCAGGCCCCGAAAAAGAAATATCTCTCTCCTTCCACCAGGAAACGAAACGCTCAACGCATCAACCAGTGGAAGGCGACAAGGAATAAAGCCGTTGGTGACACTAAGGTAAACGCTCAAGCACAGACAGAAAATAGTAACTCCCAGATAGATGAAACAACATAAACTGACTAGCAACACAGTCACGATCAAGTCCTCCACAAACCACCTACAGTAACACAGTCACGATCAAGTCCTCCACAAACCACCTACAGTAACACAGTCACGATCAAGTCCTCCACAAACCACCTACAGCAACACAGTCACGATCAAGTCCTCCACAAACCACATACAGTAACACAGTCACGATCAAGTCCTCCACAAACCACCTACAGCAACACAGTCACGATCAAGTCCTCCACAAACCACATACAGTAACACAGTCACGATCAAGTCCTCCACAAACCACCTACAGCAACACAGTCACGATCAAGTCCTCCACAAACCACCTACAGCAACACAGTCACGATCAATTCCTCCACAAACCACCTACAGTAACACAGTCACGATCAAGTCCTCCACAAACCACCTACAGTAACACAGTCACGATCAAGTCCTCCACAAACCACCTACAGTAACACAGTCACGATCAAGTCCTCCACAAACCACCTACAGTAACACAGTCACGATCAAGTCCTCCACAAATCACCTACAGTAACACAGTCACGATCAAGTCCTCCACAAACCACCTACAGTAACACAGTCACGATCAAGTCTTCCACAAACCACCTACAGTAACACAGTCACGATCAAGTCCTCCACAAACCACCTACAGTAACACAGTCACGATCAAGTCCTCCACAAACCACCTACAGTAACACAGTCACGATCAAGTCCTCCACAAACCACCTACAGTAACACAGTCACGATCAAGTCCTCCACAAACCACCTACAGTAACACAGTCACGATCAAGTCCTCCACAAACCACCTACAGTAACACAAAGAAG
This sequence comes from Bathymodiolus septemdierum, assembly GCA_963383655.1. Lineage (NCBI taxonomy): Eukaryota > Metazoa > Mollusca > Bivalvia > Mytilida > Modiolidae > Bathymodiolus > Bathymodiolus septemdierum. Next base: position 36,882,887 of record OY726524.1, on the reverse strand, counting down.
GTAGCGATCGACCCAGACTACAACTACAATAACAGGCAGATCATTGACGCCTACGAAATATCTGAACACAAATCCCAGAAACCCTGAAGAAAATGTACATCTGTACGAAGTCCGTACATGAGAGGTAAAATATGCTACAAGACAGAATTTGAAGACGGATCGGTGTCTTTCTCGGAGGCATTAGATCCAGACGACCCATCACTAATAGATCTCCATCCAGATTATAATACAGATACACACATTGGTGACAGACCACCGACACCTACACAACAATGGGACGAAAGATGTAAGCTAAAGGCTAGCAGAAAGAAGAGTAATCTGTCAGCAATACATAATTAGGTTAGTCGGACGTTAAGCACCCATAATTAATCAATCATACCTACTATTTCTTTTCCGAAAGGTCTCTAGAAACCATGCATTTCTGAAACCAAAAGAACAATAGCAGCGACATGGAAAAACTTGATTACAAAATATTATGATTCCAATTTTGGTAAATACTGTGGAAGCTGCGACATGTAATACATATATGTAGTATTTGAAATGCAACTTTGATAAATGGATACCAGACATTAATGCTGTGGATAAGTGCCTAACAACTATACGTTTCTTGAACTAGAAGAGTAATAGCTGCGACAATGGAACAATTTACATGCAAAATATTTGAATTCCAAATTATGTAAATATCCTGGAAAATCTCAGACCTATCTTTTGCTTTGTTTATAATTGAGAGAGTACATTTGAAATATTGTAAGCTTCTACTAAATCTCAAATCTTCAACTCCAAATTGTATGATTTATGGTGAATTGGGACGTTACCCCCTCTACATAGATATAAAACAGCGGATGGTGAAATACTGGACCAAACTTATAACAGGAAAACAGTCAAAAATGTGCTCTGTTGTGTATCGTTTAATGTACCATTTATGTAATGCACAGAATGCAATTTTTTCTTGGTTAAACAGTGTAAAAACTATTTTAGATGAATGTAGTTTTTCGTATATTTGGGAAACACAAATTTCCATTAGTGAAATCTGGTTAAAATTCAAAGCAAAAATGAGATTGCACGATCAATTCCAGCAGACATGGCGAGAAACATTACACAATTGTTCTAAAACCCTAAATCATTGTATTTTTAAAGAAACGTTTATTTTTTAACAATATTTTGATATTTTAGACGAAAAAGATTTCTTAACTCTATGTAAATTTCGAACAACAAACCATAAACTGCCAATAGAACATGGAAGATGGAATAATATACCGCGCGAAAATAGAAAATGTAATTTATGTAATTTAGAAGAAATTGGTGATGAATTCCATTATATTTTAAATTGCCCATATTTTAAGCAATATAGAGATATTTATATCAAGAAGAGATATACAAAAAGACCAAATATTATTAACTTCTTGGGGATTATGGCGTCAACAAATAGACTGAATCTGACTAATCTATGTAAATTTATACGGATCATAAATGAAAGGGTGTGTCCTCCTAGCTAACTGTTCTCCTGTGTTCTAATATTGTATATATATTGTATATATTGTATATAATTGTGTCTATGTCTTCTCCGTTCCTATGTCATTTGGTGATGAGAATAAAGATATATATAAAGAAAAATGTTTGAAGATAAAAACAAATATTTGGTCATTATTACATCAAAATAATACTAATGAGATAATTATTGAAGTTTTATTTAAAGTCGGCAAGACACAAACAATATAACATAAGCTCGCAATGAACTTTTGAACCGACATGTAGCAATACTGATACCGGTATGTGGTAGAACACATTTCTAACAAGGTAACGATTTAAAAAAAAATATACACTGAACCGCAAAAGAAACGTCGCATTTAACAAAATTATTTTTAATACCGAAATAATCATTAAAAATGTTATTTTTGAAAATATATGTGTTAATTAACACACAAGGTAAACGTCAGCCACATTTAAAAGGAATTTCCGCTTGGGTGATTTTTATTTGATGTTGTAGAACACTCGAATCTCCCGCCCTTCGTGGGACACACTTTGCAGTAACAATTTTGAATGGTTAAATGCTCATGATTTTCGTGCTTCGGTATGGGTATAAAAGGTTTGAAAATTTCAATGATTGTCAGTATCAGTTTTGACACCGAAGCTATGCCACATTTGAATCCACAACAGAGAGAACAAGCCATAGGTAGACTGCATGCTGGGCAACCTGCTAGAGTGATTGCCAATGACTTCAACTGTAATGTCCGGACAATTGAACGTCTGCGGGTACGTTACAACGCCACAAACAGCACGAATGACCGACCACGCTGCGGTAGACCACAGGTTACAACCGCTCGCCAGAACAGGTTAATGGTCCGTCAACATTTGCGGAATCGGTTCACCAGAGCTACTGAAACTGCACGACAGACTGTTGGAACACATCAGCGACCAATAAGTGCTGATACGGTTTGCCATCGATTAGTATGCCAGCAATCTAAGATGTTACCGTCCTGCCAGGGGATCTGTCCTTACGCCCCGACACCGACAAGAGCGTCTTCAATGGGCATTGCAGCGACAAAATTGGCGTAACCAGCAGTGACGTAACGTCATCTTCTCTGACGAAAGCCGTTACTGCATCTCAACCGCAGATGGCAGAACAAGATTGTGGAGAAGGCGAGGAGAACGATATAATGACAACTGCATGATGGAAAGGAATGCCTGGGGCGGTCCAAGCATCATGGTATGGGGTGGCATCGGATTCAACGTGAAACTTGGTCCAGTTATCTTCCAGAATCTTGGCCAGGGGAGAGGCAATGGAGTAACAGCTGCCCGTTAAATCGATCAAGTTCTGAGACCGCATGTTGTGCCGCATTTCGCACGTCATCAAAACAAGACGTTCCAACAGGATAATGCGCGTGCGCATACAGCCAGGGCAACACGAGACTTCTTGCAGCAGAATAACGTCAATGTTATGAACTGGCCAGCTCTAAGTCCAGATTTGAACCCTACTGAACATCTGTGGGACGAAATTCAGAGACGGTTGAATGAAGAGCAGCCAAGCCCGACAACTGCAGCTGAACTTTCGGTAGGGTTTCAGAGAGTTTGGGCACTTATTCCTATGGTATTCATCAATCGCCTTGTCAACTCTACGTATCGAAGATGTGCTGCTGTGATTAACGCTGGTGATGGACATACTCGTTATTAACGGAAGTGGAATTAAAGCATCAACATGTTGCGGTTTTGCTTTATTGAGACATTCGATATAACTTCATAACATAGAGACAAAAAATCCTCCATTCAAACAATGTAAAACGAATTTATTTTATGTTTATTGTATTTCAAAATAAATGTCTGTGATTCTGTAATTTGTTGCGACGTTTCTTTTGCGATTCAGTATATATACTTTTTATATAAAAGTAAAAACAATATGCAAAATGGTTTTCAAAAAGAAGTAGCACGTTGGAATCGAGGTAACTAGAACATGACTGCATGTAAATGAATTGTAGTGTGTATTGTGAGACTCTGCCCGGGGCATTTCCTGTCAGGTATTAAATACGTGTATCATGTACTATTATACTGACTGTTTATATTAATTTGCCATGTTTCATTATTTGTCACACAATGTAGTTTGATGACCACAAAGGATTTAATTTGAAAAATCAACTATGAAAAAGAAAATTTAAAATAAATAAATAAATAAACCGCCGAAAATCACTTTAGGTTAGTAAGCGGATTTTCATATACAAACGTGAATTTAAAAACCTGTCGATATAGGAATTTTTGTGCGTTTGCACTTGTTTTTGTGACTGAAACACGCTCTATTGCTTTTCAATAAATAAATTTGATCACATATTGGATAAAAATGCATTAGTTCTGTCCATTTTTTTCTTTTGATGGATTTAAATAAAATCGCGTAAGCAGAAATTACGGAATTTGAAACACAACAGGAAACGTTTTAAAAATATGAATCCTATACCAAATTTTGTCATCCCTCTTATAAGTTATTTCAGAAAAAAAGAAAGTCACTCCCGGCCCCATTTTTCCATTCATAATTTCAATCAAATAGAAATCAAATTTATGAGGTTTTAAATATTAATGCATGCATTATTTTTATTATATTTCAGGTATGACTATGACCTTTGGGGTTGCAGAAAGAGATGTAGAGGCTTAGAATTTGGGCAATATTGATCTAACGAGTCTTACGAAAATGCGCACAAAGTTGCTAAGCGGAATAGCAGGAAGCAAGCAGTGGTTATAGAAAAAAAATGCAAGCCTACACGAGAGAAAAAGATAGATTTTGTTGGGATTAGGGCTTTAGCACTAAGATTATTTTTTAATTGTGCAACAACAATTTAGATTCTTTTTGAATGATTTGTATACATAATGAAGACTGTCTTGGTCTATATTTGGTCAGAGGGTGCTGCTTGTGGCTGTCGGTACAGTAACTGGTCTACTTTGGTTTCTATACGTTGTTGCTGGAGTTCTAAGTCGGTCACTCGTCTCAGAACTAACAAACTTCCTGTCCATGGTATCGAAGGCCCTCTGTATAGACACCACTGCTGAGTTGATTGGCCCAAGCTGGTTGGCAGGGAAGGAAGGTCTGGCTGGGCTGTTCTAGGTGTAATGGACGTAGTACTTGTTGGTGGTTGTTGTGGTGCTGGAGGTGTGGATTGCACCCTTTTGCGTTGTTTGGCGGGTTTGGGTTTTCTGATAGTTGGTAGGGGTGACTGGTGGAAATCAGGCGGCGTTACAACTTTAACAACTCTGGCTGCTGGCTTGCCACTCTTTGTCAGGGTTCTGATGGTCTTTGACCTGGTACCCCTGGGTCTGACTGGTGTTACTCTTGAGACTTTTGGAGTAGTGGGAGCTGGTCTAACCCGTCTTCGTATAGGTGGTGGCGGGGGAGGGCATGGCTCACTGCAGTAGGACTGAGCATCTTCTGGAGGGTTGCTGGGTACCACTGCCTCATCACTGGTCGATGCAAGGACAAAACGTTCATCTTTCCGGGTTGCATAGGTCTTTGCTGACATGGCTATGTAGTCCCCCGCAGCTAGGACGATGGCATCACAGGTGTCGTCATTTTCACCCCATCTGACGGGATAAACCTCATTCAGGCGGACTCGACTGTCTGTTACTATGTGCATCTTCTGGCGGACCACTACACTACCATCATTTACGAAGCGAACGACAAAGTCGGACTGCTCTCGGGTCAAGGTTCGCAGAGACATGTTGATACTGAAAAACTGTGATGTTAGTTTTCTAGAAATTAGGACTTGAATGACGATAAACTACTGCGTTTCTTAATTTATACTGAGTGTTTTTTTAGCAACGCCTTTTCTTAACACCTTCCCTAAAGTCAGTAGATTTTGGATGTAAGCAGAACGGCCATTGGCCGAAAGCACAAGAAATCAGTGAAAGGACTTGACATGTGAAATGTGAATTCCAAGATGCCCCGTATGGTTTCACCACCAAATTAACAGATGCCATGTCATATCTGTATATTGTATACCATCGACGCATTTATGATCATTTATGGCTTTGTGCAAAAATGTATAGGGTTGACACATGTAACTTGCTGTTAGCATAAGATTGAATACCTATGGATATGCAGAAGTTAAATTAAGGAAAATGGGATGAAATAACAAAGAAATTTTATTGAAAATAAATATGTAAACAGAAAGTTGATTAATTCATAAATTAAAACAGGGTGTCAAGTCCCTATAAAATCCTATAACTTCATTTAAATTTGGAGATCCCTATATTTTCCCTATTATTCTTTAAAACCCCTATAAAGCCCTATATATATAAAAAAAAATCATTGAAAAAAATGTAGTCATAAAAATAATACTCTGCGTGAATCATAAATTATCGCATTTTATACAAGTACAGTTTATATGTATAATAATAAGCTTAATAATATTAAATGCTGTTTCTAGAAAAGTACCTCATAGCTGTATTCTATCTGGTGAACCCAAGGCAGCAAAATTTAAGCCATACATATAGAATAGATACATTTTGTAGCTTCTTGTTTATAGGACAGTATTATGCAAATAAAATTGCTTTGTACCTTCTTTCGACATTATCAATATCATATAATTGTGTAGTATTTTGTTCCTTTTAATTGTTCATGTTATGAAGAGTTACTTTATAATGAAAGTTGAAAATAAGAAATAAATGGGAGGAAAGGAAATGGCTGTAGAGGAGGAGGAGGCCATTGCTAAAGTTTATATTATATTTGTAGCATGTTAAGTACGGTCCATATAATTACCCAAAGCGAAACAAATTACTAAAAATCAACAAAAAGTTAATTTTATCTCCTCCTCCCAAATTGCCGATTCCCAGTTTGCCGAATCGATTCCCAAATTGCCGACATATGAAAAATTTTATTATTGCAAGTAGAATAATGCTTCTAATTTATGAAGGAAAATTGTAAATAATTAAATAAATATTTCTTTTGAAATGGTCCGACATACCAGGGAGTTTAGATTATAGCATTCGAGCTCAAAAGGATATACGGTGGATTAGTCCTGCAGACAACCATGATTTCTGTCAAGATGAATGATGCCAAGAAATAATTTCAAAACATATGCTCTGTGAATAATAACTAGCATAAACATGAGAGAATACACATTTTTTTGTTTTGTAAATATGCCCCAAATTTGTTTGGAGTTAATTAATTGCCGATCATTTATTAAAATCTACCATAATCACCTAGCTTGGATATTGTGGGTATAGTACTAGTTCATTTTTAGATTACCGAAATCATCAATCAGTTCTAAATAATTTGCTATTTAACGACAATTTTCCGCATTGTTTTTCTTTCTTACTTAGTAAAACTCTAAAAAAAAAAAACATTTACTTATTTATAGTTTTTTTCCATTGTTCTTCAATTGTTTCATGAGCCTTGTTGACACCAAAGCTTGTGTTTTTCAATGGATTTCAATCAAACTTGTAAATATTAATCGTTGAGATTGTATGAATGTTTATTTTCAATGTCAATGGTCAAATGTCAAGGTCAAAGTAACATTTTGCGGTCCTTAGATAAACTTAAGTAGTTACATATATGTATATCGAATCAAGAGGTCATGAAAAACCGCGATTCTAGTGATAATCAATCTCAAAATCCAGACAAGGCCAAGATAGCAATGACAAAGACGAAATTCAACTCTCAAAAACTTGAAATTTACACAACAGAAACTAAAGAGTAACCAGCAACTCAGACTCTGCCAAATATGTGGAACTTAAACCAGATGCACCGGTTGGGTAAGTGTTCTCTGCTTTTCATGAAACACCACCACGTTGCTCGTGTCATAGTCAGGTAAGACATTGCTCATGTCATAGCCCGGTAAGACGTTGCTCTTGTCATTGTCCGGTAAGACATTGCTCATGTCATAGTCCGGTAAGACATTGCTCGTGTCATAGTCCGGTAAGACGTTGCTCTTGTCATAGTCCGGTAAGACATTGCTCATGTCATAGTCCGGTAAGACATTGCTCGTGTCATAGTCCGGTAAGACGTTGCTCATGTCATAGTTCGGTAAGACGTTGCTCATGTCATAGATCGGTAAGACGTTGCTCATGTTATAGTTCGGTAAGACGACAGAAAAAGCTACGAGTTAATTAGGAAACTAATCAGTTCTAAATTGAAAAAAAACTGCACTGTCCTTGCACCACAAAGTGGTCCTCTAAAATTCAACATTTATTCTTCGTAATTCGAAACCGACTAAACATTATAAAAACATGCGAATGTAAAATAACAACAAACGAAGTTATCGTTTCCGTAGAGATGTTCTTAAGATATTCTATTAAGATATCATCGTGACTCTTGTTAACTGTGGCTTCATTTAATTTCGATAGGTACCAATTTTCCAACGACCTGCCCACGGTTTATTCTATTATTCTATAAAAGATGATCTGGTAGAATTCCACAAGCCACGAAAGTGAGTATCCACAACTTGCCATTTTTTTTCAGATAACGAAAATTGATACCCACAAAAATAATTGAATCCACAGTAATCGGATTTACTATAATAAATGATGCATTATTACGTACTCTGTATGCGTATATGTACGTACTGAAATGTGCACGAATAATAAATTTGTTTCGACACTGATATGAAAATGTCTAGATCGATTGTATTGATTTTTTTTTATTTATGGTGTTTTAACGCCACTTTCAACAATATTTCAACTATATCATGGCGACCAGTTTGTATGTCAGACTAATATGCATCTGATAATGTGAATCGAAAACGCTTTTAAATTTTGTGGTAAACTGATTCACTTTTACAAAGAACGGATTTCTTTTCATTTTTATTGTGAAGATGGAAAACGTGGGGCTGTCAGTTGACTTTCATTGAACGCTGTGGAAGTCAAGCAGACCTCTCATTTACTTGATGTCTACAGGTTTCGGTTGTTCCTCTGACAGTTCGATGGTTTCTTGAGGATTTTCCGCTTTCCTTTATCTTTAATACAGCCGGTTTTGTACATAGTGCATGTGCATCGGCATCAGTGGTATCTGGGGCTACTCGACTAGATAATATGTATAGTTGTCCAGGTCGGTATTCCCCGTTACAGAGACTTTTAATGTTTGGGGTTGAATTTGTCCCCCGGTCCGTGGTACTTTTCCCCGTTTGCACTACACTGTAAATAATGTTCACATCACTGTAGGGATGATCATGGAGTGGCATGTAAGTATTTCTTGCACCCCCTTTTAAGCTGTTAGACCAGACGCATAGGCCCTGAAGTCCGACTCTGGAGATACTACAAAAACCCTGACAAGAATGCCTGGATATCCTTCTTACCTCATTTATTGAGGGTGCTCCTTATTGAAAAGAGGATTCTACCTGGCATAATGGTCGTTGATAAATTTTTAATTTGTTTGTTTTGACGAACGGTTCATAAATCTTATACATTAAATTTTTGTCCTGAAGAATGGTTCATAAATCTTCTTATACATGCATATCAGTATACAATTCTGCTTAGACTTTTTCATCACTTCTCGTTCCATTCATGTTGTTCTTATTGGATTTTAGTATATTTTCGTTTCGTTTTGCATTTTAGTATATTTCGTTGCGTTTCGCATTTTAGTATATTTCGTTTCGTTGCGTTTCGTTTCGCATTTTAGTATATTTCGTTGCGTAATATTTCGTTTCGTTTCGTTTCGTTTCGTTCGTTGCGTTTCGATTTCGTTTCGTAGCTTAGTACAACCCGTTTACTTAGCGGCGAAGCAGCAACTATCAATTTTATAATTTATGGCGTGACTCGACCGGTGTCCGAACCAACGATCTATCGCACTCGAGGCTAGAACGGTAACCTTTACACCACCGATGCGGTTCAAACTTAATACATTTACATCCATCTATTATCACATTCGAAGGATTGTTTCGTCTGTATATCACAAAAAATATTTAAAACAGTTGTTAGTGGTATCGGTAATTCACACTTCACACGAGTAAGAATTATATTAAAAACATTTGAAGTAAATAAACGTTAGAGAAAACGGAAGGAGCAATCAAGAATGGACAATCCAGGGACACTGGCAATATTGGGTGCAAGGCACACAACACAACCCAGAAAACTAAAAAGATGAGCAACACTGGGCGTTAACCTATGTACTCATATATATAGTCAAGTTCGGTAAAAGTCTTGTAGGTGAAAGAGGAAAGAAATAATTCCTCTAAAAAGGAGAAGATCCATTGTCATTTGAGATATGAATATTGTAGCAGCAATGACAACATTATAGAAATATTGTTTGGGCGTGTACTGTATGCTTCAAACACATTAGGTTGTTTGGGCGTGTACTGTATGCTCCAAACACATTAGGTTGTTTGGGCGTGTATTGTATGCTTCAAACACATTAGGTTGTTTGGGCGTGTACTGTATGCTTCAAACACATTAGGTTGTTTGGGCGTGTACTGTATGCTTCAAACACATTAGGTTGTTTGGGCGTGTACTGTATGCTTCAAACACATTAGGTTGTTTGGGCGTGTACTGTATGCTTCAAACACATAAGATTGTTTGGGCGTGTACTGTATGCTTCAAACACATTAGGTTGTTTGGGCGTGTACTGTATGCTTCAAACACATTAGGTTGTTTGGGCGTGTACTGTATGCTTCAAACACATAAGATTGTTTGGGCGTGTACTGTATGCTTCAAACACATTAGGTTGTTTGGGCGTGTATTGTATGCTTCAAACACATTAGGTTGTTTGGGCGTGTACTGTATGCTCCAAACACATTAGGTTGTTTGGGCGTGTACTGTATGCTCCAAACACATTAGGTTGTTTGGGCGTGTATTGTATGCTTCAAACACATTAGGTTGTTTGGGCGTGTACTGTATGCTTCAAACACATTAGGTTGTTTGGGCGTGTACTGTATGCTTCAAACACATTAGGTTGTTTGGGCGTGTACTGTATGCTTCAAACACATTAGGTTGTTTGGGCGTGTACTGTATGCTTCAAACACATAAGATTGTTTGGGCGTGTACTGTATGCTTCAAACACATTAGGTTGTTTGGGCGTGTACTGTATGCTTCAAGCACATTAGGTTGTTTGGGCGTGTACTGTATGCTTCAAACACATTAGGTTGTTTGGGCGTGTACTGTATGCTTCAAACACATTAGGTTGTTTGGGCGTGTATTGTATGCTTCAAACACATTAGGTTGTTTGGGCGTGTACTGTATGCTCCAAACACATTAGGTTGTTTGGGCGTGTACTGTATGCTCCAAACACATTAGGTTGTTTGGGCGTGTATTGTATGCTTCAAACACATTAGGTTGTTTGGGCGTGTACTGTATGCTTCAAACACATTAGGTTGTTTGGGCGTGTACTGTATGTTTCAAACACATTAGGTTGTTTGGGCGTGTACTGTATGCTTCAAACACATTAGGTTGTTTGGGCGTGTATTGTATGCTTCAAACACATTAGGTTATTTGGGCGTGTACTGTATGCTCCAAGCACATTAGATTTGATAATTCCGTCTTAGTGTCAGGTTATAGAGCGATGATTTACAGTTCACAACATCGTATAAAATAAATCGATTATTTATCTGATCTGGGTGAGTGAGTGATTGTTGTGTAACGTATAATGAGTAATTCCTCAGCTTTATCATATATATATATAATGATACATACATGTATAACGATAACATACATAACACGATGTCCTTTAAAACATCAAGAGAATAGTACTATTAATTAACTGGTAACATTATCAAATAGATACTTTACGACGTTTTAAATGCAAATATTAAATAATTTTACCTGTGTCCATTTTGTCAAGCAGAGCCGGTCTTGTCCCTTTGCTGATCTAAAGCAGTTTGTTTTTATCTCTTTAATTTGGTAAAGACCCGCACGTTTTGTTTATCTCTTTAACTTGGTAAAGACTCGCACGTTTTGTTTATCTCTTTAACTTGGTAAAGACCCGCACGTTTTGTTTATCTCTTTAACTTGGTAAAGACCCGCACGTTTTGTTTATCTCTTTAATTTGGTAAAGACCCGCACGTTTTGTTTATCTCTTTAACTTGGTAAAGACCCGCATGTTTTGTTTATCTCTTTAACTTGGTAAAGACCCGCACGTTTTGTTTATCTCTTTAACTTGGTAAAGACCCGCACGTTTTGTTTATCTCTTTAACTTGGTAAAGACCCGCACGTTTTGTTTATCTCTTTAACTTGGTAAAGACCCGCACGTTTTGTTTATCTCTTTAACTTGGTAAAGACCCGCACGTTTTGTTTATCTCTTTAATTTGGTAAAGACCCGCACGTTTTGTTTATCTCTTTAACTTGGTAAAGACCCGCACGTTTTGTTTATCTCTAACTTGGTAAAGACTCGCACGTTTTGTTTATCTCTTTAACTTGGTAAAGACTCGCACGTTTTGTTTATCTCTTTAACTTGGTAAAGACCCGCACGTTTTGTTTATCTCTTTAACTTGGTAAAGACCCGCACGTTTTGTTTATCTCTTTAATTTGGTAAAGACCCGCACGTTTTGTTTATCTCTTTAACTTGGTAAACACCCGCACGTTTTGTTTATCTCTTTAACTTGGTAAAGACCCGCACGTTTTGTTTATCTCTTTAACTTGGTAAAGACCCGCACGTTTTGCTTATCTCTTTAACTTGGTAAACACCCGCACGTTTTGTTTATCTCTTTAACTTGGTAAAGACCCGCACGTTTTGTTTATCTCTTTAATTTGGTAAAGACCCGCACGTTTTGTTTATCTCTTTAACTTGGTAAAGACCCGCACGTTTTGTTTATCTCTTTAACTTGGTAAAGACCCGCACGTTTTGTTTATCTCTTTAACTTGGTAAAGACCCGCACGTTTTCACAACTTAATGTTACGGTGAATTAAAAGAAAAATGAGAAAATCTATGGGTGCGTCCCGAAAACTGGACACACCTAGGAGGCACTGTAGTTGTTTCTGGGCAACAATAACCTTAATATCAGTCACTCGCAACATTTAGAAACGTGAAATTATTGATAGTGATTATGTGAAAATACACTAATTTAATGAATTATAGAAATATGCTTTGTTATTTAGTAATTGCAAAGATGTGACAACTGTTCAAACATGCAAACAAGATATTACATTATAGTACATATTTTATCATCTTAAATCGCTAAAATGCGTGAGCTTTCGGGGGAGGGGCTATGTACTCGGAAACACACCTTAACCCAGTTCATCACAGGCCGTTCGTCCCTTTTCACTTTGTGCGTACACTTTCCTCTATAATATATACACCCGTATATATATATATATACATACGTCTGAAAATTAAACCAAACAGTGTTAGAATTAGATTTTAGAGCTGTCAAATTTTTGTTCTTCCCTCGACGGGATTTGAACCCACACCATTGATACACTGCAGCACCATTCGCTTAGCCTTACGTCCAGCGCCCTAGACCACTCGACCACATCCACTCCCATATATATATATTATAAAAAAAATATGATATTAATTTTTAAATAACTCTATATGAACAGATTAAAAACACCAAAACAATATCAGTGAACATATATAGAATATAAATTACATTTATTAACTAATACTTACACTTGTGTAATTAAAAGTTTATATGACTACGATACTATACAATTTAAATGAGCGAAAACAATGGCAGTGGTTTCGTGTTTCAGAAATATAAACAGTTATTGAATCGCTTATTTTTATGCGTATTTCTTTTTATTCAAAATGGCGTCAACAAAGGAATAGTTAAAATGAAAACATTATTGTTATTCTGTAGTATTCTAATTATACAAGATATAACTGGTAAATATTTCTCGTTTGAGGTGAGGGACGGTTTAGGCTGCTATAGTGTGGTAGGTGGATTGACGTCCATACTGTTCACTAGAGCTTGTGTTGTATTGTTATTTTAACATGTCGACTATAAATAAAACTGAACTTATATTATTTACAATCAGTACACACGGCTATACTAAATCGGGATAGTGTGGTGGTGACATTTATGCATACTCAATATAACTTAATGACATGATCCTTTACTTACATAACGTCGGTGGATCTGTCCGTGTTTCTCAATAATAACCCGAATCGCATATTAACTAGTAGTGTTGATTGTGGAGTTGAACAGCGATAATCATAATGTCAGTTCTTAGTACGAACTTTTATTACACGTTTAAATTAGTTCTTATTTTATATACTGGTATAATAAAGACATACGTACTTTATATTCGGCGGAGAAGGCTGGAAGATACTACTTATAATAAAACAAAAATCAACAAATATCACAATGTCGGAACAGTTCTAGAAAGTTAATAATACGAAAAACAACAAATATCACAATGTCAGAACAGTTCTAGAAAGTTAATACTACGAAAAACAACAAATATCACACTGTCGGAACAGTTCTAGAAAGTTAATAATACGAAAAACAACAAATATCACAATGTCAGAACAGTTCTAGAAAGTTAATAATACGAAAAACAACAAATATCACACTGTCGGAACAGTTCTAGAAAGTTAATAATACGAAAAACAACAAATATCACACTGTCAGAACAGTTCTAGAAAGTTAATAATACGAAAAACAACAAATATCACAATGTCGGAACAGTTCTAGAAAGTTAATAATACGAAAAACAACAAATATCACACTGTCAGAACAGTTCTAGAAAGTTAATAATACGAAAAACAACAAATATCACACTGTCGGAACAGTTCTAGAAAGTTAATAATACGAAAAACAACAAATATCACACTGTCAGAACAGTTCTAGAAAGTTAATAATACGAAAAACAACAAATATCACACTGTCGGAACAGTTCTAGAAAGTTAATAATACGAAAAACAACAAATATCACAATGTCGGAACAGTTCTAGAAAGTTAATAATACGAAAAACAACAAACATCACAATGTCGGAACAGTTCTAGAAAGTTAATACTACGAAAAACAACAAACATCACAATGTCGGAACAGTTCTAGAAAGTTAATACTACGAAAAACAACAAACATCACACTGTCAGAACAGTTCTAGAAAGTTAATAATACGAAAAACAACCAATATCACACTGTCGGAACAGTTCTAGAAAGTTAATAATACGAAAAACAACAAATATCACACTGTCAGAACAGTTCTAGAAAGTTAATAATACGAAAAACAACAAATATCACACTGTCGGAACAGTTCTAGAAAGTTAATAATACGAAAAACAACAAATATCACACTGTCAGAACAGTTCTAGAAAGTTAATAATACGAAAAACAACAAATATCACACTGTCGGAACAGTTCTAGAAAGTTAATAATACGAAAAACAACAAATATCACACTGTCAGAACAGTTCTAGAAAGTTAATAATACGAAAAACAACAAATATCACACTGTCGAAACAGTTCTAGAAAGTTAATAATACGAAAAACAACAAATATCACACTGTCAGAACAGTTCTAGAAAGTTAATAATACGAAAAACAACAAATATCACACTGTCGGAACAGTTCTAGAAAGTTAATAATACGAAAAACAACAAATATCACAATGTCGGAACAGTTCTAGAAAGTTAATAATACGAAAAACAACAAATATCACAATGTCGGAACAGTTCTAGAAAGTTAATACTACGAAAAACAACAAATATCACACTGTCGGAACAGTTCTAGAAAGTTAATACTACGAAAAACAACAAATATCACAATGTCGGAAAAGTTCTAGAAAGTTAATAATACGAAAAACAACAAATATCACAATGTCGGAAAAGTTCTAGAAAGTTAATAATACGAAAAACAACAAATATCACACTGTCAGAACAGTTCTAGAAAGTTAATAATACGAAAAACAACAAATATCACACTGTCGGAACAGTTCTAGAAAGTTAATAATACGAAAAACAACAAATATCACAATGTCGGAACAGTTCTAGAAAGTTAATAATACGAAAAACAACAAATATCACACTGTCGGAACAGTTCTAGAAAGTTAATAATACGAAAAACAACAAATATCACAATGACAGAACAGTTCTAGAAAGTTAATAATACGAAAAACAACCAATATCACACTGTCGGAACAGTTCTAGAAAGTTAATAATACGAAAAACAACAAATATCACACTGTCAGAACAGTTCTAGAAAGTTAATAATACGAAAAACAACAAATATCACACTGTCAGAACAGTTCTAGAAAGTTAATAATACGAAAAACAACAAATATCACACTGTTGGAACAGTTCTAGAAAGTTAATAATACGAAAAACAACAAATATCACAATGTCGGAACAGTTCTAGAAAGTTAATAATACGAAAAACAACAAATATCACAATGTCGGAACAGTTCTAGAAAGTTAATAATACGAAAAACAACAAACATCACAATGTCGGAACAGTTCTAGAAAGTTAATACTACGAAAAACAACAAACATCACAATGTCGGAACAGTTCTAGAAAGTTAATAATACGAAAAACAACAAATATCACAATGTCGGAACAGTTCTAGAAAGTTAATAATACGAAAAACAACAAATATCACACTGTCGGAACAGTTCTAGAAAGTTAATAATACGAAAAACAACAAATATCACAATGACAGAACAGTTCTAGAAAGTTAATAATACGAAAAACAACCAATATCACACTGTCGGAACAGTTCTAGAAAGTTAATAATACGAAAAACAACAAATATCACACTGTCAGAACAGTTCTAGAAAGTTAATAATACGAAAAACAACAAATATCACACTGTCAGAACAGTTCTAGAAAGTTAATAATACGAAAAACAACAAATATCACACTGTTGGAACAGTTCTAGAAAGTTAATAATACGAAAAACAACAAATATCACAATGTCGGAACAGTTCTAGAAAGTTAATAATACGAAAAACAACAAACATCACAATGTCGGAACAGTTCTAGAAAGTTAATACTACGAAAAACAACAAATATCACACAGTCGGAACAGTTCTAGAAAGTTAATACTACGAAAAACAACAAATATCACACTGTCGGAACAGTTCTAGAAAGTTAATAATACGAAAAACAACCAATATCACACTGTCGGAACAGTTCTAGAAAGTTAATAATACAAAAAACAACAAATATCACACTGTCAGAACAGTTCTAGAAAGTTAATAATACGAAAAACAACAAATATCACACTGTCAGAACAGTTCTAGAAAGTTAATAATACGAAAAACAACAAATATCACACTGTCAGAACAGTTCTAGAAAGTTAATAATACGAAAAACAACAAATATCACACTGTCGGAACAGTTCTAGAAAGTTAATAATACGAAAAACAACAAATATCACACTGTCAGAACAGTTCTAGAAAGTTAATAATACGAAAAACAACCAATATCACACTGTCGGAACAATTCCAAAATCCAATCGAAATATCGTATAAATAATACAGGCAAAATCAATACCCCTTATCCACACTATGAGTGCTGGGATTTGAGGTTCTTATTAGGAGGGACCGGAACTTTAGTGGAGGTGGTATTATTTCTTATTGTAACAGTTTTGTTAATGTTGTACGTAGACAGGATTTAGAACACGGCGATTTACTAGTGTGCATTAGGCTTAAATTTAAAACTAAACTTTAGTCGTCCAATCATGAATAACCAGTTTTTCAAAGAATACAGCTTAAAAAAAGCAACACATCTACCGAATATTAATAGAAGAATGCTTCCTCCCTGTATGTACACAATGCTATCTATCTTAATTAAGCACCACGTTTAAACATAAATTCATTAGAAAGTTAAATATAAATTAAATGTCCAGTGTGTTCGTTTCATTAAGATAAAAGGATTTGTTCGATTAAGTATACTTTAGTTTGGATAATCCATTTGCATTAAACTTAACAATTTGGGTTTTTGATTGTTTTTTTCCATGTCTTTACTGAATATAACATATGTTTATAATATTATACAAGTTCATTTTGTATTAATTCATGTATGTATATTGGAGAAGACGTTTCTAAGTTGTGAAACTGGTGTCCTATCCAATTGTTTATTATTGAACAATAAAATATGATTAAAGTACTAAATGACCACTCACCTTCCTGGCTTGGTACAGGCACTTCAATAAAAAGTAGCGGGGTTAGGCTACTTTCATGGGCCAACATTTCTCTACTTATTAATAAATAATTAACATGTAAAATGGACATTTTGTTGGAATACAAACAGTTTTAACTACTTACTTTGTGTTGTACCTGTTATTTTTCCCACTAGCTTTCACAGTATGTTCTGGTGAAACAGTAGGTGTTAGCTCACCTGGTTCATTTACCAGTGATATTGATAGCTCTGGTGTAGGGTATTTACTTGAAGATGAGACCTACCAAGTCATGTGCTGTGGGTATATCAGTGCATGGCAGTATGGAGCTAGTGGTCCTGGTACAGTAGTGTTACAGATATGGCGGAAAATCGGGACAAAGGCATACACACTCATAGGAAAGAACACAGCAACTATAGGTAAAGATATACTACGGTATACATTGGATATACTCAATCTAATTAAAATGAGATCTCCTCACTTGTTCATTTCTTTTTTACATGACAAAAAAAAAGAGCAAGAGAATGTGCGGATATCTAATTTTAACTAGATTGTGGATATACTATAATGTGGTTTTATATGTTTATATACAGTTATTGGTACAAATAAACATTCAGATTATATTTGATATCTTGTATATAGACTATATTTTATACTATTTGTACATATATTTTTGGGATGGTTTCCAAATAAAATATAAACACATAGATAGACATACCACTAGATTTATTTATTTATTTATTTATTTATTTATTTATTTATATGTTTATTTATTTATTTATTTATTTATTTATTTATTTATTTATTTATTTATTTATTTATTCATTTATTTATATGTTTATTTATTTATTTATGTTTATTTATTTATTTATTTATTTATTTATTTATATGTTTATTTATTTATTTGTTTATTTATATGTTTATTTATTTATTTATTTATTTATTTATTTATTCTTGTTTGTCAGTAATATCTACCACAGATAACCTCAATAGCATATTGCATTAAGATAACCGAAGCTTTACTCAACAAAATAATACATATGATTTAACTAATTAGTAAGATATGGGTGTAAATAAACTTGAGAGACTATCCAATTTAACAAATAGACACAATTTAAAGTAAACAATACAGAAACAACGTTTTTGGATGTAGTAAGGGTGTGTCCCCATCCAAAAGTGCAAAGATTATGCTATAGATAATTTAATTGATCAGAATAATGACTGTAATTCATCATACCTCTGGGGATGTTGGAGGAGAGGCTTGGTCTTCTTGATTTTCCTATCAGACCTCTACCTTATTCTTGCTGGGGACCACCAAAGCAGTCTCACAGACACTCGGATTTAAATTTACGTCCCACTAACGGTAAAATCTTAATCAGGAACTGCTCAACATAAACATGAAATTATCTTGTATATACTGAAATTAAATTTCAAGCATGTAATGTAAAACATAATAAAAAGGACACGATTATTGTATAGTTACAGCTGGTGTACACGCATTATCATCAATTGCCCAGGAAGACAGGATATATGTGCAGCATGGTGATTATATAGGGTGGTGAGTATATATCATTTTACCTATTGACCAGACAGACAGGATATCTGTGTAGCATGGTGATTATATAGGCTGGTGAGTATATAACATTATCACCTATTGACCAGGAAGACAGGATATATGTTCAGCATGGTGATTATATAGGCTGGTGAGTATATATCATTTTACCTATTGACCAGACAGACAGGATATCTGTGTAGCATGGTGATTATATAGGCTGGTGAGTATATAACATTATCACCTATTGACCAGGAAGACAGGATATATGTGCAGCATGGTGATTATATAGGGTGGTGAGTATATATCATTTTACCTATTGACCAGACAGACAAGATATCTGTGTAGCATGGTGATTATATAGGCTGGTGATCATATAACATTATCACCTGTTGAACAGACAGACAGAATATGTGTGCAGCATGGCGAATATATACGCTGGTGAGTATATAATCATCTTACCTATTGACCAGGTAGACAGGATATCTGTGCAGCATGGTGATTAGATAGTTTGGGGAGTATATAACATTATCACCTATTGACCAGACAGACAGGATATTTGTGCAGCATGGCGATTATATAGGCTGGTGAGTATATATCATCTTAGCTATTGATCAGGCAGACAGGATATATGTGCAGCATGGTGATTATATAGGCTGGTGAGTATATAACATTATCACCTATTGACCAGAGAGACAGGATATTTGTGCCGTATGGCGATTAGATATGCTGGTGAGTATATACCATTTTACCTATTGACCAGGCAGACAGGATATCTGTGCAGCATGGTGATTATATAGGCTGGTGAGTATATAACATTATCACCTATTGACCAGACAGAAAGGATATTTGTGCAGCATGGTGATCATATAGGCTGGTGAGCATATATCATCTTACCTATTGACCAGACAGACATGATATCTGTGCAGCATGATGATTATATAGGCTGGTGAGTGTATAGCATCTTACCAATTGACCAGGAAAACAGGATATTTGTGCAGCATGGTGATTATATAGGGTGGTGAGTATATAACATTTTAACTATTGATCATGAAGACAGGATATATGTGCAACATGATGATAACATAGGGAGGTGAGTGTATAACATCTTACCTATTGACCAGACAGAGAGGATATACGTGCAGCATGGTGATTATATAGGGTAGTGAGTGTAAAACATTATCAGCTATTGACCAGGCAAACAGGATTTATGTGCAGCATGGTGGATATATAGGGTGGTGAGTATATAACATCTTACCTATTGACCAGACAGACAGGATATATGTGCAGCATGATGAGTATATAGGGTGGGGAGTATATGTCATCTTACCCGCTGACCAGGAAGACTTGATATTTGTGTAGCATGGTGAGTATATAGGATGGTGAGTATATAACATTATCACCTATTGACCAGATAGAGGGGATGTCTGTGCAGCATGGTGAATATATTACATATTACCTATTGACCAAGAAGACAGGATATCTGTGCAGTATGGTAATTATATAGGGTGGTGAGTATATAACATCTTACCTATTGACAAGACAGACAGGATATCTGGGCAGCATGGTGATTATATAGGCTGGTGAGTATATAACATTATCACCTATTGACCAGAGAGACAGGATATTTGTGCCGTATGGCGATTAGATATGTTGGTGAGTATATACCATCTTACCTATTGACCAGGCAGACAGGATATCTGTGCAGCATGGTGATTATATAGGCTAGTGAGTATATAACATTATCACCTATTGACCAGACAGAAAGGATATTTGTGCAGCATGGTGATCATATAGGCTGGTGAGTATATATCATCTTACCTATTGACCAGACAGACATGATATCTGTGCAGCATGATGATTATATAGGCTGGTGAGTGTATAGCATCTTACCAATTGACCAGGAAAACAGGATATTTGTGCAGCATGGTGATTATATAGGGTGGTGAGTATATAACATTTTAACTATTGATCAGGAAGACAGGATATATGTGCAACATGATGATAACATAGGGAGGTGAGTGTATAACATCTTACCTATTGACCAGACAGAGAGGATATACGTGCAGCATGGTGATTATATAGGGTAGTGAGTGTAAAACATTATCAGCTATTGACCAGGCAAACAGGATATCTGTGCAGCATGGTGATTATATAAGATGGTGAGTATATAACATCTTACCTATTGACCAGACAGACAGGATTTATGTGCAACATGGTGGATATATAGGGTGGTGAGTATATAACATCTTACCTATTGACCAGACAGACAGGATATATGTGCAGCATGATGAGTATATAGGGTGGGGAGTATATGTCATCTTACCCGCTGACCAGGAAGACTTGATATTTGTGTAGCATGGTGAGTATATAGGATGTTGAGTATATAACATTATCACCTATTGACCAGGTAGAGGGGATGTCTGTGCAGCATGGTGAATATATTACATATTACCTATTGACCAAGAAGACAGGATATCTGTGCAGTATGGTAATTATATAGGGTGGTGAGTATATAAGATCTTACCTATTGACAAGACAGACAGGATATCTGGGCAGCATGGTGATTATATAGGTGGTTGAGTATATAGCATTATCACCAATTGACCAGACAGATAGGATATTTGTGCAGCATGGTTATTATATAAGCTGGTGGGTATGCAACATCTTACCTATTGACCAGTCAGACATGATATCTGTGTAGCATGGTGATTATATATGGTGGTGAGTATATAACATCTTACCAATTGACCAGGTAGACAGGATATCTGTGCAGCATGGTGATCATATAGGCTGGTGAGTATATAACATCCTACCTATTGACCAGGAAGACAGGATATATGTGCAGCATGGTGATTATATAAGTTGGTGAGAGTATAACATCTTACCAATTGACCAGGCAGATAGGATATCTGTGCAGCATGGTGATTACATAATCTGGTGTGTATACAACATCCTACCTATTGACCAGGAAGAGAGGATATATGTGCAGCATGGTGATTATATAGGCTGGTGATTATATATCATCTTACCTATTGAGAAGACAGACAGGATATTTGTGCAGCATGGCAATTATATAGGCTGGTGAGTACATAACATCATTATCTATTGACCAGGAAGACAGGATATATGTGCAGCATGGTGATTATATAGGGTGGTAAGTGTATAACATCCTACCTATTGACAGACAGACAGGATATCTGTGCAGTAGGATGAGTATATAGGGTGGTGAGTATATAACATCATACCAATTGACCAGCCAGACAGGATGTCTGTGCAGTATGGTGATTATATAGGTTAGTGAATGTATAACATTATCACCTATTGACCAGGCAGACAGGATATCTGTGGAGCATGGTGATTATATAGGCTGGTGAGTATATAACATCTTATCAATTGACCAGACAGACAGGATATATGTACAGCATGGTGATGACATAGGGTGGTGAGTGTATAATATCTTACCAATTGACCAGGCAGACAGGATATATGTGCAGCATGGGGATTATATAGGGTGATGAGTATATAACATCTTACCTAATGACCAGGAAGACATGATATATGTGCAATATGGTGATAACATAGGGTGGTGAGTGTATAACATGTTACCTATTGACCAGACAGAGAGGATATACGTGCAGCATGGCGATTATATAGGTTGGTGAGTGTATAATATCATTGCCTATTGACCCACCGCCACGATATAGGTGAAATATTGTTGAAAGTGGCGCTTGATACAATAAACGTAACCATAATCCTACTAATTGACCACGATCTAACGCGCTAGAGACAAGCACGTTCACCATTGCATCACTGATCCCATTAGACTAGTGAGTAAATAACATCATTCCGTATTGACCAAACCTATAGGACATATGTACGGTGTGTAACGTTCGTAATTAAATGGGCTGGTGAGTATGTTTGATTCTTGTAGTAACAGTTGTAAGATGTAAAACTTGTAATAAAACGTCGAAATGTAACAACATTAAAAAAAATAATGACTAGCAAACGAAAACCAATACTGTAAAAACTATGTACATTTATTAGCTATATTAATAAGATAGTCTGTCCTCCAGAATAACTCCATCAGTCGATTTACTGTAACTGTAATTTATGTGTATACATATGTGCTTTGCACTGTCAGCTTGAGAATAAAGATACATAGCATGAAATGCTTTCCAATCCGAAACACCCGAGTTACCTTCCTGTTAGTGAGGGGATCGATGCTGCTTATGATTTAGTTACCTTCCGGTTAGTGATGGGATACATGATGCTGATGATTTAGTTACCATCCGGTTAGTGAGGGGATCGATGATGCTGATGATTTAGTTACCATCCGGTTAGTGATGGGATACATGATGCTGATGATTTAGTTACCATCCGGTTAGTGATGGGATACATGATGATGATGATTTAGTTGCCTTCCTGTTAGTGATGGGATACATGATGCTGATGATTTAGCTACCTTCCTGTTAGTGATGGGATACATGATGCTGATGATTTAGTTACCATCCTGTTAGTGATGGGATACATGATGCTGATGACTTAGTTATCTTCCTGTTAGTGATGGGATACATGATGCTGATGATTTAGTTACCTTCCTGTTAGTGATGGGATACATGATGCTGATGATTTAGTTACCTTCCTGTTAGTGATGGGATACATGATGCTGATGATTTAGTTACCTTCCTGTTAGTGATGGGATACATGATGATGATGATTTAGTTACCATCCGGTTAGTGATGGGATACATGATGCTGATGATTTAGTTACCTTCCTGTTAGTGATGGGATACATGATGCTGATGATTTAGCTACCTTCCTGTTAGTGATGGGATACATGATACTGATGACTTAGTTACCTTCCTGTTAGTGATGTGATACATGATGATGATGATTTAGTTACCTTCCTGTTAGTGATGGGATACATGATGCTGATGATTTAGTTATCTTCCTGTTAGTGATGGGATACATGATGCTGATGATTTAGTTATCTTCCTGTTAGTGATGGGATACATGATGATGATGATTTAGTTACCATCCGGTTAGTGATGGGATACATGATGCTGATGATTTAGTTACCATCCGGTTAGTGATGGGATACATGATGCTGATGATTTAGTTATCTTCCTGTTAGTGATGGGATACATGATGATGATGATTTAGTTGCCTTCCTGTTAGTGATGGGATACATGATGCTGATGATTTAGTTACCTTCCTGTTAGTGATGGGATACATGATGCTGATGATTTAGTTACCTTCCTGTTAGTGATGGTATACATGATGATGATGATTTAGTTACCTTCCTGTTAGTGATGGGATACATGATGATGATGATTTAGTTATCTTCCTGTTAGTGATGGGATACATGATGCTGATGACTTAGTTGCCTACCTGTTAGTGATGGGATACATGATGTTGATGATTTAGTTACCTTCCGATTAGTGATGGGATCCATGTTGCTTATGACCTAGTTACCTTCTGGTTAATGGTGGGATCCATGTTGCTGATGATCAAGTTATCTTCCGATTAGTGATGGGATCCATGTTGCTGATGATCTAGTTAACTTCCGGTTAGTTGTGGGATCCATCTTGCTGAAGATCTAGTTACCTTCCGGTTAGTGATGGAATCCATGTTGCTGATGATTGAATTACCGCATGGTTAGTGATGAAATCCATGTTGCCTATGATCCAGTGACCTTCTGGTTAGTGATGGAATCCATATTGCTTACGATCTAGATACCACATTCCGGTTAGTGATGGGATCCATGTTGCTGATGATCTAGATACCACCTTCCGGTTAGTGATGGGATCCATGTTGCTGATGATCGAGTAACTTCCGGTTAGTGATGGGATCCATGTTTCTGATGATCGAGTAACTTCCGGTTAGTGGAGGGATCCATGTTTCTGATGATCGAGTAACTTCCACTTAGTGACGTGATCCATTTGGCTGATGATTTATGTTTCTGTGATTGAATTTTAATCTTTTATTGTTTTTTGTCACGTTTTAGTCTTTCTATATAAATTAAACATTTTTGTTTCACATCTTGGTATTTTTTCTGTGTACCACGGGGATTTCCTAAGGTTAAGTAATAGATCAGTATATCTCTGCAATATGGAGACTGATTAATGTACATCAACGTTACTTTTTTCATGTAGTAATCAGGATATCTATACTGCATATACATATATACATGTAAGTTGGTAAGTACATATCACTCTAGTGACCTTGACACCTGGTTGCTAATTTATTTGACGATTGCTTTCGTATGTTATGCGTTGTAGGCTTGTAAGCAGTAACCACATT
Organism: Bathymodiolus septemdierum; assembly: GCA_963383655.1. NCBI lineage: Eukaryota > Metazoa > Mollusca > Bivalvia > Mytilida > Modiolidae > Bathymodiolus > Bathymodiolus septemdierum. The sequence continues at coordinate 36,857,565 of OY726524.1, read as the reverse complement.
ATCAATGTAGAGTATTTGTTTAGATGAAAAAAAAACCCTGCAAATATGAAATCTTGTGAATTGCGTTATCGTGAGAGATATATCCAATACTACCTTCCCATCATTTTTTTCTATAAGAATAAAAATAATTCAAGGGGGATATAGTTTGCATATCAATTAACATGTGTAGCATTATTGTTGTTGCAATGCATCCCTCGATAATATTTTTTTCATTTTTTAGGGGGGATTATGTTATCGCCAAACAACAAAACCTGCATGCATTATGTCTGACTTTATGATTACGTAATCTGGATTATATCTTCACATCTAAAAATTGATTTCTTTGGAAAACCCATTGAAAACAAAATACAAAAAAAAATGTGATGCACAAATATTTCTCATATGTTGCTAATTTTTTATGACTGTTATTTTCTTCTTTCTTTTATTTGTAGGTACTCAACTACGAATGTAATACAACATTCTACAGGACGTGGAAATCCTATTACTAATTGGTATTCTACAGCGATAACAGATGTTGACGTTGGAAGTATTCACGACTGGACTTCGGAGAACTCGGTTGGAACCGAGATGAAATTTGCAATTAAAGCAACAGTGACTGCAAGTTAGTACACTTAATTCTGGTTAAATGTAGGATTAAGGTGATGGGATTTTACCACCCATTTTAGCAATGATTATGTTATCGTGGTGGTGAAGATATCCACAGAAAACATCCCACCTGTATCGAGTGAACCTCGTAATGTGTTTGGTCGAACTCATACCGTTAGTGATCATAGGCAATAATGTAATTTATTAAATTTAATCTATGAAAAAGGTCAATTTCCCTTATGCATAAGTAACATTCTACACCTTTTGGATGTCCAGTTTATTTGATCCCAAAGACTTGAATTATTTTCATGGATTTCCCATCTTTCAACTATAAGCGTATCTGGTGATGTTTGTACAAGAGACGTGTGCACTTAAATATTATATATCTACGTTTTCATAGCATAATGAAATGTACATACTGTATGTAGACCCACTTCTCATACGACCACGACAGCATCTAACTATAAATAAATTTAATAATGCATACACATAATGTAATGAATGACGTTTTCTTTGTTCAACAGATTCTACCTTTCTAGCAAGTAGTCAGTTTTTATGTTTCTTTATATATGTATTATTATTGGACATCAAGTTATCAAAATGGAAGGGGGGGGGGGGGGGGGATTCCATTAACCGGTTTAACTCCGTCATATGTTTGTGCCGGTTCCAAGCCAGGACCTGTCTATAAACGACATATATCGTGATCTTTTTGTGTTCAGTGAGTTTAGAAGAGATGTTATTGTTCTTTTTGTGGATTTATTAACCATCACTGTTTAAGCTTTCTTTTCATAATTACACTATGAATTACTTTCAGTACTATTTTTTTTGGAATATTTTCACTGTTTTGTTTGCTTCTCAAATTTAAATTTAAATAATAAATATATCTAATAAACCATTTCAGTGAAGAAACACCGACTACTTGGCTGATTATACCCTCGGGGACTAATAGTTCATCAGCAGAGGTATCGAACGTGATAGTAATAAAAACGTATCACAATTAGAGTGCTTCATCTGTTATTATTACCTAATTGTAATTTTTTTCTTGTTTATTAAGTAACTACATATTTTAAGATATTTTTGCGTTTTTTGCTCCCCTGTGATCTATTGACACGTCAATAGTCTTCCAGAGACTATTGCACGACAGACTATTGAACTGACTTTTGAACCGTTTTTTTCATTGGACAAAAAATTTCAAAGCTTCCAAAATTTTGAAAATTTTGAAAAAATTTCAAAATTCTAAAATTAAAAAAAAAAAAATTAAAGTTCAAAATTTTGAAAAATATTCAAAACATAAAATTTTTTAAAAATTTCAAAAATTTCATAAGATTTCTAAATTTTAAAAAAATTTCAAAAATTTCAGTTTTCATCAAATTTCAAAATTTTAATATTTAAATAATAATATTGAAAAAAATGTAATACAAAAATTAAGGACTTTTTACTCTGTATTCCACTTGTTTATTGTTATCTAATTCAACAAATAAATCATTTTCATCAGTTTTTCTACAATATATACATAAATATATTAAAGCCATGTCCGCTACCTTGCTTCTGTTTAATTAGGAAATACAACAGTTATTTAATGGGTGTGGATGCAATACACCAAACTATTTGTCCTGAGGTGCTGGGAATGACCAAGTGTTCTATTGCATGAGGCCGGCATCCACGCCCATTCAATAACTGTATAATACAATATATTACTGGTACAATAAATATATTACTGGTACAATAAATTGATGTATTGTTTATTAGGTACTGTTCCAGTGTTTTTAGTTGGATCATCAGTAAGCGTTGCCATAGATGATACAACTGCAGCTGAAGAAACTATTCTGACACTTTCTGTCTCTGGCGATGGTGGCGACATTGTTGCTTATTCAACGTCAGCTAACGATAATTCCTATTTCTATGTAGACACAAGTAATGGTATGTACATGAATGTGCTATAGTGGTAATATTACCAACACTGTATTTAGGCAGAAACTTATAACACGATACAGATAATAGTGAGTAGGTGAGTGATTGTTACTGATAACACGATACAGATAATAGTGAGTAGGTGAGTGATTGTTACTTATAACACGATACAGATAATAGTGAGTAGGTGAGTGATTGTTACTGATAACACGATACAGATAATAGTGAGTAGGTGAGTGATTGTTACTGATAACACGATACAGATAATAGTGAGTAGGTGAGTGATTGTTACTGATAACACGATACAGATAATAGTGAGTAGGTGAGTGATTGTTACTTATAACACGATACAGATAATAGTGAGTAGGTGAGTGATTGTTACTGATAACACGATACAGATAATAGTGAGTAGGTGAGTGATTGTTACTGATAACACGATACAGATAATAGTGAGTAGGTGAGTGATTGTTACTTATGACACGATACAGATAATAGTGAGTAGGTGAGTGATTGTTACTTATAACACGATACAGATAATAGTGAGTAGGTGAGTGATTGTTACTTATAACACGATACAGATAATAGTGAGTAGGTGAGTGATTGTTACTTATAACACGATACAGATAATAGTGAGTAGGTGAGTGATTGTTACTTATAACACGATACAGATAATAGTGAGTAGGTAAGTGATTGTTACTTATAACACGATACAGATAATAGTGAGTAGGTGAGTGATTGTTACTTATAACACGATACAGATAATAGTCAGTAGGTGAGTGATTGTTACTGATAACACGATACAGATAATAGTGAGTAGGTGAGTGATTGTTACTTATAACACGATATAGATAATAGTCAGTAGGTGAGTGATTGTTACTTATAACACGATATAGATAATAGTGAGTAGGTGAGTGATTGTTACTGATAACACGATACAGATAATAGTGAGTAGGTGAGTGATTGTTACTTATAACACGATACAGATAATAGTGAGTAGGTGAGTGATTGTTACTTATAACACGATACAGATAATAGTGAGTAGGTGAGTGATTGTTACTTATAACACGATACAGATAATAGTGAGTAGGTGAGTGATTGTTACTTATAACACGATACAGATAATAGTCAGTAGGTGAGTGATTGTTACTGATAACACGATACAGATAATAGTGAGTAGGTGAGTGATTGTTACTTATAACACGATACAGATAATAGTGAGTAGGTGAGTGATTGTTACTTATAACACGATACAGATAATAGTGAGTAGGTGAGTGATTGTTACTTATAACACGATACAGATAATAGTGAGTAGGTGAGTGATTGTTACTTATAACACGATACAGATAATAGTGAGTAGGTGAGTGATTGTTACTGATAACACGATACAGATAATAGTGAGTAGGTGAGTGATTGTTACTGATAACACGATACAGATAATAGTGAGTAGGTGAGTGATTGTTACTTATAACACGATACAGATAATAGTGAGTAGGTGAGTGATTGTTACTTATAACACGATACAGATAATAGTGAGTAGGTGAGTGATTGTTACTTATGACACGATACAGATAATAGTGAGTAGGTGAGTGATTGTTACTTATAACACGATACAGATAATAGTGAGTAGGTGAGTGATTGTTACTTATAACACGATACAGATAATAGTGAGTAGGTGAGTGATTGTTACTTATAACACGATACAGATAATAGTGAGTAGGTGAGTGATTGTTACTTATAACACGATACAGATAATAGTGAGTAGGTGAGTGATTGTTACTTATAACACGATACAGATAATAGTGAGTAGGTGAGTGATTGTTACTTATAACACGATACAGATAATAGTGAGTAGGTGAGTGATTGTTACTTATAACACGATACAGATAATAGTGAGTAGGTGAGTGATTGTTACTTATAACACGATACAGATAATAGTGAGTAGGTGAGTGATTGTTACTTATAACACGATACAGATAATAGTGAGTAGGTGAGTGATTGTTACTGATAACACGATACAGATAATAGTGAGTAGGTGAGTGATTGTTACTGATAACACGATACAGATAATAGTGAGTAGGTGAGTGATTGTTACTGATAACACGATACAGATAATAGTGAGTAGGTGAGTGATTGTTACTGATAACACGATACAGATAATAGTGAGTAGGTGAGTGATTGTTACTGATAACACGATACAGATAATAGTGAGTAGGTGAGTGATTGTTACTTATAACACGATACAGATAATAGTGAGTAGGTGAGTGATTGTTACTTATAACACGATACAGATAATAGTGAGTAGGTGAGTGATTGTTACTGATAACACGATACAGATAATAGTGAGTAGGTGAGTGATTGTTACTTATAACACGATACAGATAATAGTGAGTAGGTGAGTGATTGTTACTTATAACACGATACAGATAATAGTGAGTAGGTGAGTGATTGTTACTTATAACACGATACAGATAATAGTGAGTAGGTGAGTGATTGTTACTTATAACACGATACAGATAATAGTGAGTAGGTGAGTGATTGTTACTTATAACACGATACAGATAATAGTGAGTAGGTGAGTGATTGTTACTTATAACACGATACAGATAATAGTGAGTAGGTGAGTGATTGTTACTTATAACACGATACAGATAATAGTGAGTAGGTGAGTGATTGTTACCTTATAACACGATACAGATAATAGTGAGTAGGTGAGTGATTGTTACTGATAACACGATACAGATAATAGTGAGTAGGTGAGTGATTGTTACTGATAACACGATACAGATAATAGTGAGTAGGTGAGTGATTGTTACTTATAACACGATACAGATAATAGTGAGTAGGTGAGTGATTGTTACTTATAACACGATACAGATAATAGTGAGTAACTCGTCACTAGTACGATACAGATAATAGTGTAGTAGGTGAGTGATTGTTACTTATAACACGCTACAGATAATAGTGAGTAGGTGAGTGATTGTTACTTATAACACGATACCAGATAATAGTGAGT